>OZ018326.1:72294699-73494699 GCA_963969495.1 Ceratothoa steindachneri | reverse complement strand
TCTGTCGAGCTGAATCCATATCAAGAATATCAACGTTTGAAATCTTTACGTAAAGAAGCATGTCATCTGGAAGAGAGTGTTTTACCATCGTCTTGTTATACAGAGAAACCTCATGGAACTCTAAGGTCGATCGCAATCGTAGCTGATTACGATCAAGTACAGTAGCTGATACTGGCGGTTTCTATAGAGGCTTTGTTAGTGTTGCCTCCTGAAAGAGCACACTTGATGCATAATTTGATCTTTGTGTACCTGAAAGAGATGACCTATCAGCATAGTTTGAACTGTCCGTTCCTCCCATTGTAAAGTCAGTTTTTGTGAATGTACTTGGTATGGGGACACTGGCTTTTCCAGCTGCATCTACAGGATACGCCATTAGAAGATCTCTATCTTTTTTCATTGCATTGTAACTAGTAGATACTCCTATGCGATTGAGAGTTGTTATCAATGTCTTACTGCGATCACGAGCAAATACAGCACGACCTGGCATTGTATGGACGGTGTTGCGTGTGTACAATTGTGCAGCATAAAAAAATGATTTGATAAAGAGAGTGCATGCGTTTATTTTTACTATCATCAATATCTTCACCTTCACCAACATTGTTACCATCAATATCAATATCATCACCATCTCCAACATCATATCGGACATCATTACTATTGCTATCTTCCCTTTCATCACTGCTATCAACCTCCTGCTCTAACTCATTCAAACTAATTAAACTAATGGTAAATAACTTATATTTTGGAACGTTAAATAATGCAGAAAAAAAGTAATGAGTGAGCTAGGCATGATTGTATTTTTCCAAGACTGTTTTAGGTCTGCACCATCAGCATGTGTTTTAAATCACGCATTCTTAACTCACTATCAAGCTTCTCTCCTTTATCAAACAGGCTAGTAGTAAAGTGTCGCAACTCTTTCCTTAAGTACACTTCCTTCCTACTAGCCATTTTATCAATATATGGAAGTGCTCGCTGAAATAATGTCTTTTTCAAGTTACACGTATGGCTTCTTGCATCTGGTTCGTCAATGTCAGTCTGATATTTTCTCTAGGATAACCTTTTCCATTGTAGATGACAGTACAGGTCAGCAGCCAGCCTAGCTCTCACTGTATTTTTTGTAGTGTCCCGTATAAGATCAGCAATTCTTTTATAGCCTTAATATTGAAGATGGCAAGCTGTGTATCTAATTTTACTACCGACTCACTCGAACTGATACTGAATTTATCTGTATTCTTTTTAAATAGAGCACATCCGCATACAGTGCATATTAATTTTCTTGGCTCTTCATTGGCAGTTGGGCGTAGGCGTGGAATAGAATGTCTACGTGACTGTCGTTGAGTAATCCCACTGGTAGATGGATCTGTTTTCTCTGCTTCACTGATATCATGTTTTTTCTGCCTTTCTTCAATTAATTTCAATTGAGTTTTGTGAGTGTATGTTTTGTAACATTTGACATATTAATGTGGCAGTTAAAAGTTTCACTACATACACCACCACTAATAGCACTTTAGTCTTTTTGTCCCGATATCATCTCTGATTTCAGCTGCCCTCTTCGCATGGGCACATCTTCTAAGTTTGCTGATCAGCTGTTTAAGGGAAGCTTTATTGCGGTCTGCCAGGAAGGGACATGCCGACTAGTCGCTCTCCGCTCAGAAAGACATTCATGAATATTTACATGTTACCTCTTGTTTTATTTGTTATAGTACTTTGCTAGTCCTAGTGTATTGTGTTTGCAGTGTTTTAATAGTTTAGATCATCATTATTTTCTTTAGTTTTGGTTTATATTCATTTCTTGTTCGTGTTTAAATTTCTTTTAATGTGCAAAGTGCCTTAAAATAATCGTTGTGTCGTAGTGCTTTACTAATGCCTGTGTCTTGTGTTCATAGTGTTTTAACAGTCTAGAAGATCATTATTTTCTTTAAATTTGGTTTATATTAATTTTTCGTGTTGCAATTTCTTTTGCCCCACCAAGTATTGCGTTGTCTTCACTGCCAGGACAGAACTGATCACATCTAAGTTTATCGCTTTTTCTTCTTTTTTTTTCTTTTTGTGTTTTGGGTGTGTTTTTTTGTTGTTGTTTTTTTACTGTTGTAGTTGCATTTCTATTATTTTCCCAATACTTTATTCAATTCATTCAAAAGACTTTAGACTGTCTGGTAGTTTTCACTGAGTCTGCTCTCTGAGTTTGCCAGTTTTATGATCTACATCCTGTTTACTACATGACATTCCAGCTCAAAAATTTAGCTTACTTCCTCTCTCTTCTCTTATTGTAATAACACATCACAAAATAGACATATCTCAAACAGTCATACAAGTAAGAGAAATAAAAAAATTACATACGCACACAAACATACATTCCTTTTAGCTCTTCTTCTTTTTTTAACCTTAAACACACTTTTTAATATACGCCCTAATACACATCCCTCAAACACACACACATACACTTCCGCTCACCCCATACTCACACATCACACAAAAACACAAACAAATAAGTTAGACAAATACAAATCGCACTCATACAAGTAAGATACATACATAGAAATTACATACTCACACGCATATACATTCCTTCAGTTTCCTCCCCACATTCCCCCTCCCCCTTTTCTCTTATTTGAATAACTTTGCTCATTTCTCCCTTTATCTATGATATCTTGGTTTCTTCTCTCTTTCCGTTCCTCGTCTCTTTTCTTTCAACTCTTCTTTCTCTATCTGTGTTCCCTTTCTTCCCCTATATATCATCTCTGTCTCTCTCTCTCTCTCCTTCCGTTACCTGTCTTACTCTATTCATCTTCACCTATTTATCCATTTAACTATTCATTCGCATATCTCTCTTCTTGCTATCTGTCTATCTCTCTCCCTCCTTTCCTCTTTACCTCCCTCCTCCACTTTCTATAAATACGCTACTCTGTGCGACAATTTGTACGATGCCGATAATCCCAAAATTGATACTCATTCCAAATCGTACACAAAAACCGGCGGATGTAATGAAGCAGACAAGTTAATTCCCCATCAACTTAGGGACCATAAACATTAATGACGAACGTTTTACCACAACTACCCCGACCATCCATCTCTTATAAATATATTTATTTATTTCCCTACCTATTCTTAATTCTTTATTTCTTCATCTATTTCTTTCTTTAGCTTTCCTTATTCCTCATCTCTATTTGTTTCATTCTATTATTCTTTCTTTCTTCTTTTCCATTTCCGTGTCTTTCTTTTTCTTACTCAATGGCTTCAGGGATAGGTTGTCGTGTGAGCGTCTTTGATTGCCCCGACGATCAATTTAAATCTCAAAAGCCCTTGATCGCTTTCTCCTCCCTGTCAACTTTCTCTACACTCGCTAACAACCTGCGCTCTGGAAGGGCTAACAGCCCTGAAGGGCGCATTATAGATACATATTATTATTATTATTATTCCTTCGACGATGGCTTCTTCTCCGACGATGACTGTGCAGCATTCAAAGACATCTTACCTGTAAATAGAAACAAAAGAATAGTTATGCATAAGCAATCAAAACCATTTCATTAATATTAAAACTCTAACGCTTGACAATACTTCGCATGAGTTGGTAATTCTCTTAAATACACAGCGTTTGCGTTACCGTTACTGGCCGCCATATTGAATTTATGGATTTTGGAGCCGACAAAGAGTAAACCTAAGTTCAGAAATGGATTCCTAAGGACGAAATTAGTGATTTTAGACATATTATATGACTTTCTATTCCAATTAGTTTTAAAGTTATAGCGATACTCATTTCCAAGATGGTTGGATTCTGACAAACGTGACCACATGAAGCGTTATCACCTCAGTGATTTTGAAAGATAATGCTCTAAGGTAACCATTCCAGGTAAGATCGCATCTGCCTCTAAAAATGGATACAGGGTCTAAGGTCAGGTCCTGGGTTATAGGGGTAGTCTTTGTGTATGAAGATTAGGAGTTTAAAATCGTTGGCTTCGTAACGGCAACCTTCCTCGTTTTCATTCTCTGTTTCGGTTTCTGAGTCTGTTTGAGAATCTGTTTCGATTTTTTCCTTTTTATTTTGGCTTTTTTTTCGTTTTGGGGGTTCTTCTTTTTCTTAGTTTTTCCTTGTTCCTTGTCGGAATTGTCAGTTTCCTTTTATTCTTCTTCTGTTTTGTCTGTTATTTCTTTATCGGCCAATGTGGACTCCACCTCTAAGATATCCATGACTGGTAGCGTCTTGCCAGCAATAACGTCGTATATTCAGGCCGAAGGAGGGTCGGGAGTAAACCACCTTTTCCTTAAACCATTCTTTCCAAGAATGTCCCTGGTTGAGCCATGAGAGAACATTATGCATTTCAGTATGTCTAGGCCAGCATTCACATTAATGTTTATTTTCTATTCTAAAGTTACCTTTATTTCTTTTAATGTAACTTTTGCTACGTTGGCGTACGTCTGGTGTGTTCTCTTTCTTTTTGTTCCTTTTCCTCTTGCTCCTTTCTGTTTTTTATTTCTTTTCTTTTTAGACAGTTAATGGCCATTGTCGTGTCTGGACATTGGCAGTTGAAACATTTTTGTTGATTCTATGCAATCTTGAAAAGTATGTCCATCTTTATTACATTCGATTTTGATCTTTATGTCTTTTTTTCGGGCAGTTTCTTGTTACGTGGTCTTCTATTGCGTTGTTTTGGAAACAGGTCTGTATATCTGTGAACTTTTAATTTTCCATGTTTCCCCGCGGTATTCTCATACCTAATGCCAGAATATCGTTGGTCGTAGCTTTGTTGGCCATTTCCGCTGAGGCAAACACAGATTTAAACACATATGTGTAGTGCCCGAATTTGTCAAGGTCCGTTATCTTGAGATATTGGTCTTCTCTTTCTAATTCTTCTTTTAGTTCTTTCTTTGTGTGCGAGCCGACATAGAGGTCTACATTGCGACACACGAAGGAACGATTGGCTAAAAGTTGAGGCGGCAGATTTGGGGCTAGGCCGATCTTGTTCAGCGCCTTTAGCCCGTCCGGTTTCACTAAACACTCTACGTCTTCCTGTTTGTGATAGAGGGTGATGTATCCGTTTGATAGTTCTATCAGCTTCGTGAGTGCAATCTTTAGGTTGGTGTATAAAGTCCTGATGAGAATTCCACTTCCAGGTTTCGTTTTTCCAAGTTTCGTCTCTAGGGGTAGTCTTCTGTACTTCATGTTGTTCATATGTGTGATATGCGATCCCTCCGCCTCCCCATATTTTTGCTTTTGAGACTTGGCTCTCATGATAATTAGATGAAAGAATGAATCGATGGATCCGGGTGGGCTCCTCTCGAGGCGTGAAATGTGATGGATTTTTTGTTGGTTAGCGCGGAATCAACTATAACTAACCGTGGGTGCCAACTCCTCTATCGAATTAAAAACCCCCGTTGCTTCCTCCATGCACTGAGACGGTTGTACGTCACTCAGTGGTCTTGGGCGGACCCCTACCGGTGGAGTGGTTAGAATTCTCAGCGGAGGTTGCAACAGTCCCATTGTGGAGGTAGGGGTTTCTGGCACGGGCATCTGGCAGTGGGCTACTCCTCAAACTTACCTCCTCCCGTGTCCCCAATTATGCATTTGCTAGGAACGAGGTTGAAATGACAGTGTCCATTAGCCAAGGCATTAGGCCGAGGATGGAAGGTGGTAGTGAGGGAATTATGCAGCCACGATGAGGTTGACTAACCGTAAAAATACAACTATATGTCTCTTTTTAAGTAACTCCCTAAAGGGAGGATTTTTTTTTTTTGGGGGGGGGTGATAGGAGAACGGTGAATGAGAAAACATTCTGAAAAAGAAATTTAAGGGGGAAAATGAAGTGAAATTTTAAGAACGAAATACAGCTCCTTGATATCTTCTTCAAGCTAGTCTTATTCCATCAGATCCTCGTATTATTATATATATGCTTGAACTTGTTTCTCCGGAAATCCACGTAGTACGTCTTTTCGATGGGAGAAAATAAAATTCTATTGGGCGTCTGCTTTACCAAGCTGAATGCATTAGGAGTGACAGCGATCCGAACGCTGAATTCATATCGGGACCACTATTATTCATATTACATCCTAAATACTTAAAACTACACCCCTTTTTAAGGGTAACACCGTAGTCTCTAATATCACACACAACAAAAATCATTAACTAACCATTTTCTCCATTTATTTTTAGTCCACTTCTCAAATGCTTCGATCGACATTTTTAAATCTTTCTTACTCTTAACCACTTAGCACATATACAAGCACAAGGCACACGAACATTGACTCTTGCACACCCTCATTTACGTGCATGCAAGCATGCATAAATATATGCTTGAATGTCTACACACTCTCACGCATACACGAAGTTCTCTTGCAGATTATGGCTACCTCCTCAAATATGTATGTCCTATCAATGGCTTTGAGCAACATTTCCAAAATTCCTCATTCTCAGCCACTACACACACAAACAAATACATCACAGAGCTACATAAACATTGACTCCTATGTACACATATATTCAGATACAATCACACGCATATACAAACAAAGTCCCGCGCACTCAAACACACGTAGTGCAAGGTGGATGTTAACCCTCTCCCGTACACTCACAATTGAACACGCACATACTGGCGTTAAAGGAAAAGTTTCATTAGGGGTATTACCTGGAATTGTTGACCTGGGGGAAGATGGCAATATTTTTTGTGATTGAAGTTGTTGCGGGATTTAGTATCAGAGAATGGTTTAGGAACACCTGCGGGAGGTTGGTCATTGACAATCGATTATATCTCTCCAAATTCACCCAAATTTTTTTTGCCCAATTGGATATCAGCGGGAGTCTCCTTGCGATCTCGATGTTTTCATGCCCAATTAATAAAATATGTGAGGGATTATGCTAGCCTTTGTTTCTTGATTGGTTATCTGCCTGCAAACAATACCTAGAAGTGACAAAAAACAGATTGCACATAAGGCAAGTGTAGGAAATGAATCCAAAATATGTCAATATCCTATTCTGTTTTAATTAGAAATAATTATTCTTATTTAACAAGGGCAAAGGAAGGAAGTTGGATTAATGAATCTCATTACAAGTGTTTTCTCCCATTCCCTGCTGTTATTCAACTATTAAATTTCGATAGGAATTTTGTTTTTCAGAATATTTTATGCTAATAATAATAAAAAAAAACCGTTTTTCATGCGGCCTTCAATGCCAGAAGCATTCACGAATCTGAAAAAATAAGTTTTTAGTAAAAAGGAAAGTTGACTCGTATAACTAACGAAGGAATTTTCACTCTTAAAAAGGAATGAGGGAATATGTTTCTTTGTCCTTCAAGGTGGTCCTTGGAGGACCGACGCTAGTTTGCCTTACCTCAGCGAACTTACGGGTGAGGACCGGGGAAGATTCTTTATCCTTTTATTTTTCCCATTTTCTTTAACCGCAGCCACTTTCACTGCATCCTACGTAGAGTAAGATTAGGGTTAGTGAGGCTATTTCTTGCGCCGCAAGGTGAATCCCTGGGACAGTCAGCCCTGTATTCGTCTTTTCTAAATCAGGAAGAGCCACCTTGGAGAACGTGGTCTGCAGCGGGCAGCACCAGCTCGCACGGAACAGCGCGCTGCAATGTGTTGTCGAGATGAAGTGGGCCTGTGCATCGGCCCCCGTAAACAGAGAGACCTGATAAAGGGCCACACGACTCACTCCAGCCGCTTAGAGGAGGAATTTTTACCTTTTCTAAGGGAGGCGGCAAAACTCGCCTCTACGGATGCATAGAGAAAAACAAAAGAGGATTTGGCATTTCAAGTTAAGTACGGAGCCTCGTGGAGATGGTTCCTCCATGGTTAGGATGGAAGAGGGTATGGCTATAGAGAGTCAGAATAGAGTTCTTGAAGTACATATAATCATCCTCTACCAGAAGCACGTTCTGCAAAAGTGCATCAAGTGGCACATTTGTTACCTTTTTGAGCCCGGAAACCAAAGTGTCCCATGGCATGGCAACTCCCTCTTTGGACTTGAGCTATATAATAAAGCAAAAGGAGAGTGAGATTGTTGAGAAGAGGGTAGAAGAAGAACATACATGTTAAAAGTCTATTCAACCACAGGCGGGGCCTCAGACAATGAGGACACTTTTAGGTCCAAACCACATCCAGCATGATTTCCAATGTTACAACTCACGCCTTTTTGTGAGAAAGAGAAGATGAGATTTATACCAATGTTTGGGTGACGTTTGGTAGAATTTAAATTAGATGATAAGAAAAGCAAATCGTTGAGGGGACCTGATCACGGGAACCATTGGTAAGCGAGTCACACACGTATCCTACATATGTCATTGTCGTAGAATGGACTCTCGACGATATACCATATATAACTATTCGTTAAGGGAACTTATTTAATTTACTTTAGAGTGCGTGGATGTCTAGGCTGGCCGATATTATGTATCTTCGATATGTTTAAGAAGTGGAACTGAGCTCAAGGATAATAATATTGCTATCATTAATAAAATAGAGTTTTATTAATAATAACTATCAACAACACACAAAACGGAAAATATTGACATAAACAGAGAATGGAAAGGGTCGTGGGGAATCGAGCTAATCCGAGGATTAAAAGATTTGAAAAGGTAAAACAAATATAAAGTTAAAGAGATGGGATGGTTCGCTAAACCATTTAAAGCACAGGATAGAGTTGACAAAAGGGTTAAATACTCAAAGGTAACGTTCGGCTTACGTAATTATACTTGTTGTGCAGAGGAAGGCGACGTGAAGAAATTTTCGGTTCGCTGGCGAGTTCCAGCCGAAGGGGGCAGAATTAAATGATCCTGACGTGGCGTCTTGGGAATGAGAACCGTTTCTTGACGAACGGCTCGAAGAACAATGGCTGTTTTACGTTGTTCTCTTCTGAACAACAGGGGGGGGGGTGAGAACCGTCTCTTGTCTACGGGCTCGAGAACAATGGCTGTTCTAATGTTGTTCTCTTCTAAACAACAAGGCGGAAGGGTGAGAACCGTTTCTTGGCGAACGTGCTCAAAAGAACAATGGCTGTTCTACGTTATTCTCTTCTGAACAATAGGGGGGGTGGGTGAGAACCGTTTCTTGTCAACGGGCTTGAACGAACAATGGCTATTCTAACGTTGTTTTCTTTTTGAACAACAGAGGAAGGGTGAGAACCGTTTCTTGGCGAACGGGCTCAAAAGAACAATGGATGTTCCACGTTGTTATCTTCGTAACAACAGGGGGGGGGGGGGGGTGAGAACCGTCTCTTGTAAACGGACTCACAAGAACAATGGCTGTTCTAATGTTGTTCTCTTTCTGAACAACAGGGGAAGCCTTGTGGACTTGGCGTCATGAAAGGCTCGAACCTTGGCACTCAAGGGATATTGTCCTCCTTCTGGACAAGTGATGGTGAATCTCGAGATCGAGGTCCCTTGGCGCACAAGGTGAGAGTGGGTCGTAGTGATGTTTCACGACGAAAATCTGAATCTCCAATCTGATCTTAGTGGTAAAGTTTCCAAATAAATAGTCAGGACATCCCCTTGGCGTGGGGGACAATGGAGTGGGAGCTTCGAGGGAATGCACAGCCGAGCCTGGGAACAATGCCTTATCTGCCCATAAGCCTAACTCAATCTGGCGAGGTCGGCGCATTGGGCGACGGGGGAAGATAAACCTCCTTGTTTAAACATTGACTCAAGTGGCTGCGATAAGGCCCCAGGCTTCAAAGCGAAGATGCACGTGGGTAGCATCGTGGTTTTAAATAACATGTGATAGTGTTTGAAATTAACGCGGCCTGAACCCGTTCTATCACAGTCATCTAATCAAAGAGTGCAAAAGGCTTCTCTTTGCTATAACTTTATTTAAACATTTTGTTCACGCATTAATATATTTACAGCTCATATTTTTGAAAATATAGCTGTATGTATGAGCATTTACGTTTCACTAACAGTTTATGGCTTTCTTCAATAAACAGCATTGAATCCCAAAATATACAAGAAAAATCTAAATACTGGAACTTTCTGTATGCAAACTTAATGCAAAGGAGGGATTTCGACCAAGCTTCTTAAAATGGAGTTGAATTTTGGAGGAAGTAGGTGATTTGTTTCGTTTATGTAATGGGTGCGTGTGCAGGGTTTTAAAGGATATATTGTATAGGTTCATTTTTTATATGTTGAAAGATAGTAGATAAATACCAAAAGTTGTTTATTTGGCCGTTTTTTCCCTCTTAATCTATAAATATATATAAATAATTTAGGCTAGGATAGGTTTCGGTCAATTTTAAGATTATTTTTCAACTTGACCCAGGCAAAAATTTGCCACTATTTACAGACGTTGCGTAGTTATATTTGTGCTAATTTGTTCATTTTTTGTCGTTAGTGTGGAAGACGATACCTTATTCTTATGTATTTTCACTTCTTATGGTAGTAAAATTCTTAAAATCAAATTAAAACAAAACTAGTCTATGTGGTCAACAAATTACATTTGATTTTTAAAATTGATTTCGCTAAAATTTCTTGTTTTATGTAGACATGTGTGCTGGCGTTACACAGATTCTCATACCTATTATTTAATTAGATATATCACACAGAAGAATAATTATTTAACCACCATGACTTAGTATGGACAAGCCGACACCTGCAAAGCATTGAACAAATTAGCACACGACCTTATGAAGAAAACTGAATTTATGCAGGTTTTGGGCAAACAGAAATACCAAAAGTAAAGACAAATTTCTACAACATCCCCAACCCGATTTTTTGGCCATAAAATGTATTTTTATGACGTTTTTATGGTTAAAAATTGAGTAAGCTTCCCATTTATGTAAGCACAGCTACCACGAAATGCAAGCATTTTTTGTAAAAAAAAATAGCGATTTGCGGAGACAACGACGATCATAAATCGCTAACCTAACCTAACCTAACTGAACCAAACCAAATCAAATCTATCATCAAAACACCTAACTCGTCATAAAATGCTAGTGAAGGTTAAGTAAAGTTAGGCTAGGTTAGTGTAACTAAGTCCAGCTCTCGAACAAAGAGTGAAACGCGCGCGAGATCGTAAATTAGGCGTCTCATGACAATTCAAGATGGCGTAGTAGAAAAATTCTTTAGTTGCCAAAGTCGGGTTGAAATGTGGACTTTTTGTAAGTATATAAAGAGTGATAGACCTTCTACGTTATCTGAATATTACTTCTACATATTACTATTAGAGGTTTTAGTAGTCTAAAACAGTTGCGCCATTTTTATTCAAAATTAAATATATATTTAAATATATTGCTTATAAGCCAAAAATTAAGAACTTTATGTATCATTGATATTACATGGTAATATTCAGTGATGAAGAAACATGTTCCTCAGCATGTAATTTAACTAAATCCTCGGGGAGAGAGAAGTATACTCGTTGTCACCCTGACCACATAAATGAAGACACGCAAAGTTGCACGATTTTGGAGTCTCAGAATGATGGAGGTGTCCTGATTCAGTTTTTCACGGATTAGGGTAGTGCCATGAGATTGGTCGTGAAAAACTGAATCAGGAGTCCTCCATCATTCTGAGACTCCAAAATAGCAGAAGATTGTGGATGGCCGAAGCTGTCATCATTCAAATGAAGAAACTGGCAATTAAGGTGCAACTTCAGCCGGAAACCATACTCACGACATATCAGCGTTCCCTAGTTGACCGCCATTAAAAGAAGCACGTTTGAAAACTTGATTTTCCTTTTCCTCCTTTGACAGAGAACTAGATCGGAGCGACAAATAGTCAGATTGATTGATGAATTATAGTTAGGAAAAGAAGATCGGTGTGGAAGATGAGATGATAGATTGTGGGTAAGAGAATTTGTAGGGTTTGCCCTGGTAGTGAGGAATACACTTTTCATTCGTTTAGATTTCTTATTCTTTTTCTATGACCTTCTATCCTGTAATTTGTATTTTTGTGTGAATCTTAATTTGGGTTTTAACGCATTCAATCTTTTCTTTAATATTAAATTTGCAAACTTTTTTTTCTAAGTTTTGAAACATATTCTTTGTTTAAAGTTTAAAAAGTTATTCTATTTGTTTAATTATATACACTTTCATATACGAGGGGTGGTCAAAAAGTTTTGAAATTCGGATATAAGGAAACGAGATATGAGGAAAAGTATTTTATTATTTTTCAATATAACTACCCTCGACTTCAATGCACTTGCGCCACTTGTCCCTGAGGCTTCGAATTCCCGACAACCAGAAATCTCCCGACTGCTGTTCAATCCACTCCTGGACGGCGAGCTGGACATCTTCATCGTCCTCAAACCGGCGTCCACGCCTTGCAGCCTTGAGCCGGCGGAATAAAAAGTAGTCGCTAGGGGCCAGATCTAGACTGTAGGGATATGCTTGAGCTCCTCGAATCCGCATTCGCGCAGGGCAGCTTGTGCAACTCTGGCCTTGTGGTCTTTGATGATGTTGAAGTCAATCATGGGGCGTGAGGTTTCTAGGGACTCAACGGGCAGAGACCTTGGTCATGGCCAAATTGTCGTGGATGATGTTGATAACACTTTCATGTGATATGCCAAGTTTTCACTCGATTTATTTGACCTTCACCCGTCTATTTTCGAGGAGGATCCTCTCCACACGAACCACATTGTCCTCGTTGGTCACGTCTGACGGGCATCCTGGACAGGGCCATCTTCAAGGGACTCACGACCATGGCGGAACTCCCTATTTCAGCGAGCAATGGTTGCATAGGAAGGGTCGGTGTCGGTGTACACTGCAACCATGCGTTTATGGAACTCTTTTGCATTCTTGCCTTCCTTGGTCAAAAATTTGATCACTGCGCGGTGCTCAACCTTTTCCATTGTTAAAAAATTTGTGACTGACGATCTGCGATCAGTTACTGCTTCTTAAATAGACGAGGAAAGGGTGTACAGCTGCAGGTCCTGACTTGTCATAACTTGTCCTAACACCCCCATAAACAGCCAACCCCCTTCCTCTGTTTTGCCCAAGCGATTCGCAAAACCTATTGCCTGCCCCTCGTATATATATATATATATATATATATATATATATATATATATATATATATATATATATATTATTTTATTTTCCTAAGTTTTGAAATACATTGTGAGGGAACCCCACGTGGAATATCTTGAGCCGACGGAACTTCTACGCGCTGCAGAACGCCCGGTTAGGCCTAAATTGGTAAGCCTAACCCCCCCTCCCCTTCAACAAGCGGTAGCCTCGAACTGCGTACCCCACGATTCACCTTTACGCGGACTAGAATGGCCTCTGCAAGAAGATTCGAGGCCATTCAAGAGTAGAGCTGTTTCCCACTAACTTCCCTCGGGGAGAGCCTCGAACATAAATACAGTTTCACTTCAATGAGGAGAAACAGAGTTGAGAAGTCTCGCCCAGAACCCAGAGGATTTCCCCATGGTTCCAAGTCAAGGTCAAGTGCTAGCAACAAAGCAAAGTGACAGCTGGACTATTTTGTGTATTTGGAATTAGCCCCAGCCAGGAGGTAATTCCAGTGAACGATCGCTCCGAGTGATTTTCCCGACTTCTTTCATCAACTCCTGTCGAAGCCCTCCTCATTTTGGGTAGCCGAAATACCCTTCCCTGGACTGGAAGTTACCTCCCCCCCTTGCTTTTGGAAAACCATCATCACTCCAACCTCCGGCTTTGAAGTCCGAGTGGCCTCACCTCAAGTGCCAAAGACATCCGTAAGCCAACCCATCTCCCCCTTTTAGTAACCCAATTGAGTTAATCCCCCCATTTGAATAGTCTCCTCCTGGAATACCTTAAGTTCTAACTCCATAGCCTGATTTATAACTACAATTCTCCCTTTCATTTACTGATGTGATTTTGCCTATTAATTCTCTGAGTTAATTTTACCCATCAATTCTCTCATTATTTTTGTGTAAATAAAATTATATTTTTATACATGCCTCTTTAAATAACCTTGAGCTTTGCCATTGTCCATAATTTACCTGACCTCGTTGCACTCTCTCGCTACTCAGCCCGTCTGAACTCGTGGTTTTCCGTCCCTTTTGTCGGTTTGCATTCAAGTTATTGGTCCCTCCCTGATAGATATAATATGGTATTGATATAATGTAATGTCATATCACGACATACATATTTGTTTTTTATTATTAAAATTATTCTATTAATTGAATTAATTTACACATTCTTATATATATATATATATATATATATATATATATATATATATATATATATATATATATATATATTTTAAGAGAGCTAATTTTTTTTTGTAAATTAATACTAAATGTAGTTGTTCAAGAATCTAATTCTACTATATATATATATATATATATATATATATATATATATATATATATATATATATATATATATATATTTCTAGTTATAATGAAATATATACATTTATATAGCTTGCATTCAACACATTTTTTCATGTTTGTGATTGTATTTGTTAATATGTCATGTGTGTATTTGTTTGTGGTTTTTTATGTAAACCACAGTGCCAACTGCTCCTCTGAGCATTGTCGCATTGTCTCAAACTTGGAAAATGCCTCTTTCTGCTCACTTTATCTCTTTTGTCCGTTGGGTTTCTTAGACCATCCGCCAGTTCGGGTGCCGTTTCATTCAAGATCCTCTCCCAAGTTCATTCGGCCAAACTTTAGGTCGCCAGATTGATAGGTGTCAAGGCAGCTCTTCGGAGGAGTTGTCTTTGGGGAATTTGGTCTCGCTTTCTGTGTTTATTTTTTTGTAAAGAGACGCCTTGTTCTGGACTCTTTGTAGGCGCTTCAAGCGACTCCTACTTAGGGTTTAGGCCATCACCGTAGGGTATATGAGTGTTGGTCGAATATGCATCAGATATAACTTTCTGATGTTGTTAGAGCTCATATTCCTAAATCTGGGAAGTTTGAAGAGTTCTAACTTCGCATGAACTTCCCGCGTTCTGAAGTGTCGGCCGTACCCGATGGGGGAGATGTTGAGCCCCCAAACACTCCCTTATTGGTGATAGGGAAATATTAGCTCCCCTATTGTCACGCCCACTGTTTTTCTGCGGCCCAGGGCGAGAATCTTGAACTTTCTGCTATTCATGCGGATCTTCCACTTTCTCTCGTACTCATTTACATTGCTGATTTCATTTGCAGTCTCTAGAGCCTGTGCCCTGGGATTCCTGTATGTACCAGGGATCACCTGGGTTATAGCGTCCGCAAACTGGATATATAGTGAGTCCTGCTTTATCGGAGTTGGTAAATCTATTGTATATATTAGATAAAGGAGGGACTCTGACAACTGCTGGACTCCGGCCTTGAGGAGGAACTCTGGTCCTTGGTGACCCTCAATCATGATTCTGGCACGTCGTTCCATGATGAAGTCGCAGATAAGGCGCTCCAGGAACGGGTCTAGCTGAAGGTTCAGTATCTTAAATTGAAGGCCCCTCAGCCAGACCTGGTCGAAGGCCTTTTGTACGTCCCTGAGTACGAGGTCAGTGTACTTTTCCTCCGCTCGGCACTTGGCTATTTTCTCAGTTAGGAACGCTAGTGCGGGGTCTGTTCCACGTTTCTTCCGGAACCCATTTTGTTGTGGGTTGTGGACCCCCTTCTCATCCAGTTTTTTTTCTGAAGCCTATTGGCTAGGATCTTTTCCAGAATTTTGCCGATGATTTCCAAGGGGGAGATGGACCTATAGTCTATCGGCTCTTCTGGCACCTTTTCCCTTTTGGTATAAAGATGATTTTTGCCACCTTGTATCCATCAGGGAAGTAGCAAGTGTTCAGTGCCGCGTTCATTTCATTCGTAATGCCTTGTAGCAGGCGCGGGGGGGCATTTACCAGATGGTTTTTGGTGATCCCTGTCCAGCCAGGAGCTCTCTGCTTGAAGGATTTGGGCGTGCTCAGGAACTCTTCAGCAGTAATCGGTCGTCCGTGACCCATCATTTTCCTCTCTTCGCAAACGTGCGGGTGGGGATGCGTACGGGGGAATCTGGTATTGAGTTCGTGAATAACCTGGTACTTAAATTCCAGGTCAAAATCCTCGTTCTCTTCAGGGGGTATGGAGAATACTTTTCGCCAGTACCTTCTGAACCTTCTTTCGAGTCTCTCCGGATCTTCAATGATTTCTCGATTTTCTTCCAGCCTTATTTTCTCCTTCGGGGGCATACCTCTCAGCTTTTTTAACTCCTTTCAGAATCTTTTTGGGTTCTGCTTTGTGTCGAGTCTCTCTATTATTCCGTCCCATATGGCCAGTTGTTGTGCGTTGATCTGGTATTTGAGCTCCTCTCTGAGTTGTCAAATAGTCAGACAATCTAAGCTTTCCAATTTTGTGTTTCTTGTAGCGCTTAGTTTTCCCATAAAAATTTCCCGCGCCATGATTGGCCAATTTTGTGTAATACTTATGTTCGCGTAGAAATACAATATATGATGGAGTAACTTCTAAATGATTCCATTTCTGTTCATTTCCTGAAGATGACCTAAAATGGTCGAAAGACGTCTAGGAATAAAGAATGTTTTTCCTCGCCTTGAAGACCTCATTAAGAAACTTGTAAGAAATATTAAGAAAATACAAGTTAAAATTAATAACGCTGCCACAGCTGTGGACTTCAATAGAACCTGCATATATATATATATATATATATATATATATATATATATATATATATATATATATATATATATATATATATATATATATATATATATATATATATATATATATGAATGCAATGTCCCGCAGGGAAAATATAAAAGGTGCTTCCAAATACTTTCGAAATTTATTCGATGGTATACTCAATTTAGAAGATAATGGGATAGTAGTAGATAAAAGTGGGTGAAATTCAAAGTGGGGAGGGGGTATTTTTGCCCTAGTACGAGGGCATCACATTATATTTGTTTTTAATTTTTCCTTTTTGTCCTATTTGGTGTATGTAGTGTTTTTCTATGTTTTGTTTATTTTTGTGTAGCTAGCGTGTTCTTCTTATTGTTAGTGTCTAAATTCTTGTTTACTTATTTTGGGTTAAATTCTTGAGCATTCAAGCCTTTAATAGCTGTTAGCTCAGCAATTTACCTGTTTTGTTTTAATTTTATGTTATATGGTCTCTCTGTTTTTGGTTTAAGTTGAACTGTGTTAATTTTTTTGTGTTCCTGTTAAGTGTTTATTAATGTAATGTTTTCCTGTGTGCAGAACTTAGTACTTGGGAACTGGTTACGACGTGAGACTTTCTCTTGCAGTCGTGCAGGTATGTTAAGTCTGCCACCTGTTCCCTGTAGTTCCAGAATGACATTATTTGTAAGAGTTAACTAGACCCTTCTTCCCAATTTCTGGGTAAAGATGTTTACAGGGTCCAGTTTTTTCCTGGTATGGAGATTCCTCTGCTGGCATTGGTCACGCCTTCAAACTTTATCAATAAGTAGGGATCCAGAGTTTTGTATTCGTTGCAGTTTTCTCATTGAGGTCTTGTTGGCTGCTTGAGTCACTACTGCGGGATAGATGAGCTTAGTCCGGACGTACACCAGGTATATTTTCCTACTGTTGGCTGAGCTAAAATCTCTAAACCTATATAGATTTGAGATTTCTCTCTTTGCCAGGTTTCGCCTCTCCGTGTAGTGTCTCGAGTATCCGGGGTTGGAGATCTTTAGGCCTAGAACAGTACCTTCGGCGGAGTAGCTGTATCTCCTTCCATCGATGATGATGGGCCACGTCAACGTACGGCTCAGGTGGACGATTTTGAACTTGTCCCTATTAGTTCTTATCTTCCAGTGACTCTCGTACCGGTTGATGTTTATTTCCGCTACTATACGCATTGCTTGATCTCTCGCTTTCTTCACCAGGCACGGGACAATCTGGGTGATGCCATCCGAAAATTGCAGATACATCGTGTCCCTATGCACCGGTGCTGGGAGGTTGATGGTAAAGACCAGGTAAAGCAGTGGGCTCAGGCAACTTTCCTGTGGAACGCCCGTCCTCAGTTCAAATTCGGGTCCTCTGTGTCCTTCGATCATGAAACATGCCCTTCTGTCCCTGACTTTATTCAGATCATTCTCAAGGATAACTAAAAGAGGAAATATTATAATAAAAGTATATATAAGCTAGTAAAAGATAGAGGACCACCTCTAAGACAATAAATAAGTTAGAAAGTACTTGAAAGCACCTTT
Source organism: Ceratothoa steindachneri (assembly GCA_963969495.1). Classification (NCBI taxonomy): domain Eukaryota; kingdom Metazoa; phylum Arthropoda; class Malacostraca; order Isopoda; family Cymothoidae; genus Ceratothoa; species Ceratothoa steindachneri. Next base: position 73,476,634 of record OZ018326.1, on the reverse strand, counting down.
TTCATTTTTCCTGCAGGACAGTGCATTTATTGCGAACCTCACATACTACTTTGCGATTTATTCATTTCATATATTGGAATTTAAATTTATAATAATTTTAAAAAGAAACTCTAAACTAAATTTGCCTCCTTTCAAAATATCACGTTGCTAAAATATATTTATAGAAGATATATAAAAATAATTTTCTGAACATCACCATTTGTAATTCTTTGGGTTTTAAAAAATTCACAAAATTTCGATACTTATATTTATTTCTGAACTTTGATAAAAAAACCATAAGTCAGAACCAAACCAAGATGAAATTATTATTCAAATACTCAAAAAATTCCCTTCCTAAATTATAGAGCTAGTGATGATATATATATATATATATATATATATATATATATATATATATATATATATATATATATATATATATTCAAATACTCAAAAAATCCCCTTCTTAAATTATAGAGCTAGTGATGATATATATATATATATATATATATATATATATATACACAACTCACAAAGTATCACGTGAGGGTGGCAAATGAATGCAATATCCCGCAGGAAAAAATGAAAAGGTGTTTCCAAGTACTTTCGAACTTTATTAAGTTCCTTATCAAGGATAACTACAAGAAATGGTATTATATTAGAGGTATATATATATACGAAAGAAAAATATGAAAGACCGCCTCAAAAACAAGAAATCACCAATAAGGAAGAGGGAAGGGAGAAGGTAATCCTTAATGTGTTTTTTTACCTTCCCCCTTCCCTCTTCGTCATTGGTGATTTCTTGTTTTTGAGGCGGTCTTTCATATTTTTCTTTCGTATATATATATACCTCTAATATAATACTATTTCTTGTAGTTATCCTTGATAAGGAACTTAATAAAGTTCGAAAGTACTTGGAAACACCTTTTCATTTTTTCCTGCGGGATATTGCATTCATATATATATATATATATATATATATATATATATATATATATATATATATATATATATATATATCATCACTAGCTCTATAATTTAAGAAGGAAATTTTTGAGTATTTGAATGATAATTTCATCTTGGTTTGGTTCTGACATGTTTTTTTTATCAAAGTTCAGAAATAAATATAAGTATCGAAATTTTGTGAATTTTTTAAAACCTAAAGAATTACAAATGGTGATGTTCAGAAAAAAAATTTTATATATCTTCTATAAATATATTTTAGCAACGTGATATTTTGAAAGGGGGCAAATTTAGTTTAGAGTTCCTCTTTAAAATTTTTATAACTTTAAATTTTAATCTTACTAGCGAAGCGCAAGCTCCCCCCTTATGAGGAAGCGGCGACGCCATTGTCTGATATATATATATATATATATATATATATATATATATATATATATATATATATATATATATATATATATATATATATATTCACAATATGGTGAATTTCTCTCAATATATAAAACACACTTTAGTAGGACAGTATCTACTCTACTCGTCAGTTGTATAATAAGAAGAATGGACACAAAATATATAGAAGGAGATAGTGGAAAGGTCAAAACGAAGGAAAAGTGGAACAAAGGAAGAAATAGATTAAGGAACAGGTAAATTTGTAACAATTTTTCGAACTAAGTTTTCGCCCGAGAGAATTTTTAGTAAAAGGTTAAATTTAAAATAAATCTTCAGACATTTGTAATTTAGAATTAAGAATTTGTTTAATCAATATCGATTCAATTATTCGTCTTGTGTAATAATTTCACTATGTAACACAGTTTTTGTTCCTGGCCAGTACGTGTTATTTTCCAAATCCTTTAATTGCAAAACAATAGTAAACAGGCATTATTTGTTTCAAACTTGGTTTTTATGGCTTTATGATGAAATATTTACAAAAATAGGCAAATTTTTTTTTCAACAATTGTAGGGCTAAAACCAAATCAGTGTTAAATTTTCAATTTCATTGAAACTTCTACAAGAAATATGTGATAGAATGGCCTGAGGCTGCCACGCCTCGCCTTTATCACATATCGAAAATCATGCTTCCCACGTGCATCCTGCTAGAGAGCGTAGTACGGCGTTCTTATCACCCACTATTCCCAAGTTTAATCAAGGAGGTTCAATCCTCCGTTTGCTTCCAGGCGTTGATATGGCCAGGTTGAATTAGGCTTATGGGAAAATAGGATTTTTCCAAGCGCTATTAGGACATTCCATGGAAGTCCCCCATTGTCCCCTACGCCAAGGGGCTGGCTCCGGTTATTTATGCGATAGAATTTCGCATTTGAATCAGATCCCGATTATCTTCGCGAGGCATCACGCTGATCCGGGCTGCCTTGTGCACCTAGAAACTCTACCCCGAGAACCCAATTATTGTCCAGAAGAGGACAATATCCTTGAGTGCCAAGGTTCGTGCCCCTCGAGACGGCAAGTCAACATGGCCCCCACTGTTGTTCAGAAAGAGAACCACTTTAGAACAGTCATTGTTCTTCGAGCGTCTTCGACAAGAAACGGTTCTCGCCCCTCTGTTGTTCAAAAAGAGGGCGGCATAAGGGCGGCTAAGCAGTCTGAGGAACTCCGAGTGGCGAGACTCGGTAAAGAGAATCCCAAGGAGTTCTTTGGTTATGTAAACATCCGTAAACCAATTCGTCGAACAATTGGCCCTTTGAGGAATGAGGAGGGGACATTAAAGCGCTCAGATGCAGAAAATGATAACCTCCTCAACGACTACTTCTCCTCAGTGTTTACTGAAGAGTGTGGTCCCATCCCCCAGGCAATACATTCCTACTCGGGAAAAAAGCTGGAGGATATGGACTTCACCGAAGGAGAAATAGAAAAGAAGATCACTGACCTAATGACGAATAAGTCACCTGGGCCGGATGGCTTTCTACCTAAAGTCTTGGAAAGAGTGCGCGATCAAGTGTCACGACACCTAAGCGTAATCTTCAACATGTCAATCCGGACCGAATGCGTTCGTAGAGACTGGCGTGAAGCGGAGGTTACCCTTATCTTTAAGAAAGGAGACCGTAGCCAACCGTCAAACTACCGACCTATCAGTCTGACTTCAAAAGTCGGTACACTCATGGAAAGCATGATGGGGGACAAAATGACTTCGCATTTAGAGTCAAAGCTGCTACTCAGGAGTTCCCAGCACGGCTTCCGAAGGCAACGGTCCTGCCTGACGAACCTTGTGGAATTCTTCCACTTCGTCATCAGTGAGCACGATCGGGACAAGGCGGTGGATGTGGTCTACTTAGACTTTTAGAAAGCCTTTGATAAGGTACCACACCGCCACCTTCTCTGGAAAGTGTGAGCGCTGGGCATAGACGGAAAGTAGCTGGCTGGATCGAGAACTGGCTATGTGGCAGATGGCAACGGGTGGTGGTGAATGGACAGGCTTCTGAGTGGGTGCCCGTTACCTACGGGGAGCCTCAAGGTTCTGTCCTGGGACCAGTACTATTCATCATCTACGTAAACGACATTAACAGTGACATAAGTGGCAAGATTTCTAAATTTGCCGATGATACCAAGCTTGGTATGAACGGTGTAGAGGATGGAAATACTGCAAGCCTGCAAGAAGATCTTGGGAAGATTGGGGAGTGTTCGGACACGTGGCAAATTTCTTTTAACGTGAAGAAATGCAAAGTGATGCATATCGACCACCGAAACCTCCAATCTCAGTATATCCCTAAAGGCACTGCTCTTGAATCGAGAGACACTGAGAAGAACTTGGGTGTAACAATCACTAGTGACCTCAAGTTCTCAAAACAATGCATAGAGGCGGAAAAAAAGGTCCAAAGGATGTTAGGTTATATAAAGCGACAGTTTGGATATCGAAACAAGGAAATAGTACTGTGTTTGTACAACTCACATGTCCGACTGCACCTGGAGTATGCCGTATAATTTTGGAGTCCTTTGTTTCGAAAGGATATTGCGAGATTGGAACGTGTGCAAGCCAGGGCCACCAAACTGATTCCCTCTATCAGAAATAAAAGTTATGAAGATAGATTAAGGGAATTAGATCTGTTCTCGTTGGAAACCCGTAGACTGCGTGGTCAGCTCATTGAAGTTTTCAAAATACTTCGAGGGTTCAAAAATGTTGACTACAGGGATATTTTCACACTTGTTGAGAGCAGAACGCGCAATCACGGCTTTAAACTTGAACTAAAGCGTTTAACCGCGCTCTGTGTGGAAAATTTTTCACGTACAGTATCTGCGGTAGTTGGAACGCACTTCCAGTGGAAGTTGTCAACAGTGAATCTGTTGAGCAGTTCAAGTCAATACTTGACAGAGTCTTGAAAAGTGGCCGTGAAAGGACGTAAAGCATTTGAGCAGAGATGTGCCTGCTCGACTGCTAGTCCAAAGGTCCCCGTCATTGAATGGACCGTAAGGTCTTACAGGTTACCTTCTTTCTTTGTTGTTACCCGTTGTTGTAAATTAATTTAGAACATTTATTCTTCTTCGAGCCTGTTTGTCAAGAAACGATCCTCGTTGCCCTAATACAACTTCAGTGGTAATTCAATTACCCCCTTTTAACGTTCTTCAAGAGAACGCTTGGTTACACCAATAACCTCAATTGTTTATCCAGAACATCTCTTATATCCTTTCTCAAGGATTTCTCGTACTTCGGAGCCACACTTCGCTCTCACTCCTCGAAGTCAGTCCTTCCCCCTGGTTAAGGAAAACTCCCCCTAAAAATTACTTGTCCTGGAAAAGAAATCGCCAGTTGGACCGAAGATTCCTTCAAATCGCCTTCCTCTGCACGACAACCTTCTAAATACGTAAGCTACGCATTGCATTTAACTATTTAACTTTGTGATCGCGTAATTCTGTGCTTTAAACGGATTTAGCCAACCCTTTCCCTTCTTGTTTGTTTTGTAATTTTAAAACCCTCCAAATCTTAATCCTCGGCCTAGTCAAATATTCCCATGACCATTTTCGTTTCATGTGTATCTCCCATTTTAATCTCCAGTCATGTAATTATTTTCCATGTGTTGTTTTGTTAGATTAATTAATAAACTTCTATTTTATTAATGTTTGCAATATTATTTATCCTTAAACTCCGTTCCACTTTTTAAGTATATTGAAGATAAATAAGGCCTCTCCAGGTCTATTTATTTATTACTTAGAGTCATTCTCAGCCATCTGATTAACCCCGCACTCAAATATAGAATAATTCCCACAAAGAATAGATATATAGTATATCGTCGGGAGCCTATTCTACGACAAAATATATAAACAAGTAAAAAAAGTAGGAAGTAAAGAGTTTTCCTCGATTTTTGTTTCTAATGTAAATTACTTTTCTATACAAGTCACGAAATGTATTCTCCCATCATGTTCACATTGTATACTCCTTATTTTCTATGTATGTTCAAAATTCAGTCTATCTTGATAAAAGCGCTCCCCTCTCTCATCTGCGCATGTTCTCCATTCTCCTTGAATTTGTCAAGATGGGCATCAGGATGTGCACTTTTAGGGACATCCCGCAGCCCATTTGGCTATAAATTTTACGAAGGTTTCAACCAGTTTAACATAATTATTAGCCTTGTGGTTGCCCCCAAAATCTTGACACGCCACCAAAAATACCTCTTCCAGGGTTTGCTTTCCTTTCTATTAAGCTTTTAGGGGATTCTAAACACTATGATTTTCCTTATACTAGCAAACAAATTTAAACTTTGTCTCTGCTACTTGAATAAATGTTGTTGTAAATAACTAATTTTGGTGCACTGATCCAAAATATGTGCTCAGATTTGTCCTGGCACGTAAGCTTCCTGAGTTATGTAACTAGGCTATATAGCTCACTTTGTCACTTTGGATATTAATGATATAATTATTACGAGGTTGAGAAGAATGCGACGATTCTGGGCAAAGGTTTGGAATCGGGGCAGCCTATTTGGCATTATGTACGTCCTTTTGTAGACCCAGACAAGATACTCGTATGTATTACATATAAAAGAGGTAGTACTTACCTAACTTTAAATTTCTTCAAAAATGTTTAAGACTCTTGCTCTTGCGCTTGTACGTGGATATAAGATCCCCCCGTTGTAGGAACCAGCAGTAGTCGCCCATCATGTTTTCTTCGAAGAGGCTTTGATACCTGCTGTCCATCATTGCGATATCTTGGTGGAACCTTTCCCCATGTTCGTCACTAATATCACCCATATTGGATGGAAAGAAATGCATCTTAAGAGACATCCGAAACTCCATTTGTTGATAGGCCTTTAGCAAGTTGACCACTAGTTCTTTATAGTTTTCAGCCCTATGATTACCAAGGAAGTTCTGAACTACATGGAAAAATTAATCCCATGCTGCCAACTCAAGTGGAGTTAGTTTATTTCTAAACTCCCTGCCACATATCAATTATCTGATATCCGGCCCTACAAAAATGCCAGCTTTAAGTTTAGCATCAGTTTTCTTCGCACAAAATTTCTCTTTGAGATACTGGAATCCATCAGATCATGGGCCATTGCTTTAACAAAATTCGTGATAGGGCTAAGTTTGATATGAAGTGGGGGAAGGTAGATCTTCTGTGGATGTACCAAAGACATGTGCTTCACATTGCATCGGCCAACTATGTGTTCTTTCCTTTCGGGCCACTTTTTGACAATATAATGATTCCTGTCGTCATGGCTGTTCCATAGGCATAAGAAACACATATTCTTTGTATAACCTAGCTGCACTCCAAGAAGTAAAGAAATTACCTTTAGATCACCACAGATATTCCACTTATGATGAGAGTAATAAATACCTTCCAAAATACATTTCATTGAGTCATATGTCTCTATCTTCCCAACAATAAGTGCGATAGGAATTAAAGGTTTTTGTTACCATTGTGTAGCAACACAGCTTTGGGGCCAACAGTGGTTGCATCGATGAATAGTCTCCATTCATCAGGTAAATGCTCGTTTTCTAGCTGATTCATGAGGCCATTAACATCAGTACAGAAAAAAGCACCATCTTCTTTATAGAAGTCAGCTAAGGCCTCATGGCGTTTACAGAAGGTAAATAATTTGGCACCTTGATCTAGAAGATTCAATTGCTGTAGTCTGTGGTCCAACAATTCTGCGTTATCCTTTAACAATGATAAATTCCTCACCAAATCATTCAATCTTTCTTGATTTTTCAACCGGATCTTCTTTTCCTTAGAATCAACCTCATACATTTCATCCTCATTGTTATCCTCCTCTTCAGGCAATGAATTATCTTCTTTAACTGCACTAGCTGATGAAGGAACTGGGATTGGCATCTCCATATTATGGGGACTGGTTTTATAGATGACTTACAATCTGGATATACAATTTTTGACTTGTTCTTATTTGAAAATCCCGCAATATTTGTCATACAAAATTAGCAATCAAAAACATGATTTGTTGGCTCACGCCACACCAGTGGTACAGCAAATGGCATACCACTTCGTTTGCCATTTAACAAATGTGTGAGCCCCCTATAACACACAGTACAATATTTTTAAGGTGCTCAGAGATTGTCTTGGTCACCAACTTTACAACCAAAATAATGATTGTATGCAGTTTTCACTCTTTTAGCTAAATTTTTCCGCTGGTTGCTTGGAGTATATCTTCCACAGATATAACAAAAGTTCTCTGAGCTATTTATACATCTTCGCCGATTCATTTTTTGAACTTAGTTTGTATATATCCTGTTATATACTTTTGTACAATCATATTTAATTTACAAATTAATTGAGAGACAAATCTGAAAGAAAAATGCAATTAATCACTGTATGTAAATACTGTTTCAGCACCACTACTATAATGGCTAAATTTGATAACATGATAAAGCAAAAGTGTAACGCAGCAACCAAACACACATAAGACATCCTCTCACTACGGTAGCTAAAGCAACACTGCCCATATGTGTAACTAAAGAGTATGTGTGTAGCTCAGGAACCTCAGCTGCTGAAACAATTCTGATTACAGATTCGGAATCAACATACTAAATTTAGTATAAATCACGAGCTGATACCAAAGTAGCATAATCATTGTTAACTAGTGTTATTAGTTTTCCAACAAAGTCACCAGGTTCCACCTTTTCCTCTGAGTATTTTGCTGCAGAAACTTTGAAGGTACTTGGCGGGCTGCAGATTCTTTGCTAAGTGCTCTAACAAACTGCTTTGTAATACCTAGTTTTAAATGCCATGGAGTGAGCAACACATTTTGAGGGTCGATCAATTACTCATGCTTGATATTATGCACCTCAAGAGAGAACTAAGTCCTTTATCGCCAGTTCTTCTTGTGCAATGTGCCGTGGTATCCTTACTGTCCCCAAAACAGAGAAGACCTGGAAACTTTGTAAAACCTCCCTGTAAGCCAATAAAAAATACTACCATTTTAAAGTCTCTAATAACTTCTCAGATATACCTCTTATAATTCAAAGATTGTAGGAGGAGCTTTACGCTCTTGTAGTCCTCCTTGAAATATACTAAATGAAGCAAGGAAAGGGATGGATGCTTTTTTAAATTATGGAGAACTATAGCTTCAATGCCTCTTGAGGAGCTGTTATTGAAGAGCCCACACTCATCTAGATTACATTTATGTCCAATTGCATTAAAATACAAGATATATCATTGCAATAGCTAGCCGAGCTTGATAGTAAAGAATCTTCAGAAATGTTTATGACGTTTTTGGGGGCTTCTCACTTGCTCATTGTCATCCAGGAAATTACATTCATTAAGACTGGAAATCAAGTGTTCGGCAGATCTGTGAATCCCAGTATAGATATTTCTGAGTAAATATTCCAGAATTTTCCAAAAGGTTCTAGAAATTTCCAAGAGTATATTCTGGCAAGTTCTCGAAGGTCATTGAATCCATAAAACTTTATTAAATTCTAGTAATTTCTCACTAAATCTAGAAGGTTTGGGAGGTTTCTATAAAACAACATTACAATGCTTTTTGTAAAATAAGATTAACAATTTTATAACATGCTTTGAAAAAAATGAAAGACTACAGCTTTTTATATATTCACACTCTTCTCCTCAAGTTAATTATACCCTAACATTATTTTCCAAATGGGCTAATCTAGAAATTCACTCACTGCCTTACTTAAAAAAGCAAATTTTTTTCGAAAAATTGCCTTTTTTCATTTACTCTACAGTAGTTACGAACAACTAGGAAATAACATATTTAACCCAGGAACTTGGGAAATGTGAAAGTTTGTTACATAGTCTGAAGCCGAAATTCTCGTCTCATATAGGCATAAGTAATTGAAAAGGCAAAATACTACAAACTAAAGAAAATTCGGCAATCAGAGATCATACAATAAAATGTGAAAGTGATATTTCTATAGATGATTTCTAAATTTTAAATTAACATAAATGTCCAATTACACTTCGTATCTTAGAAACTTTATATATAGAACAGCTCAACTCAGACTTAAATAGTGATTTGTCGTTGGTTCCCCTCCTACTTAACTAATAAAAATTTTGCTTTTTGAACTATTTTAAAAAAAAAATAGTTCAATATAAATACAAGGCAATGGCTTCGCCATTTCCCCCAACCCGGGGAAGCTTGCGCTTTGCTACTAAAATTAAAATTAAAAATCTATAGAAAAGCTGCCATGGTTAAATTTTTATAATTTTTTTTAACTTCGCCAATTATAATAATTTAAAAAGGAATTCTAAACTAATTTGCCCCCTTTCAAATTATCACGTGGCTAAAATATATTTATCGAAGAGGAAGATATATAAAAATAAATTTTCTAAACTTCACCATTTTGTAATTCTTTAGGGTTTAAAAATTTCACAAAATTTTGATACCTATATTTATTTCTGAACTTCAGCATTTTGTTTGTTTTTTATATTATAAAAAAATATTAGAAATAACTTTGAAAAAAAAAACATAAGTCATAACCAAACTAAGATGAAATTATTATTCAAATACTCAAAAAAATCCCCTTCTTAAATTATAGTTAGTGATGATGATGATGATGATGATGATGATTAAACTCATAATCCTACTATTAAAATTTAAATAATTTTTTGGAGTCACTAGTTAATAATTTTTTTTTAAATGTGCCATCTTAGTTTAGTTATGCCTTATGTTTTTTTATCAGTTATTTCTAATAATTCTTTTATAATATTAATAATCAAAATGGCCAAGTTCAGAAATAAATATAAGTATTGAAATTTTGTTAATTTTTTAAAACCCAAAGAATTACAAATGGTGAAATTCAGAAAATTTATTTTTATATATCTTATTCTATTCTATCTCTAATTATATATTTTAGCAACGTGATATTTTGAAAGAGGGAAAATTTAGGTTAGAGTTCCTTTTTTAAAATTATTATAATTGGAGAAGTTTAGAAAATTTATAAAAATTTAATCATGGCTGTTTTTTTTTCAGATTTTAAATTTTAATCCCTATTCAAAGGGATTAAAATTAACTATCAACGTTATATTTGTACCTTTAGGATTGTGCTTTAGTATATATTTTATAGGCCTAAGAAGATGACCGTATTATGGTCGAAACGTCGCCACTAAATAAGAAAAAAAAAAATGTCAGCAGTAATTTTCCTTGCCTTGGGACTTTTCGTAAAAACTATATATATACGAATTTGAATTTGTGTGGTTCCAGTATACATGATGTATTATAGAGCTGCTGATTCTCGCAAGTTTTGTGTCCATGAGCGGGAGCGAGTTTGAATAAGACAACTCGCTGCTGTTCCTCTACACTATTTTTTAACATATTAACTACTCGTATGATGGTCACAATATTATAAAAACCCTGTTATTTTATAACCAGATAAATGTTGTGTTCGCGGTGTTGAATCTTTTGTTTCCTAGCTTGAGGCCATTATTTCTAAATGCCACTCGGTTAGCTCAAATAATGATTAATAATATTTATATTAGTAAACCCGCTTAGTATGCTAAGATGGGCATGACCATACCGATCTTCCAGTGAAAGCAAATTGTGGTGCCTCTATCTTTTATCGTACTTTGAAGGCGCTGTTTTCTTTGCTCCTCTCCAATTTGTATATATACGTACATGCACAAAGCAACCAGGGAGACTTTTCTGTCCATTTCCGTTTTTGCCTAATAAAGGAAGAGGAGATAATTCCCCCATTGTTGGTTGTCACTTCTATTTCCGGCCCGAATTTTGGCTCAAGGATAAGAAGCCACCGGGATCTAACCAGAGCTTGGAGTGGGTTAGGTTTAACTTAATTCTTTTGCACCCCCTAGGCTCAGATATTAATGGGAAAAGACTTACAACCAGGGAAACGCGAAGAATTCCCCCAACTTGGGTTAAACTAAATTCGCCTACCAGGTAACAGGTAAAAAACAAACGGCTGAAAAATCGTATCAAAGATACGCAAAGTTTTCTTGGATAGTAGACAATTCTCCAACTCCGTCTAGTTCTCTAAAACGCAGGTTCCCGGGGCTAAATTTGATCCAAAGTTGATGGTTGTGTGTCTCTCTCACTAACCGCCTCGTTCCAAAGACTCCAAGAATATCGCACTTAAAGATGTTTTCGTTCATTCGCTCATTTCCAGTCACTTTTCTTACACACTTTGCAAAGATTCACTTTCATTATAAATAGATCTAATTTCTCCCATAATTTTTTTAGTCAAAATTCTTTGCAGACTGAAAAAGTGACGTCATTACACCGTTTATTTCAATAATATATTGGAAAGTACTCATAGAGCACATCAGTCCTCCATCTCCATTGCCATTTAAACTGATTCTGTAATGAATGATTACGCAACACCATAGAATTCCCTCACCCTGGAAAACCTTCTCTTGTATTAGGATTAATGTATCAGTAAAACCATAGAATTTCCTCTCCCTAGAAACCTCACCGTTGCATTAGGAATCATGTGTCAAAAAAACTTACATTCCCTAACCCTGAAACCTCCCCTTCGCATTAGTATACATGTGTCAGTATTTTAGTACCACCATATAATTCTTTAACCCAGGGAACCTCACCGTCGCATTAGGAATCATGTCTTATTAACACCAGAGAAACCATGTGTCAATAACACCATAGAATTCTATTAACATGGAAACTGCCTCGTCGCAGTAGGAATCATCTGTCAGTAACAACATATAATTCACACACCCTAAAAAAACCCGCCACATTAGGAATTATGTGTCAGTAACACCAATAAATTCTCTCAACCTTCAAATCTCCCCAACGCATTAGGAATTCTGTGTGAGTAACACCATCAAATTTCCACACTGTGGAAACCTCTCGGTCTCATTAAGACTTATTTGTCAGTACCACCATAGATATTTTCACCGTGGAAATCTCGTTGCCACAATAAGATTCATGTGTCAGTATCGCCCTCGCTCTAGAAACCTCCCCTAGGCATTGGGAATCACCCGTTGAATTATGAATCATGTGTCTAAAACACTATAAAATTTTCTCCAAACCTGAAACCTCTCCCTGGCCCTAGGATTCATGTGTCAGTAACAAGATAGAATTATCTCACCCTTGAAACCTCCCCATCACATTAGAAATCATGGATCACAAACAGCATAGAATTCCCTAAACCTGGAAACATCACCATCGCATTAGAAATCCTTTGTCAGTAACACTATACAATTTCATCAGTCTGTAAGCCTCCAGATCTATTAATAAATCATGTCTCAGTAACAACATACAAGTAGAATTCCATCACACTGGAAACCTCATAGTCACTGTGGAAAACTACCCGTTGGATAAGGATTTCGTGTGTCAGTTACACCATAAAGTTTCCTCACCATGGATATTTAGCGTCGCATGGGGATTCGTGTGTCAGTAACACCAAAGAATTCCTTCAACCTAGAAACATCCAAGTCGCATTATGTATCATGCATCAGTGTCACTATAGAATTCCCTTACCCTGGAAACCTCCCCGCCGTATGTGTCAGTAACAACATAGAAATTCCTCACACTGGAAACCTTCCCGGAGTATAAAGAATCATGAGTTATAAAAACCATAGAATTTCTCCACTATAGAAAAAATCCCCGTTGCATTAGTAATCATGTGTCAGTAACAACATAAAATTTCCTCATCGTGGAAACCTAGCAGTCGCATTAGGATTCATGTGTTATTAACACTATATAATTCTCTCAACTAGAAACGTCCTCGTCGCAGCAGAAATTATTTATCAGTAAAAATATATAATTCTTTCAATTGGAAACCTTCCGGTCACAGTGTTAATCATATGTAAGTAACAAAATATAATTCTCCCACCCTAGGTCCCCCCTCCCGTCGCCTTTGGAATTATATCTCACTAACAACATGGAATTCTCTCACACTGAAAAATTTAATTTCATATTAGGAATTATGTTTATGTAAAACCATAAAATGATCTCACACTGGAAACCTTCCAGTCGCGTTAGAATCATTTGTCAGTAACAAGATATAATTCCCTCATTCTGAAAACACCTAGGTCGCATTATAAATCATGTCCTCGTTGCGTAAAGAATCATGCGTCAGTAACACTATAGAATTCATTCACGCTGGAATTTCTCTGTTGCTTTTGAAATCACATTTAAGTTATACCACATAATTCCTTCACCCAGGAGACCTCGCCGTCACATATGAATCATGTATCAGTAGCACAATAGAATTTCCTTACACTTGTATCCTACCCGTTAAATCAGGAATGTCTCATTTCTCTCACTCTGGAAACATCCCCTTCGTATAGGGAATCATGTTGGGTAGAACCATACAATTTTCCCGTACTATAAACCTCTCATTCGCCTTAGAAATCATGAGTCAGTAACAAAATAGAATTCTCTCATCCTTTAAGCTTAACCTTCATATTAAGAATCCTGTGTCAGTAAAACCAAAAGATTTCCTCACCCTGTAAACCTTTCAGTCCCATAAGGAATGGTGTATCAGTAACACTTACGTAACGATACCAGTGGTTCATGAATTAGTGAAGTTTATATTACTTAGCCTTGCATAACATCAATGAGAAATGATCAAGTAATCGTCCGTGTCTCAAAAAAGGACCGATAAAAGACAGAAACTAGGATTTCCCGAGAAGTAAACGAAACTAGGGGGGTTAGTGTCTCCAAGAAAACAGTATCACGCCACCTGACTTAAAGATATTCAGAATCTCAAGCAAGCTAGATTATCCTTCATCACTAAGCGCGGTAATTAACACTTAACCAATAGTTTAAAGCAGACCTGGGCAACCTTTGGCATGCGTGCCAAACGTGGCACGCCAACGACTTCTTCCGGCACGCGACGCCAAATGCTTAACTTAAGAAAACTAAATAAATGTATCTCCAATTTATTTTATATAGCAACCGCATTGTGTACAACCTGTTATAAATTATTTTATCAATGAGGCAGCAACAGAAGTCTCATTGATGGTAAATAAATGAAAAGGTCCACAATTTTTCTTTCTCTAGTTTGGATTTGTTGTTTTCTGCTTGAAATGATAAAGATTCAATTCTGTTTAATATAATATGTATATTTTTAGGTAAAATGACTATCTTTTCCTTGTAATTTTTATGCATCATAAAGGGTTGGGAATTAATAAAAAGAACATCTTTAATTTTATATCCTTTCATTGTGTTTTAGTCAGGTATTGGCACGTGCGAAAATTTTGTAGCAAAGATTTGGCCAATTTTGGCACACCCACTTAAAAAGGTTGCCCACCCCTGGTCTAAAGTATACTTCGGATAAATTGAAGTAAAATTTGTTTGGGTCAAATCGCAGGAAGTTCATCCGTGGAAGACCTGGTGAAAGATTATCATGAACTGCAAGAAGAGTGGCGTCAAGTTTGGTGGAGGAAGTGTTATGGTATTGGGTATAATTTCAGCGGATGGTAGAGGTCCATTTGTCCTCTTGCATGGCAGAGTGAATGGTTAAGAGTATAAAAAGCTTCTGCAATCACATGCTTTGCCCAACCACAATTCTTTATGCAGCATAATGCAACTTGCCACACGGCAATGTTGGTGAAGAATTTCCTGGAACAATAAGAAGCAAGTGTCATGGACTGGCCTACTCAGAGACAGTACCTTTATCCGATTGAAAGTTTGGAGTAAGAATAAATACTAATATATTGTAACTACCGAAAATTATTTGTTGAATAAATTATATCTTTGTACTTTCTCATATAAGTCTTTTGTTTTATCTGTATGGATCAGTTTCACCACCCTATTTTTAGAGTAAAATTTATCTTTTGAATGTAACTTGCTTGCAGTTTCATCTATCATAAGATGTACAGTGCACACGTACACATTATGGTCATGCTTATTTTATATCTATAATTTATCATGCATAAATTACCATTATTTAGTTTGAAGCTACTGTAAGTTTTGTAATGGAAACCTAAGTGTCCAAATCATTATGGTCGCTACTGTACATTGGTAGAATGTCTATGCCTGGGTATTTATAGATTGATCAGCTAATAATGCTTTATGATAATAGCAAAAATGAGAGAAAATGCCCTATCTCATAATGTTATATTTCGTGATTAAGTCATTCAGAATCCGAACTCAGATCTGGATCCCGTAAAATTAAATCAGTTTTTCTTGGCCCAAAGGAAAACCCTTATCAAAATTTCATCGAAATCTGCTAATCACAATTCAAGAAATCTTGTGGAGAATCAGGCAGCCAAACAGTAAAAAAACGGAGTCATCATTTAACCCCGTTTCCCTAACAAATTAGTCTCAAGCGATAAGTTTCTAAGTCCAAAGTTCATTTACTTATTTAAGTGTTACAATAGATATCCGTCACTACTATTCGCTGTTATTGATAATAAAGCACCACCAACCACTTTCATTTCTTGTATCCTCTTGAGAAAAGAGGATTTATTGAATGTAATAATTTTTTATTTAAGTAATTCAAACCCTTCGTTAGTTTTGGAGTTAAATCAAACAGAGCAAGTGGAACCTGAAATCCACGACCTAATTTTAAGTGTGGCAGCTTAGTAGTACGATCTATTTTTAAGTTCAGGCATTAACTTCGCCGCACGTCGTTCAGCGCAATCCAATATTAAAATGTCTTTGTGGATGCATGGAGAACAAAATTATACTACTTAGTTCAAATGAGCACTTACGCACACTCGAGATTAAGACAACTAAATCCTTTTCTACGTTGACTGTTTAAAGTTTGACCCGCCATATTTGCCTTACACTCTCAGACCTTGAATTGTATCATGCGTCTTGTCGACCCTTCGACTATTCTATCCAGTTATTTTGGCAATTTATCAAAATCATGATACATATATAAATATATATATATATATATATATATATATATATATATATATATATATATATATATATATATATATATATATATATATATATATATATATATATATATATATATATATATATATATATATATATATATTTATATATATATATATATATATATATATATATGTATATATATATATATATATATATGTATATATATATATATATATATATATATATATATATATATATATATATATATATATATATATATATATATATATATATATATATATATATATATATATATGAATATATATATATGAATGCAATGTCCCGCAGGAAAAAATGAAATGGTGTTTCTTAGTACTTTCGAACTTTATAAAATTCCTTATCAGAGATAACTACAAGAAGTAATATTATATTAGAGGTATATATACGAAATAAAAAGTATGAAAGACTACCTTAAAAACAAGAAATCACCAATCAGGAAGACGGAAGGGTGAAGGTAAAGATTCACATTAAGAATTACAAGAAGCAGGTAGTAAGGTCAAACTGAGAAGATGGAAAGGGTAACAGATTAAAAGAAATGGAAATAGCCTAACGAGGGAGATTATAAGACACGATGAGCGAAAAGTGGAGGAAATACAATGTACATAACAGAGCAGTGACAATTAAAAAAAAAAAAGGTAAATTAAAAAAAATTGGGGCCACATAACTAAAGATTGTATATAAAAAACTAAGAACAAAAGTCAGAACTAATTTCTTTAAGTATTAGTCTAATAATTATAGCATCTATTTTATATAAGCCAGGGGAAAGGTTAAAATTTTCACATTAGCTTATAAAAGCACTTTCAATGATATTCCTTTTTATAGGGTAATTAGAACGCTAAATAAATTTTGCCGAGTTCCAATTAATTAGATGGTCCTTATCTGACATATGGACAAAGAAAGCACTATTATCTTTTCCTTTTCGGACATTATATTTATGTTGATTTATGCGAACAGAAAGTTGTTTACCTGTTTGTCCATAATATTTACTTAGGCAACCAGTTGAGTGTTCTGGTTGCCTAAGTAAATATACAACATAAAACAACGACACCACCACCACCGACACCACCTACAACAACATCACCTACACCACTACCATCTACACCACAACTGCTTAAACCAACACCTACACCACATACCCCATCATCACCACCACCTACACCACAACCACATTTACCACAATCACCACCACCACCTACACCCCAACCACATATACCACAATCACCACCACAACTTACACCCCAACCACATATACCACAATCACCACCACAACTTACACCACTACCACCTACACAACCGCCACATACACCACAAACAACCCCACCTACAACACCATCACCTACATCAGCTACAAAACCATCACCTACACCACCCCACCTATTCCACCCCCACCTACACCTCCTAACTACACCAACTACAAAACCAAACACCTAGCCCACCAACAACAACAACACATACACCAACACCAGCACCACTTACTCCTACATAACCTACATCGCCACCACCTACACCATCACGAGCTAATCCGCCACCACCTACGCTGCCACCACTTAAACCACCACCAATTACACAACCACCTACACCATTACCACCTACACTACCACCTCCTAAACCACCACCTCCACCAATACCACTTACACCAACACCACTTACATCACCACCCCCTACATCACGACCACCATCTACATCACTTCTACCTACACTACCACCACCTGCAGCCCCACTACCTGCACCAACTAAACCACCAGCACTTACACCACCACCACCTACACTACTACCGCCTTCAATATAACATACACCACCACTAGCTACGGATGCTCCCGAGGAGAGGTCCAACACGGACCGCTCACTCGATGAACGTCTCTTTAAACCGGTGCCTAGCAGATTTGTGTACGACAGAGGGGGTCTTTTGGGGGACCCGTACCGCACCTTTTATGGTAGAAATGATCTCTACCAAAGGGATGGGGTACATATTTCCTTTAAAGGAAAGGCCTTTCTGTCGAACATGATCCAGGATGTCGTAGAGAGGACCCAAAGGAGTATCCGGCACAGTGTGAGGGTGGATGTACGCCAGTACGCCCGTGTCATCCTGGAACGACCTTCTCAGAGGTCGCAAAGAGGGGTGCCTCCTCGCCAACAAGCAAGCAGGGAAACGGAAGAGCGTAGGGAGTCCTACAGTCGGAGACTCCCTGAAACTTCTTCTTTTTAATGCGAAGTCGATCAGGAACAAGTTTATTGAACTTTGTGTTTTCGTAGCAACGGAGGAACCTGAAATGGTAGCTAGAACAGAGTCGTGGGTAAAAACCTCACGCCGAGATTTCGGAGGTGAATTCACGATTCCCGGTTATCAGCTCTTCCTGAAAGATAGGCCAGGCAGAGAGGGTTGCAGTGTGATGTTGTATGTCAAGGGTAATCTTAACTCGACGGAATGAAACATCGTATCCGACCATGAACTACTAGGTGTTGACCTAGAGATAGGTCCTGTCAGATACAGAAGCCTGGTGGTTTACAGACCCCCTGCCCAACTCTTAGAACAGGACAGGAGTCTGTACCAGCAGTTGGGCGAACTTGTAAAAGACAGAATGTGTATCACCATGGGTGACTTCAATACCCATCTTGACTGGGGAACCAGAGAACCCTGTGGCGAGACGCACTACTCCTGGAGTTTGCGAACACCGAGTTCCTGACTCAATGGGTAAGAGAGCCAACGAGAGGAGACAATATCCTCGAATTGGTTTTCATCTCTGAGGATGACATCGTTGAGGACCTCTCTGCTGGCGAAGAGCTCGGTGGCAGTGAGGACCGACTAATTAGATTTGTAGTCAAAGTCCCGAATGAAGGGCTTGCAAATAGTTAATCGAGGAAACTTGATTTGAGAAGAGCAGACTTTGCCGGTTTTCGTACTGAACTGATTGAGGCGAGGCTAGAAGTGTGCAAGGCTGTTTAAGACTCGTGGAACAGTTTCAAAACCACATTCATGAGTCTTCAATCGCGTTTCATCCCTCTGAAATGCCCTCGTCGGTCTTCTGTTCAACCAAAGTGGTTTAATCGAGAAATCGGCCAACTGCTTAGGGAGAAGAGAAATGTGTACCGGCAATCGAAAATCTCGGGTGACTTTGACGAATACCGGAGGCTAGCCAGGAGAGTGAATTCCAGCATAAGGGCGGCTAAGCGGTCTGAGGAACTCCGAGTGGCAAGACTTTGTAAAAAGAATCCCAAGGAGTTCTTTGGATATGTAAACAGCCGTAAACCAGTCCGTCGAACGATTGACCCTTTGAGGAATGAGGAGGGGACATTAAAGCGCTCAGATGCAGAAAATGATAACCTCCTCAACGACTAATTCTCTTCAGTGTTTACTGAAGAGTGTGGTCCCATCCCCCAGCCAATGGATTCCTACTCGGAGGAAAAGCTGGAGGATATGGGCTTTATCGAAGGAGAAATAGAAAAGAAGATCACTGACCTAATGATGAATAAGCTACCTGGCCCGGATGGCTTTCTACCTAAAGTGTTGAAACAAGTGCGCGATCAAGTGTCACGACACCTGAGCGCAATCTTCAACATGTCAATCCGGACCGAATACGTTCCTTAGATAGTGGCGTGAAGCGGAGATGACTCCTATCTTTAAGAAAGGAGACTTTAGCAAACCATCGAACTACCAACCTATCAATCTGAGTTCGATAGTCGTTAAACTGATGGAAAGCATCATGGTGGACAAAATTACGTCGCATTTAGAGTCAAAGCTGCTACTCAGGAGTTCCCAGTACGGCTTCCGAAGGCAACGGTCCTGCCTGACGAACCTTGTGCAATTCTTCTACTTCGTCTTCAGTGAGCACGATCGGGACAAAGCGGTGGTTGTGGTCTACTTAGACTTTCAGGAAGCCTTTAATAAGGTACCACACCGCCACCTTTTTCGGAAAGTGCGAGCACTGGGCATAGACGGAAAAGTAGCAAGCTGGATAGAGAACTGGCTAAGTGGCAGACGGCAACGGGTGGTAGTGAATGGACAGGCTTCTGAGTGTGTGCCCGTCATCTACGTCAATGACATGGAGGGGGACATGGTTGCCAAGATTTCTAAATTTGCCGACGATATCAAGCTATGTATGAACGTTGCAAAGGATGGAAATACTGCTCGCCTGCAGGAAGATCTTGGGAAGATTGGGGAGTGGTCAAATGTAAAGTGATGCATGTTGGTCACCGAAACCCACAATCTTATTATATCCTTAAGGGCACTGCTCTTGAATCTACCGACACTGCAAAGGACTCGGGTGTAACTATAACTCGTGATCTCAAGTTCTCGAGGCAGTGTATTGAGGCGGAGAAGAAAGCCCAAAGGATGCTAGGTTATATAATGCGACAGTTTGGATATAGGAACAAGTAAATAGTACTCTGTTTGTACAATTGACTTGTACGACCGCACCTGGAGTATGCCGTAAAATTTTGGAGTCCTTCATTTAGAAAGGACATCGCTGATTGGAACGCGTGCAAGCAAGGGTAACCAATGTGATTCTCTCTATCAGACATAAAAGTTATGAAGATAGTTTAAGGGGATTAGATCTGTTCTCGTTGGAAACCCGTAGACTGCGTGGTCAGCCCATCAAAGTTTTCAAAATACTTCGAGGGTTCGACAATGTTGACTACAGGGATTTTTTCAGCCTTAATGAGAGCAGAACAAGATATCACGGCTTCAAACTTGAGCCGAAGCGTTACAACCGCGATCTGTGTAAGAAATTTTTCACGTACAGTATATGCAGTAGCTGGAACGCACTTCCGATGGAGGTTCTCAACAGCAATTGAGTCGGGATATGCCCGCTCGAAAGCTAGTCCAAAGTTCCTCTCATTGAATGGACCGTAAGGTCTTCTATGTTACTTATTTTCCTTGTTACTCCTTGTTGCCTCTAACACTTACATCACTAACACCTACACAACCACCACATTCAACGCAACCACTTAGACTACCACCAAAAACTACACCCCCTACAACAAAAACAACTACACCACCCCCTACATCACCACAACCTACACCACTACCACTTACACTACCACCACCTACACCACCATCTACATCACCAACACCACCATCTACCTCACCAACTCCACCACCATCACCTACCCAACCAGCAGGTAAACGACCTACACATCAACACCACCATCACCTACACCACCACCAACACCTACATTGCCATCAATACCTACACTGCTACCAACACCTACACCAACAACACGAACTACACTGCCATCAATACCTACACTACCACCACATACACCACCACCAGCTATACCACGAACACCTACACCACTATCACCTATACCACAAACGCCAACACTACTATCACCTATACCACTAACAACTACACTACTATCCCCTATACTACTAACAGCTTCACTGTCACCAACACCTACACTACCACCACCACATACGCCAACTACAAAACCGCCACTTTCACCATTACAGTCACCTACACCACCACAACCTACACTACCACAACCTACACCACTAAGACCTCCACCACGACCAACACCTACACTACTATTACCTACCCCTCCACGACCAACACTACCGACATCTACACCACCACCACAACCTACGCCACTGACACCTACACCATCATCAAAACCTACACTACTACTACCTTCCCTTCCACGGCCAGGACCTACATCACTTACCCAACTTACAGCTACATTACCACCACCTACACTACATACACCACTACCAACTTTACCACCTAAACTATACGAACACAAACTTTACCACCTCAAACTACACCACATACACCGACATCACCACCATATACACCGCCTACACCGACATCAACACCACATACACCACCACCTACACCATTGCAGCCTACACCACCGTCTGCACTGAATAAAACACCATTACCTGCACCTCTACCATTAATACCACCACCTACGCCACTACTACCTACACCACCTCTTACACCAACACTACCTACACAACAACAAGCTACACTTACACAAACACAACTTTTACCACATACACGACCATCACTAACACCACCTACGCCACAAACAACATCAACTACACCACCACCTACATACCACCAGCCACGTCGGCACATACACCAACACCACCTACACTACGACCATCTACACCACCACCTTCAACGTGACCCCCTACACCACCTACACCAACAACAACTACACTACCTACAAAACTACTATATACACCACCGCCATATAGATCACCACAACCTACAATACCACCACCTACACCCCCAACACATAGATCACCACAACCTTCACCACGCTACCTACACCGCCGCCACCTACACCACCAACTACACCAATAATCTCACCGCCATTACGTATACCACTATCATTTCCCCCACTGTTTGGTGCACCACCACCTACAACGTCACCGCGTACACCATTATCACTATTACCGACAAAACTATAACCTACACCACCCCTCCCATACAAGCACCACCTACACTACCAACACCACCTACACTACTAGCACCCCTACACTACCAGCACCAACACCTACACCATCGCCACTTACACCACCTCCCCTACATAACCATCTACACCACCACCACCACATACACCACCACATACACCAACACTGCCTAAACAACAACCTACACCAATACTACACACGTCATTACCACCTACACCACTACTACCTACAACATCACCACTTACACCATCACCACCACCGACACCACATGCACCAACTAAAAAAAGAGGACCTACAACACCTACCTCACCACCACGTGCATCAACTAAAAAAACAGGACCTACAACACCCACCTCACCACAACTTACACCAACACCACTACCTCCTGCACCACCACCACCTACACTACCTAAACCACAATAACTTACAACACCACTATTCACACCACATACACTAAATACACCTACACCAGCACAACTTACACCGCCTACGCAACCTACACCACCACCTACAAAGCCATCACTTACCCACCACCAACTACACCCGTACCTACACCACCACCACAAACACCACCACAACCACTTACACTACTAATACCTACACCACCATCACCTTCATCGCACTCACCTACACCCCCACCTCATTAAAAACAACTACGCCACGTACAATACCACCACATACACCATCTGAGGAGCAATCAAGAGACCCGGGTCCAATTCCCGGCCAGAAAAATTAATAAAAAATCCCACGCGTTTTTTGAATCTTCTCAATCCCTTTCTCATGCTTTTCAAAACTCTTGTTTTTTGCCTTGCTCTTTCATGTCCAATTTCTCTTTCTCTTGTAATATATGGTTATATACTCTGCAAGACGGTTTTTACCAGCTATTGCAAAAATACTGTTACAATCCTTACGGCGCTCTCAACAAAGAGACAATGATAGTTTTGATGCAGATAGACACGTTTTTATTGTTTTAACATATAAATATGTGTTTAGATTGCAATATTAATCAAATTGGCCGTCCTTGGCGGCAAGCATGCGCTCTAGGCTAGACCTGAAGGCCGCGCCCACGTTGCGGAAGAAGTCCTTCCTCTTGCTGTCCCACACGCAGTTCACAGAGAACTTAAGTTCGGGCAAATGTCCATTGACCAGAAGTTCATGTTCGGCTCCAACCACTCTTGCACCGTCTTGGCCGTGTGTGCCGGCGCACCGTCCTACTAAAGGAAGTAGTTCGCCTTCTTCGTGATCTTCCATACCTAAAACAAGAATAAAAATTTGGTGACAAGATGTCTCTGTAATCAGCTGCAGTGAGCCTATAACTGGCCTCTAGCCACACAATCGGTATCTTTTCGCCATTCAAACCTAGGACCCTGAGCATTATGACGGTGGCCGGGTGCTTGATCGTGAACAGGCAGTAAACCTTGGAGTCGTCCTGGCGAAGTTACCGCCCGGTCCTTCTACTTGTTGATGATCTGATTGAGCGCGAAGTTTTTTTTTCCTAAGAAAAAAATGAGATTTCGATTGCCATGACTCAATTCGTAGAGAAGGCGACGATAGCGCTCCCGCCGTTATTCTCGCATACGGTCGGTGAGCAAAGTTATTTTCACACTCCTCAAGCTCTCGTCACCTTCTTCCTTGACGGACCTAGACACCATGTACATCGAGATGTTCTTCTTCGCGAGCGAAGTCATTTTGAGATTCGGATCACTTGCGACCCTGAGCATTATAACGTCTAAGCATTATGAAGTCTTCCCCGTTCTTGAGCCTCTACTCTACTCTGTGGAACATTATGGGCTGACGTTCAGCTGATTAGAGATGTTGGACCTGTTATGGTCCGCGTGCAGGAGAACACAGATCTCGATTCTTTTCTTTTTCCTCTCGACACACCTGCACACAATGGAAAAGACGTTTTAATAGCACCTGTTGGAAAAGTTTAATTTTAAGTTTGTTTGGCCGAACCTTTTCTATCACACACATAACCCTTTCGAAAGATAAAAAAACGAGTGTAACAGAACCTTTGCAAAATCTGGTACATCTTTTTTTTTGTTTGCCTTCAAATTTTTTGAAAAGAAGAAATTAAAAATGGCGAAAGTGCTGTAGTAATTGTTACTACTTGCAAAACCTGTATTTGCTCTTTCTTTATGTGTTTATATATGTTGGAAATGTACATAGTTCCTTCTGAGATCACTCACACATAAAACGTTTATACACATCTCATCTTCCAACACAATCGTGAGACTTACCATCGAGATTTCTAAATTGGGCATTTCCTTCTATTTATTTATTAGCGCCAACCCGCTACAATGGAATCTTATAAAAGCATCTCTTCCAAACTTCTTTTAGAACATTATCAATCTTTTTCACACAGTTATCTGTCCCCTATATTTATTCTTTGATAATGAAGGCAACCTGATTTCTTTTTCTTCCTCTGCCCCAAGCGAACAAACAAATAAACACTCATCCATCTTTAGAATAAATTCATACCCAAAATACTCCATAGGTAAAATAAGGCCACGCCGATTTTCCCTAAACGCATAAATATCAAAATTATTATAGAATCAATCATTATTAGGTCACTCATTCTTACTTATTCATCACTCAGTCATTCAACTATAGTCCAATCTACTTACTACACGCATTCAACTGCTTAACTTCGAGCTCACTAAAATCTGCTCACTCATCCTCAACTATCTCTAATTTATCAATCACTCGTTTGAATCAAGTTCAAGAATAAATTAACTTAAAAACCCAACTACAATTTTATTTGGTGATCACCCTAAGAAGTATAATAATCACAAATCGAATTAGTATGCAGAGAAGACCTATTTGTTCCTATCTAATAACAAAACTTCTTTTGCTCAATACGCAACTGGTCACCCCACCCCAATTGAAGAAAACTACCTTTTCTAGCCATATATATATATATATATATATATATATATATATTATGTTATGGCCAAAGTTATTGAGACTAATATATGTAATTTTTTTATTCTTTTTTAAAATCTACGTGATTGGAATATTTACTCGAATAATTAAATTATTGCAGGTTTATTATAAAGTCGGCATTTAAAAAATAGGAAAAAATGAAAAGCAGGAAACTCTCGCTTCTCTAGCCCAAAGTGGTCTGAAGTGCAGAGAGATAGTTTCTAAGGGTATTGCATCAAAGAGCACCATCTCTAAGATCGTTAATCACTTTAAAAAGATTGGTTACACGCCTGCGAAGAAGACTTATTGGCACTCAAGATCTTCAAATGAACGCCAAGGTCGCCTACTGTTAATGACTCAGTTCAAGGATTAGGTAGATTCCAGTGCCAAACTTGCTCATGATTGAAAAGGAGCAGGTGCTGATCGCTTCAGCCCCCACAGTGAGGAGGAGACTCTGCGACCAAGGTCTCAGGTCGAGAAGGGCGCGAAAAACCATCATCTCACCAAGAAGAGCCTTACTGATAGGCTACACTTTTGTTGAAAATATAAAGAATGGACTGTTGAAGACTGGGGCAGAGTGATATTCTCTGATGAAGCTCCCTTCGATTGTTTGAGCATCTGGAAGATCCCTCGTCAGAAGAAAAGGGAAGCCCTTTCACGAGCCCTGTGCCGTGCCAAGGGTAGAACATCGGACACTCTCCATGTCTGGGGCTGCTTCTCATCTAAGGTAACTGTAGCACTAACAATTTTGCCGCCACTGAACACTGTTAGGAAATCAAAATAGTACCAAAATGGGGTTTATTAGTGCCTTTTCCCAACAGTTTAGGACCAATTTATGGATAATAACTCTAATTTTCAACATAATAGAACACCATGTCATAAAGCAAAGTCAATAACTAAGTTATTGGCTGCAAATAATATAAAACTTTTGGGATCTTGACCCGGGAATTCGCCAGATTTTAACTCGGGAGAGAATTAGTGGGGATAATCAACCTGTCAGGTGATAATTAGATGACATCCAATTGTGAGCAGTTTTGGAGGATTATTGAAAAAATATGGAGCAGATTTGGTGTGCAACATGCCAAAACGAATTGAAGGAGTCTTGAATAACAAAGGATATCTGTGTAAATATGCACTGTATATATTAATATAATGGGTTTTGGCTTTAAATATTTTAATTTGATAAAAATATACCAAAACAAAATGCAACGATTGATTAGTTCTATTAATTTTCTTATAGAAAAATATATAGTAGTTGCAAATCCTTTTGCTATGACTCTTTATATATATGTATATATAGTAAAAGTTATTGCAGTAACACAATTAATTATGCGTTTAAAATATTAGATTAGGCAGACACAGTCTTCCTTAAAGCCCTTGGAAGGAACTCTTCTCACATACACGAGAGAATGTCTATTTTAAGTGTTACCTTGTCGTGTATGTGAGAAAAGCTCCTTCTGAGGGCTTTGATGAAGACTGTGTCTACCTAATATAGCCTTTTAACCGCATATGTATGTATATATATATATATGTACATTAAAATAGGATACGAACATTTCCTTCTAAGGTTTTTCTTGTTGGTTTAAGAACACCCGTTTTATTATAGTTTTGATTCATAAGAACAAATAAGGAAGTCCGGAAGAGTGACGGTAAATAAATGTACGTAAGTACATGTAAAAAGTACAGTACGATACAGTACCTCTCAACTGTACAAAACATATTGAACTTATACGGTTAAGCTAGATTCCATTACAGGCCTTGCAACAGGGCAGGCACTCATTCCTCCAACTCATAGCTCCAGCATGGTTTTCCTTACTACACTTGGCACCTCCTTTCTGTGTGGGTGGAACATTCGCTACCATGGACTTCAACTTAAAAATAAGCTCTTAAATCTGACCATAGATTATCAAAATTTCACTTAGGAAATTATGCAAACGTAGAATACACTACCATCGCTAGTAATGGCAAATAGATGTTTACCATTAATAATATTGCCTAATAAAAAACACGAACTTCTACTGAAAGAGCAAAAGGGTAGTATGAATAAGGATTCTGAGTTTCAATCCTTATTATTCAGTATATACCTTGAAAAAATTACTTTCATTTCGTACTTTCATGTCGGTTGATTCCTTTTTCACCACTATCAAAAGTCTTCCTGCTCTTCTAAGATCTCATAAGAGCATTTCTCTTTTAAAATTATCCGACACCCCCAAACAACCCAAGAACAGTAGTATGCTATATTTATTGTTATTTTTTACTGTTTTGCAAAAAAGACAATTCTATTTCAAGATAAGTTAAAAATAGAAACAACGATTCTCATATTTTAAAACTGCATAATTTATTCCTGATAAATAAAAAGGTTTGGTTAATTATTTGATTACTAAGCCATTACATAAATAGGAGACAACAGGCAGTCATAGTGAGATGTTTTTCTAGTTTCAACAGCTGTTTAGATCAGCGAATTATGTAGCAGTCCTAGCTGAATACGTTAACCGTAATTGGAAAAAAATAGTTCTATATGTGAAGTGGAGCTTGTTCACGCATTCCCAAGAGCCCTAGCTATGGAAGATTTACCTCTACAGCACAAGGCACAAAAAACAAAACATAGGAAATGCAAAATCTGACGAAACAGCTAATTTATAAATGCCTGCCCTTCAAAGGAGCACTCGATTTATATATGTATACTTCGTCAAAGCATCGTGGAAACTGAGGAATGCGTCATTTAACTTTGCATTCGCGAGCGAGTGCCCGCTTTGGTGGTTTTCCAACGCTCTCGTTCGTATATTTTCTGAATATCATTTCAATTTTTCCAGGAGTTTGAGATTTCGTAACGGATAATCTCAGAAAATGGGATACAATTCCTAAGCTGCAAAAGAACAAACTTTCAGTTCATATTTACACCTTCCACATTCCGGCCGCAAAAGGATTCATTTTAATATTTTTAATATATGTAATCACTGTACAAACTTATCCCAGGAGAATTACAAAATACACTTTTCAACCAAGAGTTTATAGCGTGTAAATCCTATTATGCTTCTGCGTAACCTGACTTATTTGACCATCTCCTGTTCCTCGTAATAATTTTTTTTTTCTTGTGTCTTCCCTACTCTTAAAATTAGTGAACATGCATTAACAATTAAATCGCACCTATTTATGCATGGATTATTAATAGTAACGAAAGCAAACCCCCTTTCCATCGCTTCAACGCTGGTTCGTCGCACAACGCCTTGCGTTCCATATCGAGAGAGGCACAAGTTCAAAATAATGGCTTCATTTGTATGAGTACATCCGAAGTAGTGACACCTGTGAAATTGGGTTTAATTCCAAATAAATATATTTCTTTTAAATGCGTTATACTGATAAATTCACATATTTTAAGAGTAATGACTAACGTAGGTATATCTGCAAAAAACTTAGAATTTGTTAGTAAAGAAAGTTAAAATGGATGAAAAGTACAGAGACTGAAGAGTCAGAGGAGGTGACTCCTTAGGCAAGAGGGAGAGCACGCTATTAAACCTGAAGTTGTTACAAAGTGGAAATAGTTCTTCTTTTGAGTTTTTTTTAAGAATCTAAATCGACAAATTCGGCAAGATTATTTACAGTAGTAAAAACCTTATATCACAAGATACGACTCAAACAAGTCAGAAATAGAAGCAAGTCTAAAGTCCAACCTGATAAATAATGAAGTTTATATATTTAAGGGGAATGTAAGCTTGTACAATCCAACCCAGGCATGATACAGTAGAAGGAAGATAGATAAAATAAGACTCAAATATGTGAAAGGAAAAGAGGTAAAAATATTAGTTACTCGTATCTTGTCTTCAATCAATTGGGCCGTAAGGAGTCTTGTAAATGTGTCAAGATGACATAGGATGAATTTAACAGCCATAGAACGCCATTTTTTTTCTATTGTCTTGTTTATTGGCGGTGGCTTATGGAATTTATACTTCTTTCCGATGTTATTCTATTTAATCTCTGGATAAATTTTAACAATTTAAGTTAAACAAGGTCTGTTGACCAAGAAATCCTGTGCTAGGACTTATTCTTATTTATGACCTTATGACCTCAATACTTTAAATAATTCCTGAACTAGCCCTGATAGGAACTTGATAAGTCTATCATTCGAAAGAAAATGTAAAACAACATAATGGTTTCAAATTCCGTTAGAATGGGCCAAATAGTTATGATGTTATTGCCAAAACAAAATAATTCCGGTGCTATCCTTGGAAGGACGTTGGTAATTATATCATTCAAAAAAGAATGTAAAACATCATAAGGTTTTCAAATTTCGTTAGAATCGGCCGAATAGTTAAAATGTTATTACCAAAACATAAACAAAGCAAAAAGAGGACCGACTGACCGACATAGTAAGATGTAAAACGAAAAAAATAAAAATAATAATAAACAGGAAATAATTTTTTAATAATTAATTTGCCTTACCTTATCTCACATCTGCTGTTTACTGGCTTAGTTCAGTCCTTTATTATCGCTATTAATGACGAACTGTGCCTGTTATAATTTTTAAAATTTTCATAGAAACTGTATAACGTTTATGTTAATGAGCTTATAGCGATAATTTGTATTTCCGTTTTTCATTAACCTAATGCTGCTCGCTAGCTCGGAATTACGGCCAGTAATGAGATTTTTTCTTCCAGGTTAATATTTTGTCTTCCCAGTTTCTGTTTCCTTCTTTTGTCTCCTTTAGTAATTAATGTCTTTTATGAAAACGAATATAACCAATTTTTTTTCTGAAAATAGGAAGTAATCCTACGTAGGGGTAATCTTGTCATCCTTATGTGTTGTATCCTAAATGTGTTATCCCAAAAGATTTGCTAAAATTTTCGATTTATTTAAAGGATTTCGGATACCACATCCCTAGGTTACGTTAAACTACTGTTTAAAGTTTTGCCGCAATCGATAAATGTCATTAGAAATATTTTTACTTAAATAATGTATCCATTTGCGATTGGGAGCGCCCCTTTCATCTGAATAAATGTTAGATTTTATTTCATCGAAGCATTATAATGGTAAACCCTGGACCAGTGTTTCCCAACAGGAGGTAAAATAAGCCTTATCCACAGTTGACAAGGATGAAAGAAAAACAAAATGGAAAATCCCTTTAATGACCTGCGGCGTTTTTTGATAAGATGATAAATAGTTATTGCATCGATGGTTTCCCATGGTTCAAATCACTTACAAGTGCCTTTGAATGGCTAAATGAGGCTTCTGTCGCTAGATGGCGCCACTCAGCGCCAAATCCGATGGCAGGTTTGAAATCTCAATGGTGAATAACCCTATGACCCTTGGTCATATGGGTCATTTCATGGCTCTAAATGGGTACAATTGAACTTTACTCCTTTTAGAAAAAAAGCGACGCCTTGACCTGGCGTTTCGCTGCAGGTATAAAGTTGGCTGAGACAACATTGAGAGAAGTGAATAAATTGAAAAAAAAATTGGTAGAGGAAATAACAAAAACTTGAAAAAGAGCTCCAAAAAGGAATATGTTAATGATTTCCCTTTACAGTCCCCTACAAAACTCATTCATGTTCGTATTATTTTACTTAGTGTACAAAACTTTCTGATTTTGACATTCATTTGGCCTAAGAGATGAGAGCTAATGACGCTATACTACTCTTTACCGCCCCTTCGTTAAAATCAATTTGTTTTTTCTCCTCTGAACTCTCAAAATGTACGTGTTTTCTTTGGATTCCTCAGGTTTCGTTCCTTACTTCTAAATACCAAAATCCTTCGTGTGTTTCAAGATGGACAGGATATTGCGGCGGACGAGCGAAAGGAGATTAAAATGTCTCTCATTCCCTTCCCTTCCGATTCACTCGACGGGATGAAGAAGCACTGGCGGCGAGTTTTAATAGCTACAGTAAATTGTACTGAGGCGCGAGGGGATTTCGGCGCTACGTTGAGGAATATATAATTTTAAATCGTTCCCTCCACAACCAAATTTACTGAAGAGGGGATGAGAATGATGGCGATGAGGAAGGGGAGTGTTCTGATAGCGTTCAACAACCATTATCCTTCATAGGGGGAGATCACCCTAAATCAAAAGCCGAATAAAGCATCCCCAATCGAGACGTGGAATAAATTGACTTTAATCAGAGGGTGAAGGTTCGCATAAAAGTTTCACCAAATTCATGCTTTAAGGCATCTTCAATCTCCAACGAAGCTTATCTTGTCCTTACGCATTTTCACATACGTGAATCTATCTGAAACCTGAAAATTTTCTAGGCGGAAACAAAATTAGTTTGGAATTCTTTTACATTGGGCGCGTAAGAGCGACAGCAACAAAATGGAAAGCTAAAGATTGAATTCTAGTGAGGTTTTATCTTATTTTATTTTTAATTTTTGTTCACCATAATAAATAGAGGGTAAGGAGAAAACAAAGGTGGAAAATTATTTTACAGTTGCCTGCTAATCTTTAACAGGACAAAGAGGTATTCCTCATTATTATTAAGAAAATGAAATGGGGGTAAGCCAATCAAGTATTCAAATTACGCAAAGAAAAATGTGGTTAAGCAAACATAATAAAAATACAGAGTGGATCAAAAAATAATAATTAGATCAAATATTACACCTACGATTTGCGGAGTATGAAACCTCGCATGTGTCACAGGTTCACATTTCAAGCCGAGTGACACATTCGGACAAACAAAGCAAAACAAAACAACCTGTCCCTTTCTGGCTCATATTTCGTAAACGAGAATTTTTATAAATAAATCCAGACCAAAATGAAGGCGATATTTTTTTCGAATTTCTTGAGAGTCGTTCACTTGACTTAATAAAAATATTTCAATACCTCAATAGTAAAAACGATAGAAACGGGTTATAGGAGTCCTATCTCATCCACCCACACCTTAACGTTCTCAAGGTTCAAAATGTAAAAATATAGCAAAGTCGTCTAGAAAACCAGAAGGCCTAAAAGGAGCCTCTAAGAAAGGGACAGCATTCAATACCCTCAATAATCACCAATTTTTACACCCCTTGCATGTAGTGTTCTTATAAATAAAGTTTAGTTCATGAAACCTGTGGTGACCTATCTCACGTCCTGCAAATAACCTGAATTTGTTTGGTAACAAAGCGCTATGGTACTGCTGTTCAAAATGTATCATATATTCTCAGTAAGAAACTCAAGACGTGTCAAGAATAAAATCAACAACCGAGACAATCCCATCTGCTACCAGCTCGCAGTACAAAAAGTTGCCTTCTCGCTTAAATTAATTTTTTGATAATACCTTTTAACCATGTTGATAAATGAGCACAATCAGAAGGCCAGAAGCACCTAAATGAGCATCAGTAGAGAACAAGCAGACAAAGTGTAGATAAATTAACAAGTCTATGTTCAACTGTTGGTCTTATTTCGTCCTTAGGTCTTATAACGGCGTCTCAATCTTCTGCGGTTCTTTTATTTTCATTTTTCACTCTCTTTTTTCCTCTTGACAACTTTTACTGTCCTCGGTCTCGCCTCAATCCTTTTCTGTCGTCGTCAAGAACTCGGCATGAATCTGACTCTCTCTCACTTTATAACCTTTCTACTTTCTAGTACAAAATATTATATATTTAATCTTTTAAAATCGTAAAGCTTCGTGAGTTTTTACTCTTCCATTTTGGCTTCACTCGTGCTTCATTTCAGGAAGTAGCACTGACACCATTACGGGGGACGATAACGACCCTCCGCACTAAATTTTCTTAGGGAGTGGACCAATCGCTAAAAATTACATTCGTTCCTATCGGATTGTTTGACGTTTTAACGAGGAGGACCTTGGCCCCTTAGCCAAAGTCCGTCTCCTAGGTTACTAACCTCGATGAACTCCATTGATTGAGTAATCTAGTATTGAAGATTTTGCCTAAGGTAAGAAGTTCACATTAATCGCGTGAGACCAACGATGCAAATTACCGGCAGGAAAAAGAAAATAAGAGTCCAAGCGCTTTCGGCATTATTAGTTTTTAAATATGTTCTTTTTCCCCAATTTTTCCCAGTGAATGATCTCCTGACCTTTCTTATGTTCCTTTTACCCTATTTTCCCCGTGAATGATCTCCCGACCTTTCTTCCAAAGAACGATTTAAGTCTTTTACCTTCACAATCCCTCAGAGCATTTTCATTAACCTCATTTCACGATGTCTCTTCATTTTCAAATTTAAAGGAAAATTGTGGCACTTTTTTGACATTCTTATACATAGATGATAATGGCAATTTTAGGACATCCTTATACATAAAAAACAATGGCATTTTTTGACATTCTTATACAGAGATAATAATGGCACCTTTTGGACATTCTCATACATAAAATAATGGCACATTTAGATAATATTATATACAGAAAATAATGACACATTTTTACATTCTTATACATAAATAATGGCATTTTGGGGACATTCTTATACATAGAAAATAATGACATTTTTTAACATCCTGATACATAAGAAATAATGACAGAGAAATTGTGGTACTTTGAGGGCATTCTTATACATAAAGAAATAATGGCACTTTTGGGGAAATTCTTATACCTAGAAAATAATGGCACTTATGCATAAGAAATAATGGCACGTTTTGACGTTCTTATACAGAGTAAGTAATGGCACTTTAACACATGTCCCACACCATAAAACTCTGAGAGTGTCCAAGATTCATTTAATAGAATAGTGGATAATTATGAGCAGAGTAATGTGTATTTGAAGAAAAAATGCATCCAAAACTAGAGAACGACAAGTATAAATGCTGCACAACCAGAAAACATAATTATATTAGAGACAATTCAAAGAAATATTAATAATAGATATACAGGCCCTTGTTGAACATGACTCAAGACCACAAACTTGATGCAGTGATCGGGAGTATTTTTATTCCATTCTTCTTCTATCCAATCTTTGCCAAAGATCTTCACATTCGTCGGTTTCCGATCCTCAACCTTTTCACCTAGAATAAGATTCCTATTGGGTTAAAATTGGGACTCGGCGCAATACACGCTCGGCTGTGGATGCGTATAACTCGCAATCGTAATCAAGTTCAGAATGAACATAGAATCAGTCATGAAACAAAGAATGTCCATAACGCGGGTACAAGAGACCCTAAGACTTCGAATACGAGCTTCGTATGTGAAGTGTCGGTCAAAAACGAGATCAGGCTGCTGTCTCAAATAAGTCCTTCATCGATATCCGTTTATCGTGTGATTTTTTCCTTTTTTTTTTCGAAGGCGACTCGTTTTTTTCGTCGATTAACAGGACTCAATATTCTCAGGGATATTTTATGCCAGAAATCACACATTTTGACCGATTACAATGCCTCAAGTATCAGAAAGTGTCATTCCTTGACTCTTCTATTTCATGAATTCCTTGCTTTCTGTAGGATATGTTGACCTTTGCTCCTCTCAACAACCTTATAAATGAGTAATACCATCGCATTATTTCACTGTGGCTGAGGAGGATCGAGGGCTGCGGGTTATCTTAATGCAATTGCAGCGTAATGGCTGTCATGTTTATGAATGTATGTGGGGTCTCTAGCGAGTTTCTTCAGCTGCATTGTTAAGCGGGCGTGATTATATGTATTGAGTGTTATTAGTTTGTTGTGCTCATGTACTGTGATCATGCTTGTGCACATAGGAGAGCGACACGCGCGATCCAGATCAGAGTTCTGAATGCCCTGTGCTTTCCTCTGCCATGTTTGACCCGCAGCTACGAGTATGAGTAGTGCGTATGTGAGACGTGGTTTGAATAGTGTTTTATATAATTGTAGTTGTAGTTTTCGGCTGGCAGAATAGAAACTGTGCAGCTTTTTGTTTATGTTTTTGGCTCGTGTATGTATGATGTTTAGGTGTGTGTTGAATTTTAGGAGCTTGTCAGATGTTTTCCCTAGAATTTTGGTGTGAGATGTGTGCGTGTGTCTCTCTGTGTGTCTATTGGGGTCTAGGTGGTTGGGGTCAAATGTGTATATATTTGTATGTTGTGCATGTAAGGATTGCGTGCACCATAAAGTGTCTAGTGTGTCTTCTGAATATTTGTAGCCATGTGTCACTTATCTTATAATATGTCATATTGTCGATGATAATTTTTGCATGGCGTGCGATTCTGTTTGTGTCCTGGTCGCAGATGAGAATAGTCTCCTCGTCAGCATAGGATAGTTTGTGCGTATGTCTGCAGTTTTCGGGTGGGCGTGAGGTGTCATCGGTGTACATTATGTAGCGTGTGGCTGCCAGTGCGCTATTCTGTGGCACACTTGTGTGTGGTGTGAATGGGCGTGATGTTGTGCTTTTGTATTTTATATGACACCTCCTCTCGGCAGGGTAGTGAGGAGAAGACTTCTGGTGCATAGGTGGAACTCCGTATTGTTCGCTAGTTTCCAATGAAGTCTCTCATGCCACACCTTATCGAAGACATTCACTTCCTTGCTGATGGAGAGTGTTTTCTGACATTTGTGCTCTCTGTATGATGTCATGAACGATGACCACAACCGCTTGAGTAATATTACTCCTGAAGTAATATTGGCAGTGGAAGAACCAGTTTCTTTCTTCTAGAAATCTTGGGAGACGGGTTTTATGCATTTGCTCAAATATCTTGCATAGGTGCTCTAGTAGAGCAAAAGATATGCAATTGTTTGGGGCTTTTGGAGGACTTGGCTATTCTTGTATAGTAATATGCTATGTGATATTTTGAATGGTTGTGGAAAGTGTCTAGAGGCGAGTGATACGTTAAATAAGTGTGTGAGTGTAGGGAAGATGGTTTGTGGGTGAATCATTGTATCTGGAAGGCCCAAGAAGCCGGGAACCATCTTGGTGTTGGCTTAATATAGTAATTCTTTTATTCGACGGTGATAGGAGTAGTTAGTGTGGTAGTGTTGACGAGAACCTCCATTAAAATTAGGGTTGTGGGCCTAAGGTCATCAGCGTGTAGCCAACACCATTACTGAGACTTCTCAAAGTGCTCTTGTGCGTGTAGATTGGGTGTATTGTGTGTGTAACGTGTCCAATTGGGACCTAAATGCGTGCGGTTGTTATTTTGAAGGGTAATTGGATCAGGTGGGTCCGTGCCCAACATCCTCTTCATGCGCCGCCAGAAAAATGAAAGGTCAGTGCAGTAAATGCCAACTGCGATGCGGCTCACCTCGCTTCACTGGTAGTTTCGATCTAGCTGCGCGCATTATAGGATGCGGGCACGTAGGAGTGTGTGTTGTGTTATCATGGGCCTCTGTTGTAGTGGTTGTTAAATAATCTAATGTGTCCTTGTGTGTGAATGAAGAATGTCAACTGTTTGATGCATGTGTATGTTTTGCCTGGTGTGCGGATGTTGCGTGCAGTGTTTATGTTTTCCATGAGTCTACATTAGTGGTCGTCTATATGTGTAGGGATAGTGTCCTGGAGCATAAGGTTGTGTAACGTGTTCATGGTTATATGTATTTTGAATTCCTTCAAGTTTGTGTTAGTGTAGTCGTAGAGGAGAGGGGGGGGGGTACTAGGATGGGTGAAGATGATAGTATAAGGCATGTAGGGAGGCGGTGGCATAGTAAGTGGGGACCTGGCACATTGTGAGTGTGGAAGCGTGTAGCGTGTTCATTTCGGAAGTTTAAGTCTGGGACGTACTTGGTCCTTCGGCGATGCCTGAAGAATGTTGGGAAAGTCAAGCCAATGTGCTCGCAGCGGGATCACTGAAAGACACCAGTCAGATACTATCCCCATCAATAGTGGTGTTTAAAAGTAGTGTAGCATGGTGTGAATTCAGGTCCCCCACAAAGAAAATGGAAGGTTCTGAAGTGGGACGTCTATGTGTAGTTGTTGACGTCTCTAGTGTTTATGAAACTCCAGCGTATAGAGCGCATTACTAGGATAGCTGATCCAAGGTGCGGATCTTGTGGAATAACCTATGTGCGGTAGTCTACAAATCGAAGTCTGTTTTGGGTAGGTGTAGGCTGGTGGAATTTAAAAGTAAGTTGTCAGGTCTCAGTGTATTGCGAACCCCGTTAGAGACGGTATGGTGAATACCGTCCAAACTGCCTACATTTATTTTTACCACACCAAGCCAGGCTATGGTCGGGAATGAAGTGCGCGTGAGGCTGTTAGCGATAACCGCTTTCCTCTCATTGATCTCCTGGCATTGTTCCAGGAGAGGGGGGGGCAGAGGCGGCTACCTTCACACGTGTATGTGGTGGTCGATGGAAAGGGGGTTTGTGTTTGCTGGTACTGTGTTTGAGGTGAAGGCAGTGGAAGGAGGGTTAAAAACATGAAAGGAGGGAGATGGGAAAAGTGGAAGGAGTGGAGTAACAGTGAAAGGGAAAGTGTGGAAAGTAAAAAGTAGGGAAAGGTATAGTAGAGGGTGGCAGAGAGATGGAAGCAGAGAGGTGGAGGTGAGGGTGTGGGTTCCGGAGCCAAGGCCAGGGTCAATGGAGCGGGTAGAGCAGGAGAGGAGGCAGGGTGATTGGAGGAGGTGGTAGGTTTAGATTGGGACGATGTGAGTAGGTTAGTGGTCCCTAAGGTGGTCCCTGAGGGCGAACTCCTCTGGGAATATGATTTTTTCGAGTTCGTTAGCTACATAGAACACATTTAGGACGTTGGCGTATTGGTGGAGGCTGCACCATCCCCACCCACATGTCTTTTGCCACAGAGGAAAGCACGGCGGCAAGTTGTATTTTGGAGTTGGTTGGTGTAGGGTTGGTCAGTAGTATCGGTGTTGGTGTGCGTATTGTGGACGCCTGAGTGGGGGCGGGGTGGCATTCGAGGTATTGACAGCGTTCGCGAATATTTGTGTTAGGGGAAGGCGAGAGGAAGCGGGAGTGATGAGGATGGGTGCAGTTTTGGTGTGTCGTAGTGGGGTGTATCGGGGCCTTCTCATCTCTGTGACAGCTTCCGTGCTGCTGCAGTTAATACATAAGAGCGTGGTGCTTTTGTACTATGTGTTATGAAATCCCAATTCACTGCATTTGGAGTAGATGCGGTATGCTTGGCATATGTTCGTTTAGTGTCACGTTTTATTCCAACAGAGACACTCGTGTGCTCTTATGTTGTGTTGTTGTTCGATATTTTGAGCGTATAATAATGTGTGGCAAACCTTGA
This sequence comes from Ceratothoa steindachneri, assembly GCA_963969495.1. NCBI lineage: Eukaryota > Metazoa > Arthropoda > Malacostraca > Isopoda > Cymothoidae > Ceratothoa > Ceratothoa steindachneri. The sequence goes on along the minus strand of OZ018326.1, from coordinate 73,438,048 downwards.
TTTCTTGGTGCAGCAGCGTATTCTCGTGGTGTTCTGCGTATAGTATAATAACTGCCCATTGGTTGGTGCTGTTGAAATAGAGGCCTTGGGTGGCATCCTCACAGTATTCATGCCTGAGGTGAGTGAGGAGATATTTACTGGAGAATACCAACCATAAGTGGTTGGTCATGCGTACGGGTATTTGTGTTTGATAGTGACGGCTTCTGGTTGTTTGGTGTGGTGTTGTTGTTCCTCTAGGGAGTCTTTAACGATGAATTAGAATTTGTGGGCGTTTTGTCTGTAGCTGAAGATGAGTGTATGGCCTCTGTGTGTTTATGATGTTTGTAATGTGTGGGTCTGATGGATTGGAGAGTTTGAGTATTTCCTGTAGTGTTAGTCTGCATGTTTTGTTTTCTGGGGGAGTAAACCAAGGGTAGTTACAGATCACATAACGTTCGCCGAATGTATAAACAATGATAGCTTTTTTAAACTGTGGGTGAGAAAACCCATACCTATGAACTATAACTCCAATGAGTAGTGAATGGATGAGTATGGATCTGAAGGGGCTCGTCAAGAAGTTGTAAAAACATGGCGGACGTAATGATAGATGATGACCAAATCAATGTTCCCATCTGAAGGCACCGCCCCCTCAAATGGATTTTGGTTATTCAGAGTTACGTCCAGCATGTACAGAGACAGACGTGATTCCCTCTCTGGTCCTGGACAGATCAACGAGGTAGGTTAGATTACCCTCCCCTTAGGTTATAACTCCGTCCTATTCCAGGATTCTCTTAGCTTCGCTTTCAGGAGTGGGCTAGACCTAAAACCTCGTTTCCCCGAAACCTGCAATTATATCCGTTCATAACAAAGGAATAGTTCCAGCGAGGATATGTGGGAAGTCTTCGTTCACGGAAAAATATCACGACGTGGTAAAGGAGCGGGAGGGATTTAGGATGTAATGTTAAAAACAACAACCCCCCTCTTTGAATGGACCGTAAGGTCTCCTAGGGTACCTTCTTTCCTTGTAACCTAAAAAAATTATTTTCTCTTTTGATGGGTAGAGGCGAGACTGAGGGGGTGGTCAACTAGCGGCCAGTGGAAGGCTGATCAATCCTCTGGATGTCGTATGTAGTCCTTATATGGATTCGAAGGCGTTTTATTAACAACTTACCTATTCACTTGCCTCATAAGGGGGGGGGAGAAGATCAATGTTGATATAACATGATGAGCCGAAGATATGATGAGCGTTTATATGTGTTTAGTTTTGTGTGGTTAACACATTTGAACTTTGCCAGGGTGACTCTTTTATAAGACGAGGAGGGTTGTTTCTTTTGCTTCGTTGTCTGGCGGAATGAGATTGGAATATGTAGTTTGTACCTAGGGATTGAATGGCTGTGTGTGTTGCTTCTATACGGATTGTTTTGTGCACTTTTTATCATGGACTGAGAATCTTCCTGACTATTGTGTTCATGTACTTACCTCATCTCATACTTTACCCCTTTACTTATTTCTTATATCATTCAATTCCTGGAAATTACATTTTTTTAAATAAATATTGAACTACCAGTTTATTATTCTTCACATTAGACCTTAGAGAGAGTATTCACACGTTCCTTCGTTGCTTTTCCTTCTCATGGTATCAAGTTAACTCGATTTCCAATAAATCAACCACATGCACTCAATTAATGGTAGTAATGCCCCCCAAATGGCACTTATAACTAGATAAAACTGAGAAACAATCAGAGATCACACAACATCTCCAACATAATTGTCATTAAAACTCAACCCATCATGGAGTAGTGATATCATCAAATTATTCGACATTGGAACCATATCCCTACCATTTGGAATCATATGTTTATTATTTGTGGTTTGTGAGTTATCAACAAAACTCTCATTTTCCGTACTGTCAGAATGAATTCGGATTACTACTACGGACCAGCCGTAGGAAAAATTGAGTAAGCCCATATAATTCTTGGGGACCCCTATTAGCAAGGGGGTTCAATAGGATTTTGAACCGTAGCCTGTTGGAAGAGCATTATTTAGAAACTTCTGAAACTATTTTCTGAATAAAACTTTTTCAACGTATTACGGTTCTTAATCATCATCATTACTAACTCTATAATTTAGGAAGGGGATTTTTGGGGGTATTTGAATAGTAATTTCATCTTAGTTTGGTTATGACTTATGTTTTTTTATCAAAGTTATTTCTAATAATTCTTTTATAATATCAAAAAACAAAATGGTGAAGTTCAGAAATAAATTTAAGTATCGAAATTTTGTGATTTTTTTTTTAAATACCAAAACATTAAAAATGGTGAAGTTCAGAAAATTTATTTTTATATATCTTCTTCTATTCTATCTCTGATATTTTGAAAGGGGGGAAATTTAGTTTTGAATTCCTTTTAAAAATTATCATAATTCGCGAAGTTCAGAAAATTTATAAAAATTTAACTATGGCTGTTTTTTTTTAGATTTTAAATTTTAATCTTAGTAGCGAAGCCATTACCATGGTCCTACTATAAGATTCTTTCACTCTGTAAACTTACCTGTCGCATTAGAATTCATAAGATCATCTTGAGAAAATTGTGAAATACCAACAGAAAAACTGTTTTTTTTCCTAATGGCAAATGTGGATTTCTTATTTGTCCAGATGTGGCAGATCCCGATCTAGTATTTGTCCAGATATAACTTTTTACCTTTAATAGATAGACAAAATCTGTTTGATTCACTCTAAATACACCTTATCCCAGCTACATGGTGGTGGCAATCCTACGTTATGTTTCCAGCACTCTGCTTTACTGTACATTCCGGGGAAAAAAATGTAAAAGGTGTTTCATAAAGAGCGCCGAATTTGCAAGGTAAATAATTAATCCAATTTTTTTAAAAACTTGCTTATATTCTTCATATTTTTAATGAATTATGTCTGCCGTTTAGGTATAGAACCCAATGTCGGCCATATGTCCACCTGCACCGAGTCTACATACATTTATGCTCTTCTCGAAATTTCCGATAACTCTCTAACATATCTGTGGCAAAATGCCTCTAATTCACGCCTGATTTCAGCCTTGAGCTTAGGAATTGTGCGTAGTTTGTTGTCGTATACCCGAGGGTTCACTGCTGCTTCAAATATTTATACATGAGTCCAGCTCAAACCAAAGTAGGCGTGTGTATGTAAGTTAAGCAGCGCTAGAAAAATCAGACATGACTAAGAATGCAAATTAGGCAAACCAGAACTAAGAAGTAACTATCTAAAAGTTGTACCATACACTTTACCTCTTGTCTCTAACATTGCCAATTGGGTGCTCTCTACCATGAAAGACAGGGTGTTTATCTCTATATAATTAGAGGGAGAATTTTGTCTGTATTTTGATAAACTCAGATGCATATTCTAAAGTCTAGAGATATTTTCAAGGATATCCTATACACATTCCCATACGACCACGACTTATTTTCATGTCACAATGTTCAAAGGGTAACGAGCGAATGGGGTGAGATAGTGACATGCAAAGACGAAACGACCGATATATATTGCAACCTTTTGCTTTAGAGTTGTGGCAACTTGTTACAGATCTCTTTGTTTCATTTTTCTTTTTGACATTTGATATATTTTTTTTCTATCTTCTATTCTCTTGGTCAAATTTCACACGTCCTTTGGTGAAGCCTTTAAAAAAGATATTGTGTCTGTTTGACGAGACATTTTTAGCGCCTCTCATCGCGTCAAGCTCAAAAACTAATTGAATTCTTTTGTCTGACGTTTTATTTCGTTTTCGACTTTTCAATTTTTCTATCACCTTTTTTTATGTAAAGAGAGAAGCCCTCTTTGATTTCCACTTTTATCTTTCTATTTCTGCTTTTTCCATTGATTTTGTTGAAGGTTTTATAATTAAAAAACTTGTAGGCCTTTTTATAATACTTTTCTTTATATCAGTTCCTATTGTTTTCGTTTAACAAAACAATCTCAATTGAAGTTGGAAAAATGATGTGAATAAAACTCAAAGTCAAGCGAAAAATAATTTTGGCTTACTCTACGTGTGGATTGAATTTCCAAACTGAGCTTATTTACCATTTGCAATTTCTGTAGTATCAATATTAAATTTTCTCTCATAAACATTTAAGACAATGTACTTTGACAAAGGAATTTTCCTGGGCAAATTAGGGAGTGGTTCGTATCTTTCTAATCCCGAGCTTCAAAGCTAATCTCATTTTTAGACTATCACAGTTATTTAATTTCCGCCAATTTTACTCAACAAAACTTCACTAATTATATTTTATCCTTCCCCCTAAAATCCTCTGGGGGAGAGCTCTGGTAGCCTTTCAACTGTTCGCTTTAATTAAATAATAATAACCAAACCCGACAAATTTCACTCTAAAATTATTAAAAAGATCTGAGTACATTTAACTGCGAACGCCATCGAGCAAAGCTGCCTTTTTCCAATTCCAGCGCCCTGTAAGGCGAGAGAAATGAAGTGGCAAAGGGGTCAAATATTCCCAAATGGAAATAACACAACCATCACACCTGGATTCAATCCTGGATTGGAAACACCCCACTTGGATGTATTCAGCATGAAGTTACAATTTAACTTTTACTTCGTTGCTGTTGCATGAACTCGTAGCACAGGAAATCCTATAAAATTTCCTCAGCATGCAACAGCCTCCCCCCACTCTGGGTCTTCAGACAGTTTAAAAGAAAGCGAGGCCCCACTAAATTGTGGCAACGTTAGTGAGTTCTACAGTACTTACTGTAGAATCAAAGCTTTTCCTTTAATCTCCCAAGTAGTGCTCCTCGGGAGCTATTACCACCACCACCAACAAAAAACAACTGCGAGTGGTCATAGGCACCAAACCCAGTGATTTTTTTTTAATAAGGCAAGGGTAGTATAATCTATGAAAGATTCAGAGTTTAGAGATTCAGGAAATATTTCACGCCAATGTGGTCAAATGGGAGAAAGGTATTTTCTATATTATTGTTTGTTTCCTTTTTTTGTTACAGGAGGAGCCCCATAATTTATGCAATATAATTTCCAATTGTTTTATTATAAATTATTACCAAAGTTCATTTTTAGAATTGATGATATTTTTCATGCATACCTATCGTTAAACTTTTATCATTCCAAGTGATACGAAGAAAACTTTTATGCTTTGGCAAGGGTGACCGAAATATGCCTGGGTCTTGTCAACAACTGTAACTTCGACGACTATTTCTTCGACCACTTTTGACAAGCGACGACAACTGGTGTTAGAATCAATATTCAACTGATGCCAGAGAATCAAACTTCGATTGATGGCAGAGGCTCAGCCTTTGACTGGTGTTGTCAGAAAGACAGCATTCTACTCATATCAAAGACAGAACTCGACTAATGTCAGATACTGCATTTGATGAGAGAGCCTTCGAAAGATGTTAGAGACTCATTCTTCGACTGATATAAGAGTCTGATTATAGGATTACCCAGTGACAACTAACTTCGACTGTTCAGAACAGACTGAGGTACTAACTGACTTGCGAATCCTACCTAGATTTCCGTTTTTTTTTATGTTGATTGATCATTTAACAAAAATTAAATGGGAGTTTGTGCCGAAAACAAATTGTTTGGGGTTGCCTTCATGCAAATGGAAAGAAATCCAGCTGCAATTTCAATGGAAAATACTCAAATTTAATAGCATATATAAAGTTTTTGAAGAGACTGAGTAGCAATTCATAATAATAAATAACATAACATTACATGGGGTAAACTATAAGGTTGAGAAATAAGTTCCTGCGGGTTTTTTTATGTTGTGTTGATTTAAGTTTTTTTGACGTGATTTGTGCCCATATTAAGAAACTAATGAATAATGAGAGCAAAATTTGCAAAGATTAGGCTACGTGCCTTAACAGCGTAGACTATTAGGCTTTTGCTTAGGCTACGTCTTGAAGTTGAGTAATAAGTCATTGCGGTTTATTTAAAAGTTGTGTTAATTTAATTTTTGTCCTGTACCCTCAAAATGGAATGTCAAGTTGAAAGAAAGGCGCCTTTCGACACTTGTTGTTATTCATTTTCAATCGAGATGGGAACAATGGCAAACGCAGCCAAAGCTCGTCGCGATATTTGTGCTGTGTACGGAGAAAATGCTTTATCAAAAAGCACAGCTCAATGGTGGTTTTTACGTTTCAAAAACGGTCATTTCAATCTTAATGACGAAGAACGTTCTGGTCGCCCCATTAAGTTGGATGAAGATCGATTGAACGACCTTCTTAATGAAAATCCTCGTCAATCGAGTAGAGAATTGGCTGTGGAATTGGCGTGTAATCAGAAAACTGTAGTGAATCACCTTCATTCGATGGGGAAAGTTAAAAAACTCGGTGTATGAGTTTCGCACGCTTTGAACGAAAGCAACACACTTCAACGCTCCATGATTGCCGCAGGTTTGCTTACTCGTCACAAGACTACTCGTGGATATAAGGACAGATTTCTTCACCGCATCATCACTTGCAACGAAAGTGATGTTTTCATAATATTATTTGTATTACCATATATATATATATATATATATATATATGGTAATACAAATAATATTATGAAAACAGCGACTAGCAATTTCAAGACGGCTAGAGGATGGGGTCTAGCAGAATCAGAGGATGAACCAGAGGTAGTGTCATATAATGCCCACTGAGGAGTCATATTTTGTGTGTGAAGAGTATCTAGTGTGGATAAGAGATATATCTATCGTACTGGCTGTGAGTATGTTAGTATGTGTTCTTGTAAATTATATTACACCATTATTCTGTCAGGGTAAACTGTCATATCTGCATTCTGGTTGGTATATACAAACATGTACATACCTCAAATCATACGATGGCATTGGAGAATTCAGAGAAAATACTACAAATAATATTGAATTAAACAATAATAAAAAATAAATATAAATTGAAACTGTATAAAAGAAAGAATAAAGAAAATTAGCCATTAAGCCATAGAACCAACCTTGGCATCTGAGAAAAAAAGAAATTATGAAATTTCTTTATCCATTTCCCTAATCTTTTCCCAAACATGCGTTTGAGTACTCGTATTCGTTCTTATCCCTTATTTCTAGTCAATACGAGAAATTTCAGAACACTCCTCGGAAAGCACCAACGTTTGATCTTCCAGTCTCACTACACATTTTTTGGAGGGGCGTGTAGAGTGGGACGATGAAATTGGATAATACAGAGAAAATACTGCAAATAAGAGTGAATTAAAAATCATAACATCCATAATGTAAAGGTAAAATTAGATATAAATAGACATAAACGAAAAAAAAGAATGAATATTAGTTTTAAAGGTTCAAAGCCAACGCGAAAACAAGAAGAAATTTATTTATGTATTGCCCTCTCCATTTTTCCCTTCCCATGTGTTTAGGAAATCGTGTGATAATTATCAGTTTCCCTAACCTAAATATCGTTCACTACGTGAAATCCAACGGCAACTCCCGGCCCAAGCTCTCAACGTTTGCCTTCCCCTCCTCATTAAACCATAACGTAATAATAATTCCCCTAATATACTGACCCAGCGCCTATCATACAACATCTTAGATGATAACGTCTCCTCTCGTATCTGAAATTAGTCGCCTTTATAATAATAATAATAATAATTGCTGGTGTACAGCTTCCTAGGTTTAGAAAAATTACATAATAAAAATACTAATCTCTATGTCCGCTTTACACCCGCTTGCCACAGAGTGTATAGATAAGCATATATCTTTTAATTTATATCATTAATTCCATATATACAATTAAAAGATATTATCCCATTACCCTGTCCTATATAAAACTGTTCACCTAAACTCGATCCTGCGTTTTACATGAATCAATTCGGATCGGAAAACAGAATGTTAACACTGCCGAAATATCACTCATGACAATGCGTTTGGTTCACGAGAACGGGTTTCATAATCAAATTAACATTCTTTCCATATACATTAGCAGTATTCGCGTTCATTACTTTTCCACCTAGGTAGAATATCAGCACACACGTGCTTCATAGGAATGACGACCGGCCTCATCAACAAGTTCTTCTAAGGACTGACGGGAAGATAAAGAAAGACGGGAATAAAGAATGTAAATAATAAATAGAAAAAAGGTAACAAAGTAAGGAGGTTTGGGTAAGGAGATTATGTGGATTAAAAGGAGTTGAAATGATAAGAGGGAGAAAACGTCAAAGAGACAAATTTGAGATTTGTCTTAGTAGCATGAGCAATATTACTAATAATAACAATAACCTTTGAATAATGTTACTTACACGTCTAGAACACAACAACAAGAGGACGTACCTTCTTCAGGAAGTTGTAAAAATAGTTAATTGCAAATTAAAAGGTACAGATATGTACCAACCTCAAAGTACTCCTGTCGTTGAGAAAAGAGATAACCAAATCGAACATTACTTGTATCCTCATTCCACACGTCGGTAGAACCATCGGATATAAACCCACTTTTCAACGGAGATTCCCAAAAGCTGTGCAATCTAAACTATAGTAAACAGTAATGTAAATGAATGTCTCGAAATACATGCGGTCTCTGTATTTATCAGAGATACCAAATACGTCATCCTTTGCTCCTTGAGGAATATTTTCTACTTTTGGTTATTTCGCTTCCTTTTTCTAAGTAATATTCTCTAAAACTTATTTTTTATATTATTCTCCAAATTTTGCCTACATTAATATCTTGGAACCTACACATTGCAACATCACGAGTTTGGTGAAAATTTTGAGGAAAACTGATCCGATTGTATTATATGAGGTATTTAAATTATTAAGAATGATCGAAATTGGTTAGACAGCTTGTAAATTAAGAATGTCATTCGTATAAATATAAGTAAACTTCCAAAGTACATGTATTTCCACATTTGTAATACCTAAGTCACAATGTTTTCATTAATCCTGGCAAGCCATGTAGAATTTTATCAGAAAGCATCTCAAACACAGCGCCATGAAGGTTAGGCTTGTAAACACCCCAGTATTGAACATTGTTGTTTATCGAGATGTCCTTTTTAGGCCAGAAGGGCGTCGCATTTTATCAGACCTAACCATTATCCTAGATGACTTATTGGTAGGCAGACAGACAGCCAGAGAGCAATTACCGACTCCGTGCAGTATACTACTTTAGCTGCTGAGATATAAAAAAACCCAGAGTTATGCGCATCGGCGCATTGATACCGCAAAACCCACCCCGGTCATTATCATCATAACGTATGACCCTCATAGGAGCAAAACGTTGTATAACACGGCTTAAATACGTAGTGCACATGGAAATAGAAAGGTGGGGTTAGGAGATACTCGAAAGGAAGCAGGTATTGTGCAACGAGGGTATCATGTAAAAATACTCAGAGGTTGCGGGCGTGCAGAGGTAAAGCCAAATTTTTAAAGGGGAAGAATAATGAGAGAGAGAGAAAACGAAAGAGAGAGAGAGAGAAAGAGAGAGAGAGAGAAAGAAAGAGAGAGAGAAAGAGAGAGAGAGAGAGAAAGAGAGATGAAGGATGTGGAGTAGAGAGGATAATTGAGAGGGAGCAGGTATGGTAAGATCACGTCATCATGTAAGAAATCTCGTGTGTGGATGTGTATGAGCACGTTTATGTATGTTCATATATTATAGCCACAATTAAAAAGAGAAGAATAATGAGGGAAAGTGTTAGAGAGAGGAAGAGTGCAAGGAAAAGAGAGAGGAAAAGATGATATAGGAAGGAGAGGGAGTACAATTGGATGAGGAGAGGCGCGGCACCCTGAGTAACCTGTTAATCCCCACCCAGAGACGAGTTGATATATATATATATATATATATATATATATATATATATATATATATATATATATCAATATATATATATATATATATATATATATATATATATATATATATATATATATATATATATATATATAGTATGAGAAGAGAAATTGGACGCGAATTAGCAACGAGGCAAGAAACAGGAGTTTTTTAGAGATAAGAGAAAGGGACATTAGAAGAAGACTAGAATCAAAGAGAGCAGAGGGCGGCCCAATGAAGGCGATCCTTTACCGAGAAGAAAGAGATAACGCCAGGGAAAAAAAGTTTGAAATTCTTGGCCGGGACTCGAACTCGGGTCTGCTGATTGCCGGTCAGATCCTCTCCCGCTAAGCTACCAGTCACAGTGACTCTACTTCGCCCAAAGCGTTACCACATCAAACCCAGTATCTCTCTAAGCTAGGAACTTCAAGGCCTTCCTGTTCCTATTAGGTCCATCCATGGCTTGACTACCGTCTCAAGCACCTAAATATAAACGTCCGCATTGACCGTGAGGCCCTAAAGAAGGCGTGAGGATTCATAACGTGGCCTTCGCTGCTGACCGCGCCAAGAACAATAAAAAAAGCAAGGATTTGTTGTTCCTTACTGTAGCCACCTCCTCTTTTTAATCAACTTTATTAACTGTCGTTTCATTTTTCAAACTAGATTTTTCGGGTCGTTAAATAAATTCACAATCTCCTTCAAGCTTCTTCCGGCGAGGAGGAACGCGAGTATGCCCAGCCATTTTTTTTAAATTTCTGCTCTCAATTTAAGAAGAAAACGGAGATCCTGTTACTCGCATGAAACCTAAATTCTTATTAAGCGTGTGTGTGTCCAAAGTCACCTAACCTACATTGGTGCGGTTATTAGCCCTTAAGCACAATTTCAACTTTGTTTCGATTTACCCGAATCACACACACACACACACACTATATATATATATATATATATATATATATATATATATATATATATATATATATATATATATATATATATATATATATATATATATATATATATATATATATATATATATATATTTTCCACCCAGCAGCGAATTGAAGGGGAACGGCGAGGTAATCATTCAACAATCATCTAGAATGAAGGTTAGATTTATATATTTTGTAATAAAGCACTTTTGCGTGGCGAATCAATTTGCCACTCGTCTCTAGCATTTCTCTTCCGAGGACATTAATTAGCGAAAGGCTCATTGACACGCAATTGCTCTCTTATGAGTCAAGTTGGAGATGAATGCAAGTTCGATGAAGGACATTTGCTAAAGGTTTGTCTTTTTTAATAGTGAAAGGAACGGACATAATGAAGAATATTAATATAAAATAAACAAAATTTTGGTGATTAATATTATAGATAGATTGCAATGCAAACCATATATAGTAACCATTCATAGACTCCGAAAATAAAAGAACGAAATGTAATTCATTTTGCATAAAAAGTACAAGTTTTATCTATTTTAAAGAATAATTAATTTAATGGTTTCTCAGATAAGGTGAGCGTTTCGTGTTTTATAGTCGTATTTGACTTTTGGATGCTTTAAGAAACTAGTACATCAAGAAGACAAGTCTATGTTTACGAACAGATAAAAATAAAACAACTAAAAGTTCGTAATCAAGATGAATGCGATGAGTCGGGTGAAATCATTGATATTTATTTTGTTAATTTCAAATCAGCGGCAATCAACTGCATTTCAAATCATCGGAATACCCTGTAAAGAGATCACTGCAGTAGATTGCCTTTAGTATCCTTTGAGAGATAGCTCACTAATGATACTTTCTAGGTTTCTAATAATATTTTGCCTTTGGGACCATCTATTCACAAATAAGCTTTATAAATAAAAGAAAACTCAATATTTTATTGCCTTTTTAACATTATACACGAATTCATTTTCTTCGTTTAGTTTTATCTAATGGGACTTTGTAGAAGTTATAAAAAGAGGATTATTCATTTATCTTAAATTGTCTAATAAGGTAGAGGAGAGTAGTGCAATAAAATGGTTAAATGGCAAAATATTAATAGTTTTGGGATTGAATATTTTTGTTTATGAATCAAAGAAAAGATTTCGTGACGTCATTTTATGTAATTTTAAAACTAAATTATTAAAAACTAAAATAATTTAACACTATATATATATATATATATATATATATATATATATATATATATATATATATATATAGTAGACAGTTTGAATATTCCTGCCGGTCAGATGCTCTAACGTTAGGCTACCAGGCACAGTAACTCGATTCCATCCAAAGCGTCACCCTGTCAAACACAGTATCTCCCTACGCTTGACTTGACTTTGGTGTATAGAAAGAACAGAGAGGGACCGCTGTGATACGGCAGTCAGGTAGTCAGAGAGGAGCGTTGCGGAAAATAATTAAGAAAGGGACAGTGATAGTAGATAGGTCGGTGGCTATACACCGAAGCGAGGTGTTGTTGTGAGGGTGTAGGTTATGTGGTATTGACTGGGCGAGGGTTGGGGGCAAGTCAGGAGGGGGAGGCTGACAGCTCATCCGAAAACGCGTTATTCACGATGCCTATTGGTTTATGCGAAGAACGGTACGGGCGGCAGGTGTTCGTGGGCCGCGGGATATCGCGGCGCCATCGCGTACCTTCTCACGTGTAGCGAGGTATAAAGTGGGTCTGTGGTGAGTTTTCCTAGTTTTTTTGTAAGTCTAATGTGAGCGTAAGTGTTGAGAGGAGTAAGTTTGTTGTTTTTGTGTAGTGCGTCCATTCTCGAGTACAGCGGCGAACGGCAAGGCGCTTCAGAGCAGAGTTCGGAATGCGCTGAGCCTTTCGCTTCCAAGTGTCGCTTCCAGCTACGAGCAACAGTGGGGCGTACGTGAGAATGAGACGCACGAGTGCTTTATATAAGCGTAGTTTTAGTTTTTTACTCGCTGGGTAGAACCTACCCAGCGATTCGTTTGTGCGTGAGGCTCTTGCTTGTATTATGTTTTGGTGTAAGTTGAACCTGAAGGATTATTCGAATGTTACCCCCAGGATTTTGGTGCACTGTGTGTATGCGAGCCTTGTTGGGTTTTGGCGGATCATGTCTGGTGTGTATGAGTAGATTTGTAGGTTATGCATGAAGTGATCTCTAGCGCCGTAGAGTATCATCTGTGCCTTCTGAGGATTCGTGGCAATCAGCCATTTATCCTCGTAATCTGTCTTCTCATCAAGTATTCTTTGTGCGTGGAGCGCGATTTCTTCGGGGGCCCGGCCGCTGACGAGAATGGTCTCGTCGTCGGCGTAGGCCACTATGTATGTGTGAACACAGTTTTCTGGTGGGCGTAGGGTGTCATTTGTGAACATAATGTAGAGTGTGGGTGCCAGAACGCTTCCTTGGGGAACACCTGAGCGTGGTGTGAAGGGTCTTGAAAGGGTGTTGTTGTATCTGATGTGGCAGCGCCGTCCAGTGAGGTAGTGTGAGAGGAGCCTTCTGGTGCAGACAAGTAACTCCGTGTTGTTGGCGAGTTTCCAACGGAGTCCCTCGTGCCACACCTTGTCAAAGGCTTTCTCCACGTCCTTACTGACGGAGAGAGTTTTTTTGGTGTATCTGTCTTTCTTCTGTATTCTGTCATGTACGATGGTCACAGCCGCCTGAGTGGACCTGCCTCTCCTGAACCCATATTGATGGGGGGAGAACAAGACCCTCTCTTCCAGCAACTCCCGTAGGCGGCAGTTGACCATTCGTTCGAGTATTTTGCCTAGGTGCTCTAATAGAGCAATAGGCCTGTAATTGTTTGGGTGTTTTGGGTCTTTGTGTTGTTTATGAAGGAGTATGTTGTGAGAGACTTTGAATATTTTGGCAAAGTGGCCTGAGGCTAGTGAGGCGTTGAATAGATGTGTGAGTGTGGGGTATATGTCTGCGGGGAGGTTATGTATGAGTGTGGCTGGTAGACCGGAGGGGCCGGGGGCGCGTTTTGGTGTCGATTTTATGTAGTGTTTTGTTTCCTCGACGGTGATTGGAGTGGTAAGTGTGGAAGTATAGTCGAGCACCTCCATACGTATCAGGGGGGCAGGCCTCAGCTCGTGAGCATGAGTCCGGCACCACTCCTGGATGTCATGGAAGTGCTCCTGCGCATGTGGTTTTGGTGAGTTGTGGGTGTGTACTGTGTCCCAATGGGACCTGAATGCGTCGAGGATGTCATCAGTGTATGTGAGTGTGTGGTTGTTTATTTTCAGTGTAATTGGTTTTGATGGTTCCATACCCAGCATCCTTTTCACGTGCCGCCAAAAGAAGGAAGGGTCCATGCAACGGGTGTCGTCCGCGATGCGGACGACCTCACGCCACTGCTGGTTCCTATCTAGCTGCACGCATTAAAGGATGCGGGCACGTAGTTGGTTGATGTTGTGTTGTCGTGGGCCTCTGGTGTAGTGGTTGTTGTACTGTGTGTGTATTGAAAATGTGAAATGTTTTAAGTAGGTGTAGTTTTTGTGTGGTGAGTGTAGATTACGTGCGGTGGTGATGGTGTCTAAAAGTGAGCACCAGTGGTGGTCTATTTGTTCTGGATTGGTGTTCTCCAGGTCGAGGTTATGTGGTGTGTTTGTCGATATGTGGCTCCTGAATTCAGCCCAGTTTGTGTTTTTGTAATAGTATAGAGGTGATGTGGGGATGAGTATGGGAGATGTGAATATGAGAAGGCATATTGGTATGTGGTCTGATAGTACGTGGGGACCGGGTGCAGTGTGAGTTTAGAATCGTGTGGCATGGTCGTTGTGGAAGACCACATCCGGGGATGTGGTGCTTCCGCGCGGGCCAAAGAACGTGGGGAAGGCAGGGCCGATGTGTTTGCAGCGGTAACGCCGCAAGGCACTGGCCAAGTAACTACCCGCATCGTTCGTATTGTTTGAAAGAAGTGTCGGGTGGAATGCGTTGAGGTCCCCCGCGAAGAAGATAGGTAGGTTGTGGTTTGATAGGGCCCGGAGTGGGACTTCTAAGTTTAGCTGTGTTCGTGGTGGTCTGTAGTGTGTGGCCACAATTGTGGGGCCAAAGCTTGTGTCAATTTTGCAGGCTAGAAAGGAGGTGTCGCGTGTGTTGACGAGGGAGTGGTGTATGTTGCGCTTTACTAGGATCGCAGATCCTAGGTGCCGCGCCTGTGGTGATAAGTATGTGTGATAGCCTGCAATGTGGAGTCTGTTGTTGGGAGGGTGTAAGCTGGTGGAGTTCAGGAGTATAATGTCGGGTCTTTGTGTGTTGAGTACATAGTTGGCGACCGTATGGCGAATACCGTGCCAACTGCGTACGTTTAGTTATATTATGCTAATACGACCTATTGTCGTGGTCTAAGTGCGCGGGAGGCTGATTTGCCAGGAATCGTCCCCTTCTCCTTGGTTATTGCCCAGGAGGCGTGAGGGGCGAGTACCTTGACTCGTGTCGATGTTTGTTTGTGAGTCACGGCAGTGTTGTTGGGTGGGGGAGCCGTAGTGGATGAAGGAGTGTGTTCTGTGGAGGTGGTGGTTTTGGATGGGGTGGTGTCTTGGTGGGGGGGAGTTCGTGGCGGTGGTGGGTGGCGTAGAGCTGGAGGATAAATGGCTAGAAGTGGTTGGGGAAGTACAGATTAGGAGAGGAGGGGTGTCGGGGAGAGAGGAGGTAACGGCGGCGGAGGGGGGGGTTGAGGGAGAAGGAGAAGGAGTCGGAGGAGAAGGAGTTGAAGGAGGGGGGGTTGAGGGTGAAGGAGTCTTAGGTGAAGGGGCGGAAGGCGGAGGAGGAGTGGAGTGAGAAGGAGTAAAGTGAGAAGGAGTAAATTGAGAAGGGGAGGATTGAGAAGGAGTGGAGGGGGGAGCAGTAGGTAGCGAAGGAGGAGTGGAGACGACAGGAGAGGGTTTTTTTTTGTCCCGTGCCTGTGTGCGCGGATGTGGCTTGGGGGTGGGGTTTTTGGGATTGGCACGGGGTGTAGTGGACTGCGAGGGGGTTGGGGTGACAGTGGGAGCTGTGGGAGAGGAGGTTGAGGTGGGTGCGAGGGGGATGGTGGCAGTGGGAGGTAGGCGGGGTTTTGATAGAGGGGTGGAAGAAGTGCGAGGAGGATAGGTTGTTTGGATGGGGGTGGGAGCAGTGGCTAAAGAAGGTGCAGGGACAGGACAGGCGGCAGGGAGAGCGTGGTGAGAGTGGGGGGCGGTGGTTCCCTGCGGGCAGGGGTGTGTACCCGTCGGGGTGGGGAGGAGTGCGGGTCTAGTTGTGTGTTCGTCTATTAGAGCGAACACCTTCTCAGGGAAGGTGATTTGCTCTATGCCGTTGGAGGCGAATAGCGTGTTGAGGATCTTTGCGTATAGTCGAGGGTCGCCCCTCGACATGTCCTTTGCCACCGCTGAGAGCAGGGTGGCCAGGTGTAATTTGGTTTTTGTGTTGTCATTGGGGTGGGGTGGAGTGGGTGTGGGTGTGGGTGTGTAGAGTGGTGTGGGGGTGGGCGTGTAAAGTGGGGTGGGGGTGGTAGTGTGGTGTGTGGGGGTTGGTAGTAGTGGGGGTCTCTGAGTGTTATGAGCTAGGGTGGGGGGGAAGGGATGTGTGGGTGGGGTGTGGTTGCTGCTAGGGGGGTTGGGTGCGTCTGGGGTAGAGCAGGGGGAGCAGGCAGCGTAGCGCTGGCAGCAGCAGCGAATGTCATGGTGAGAGGAGGGGGGTGGGGGCGGAGTGTATGGTTGTGTGCGTGTTTAGTTGTGGGGGCCGGATGACCTCCACGGCGTCATGTCGTGCCTTACCTAGGTAAGGGCACCTGGGGTTGAAGGCAACGTGGTCCCTGCCACAATTTGCACAGCGGGCTGTGGTGGAGGTGCAAGACGTGTAGTGGTGCCCCACTACACTGCACTTAGAGCAGATTAGGTCTGCAGAGCATGTGCTGGTGCTGTGTCCGGTCCTGTAGCACCGGTGGCATTGTGTGGGTCTTATGTTATGCTGCTCTTCTATGTATTGAAGGTTTGTGAGGGTGCCGCAGACCTTGATACCTTGGTCTAGCAGCATGTTTTTTGTGTTGTCACTGGGCAGTGTTATTACTGCCCAGTTCTTCGACCTGTTGAAGTAAAGGTCATTGACGACCTCCTCCCCGTACTCCTGACGGAGGTGCGAGTGGAGGTCCTCATTGGTAAAGGCCAACCACAGAGGGTTGGTCCTTGTGACTCGTATCTAGTATCTTTTTATGATACTGTCAGCGAGTCTAGTCTGTAGGTTATGTGTGTTGAGTGTAGTGGTGGCATTTTCATGGAAAGTTAGCGCGTCCTCCTGTGAGCAGAGACCTACGCTAGGAATCCCTAAGGACTTTTATACCATACCTTCTTACACGCTCCAATTTAAAGGTTGATTATCGATGGCTTTATTTCTGTCTTGTCAGCATGGATTGCCTTCATTGTGCCGTCCTTTTCTCTCTTTGATCCTTGTGTTCTTCCAATGTCTCTTTCTCTTGCCCTCAACATAGCCCTCTTGTTTCTTGTCTCATTGCTTATTTCGGTCAAATCTCTTTCTCTTGTACTATATTGTTACAGGGTCTACAATAAAAGGTTTCTGCATCTTTTATTCTGCCTTAAAAGATTTTTGAAAGTCATAAATTAAATATTGCGAAAGCCCTGTGGTAGTTGTAACCACCCACAGAACTTGTATTTGCTATTTCTATGTATGTGACATAAAAGCAGAGATACCCGTCGTTAACCAGATAAAATGTGTGTTCGGAAATAGAATAAGACGGATTTGATCTTTTTCTTTTTTTTTCATTCTTAACAAAAAAATATTCTCATTCTATAAACTAAACATAATCTTGCTCATCTATAGGGGAATCGCTAGTTATGGGGAGTTAGGTTAATGGTATTATAGACGACAAGGTTACCAGTTATATAGGTCCTGCCGACGGTGAATGAAAGATGTTTCCGTAAACCACCACCTTATGAGGGACCGATTTGTTCCAGTTTATAGGTGGAGGATGGCGTTACGGCGAATTATTTATCTGACTCCAAGAATAAATGATCTTAAGGTGTTCTTCTACTTGGCTGGGATTATCGAAGGTCCAAGGCAAAGATGAACATACGAAACTAAACTCTTTATTCTAATAACGAAATATTATGATGCAAGCAGCGCGACACGAAGCGTACTATGCCGGAGACTAGTAGTCTATATATTATTGACGCGAGTATGAGTTAAGGGCGAGACAACACTTAGTGGATTTAGGCAGGGGCGTTAACGCGAATGAATTCGTTACTATTCTCTTTCTTTCTATCTTCCTATTTCTTTTCTTATTTATATGTGCGCTCCTCATGCAGAGGGCGTGGCGTAGAGATGACTGTGGGACGGCCTACCTCCGTTATGGTCATTTCTCCACCCTCTGGGCGGGACTAAGAAGCATGTGTACAGTGTGTCCATCTACATGACAAACTCTTATTTGTATAATTTGATGCGATTGTCGCTGCGCAATCTCTTACGGTCAACACTGTGTTTACTAGGGCTCCTCATTAAATATCCGTCTTTGATAATTCTATCTTTAGACACAACTTGGGCAGCTTTATCAAACGCAGGTGTTCAACATTTTAATGTAGATATGCAAATCCATCCTATTTCTCATATAATATTGAATCTTTACATTTAATAAGGCATGCTTGGATTTAATAGGACCAATTCGCGTCCATTTTTTTGAGGTATTTTTTTGGCCTATTGAATCCAGCAATTTTGGTGAAAGAGGTCTACCTATTGCGTAGTTCGATTACTATAGATACTCCCTCGCCAGTGATGGAATCACTAATAAGTCGTATAACATTACATAGGTAGATATACATGTGAAATTATAACTGGCACTCCTATTATCATCAGTATCAATAATAACGCACAGGGCATCGACATTCACATATGCGCATCCCTGTGTCCAAATTGTCCTATTTCTGCCATATCATATCATAGTAATTAATTTATACCTAATACATATATATATATATATATATATATATATATATATATATATATATATATATATATATATATATAATCATTCAACACTGGCATATCTCGCGTTAGGTTCTACATACACATAAAACCGATACTTAACAAATACATAGTAATGCATGTGCTAAGGCTATAAAGGCAACGAGACAGAAATATATTTATGCCTTTTCCTCTTTCATTACAAAACTTCTTGATAATACTACCACAAAGAATTAAAAATATATAAACGATTGATTTATAGCAAACGTGACTCGTCTTCCGGAGTGCGTGAATACGTTCGTCTCGCCGTTCCTCTCTCCGGTGTCTGTAGACGTGTCCGTGTGAATTCTCGTCGCTTCATCCTCTTGCCTGTTCTGCACTCTCCGAGGCGAAGTGAACCTGGCACTTCTCCTTTCTTCAGCCTGAGTCCGAGGGCGTCGCTGATCGTTCGGCGTGTCACCGTTTTGAGGCAGAGGTAATTTGGCCGGTTTTAACCTGTCTATTGAGACAGTGTCCCCTATTCCATGGGAAAATTCTAAATCCAAACTTTATTGCCGCATTCGATAACCAGGATAATCGTTCGATAACCGTTCAAAAATAGGGCACTTCCACTGGTTTTCTTACGCGGTCTATTCGGACCCACACATGAGTTGCTTGGCAGAGATCGTGGGGCACGAAAGGCTTCGGCAGCGGGTGCAGGTGTCCTGAGAATGCTTGCGTGAAGTCCATTTGCACCATGGTGGATGCCAGTTTTTTTATGAATTTGGAGTCGGTCTTCGATGAAGATGATGCCACTAGAGGTTTTGGGCACAATTTCCTTGATTTGATGAGCCGAAGTGAATCCTTGATTCCAAGGTGTGATATATTGTGCAATTTATTGAAGATTGTACTCCTGCATGCCAACAGGACCAATCGTCGTGCGTATCCAGATGTTACTTCACACCAAAGTTCAACGTCCTCGGGAAGGGTAGAGTTTCAGGTGCGAATGAAATTCCTTTGTCTCTGCATCATTTTGCTGCGCTGCCGCCAAAGCTTGGAGGTCATGAGAGTCAATTTCGACCCAATAGGCGTTCCTTGAGAGGTAGTCCGCAACTACGTCATCCTGACCCCGCCCGTACGCGATATCATTAATGTACTCTAGAATGGCTGTCCAATGGCGTTGTTTTATGTCTGTTTTGGCACTCAGTGGTAATGCAAAAGCTGAAATTAAAAGGTTGTGATCAGTGCACAAGGTGACGTGGAGACCTTTAATTATGTGGCTGAAGTGCATGACAACCAGGAGCTCTCTTTCGTAGGTGGGGTATGCTTTCTGCGTGTGGCTGAGCTTGCACGTAATGAATGCCACTGGTTTCGCACATCCGTCAACAATATGGTAAGGGCAGTACCTGCCGTGTACTGGGCACAATCCTGCACCAACTGGTATGGAGAATCATTGGGCAGCGGGTGACAGAGTTTCAGGGAGCAGATTAAGGCTGACTTGGTACTTTTAAATGCGTTACTTGCCTCTTCCTTCCACAAGCTCTCGAACCTTTGGTTGCAGGTGAACAAGCTCAGTCAGCGGGACTGCAATCACGGCAAAGTTGGGGGTCACCCTGCGTTGTATCCTACCATCTCAAATATCTCAGAAGCTCCTTGTAGTCTTTTGGTAGCAGTATGTTTCCAATCTCGTCCATTTTCTTCGCACGGGGGCATATACTTTCTACTGAGACGTTGTGTGCTAAAAAATCTATTTCTTCCTTTGCCAATTTGCACTTCTCCAGTGATATTCTTAGACCATTTTTGACCACGATTTTAAATACCTGTTCCGAGTTCTTTAGGTGGTCATCCATATTGTCTGAATACACCAGGATGTCGTCTATGTACAGAAAAATGAACCATAATCCCCGAAACAGGGTATCCATGTGCCTTTGGAAAATACAGCTGGCATTTCGGAGACCAAATAGGAGCTTAACGTACTGCCACAAACAATATGGAGTCGTTATTGCGGTTTCTATATGTCCGCCTGGTTCATAGAGTAGTAAGGACGAGCCAGATCCAACCTTTAAACATCCTTTTGCCATAGAGGTGGTCTATAATGCTTTGGTCCGCAGCAAGCGATACCTGTCAGGCTTTGTAACACCATTTAACGCTCGAAAATCGCCGACCACACTGTACTTACCGGGCGACTTCTTTGGCACTATGTGAATAGGCGAAGCCCATGGCGATCTTGACGGGCGCATGAATCCCTCCTTCATTAGAGTCTCAAACGTTACTTTGGCAGCCCGCAGTTTCTCCATCAAAAGAGCTCTTGGCCGTGCATATGTCGGTGCAGTACTGCCAGTTTCGATTGTACGCTTCAGTGAGCTCGGCAGGGACGGGGAGGCCTGAGCGAGTGCAGATGCGTACAGAGCCTCATTATTGCAGGTCATTATTGCAGGTCATCGATTATTAACGCTACCGGCAGTTCTTCTGACAACTTCACTTTCTACACGAGTTTAGTTCAAATACCTATTAGCATGTTGCGCACACAGTCTATTAGAAAATCATAATGTCTCGAAAAGTCAATGCCTAATAACGGAGAGGTGGTATCTGCCACAACGAACGAGCACCTAAATGATTTGCGAAGACTGGGGATCACTATATCCGTATGAATTTAGCCGTGTACTTTAATTTTTCCGCCATTATCTGTTGAAATGTTAATGCCAGAATCGCGCACATCACTTGACTTCACCAGTTTAGCCGAAATAATCGAAACACTTGCCCCCTTATCAATTAAGGACTTACATTTAGTGTTATATACTTTAGCGGTGACGGCGAAAATAGACGGCACGTCAGCGGCCGCGTTTACTATGGCATACCCTCTTTATTTTTCCGCCGTGCGGGCGAAGATGGCCTGGAGGACAGTTGCATTTGCACAGATACTTTACCTTTCGAACACTTACACCAGGGTTTTGAGAATTTTGCCTTTTCACCGAAATATATATGCGAGCGACAAAGTAAAGGCTCTTTGGCTTCATGGAAGGGTTCCCCTCCCCCCCGGTTGATTATGCACAAGTGAATTACTTTCGGCCAATGATCGCGCATTTCTTATCAAATTATCTTTAAAGTTAGCACTCGTATTATCACCGGGCATAAACGCATTTGAAACGGCACTGTGTCCTCTCGACTCACTATATGTATTTATATTATGGAACTGCGGTCGGTTGAATGTTACAAGTTCATTCGCAAGTTTTCCCTAATTATGCTGAGCTTAATTCTTTCTGAGTGGCGATTATCGGTGCGAAATTGGGCGGAAATGATTGGATAAACTTATGACGCACAAGCTTTTCAGCTTCTCTTACCTGAATGGCTGTCTTCCGTAACTCTTCTAAGTTAGTTGAGGGTCCGCCTGTGAGGGGGAAGGATTCAATAAGCTTCCTCAAAAGCTCAGGTTTGGTCCTCTCGAATAGGACAATTACTTCCTCCTTTAAACAATGGTAGTTACGGCATGGTACAAAAATGTCTAAGGAAAGGATTAGTAGTCTTGGGAGGTAATGAGGCCAAAATATAAAAAAAACGGAGTCTGTTCCTTCTTTATCCCAGAGATGAAAAATTGGGCCTCCACAATTTGGAACCAACCTGGCACTGCTGCTTCGTTGGAGATGAGCGGGTTGAGACTGACAACGTTAACGAAATCCCCTTCACCTTGTCCTGTCTGATGATTTCTTGACAAGTCCATTCCTTATTTTCTGGCTTCTCTGTCCGGTCGAACGACGGGTCGCTAGTTATATGGTAGGGGGGGGGGAAGTTATGGGGAGTTAGGTATATGGTATTGCAGAGGATAAGGTTACCAATTGTATAGGTCCTGACCACGGTGAATGAAAGATGTTTCCGTAAACCATTACCTTATTAGGGAGCGAATAGTTCCAGTTTATTGGTGAAGGATGGCGTTACGGCCAATTATTTATTTGACTCCAAGGATAAATGATCTCACAATCTTCTTCTATTTGGCTGAAGTTATTGAAGGTTCAAGGCAAAAATAAACATACCAAACTAAACACTCTATTCTAATAATGGAATATTATGATGCAAGCAGCGCGACACGGAGCGTACTATGCGGGAGACTAGTAGTCTATATATTATTAACGCGAGTATGAGTTGAGAGCGAAACAAGATTTAGTGGATTTAGGCGTGAGAGTGAATGCGAATGAATTTGTTACTCTTTTCTCTCTTCTGTTTTCCTCTTTCTTTTCTTATTTGTATGTGCGATCCTCATGCAGAGGGCGTGGCGTAGAGATGACCGTGGGACGGCCTACCTCTATTTTGGTGATTTCTCCACCCTTTGGGCGGGACTAAGAAGCCTGTGTACAGTGTGAACATCTACATAATAAGCTCTTATTTGAATAATTTTGGTTTAGCTATCCTTACAAAAAGGGGGGAGGGGTAGAGAGGAGTAGAAGGGAGATGGGGAGAGGGAGGGAGGGGAGGGTGAGGTAGTGGAGAGGTGAGAGGGGGAAGAGTTAGAGGGAAAGAGGGTATATTGATAGAGGGGGCGGAGTGGGGTAGAGGGGGGAGTTATAATGGGATTTTTGATTCCTGTAAATGGACAGCCCACGCACACACACACACACACACACACACACAGACTTCATTTTCATTATATATATATAGATATATATATATACATATTGTCGTTGTACGACCACTCTATACAATACACTAGTCTTATATGATGTGTGTGGGGGGGACTTAATCACCTACTGCAACGCGAACCGTTGAAGGACAGTTCGCAGGGATTAACGACTGACTAGGAGGTCAAACTTGAGTCTTACGGGTCGGTGACTTCGAGGAAGGTCCTTTTGCTATGAGGCACGTGGGGAACAATCCGATGAGGTAAGTGGGGCACGATCCGAATGATCAGGAGTCGAAAATTCGATAATGTTCGAACATGAAATGACGTTCGCAATGGTGCAATACCATAGTACGTTGTTTCCGATAAAGGGGGAGGGGTCAGAGGTTGTTTTTTACACACACACACACACACATATATATATATATATATATATATATATATATATATATATATATATATATATATATATATATATATATATGCGGTTAAAGGGAGCGCTTCCCAAAGTCACGAGAAGATAACGCATAAGCCTATAAGGGAAAGGACGTTACCCGAATGTGGTGATAAAAGGTCTTCGGTGTTATTGCGTGTCTTAAGGTTACTGGTATACAGGTGAGAGTTTGCTCTGACTCCAAAGTTTTCACCTAGCTCTGCTTTTAAGCTGGGTTCTAGAAGGTGCCTTAGTTACCTCGTGGTTAAGGGAAAGCGAAATAAATCGTACCATATGCGTCCCTATGTAGGCTAGCTGATGTTGCGGTAGCTGAGGCTAAAACGACAGGACTTAAGGACAAGGAACGGACCCATGTTCCTAGTAATGATAACAGGGCTAGATTGGATAAAAGAAAATTTTCCATTCCCTTCGAAAGCAGGGATAACAATTAAAATAGTTGATTGAAAGACAATTTTTGGTTATCTTAGAAAGTCTGGCTTATGCGTTACCTGCTCGTGATTTAACCGCATAATTATCATTGCAGAATTACAAATAATTCTCGATATATATATATAATATATATATATATATATATATATATATATATATATATATATATATATATATATATATATATATATACGAGGGGCGGTCAATAAGTTTTGCAATTCGGATATAAGGAAGCGAGATATGAGGAAAAGTGTTTTATTATTGTTCAATATAACTACCCTCGACTTCAATGCACTTTCGCCACTTGTCCCTGAGGCTTCGAATTCCCGACAACCAGAAATCTCCCGACTGTTGTTCAATCCACTCCCTGGCGGCGAGCTGGACATCTTCATCGTCCCCAAATCAGCGTCCACGCAGTGCAGCCTTGAGCTGGCGGAATAAAAACTCTGCTAGGGGCCAGATCTGGACTGTAGGGGGGGAAGTTTGAGCTCCTCGCATCTGCACTCGCGCAGGGCAGCTTGTGCAACTCTGGCCTTGTTGACTTTGACGAGTTTGAAGTCGATCATCGGGCGTGAGGTTTCTAGGGACCCAACGGACAGAGGCCTTGGTCATGGCCAAATTGTCGTGGATCATGTTGATAACACTTCCATGTGATATTCCAAGTTCTCGCTCGATTTCTTCGACCTTCACCCGTCGATTTTCGAGCATCCTCCTCTCCAGACGGGCCACATTGTCCTCGTTGGTCATGTCTAACGTGCGTCCTTGACTCACTACAAGGGACTTACGACAATGGTGGAACTCCATTTTCCAGCGAGCAATGGCTGCATAGGAAGGGGTGGTGTTGGTGTACACTGTAACCATGCGTTCCTGGATCTCTTTTGCATTCTTGCCTTCTTTGGTCAAAAATTTGATCACTGCGCGGTGCTCAACCTTCTCCATTGTTGAAAAAATTGTGACTGACGATCTGCGATCAGCTACTGCTCCCTAAATAGACGAGGCAGGAGCGTTCGGCTACAGATCCCGACTTGTCATAACTTGACCTAACACCCCCACAAACAGCCATCCCCCTTCCTCTGTTTTGCCCTACCGATTCGCAAAACTTATTGACCGCCCAACTTCAAAATTACTTTTGTTGACCCACTTTCCATAGGAAGTTTCTTCTCATCAAAAGACAAACTTCCTCTAGAAATGAGCAGCCGTGTTGTTTATACTTTTACTTGTCCTTGTTGTTTGCAAGGAACCTATATTGGTAGTACGGTTCGCTCATTGAAAGAGAGGTTTTGTTCTCACATGGGAATAAGCCATCGCACTGAAAAAAAATATTGTCTAAGAATGAAGCTCCTGCAATTAGAAATCATAGTATACAATGCAAGACAGAATTTTCTATAGATAACTTCAAAATAATTGGTCATAATAACAATGAATATAGTCTAAGAATTTTGGAATCCCTACTAATACGTACAAAATCTCCTACACTCAACATAGATAATACCGCTGTTCCCCTTCTTATTTCTTAATTTTAATTACCTCATTCAACAACCAACCAACCTTCTCTCATTTAACAACCAAACAATCAAATTTCTATCCTTCTTTAAGCCACTTCCTTTATAATTTCTTCACTTTGTGATTTCTCCTGGACTTCATCGGTAAGCAATATTGTACTGTCATTTTTTACTTTTGTGTTTTTGCTTCAGCCTTTTTTCTTGTCAATAGTGATTACATTAGATTAATAATTTGATTCTCTTGCCTTATAAATTCCTAAGTTATCGGTAAGCAATATTATATTGTAATTATTTACTTTTGTTTTTTGTTTTTTTTTCGTTTCAATAGTGTTATATTAGATTGATAATTTGATTCTCTTGACTTTTAAATTCCTGAGTTATTTTCTAATTTTTGATTTACACATATATATATATATATATATATATATATATATATATATATATATATATATATATATATATTTATATAAAGAAAGCAACTACAGGATCTGTGGGTGATAATAGAACCACCACAGAGCTAAGCCATCTTTATTTTCTTTCTTTCAAATAAAATTTGAAGACAAAAAGAAAGATGCAGAGACCATGTCTAGCTGACTATAAATACATATAGTACAAGAGAAAATAAGAATTGGACGCGAATGAGCAAATGAGACAAGAAACCAGAGTTTTTTAAAGGCAAGAGAGAGGGACATTAGAAGAATCCAGAATCAAAGGGAGCAGAGGGCGGCACAGTGAAGGCGATCCTTTACCGAGAATACAGAAATAACGCAGGAAAAAAAAAATTGAATTCCTGGCCAGGAGTCGAACCCGGGCGTTATTTCTGTCTTCTCGGTAAAGGATCGCCTTCACTGTGCCGCCCTCTCCTCCCTTTGATTCTGAATTATTCTAATGTCCCTCTCTCTTGCCTTTAAAAAAAACTCCGGTTTCTTGTCTTATTTGCTCATTCGCGTCCTATTCTTATTTTCTCTTGTACTATATATATATATATATATATATATATATATATATATATATATATATATATATATATATATAAATATATATATATATATATATATATATATATATATATATATATATATATATATATATATATATATATATATATATATATATATTTAAATGTAACCACGAGTGACGGATTCCCATACTTGATCGGTCCCTTGTGGTGGATTTCGTGATGTGATTGGAGCCCGCCCCTTCTACCTACTTAGATACGATAACCAATACTGCACAATGACTAAACGGAAGATTCTATCTCGGTGATTGGTTTACCTTTTGGAAATAATGTAAGCTCCTTTAGTCAATCTTCTCTTTCACTTCTTTAAGGCTTTGTGAATTACTCTAATCCCACTCGAATTTGGCGTATGTCCATACTCATTTAGATTTATTACCATTGAGTTTGATGGGCTATTTGCTCTAATATCCCTCTTATGCGCATTAATCTTTGTGTCAATGAGACATCTTGACTCTCTATAATATTTACGATCGTACCTACCCCATAGTATTTGGTTAATAATAATCTTCTCACTTTTAGCAGGCTTACTATATTTCCTACAGAAGCATGCTCTTTCTTTTCTTGCATAAGTATTAGCGGATGTTATCAGGCAGCAACTGTATGAGGAGGAACTCTAACACACACTACCCTTTCCCTGGCTATGGACCTCATTGACTTGTTAACGATGGCCTCGATCGACTCGAATAATTTAGCGGTTCTTTTCGCATCAGAACGCTTAGAGTGAGGTTTTCGATCACTCAAACCTCGTAAACATATCCTGGCTCATCTAACTCATTTCTGATCTTTTGCATCGTCCTCAGATTGGCACACGAGTACTTGAAAATCTTCATATTTGAGTTCCTAGCCTTAATGTCAAGAATAAAAATTTGCCTTTTCCAAATTTTGGTATAGCTCCTTTCATAGACGATGCACAACTGGCTACTATGATATAAAGAAAAGAAAACCTACCCTAGACAACATCAGTTCCACGCAACATATATTTAAATATTTAAAACAGCATTCATACAGACAAAAATATTTAGAGTCTTCATAATTTCCTTAGGTTGAACGGATTTTCACAAAGTAATGAGTTTTCTGAGAACATATTTTTCATTTAACATGATTTCTATACACCTATTCGACACGTATACAAAAACTTTCTTAAATAAATTATATCTGCCTACCCCCATATGCACCACTGTTTCAAAACACCGTATTTTTATTAAGCTGCCATTCATTGGTGCCTCAACTTCTTCTTTGAACGGTACCCTTAAAAAAATCTTACAAAGCAATCTACCGAAATGCCTCTATGTTTTTAACGGGCTTTACGAGTTGTTAGTCCTGAATATATGGGTTCTGAACTCTCCAATATCTTCGAAAGTGGCCAAAAATTATGTCACTTTTATCTCTTTCTTCTAACTGTCTTTCCTCTTCAAAAAAAGACATTCTATAATTCAGCTGCTGCTATCCTTTTTAATGTTAAAAACATTTTGGTTTTACCCTTCTCTGTTTGTTTCATTGGCCTTACCCATCTTTTAAAAAACTTTAACACTTCAGTTGCTTTCAAATACGCGTCAACTATAAAAAAACATTTTAGTTCACAATAATTGTAATCATATTGGGGGAGTCTATTCGGTGGAGTGTTCTGTGTGTCCAAGTAAATATTTTGTCCGTATTAATCAGCATAAATACAATGTTAGAAGAGCTGTAAATATTAATGCGTTTTTTTGTGCATATGTCCGAAAATAACAACTTAATTAATTAGAATTCAGCAAAATTTATTTTTCGCTCAAATGACTCAATTAAAAGAAACCTTGTTGAATGTTCATGTATAAGCCAATATAATAAATAACATTTCCCCTGGCCTTTTTAAAAATTGATGCTGTTATGAAAAAAATCATTCTTAAAGAAATTATGTTGACTTCTGTTCGTAATTTTTTTTCCCATTTTAATTTTTATGGGCACCCAATTTGTCAATTTAATTATTGCATTGATTTTGTATCAACATTATTTTATTTCTCTTCCTCTCTCCTTGCTCCTTTCCCCTACGTATCTACTTACTTCTTGTGTCTCTTCTAATCTCCCTCTTTAGAAAATCGCTTTATTCGTTAATCGTTTTAACCCTTTTGGCTCTGTTCTTGACTCTTTCTGCCTCTGGGTTTGACCTTGCTACCCGTTATAGCTAAATCTTAATGTAAATTTACCCATCCCTCTCCTACTTCCTCGTTAGTGATTTCTTGTCTTAGAGGCGGTCATCTATCTTTTAATAACTTATATATACCCTTATTATAATATTTTCTCTTGTAATTATCCTTGAGAATGAAATGAATAAAGTTCGAAAGTACTTGGAAGCACCTTTTCATTTTTCCTGCGGGACATTGCATTTATTGCGAACCTCACGTGCTACTTTGTGAGTTATTCATTTCATATATATATATATATATATATATATATATATATATATATATATATATATATATATATATATATATATATATATATATATATATATATATATATATATATTTTCTCCTCAGTCCCATTACATATATATTCACCTGTTTACGTCCATATTTTGTCAATAAATTACTCATCTATTGTTTCATCTGTTCCTGAATATCGCTTTATCGGTCTACCCTTGTCTATTTGCCTACTCTGCCTGTGTTTATTTGCAAATATCTCTTTATCCATCGCTCTACTTACTCCTCTCTTTCGTTTATGGTCGTTATTAATGCAGCTGCCTTCTTTGTTATTATTATCAGTATTATTATAATGTTATTAATGACACTCTCTTTCCTCTTTATTCTCAGTCAAAGTTCCGTGAGAAGGCAGAATATGCCAACATTTCTATTTAATATTTGGTGCCGATTTTTCGACCGATCAGCACTGATTTAAGTGTTCTTTATTTCTCAGTGGTAATCTTACTGGGTGGAGATTTTGTGTGTGTGTGTGTGTGAGCGTTGAGATAGAACGTTCATGGAAAACGTACTGTACGACGCTGTTTGAGCTCCACAACTACTTTGCGCACTCTGCCGTCTTCTCCTAAAGTATTTCCTCCTTAGAATAATCGAGCTATAGACCTCCCACACATTTTCCCTTCTCCAAGTTCACTTTCTTCACGAACTCCCTCTCAAAGGTTTCTGTGGGAGATGCACTCTTTACTTTTCTTTTCTTAGTTTTAAATAAATAAAATGGCGAGTATTTTTTTTTATTCAAATCGAAGAGTAGCCTATAATTAACATTACTGAAACCTTTTACTTTTGAGACCACTTCTATCAATTTGCCAGGTAATCGCCAATTTGCGAGTGATAGTCTAATGATCGAAATCTTTCTTCCTACGGTTTATTCCTAAGCTCAAGGAAAGATTTAGTTCTTCTCCGCTGGCCTCCTTTCTGAAATTGTATTTTTAACCAGCTATGTAAGTAAACTACCTCTGGGTGAAAGACATCCCATTTTTCACGTAAAGAGGGAACTGATTCGGGAAGATTACTAGGCGAAAATCGCGAATTGGAAATTCAAAAAACTAATGATAATTTGTCTATGAATATAATAATTATCTAAATCGCCTCTGAATAGCTAAAATGTGTAGTTATAGTCATCATTATTTGCTTGTACTACGATATTTAACTTTCCATTTTGCGATTGTATTCTGAAAACTAGATTCGAATTCTTCGTAAATAGGAACAATTTTCGGTCGAGTTATATACTGAATGAAATTAACTTATTTTCTTCCTGTTGTTTTTAAAAAACTGATGAATATGTTGTGACTGACGATGGAGATTACCAGTTATGTGGTGACTTTGTGGTGCTGGGAACTTATGAACTTTGTGTGGAGCAGTTTTATGGTAATTCAAGGATTACACTAAGGGTTTTTTCGTAGGATTCAAGAGTCATCCGTTTTTTTGCTTGACGGTATTTGTGGTAGAGCTCATCTTCATTGCCTTACAACTAGTTTGTTGTAATTTCTCCAGACTTCTGTTCCACAGGATCAAGAGAAATATCTTAAGACGGCTTTAATAATAATTTGACAAAAAAAATGACAAAGTTTTGCGACGAATAATTCACCTAGTTAGAAATTAGTGGTTACAATCAAGAAGAATCTGACAACGAGTAATTCATAAAGCCTTTAGTAAGTGACTTTGAGATGATATTCCAGATTTGATTCTGAAATAAGATAAAATATGAACGAACGAAATGAAATGGGTGGTAAATAATCATATATCTTTTCCAAGGGGGGAGAGACAATTCTTGATATATATTTGGGAGATTCAAGAATATTCGCCTCTTTGAGTTTAGTTTTGTAGAGGATACCAAACTTTAAGCGGTATTCGAGCAAGCGTGACGTTATTGGCAATTGAGAGAGCCGAAGTATAGGTTTAATTAAGGTTCATATTGTTAGATTAGTTGTCTCTGTGACGATTTGATTTTCGTATTGCTTCAACTTAACCTATCATAGGTCTGGATGATATCTGAAGACATTACAAGTGGTCAAATTTTAAACACACTAAAAAAGAAATTAGGTGTTTTAATCTCGTGTGATAAAAAAATATTCGAGACAATAACAAGACATTTCGCCTTTAAATCGAATGGTATATTATTCTCTTATTTAACGATCTAAGTGCAACATAAATCCCTAATCGCAAAATATGAAGCTCACTTGAACCTCGGCTTGCTCAATTATTAATGAGGTGACGCTCGCTCGTAGACTGGGAAGCTTTGGTTGACAGCACAGTGCACATACTATACCGAAACCGCCTTGAGACCAACTCGGACTCGGACATAAAAAGTGAGAAATATATAGGATATTAAGTAGGAGTTTAGTGTTGAAAAAGTTGTAAAAAAGATAGATATAGAGTTTAGTAGTTAGGTCCTTGGTGACAGGATATCTCTGTCTTTCTTTATTGTTGACTATCGCATTTGTTTAATGTTTATATTTTGGGGGCGGGGGGCTTTGATGCCTTTAAAGTTGCATTATTTTCAGGGGTCTCTCGTTGAGGGATGTTTATTTCGTTTAGATTCATTTATTTACGTTGTCGTTGATCGGTTTTAATGATGTAGTCGGTTCTTGTCGATATTCGTTTTTACTTTATTTATTTGTGCATATATACACGTACTTACGATTATACATGCATACATGTATAGTTTTCATCCTGATTCGCTCGTAGCTTTCAAGACTCTTAAGTTGCTTGTTTTTTTATGACTTGTGTCATCTTCATTGTATTGTGGTGTTAATTGATGTTCAATTATTATTAGTTTTTTTTTGTTGAACTATTCTTTAGTGTTATCTATTCGAATATCTAGGGTTTTGATTGTTCCGAGCAGCAATTCTACTAATGGGAAACCTACGTCTAGCCTGTATTTGGTTTTGATTGGGGATCATTAAGTGACTTCTTATGAATTCTGGTACTGTGCTCCTTTCTATCTTTCTCCAGGTTTTTTTGTGTTCTCACTCCCAGGTTGTTGTATATTGCCTTTATGCCGACGTCTTCGTGGATCGTTTGTTGACGTTTTCTATCTTTTCTATTAGTGTTATGATTAATGTAGCTTTATTTTGGATTATTTGTAGTTTATTGAGCCATGTTTTTGGTATCGCTACCAGTAGCGTCGAAGGATACACAATCTCGGGTCGAATGTATGCTGAGTAAATCTTATTATTTTTTTTCGTGCTTAACTTCTTAATCCTGAAAAATTCATACAGCTCTATCTTGGTCGTACTAAGATGTTGTTAAGTTGATGTGAGTATCCGTATTTGCTGATTTATAGTCTTAAAACTTTGCTTGATTGTTTGTGCATGTATTTTTCCCCATTAACTTGTATTGGAGCGGTCTTGTTCCGGTTTATCATAATGATTATGAATTTGTTGGAGTTTGTGGCAATCTTCCAGCAACGTTCGTTTGCGTTGATTTTTTTCTATCTCCCACTCAGTCATCCTAGCTATATATCTCTCGTTTTTGTAGTGGGACATTACTATCTGTGATACGTCGTCTGCGAACTGTATATATAGAGATTCTTCAAGCCTAGGGCTCGGAATGTCTCTGGTGTAGATCGAATATAGTAGCGGGCTGAGGCATCCGCCGTGAGGGACACGATCTTCTAGTACAAATACGGGCCATTGGAGCTCTTCGAATGTGATGATGTCAATTCGGTCCATGACGTACTCACCTATTATTTTCTCCAGCCTGGAGTTTAGTCTCAGTTGAAGTATCTTGTACTTTAGGCCCCGACGCCAGACTTTATCAAATGCCTTCCTTACATCCCTTAGTACTAGGTCAGCATATTTATTTTCCTCCTATATCTTTGCCAGTTTATCTGTGATTATTGCCAGTGCAGTATCTGTATCCTCTGTCTCTTAATCCCATGTTGCTGTTGGTTGTGAAGTCGGTTGACATCGAAGTAGGTTTGCACCTTGTTGGCAATGATTTTCTCTATAATTTTCCCTTTAAACTCGAGCAGAGAGATTGGTCTATAATCTGCTGGGGAGGTAGGGTTTTTCCCCGATTTTGGAATAAATATCATTTTTTATAGTTTCCACTCATCTGGATAGTACACAGTGTTGAAGGCCGCATTCATTTCATTTAGTAATCCTTGGGTGATGTTAGGCGGGGCATTTGCGAAGCTTGCCTTTTTAATCGGGTGAAGCCTGGCACCCTTTGTCCTTCAGAGTTTGGCTTAGTTCCTGGTGGGTGATCTTTCTTCCGTATCCATCCCGTGGCGTTGTTAAAGAGATAGGTTTGATCTATTTCTGCATTTAATTGGACCGTGATGTCATTATCAAATTCCGTGTCAAAGTTCTCCTGTTCCGGTGGGAAATCTTGAAGATGTTCGCCCAGTAGCGTCTAAATACGGCTTCCAGTTAGTTGGGCTCGGTGAAAAGTTCCCCTCTTTGGTCTTTTATTTTCATCATACCTGGTGGGGTTTTCCCCGATACCCTTTAAGTGTCTGCCAAAAGCTTCTGGGTTCCATCTCCTCATCGAGCTTTTCTATGAGTCGATTCCATATATCCGAATGTTGTTGTTTAATAAGCAGTTGTAGATTGTTGCGTGATTCCCGAAGAATCAGGTGAAGCTCACTACTGGGCCCCCATCTACTGGTTTCTAAGACTGATCTCCTATATTTTTCTTGCATCTCTATCATCTCCTGGATCCAAACTGGTGCTGGTAAGGTTCTGTGTTTAGTTCTTGGCCCGGCTATTCTGTCCGCCTCTAACATTTTTGTTGTTATGCAGTTTAGTTCATTGTCTATTTCTTGTAGTGTCGCTTCTCCCAATTGTCCTGGTACATAGTCTTGGCATGCGGTACAGAATGTTTCCCAGTCGGCGCGCGCATAAGCTTTCCTTTCTTTAATTGGGATTTGGATGGGGCTGGTTGATACGGTAATGGCTACTGCCTCATGGTCACTTGAGGTCACTGGTCCTTGTTGAATGGGATAGTTCAAGGGGAATCCGGTGCTTGCCAGTACTATATTTGGTTTTGTGGCGCCTCTCGCAAGGTAGTAAGTCGGGAATTCTGGACCTATGCATACTGCAACATTTCTTTCTAGTAGCATTTCCAGGTTTCTCTACGCTGCGCTGGTGCTGGTGTACTCTGAGGCCGCACACCTAGCGTTTAGGTCACCAGCAAATAGTACCGATTTATTGTGTGCGAATAGTCTCAGAAAGTTGTGGATTAGCAAGTAACCTCTTTTTGGTGTCTGGTATCCTGTAGCTATTGTCAAGGGTCCTATGGATGTCTGTATTTCTACTGCCACCTAGGATTTTTCAAGTGGAGGAAAGATTTTGTGTGCAATTTCTTTGCGAATCGCCAATGCGGCACCGTCGTATGCTTCGTTTGTATGGCTTGTTGTGTGCACCTCGTATTGAAATATTTTGATACAATTGTTGTTCATATTAATCCCATGTTCGGATATTAAAATTACATCTGGGTGTGCTTTCCGAATAACATTACCAAATACCATGCTATTCCTAGACCATCCGTTAACGTTCATGTATAGTAACTTCAAGTCTTTGTTTAAATGGTCCATATTCATATGTATTGTTGTCTCCTTTGTTGTTGTAGGTTTTTTGTAGGTCCCTTCTTTTTCTGATCTTAGTCCTCGTCCCTGTCCTTTTTAGGGACAGCATTCTGTTGCGGCGGAGCCCGGAATTTTCCGTTTCGTTTTTGGTTGAATTCGCTCTGGGTCACAGTGTGATAGATATCAGGGTTGCATTTCACTCTCCCTTGGTATAGAACTTCTTCAACTTGATTTTCAGGCATCTTGTCTTCGTAATCCCATTTCATTCTGCCGTTTATGATTCCGTCCGTGATAGTCTCTTCCAGTTCTTTGGTGGGAAAGAGAGTATTCTCGGTGGGGTAGAGTCGAAGGTTGATGCTTTTCGCATTGATCTCCTGTCCTTTCCTTAAAGTTGAAGTTGGCGATCTTTTCCTTTGTTGGCTGTAAGATCGCTTTCGTTCCCTTGTCTTGTGCTCTTGTTCTTTTCTGCGATTTGCGTTTGCTCGATTACCATTTCTTTGTTCATGTTCTAGATCCTTCTTCTTAACTTCTTCACTGTTTCTTCGAACCTATTGTGCAGAAAGCCTTGGGTAGCGATTGTTGGTCGCATTGGGTTGCGCTTTCGTTTGACCTTGAGAGGGATCTATAAATTTCATCTTTAAAACTTTCCCAGATGGGCATTGTCCTGAAACCACATTAGTGGCATACCATTTTTCTTCAGCATCATGTTTAGTTTGGTTTTGAATATTCCTGACCTTGTTAGATTCGCAATATGTGCATAATATATGCACGCCATAATCTGTGTTGAATTTTAATTTTCGATTTGAAGGAAGGTTCTTTCTTTTGCTGCTTCCGAGATAGTAGCTTTTTCAACATAGGCGTAGCTTGCGCGTTTCCTCTTCTCTTCTGCTTGTTTCTATTTCTCGTTCTTCTTCTTTATTATGTATTTTTTTTACTGCAAAAGTCATTGCCAATGTTCGGTTATTAACCGCCGGAATTGATATATTTCTTGTATTTGCTCCCGCAGTTGTGCCAGTTGTTGTTGTTGTCAGAACCGCATTCGGAGCAGCCCTCTTTTTCCTCTGGGCATGCCCTTTTGAGTTTGAGTGGTCCTCGACGCGATAGCATTTGAAGCATATCTGCCCCTCCATAAATTCGTCTTGGTCAATTTGTTAGGGTGTTATTCTAACTTTGAACGTGAAGAGTCCGTTTTATTTTGCCTTGTGTACTATTCTCGCATCTTTAAACCCAATTTTGCATACGTAGGTGTATGACTTAAATTTTATTTCTACAATCACCGAGGGCCATTTATGATTGTTTTTGATTTCTCTTATTATCTCATCAGGTCCGTAAAAACCAACCCATGGATCAGACGTCGACATATAATACTCCTATGAGTAAGAATCAGTGGCGGGATTCTTGGGGCCAGGCCTAATTTCTTTAGCAGGTTCACTGCTTTTTTGGAAGTCAGTGTTTCCACGTCTTGCTCTTTTTAGCATATTGCCACGCATCCCTGAGGTAAGTCTATAAGCCTTACTAGTGCTATGTTTACTTCTCTATAAATGGTGGCAAAAACCTGCCCCCTGTCAGGTGTATCCCGGGATAGGGAACTTAAGGGAATTCTAGTTGTTTCCCTCATTTCGTTACCGTGTTAGCGTCATTATAAGGTGGGGGGGGGGCAGGGATTTGATTAATCATTTGTTTATATTGGACCCAGCCTATCGGTTTTAATTGTTAACTTATTGGGATATCTTCCTTTACTAGGGACCTTTGAGAGTTAGTAAGAGGTAAAGAATGTCCAGGAGGGCAAAGAGCATTATATGTCCGTTCCACGTACATTAATCAATAGGATGTTGTGGCACTTAGTTTCCACTGAGTTTGTTAAATCGCTTTATTATTCTGCACTTAATATTGTTTATGCACTTGTGAGTTCATTTATACAACTTGAGATAAGATTAAGCACTAGTTTATAGTGTAATAGTTTAGACTAATGTTAAACTGAATGGCTTCTGGATTATACTGAAAAGTCAGGACTCTAATTTACTGAGGTACTGCAAAAATATATTTTGCCTGTCCGTACCTCCTTTTACGATTGCGCATACGAGTTCACGAGAGAAGAGCATAGCCGGCAAATAATGCAGTCCTTGAGAGCAACGAATACGAGTGAATTATTTTTAATCCAATTGTTATACTTAGTTGGAGACTTACAATTGTTCAGGACATATTTTGGAGCACTAAGAACCAATGGTGTCGATGACATATGGTTTCAGAACTACAAAATTTTAAGGATCATCCAATAATGAGTGATAGTTCTTTAAGAAATAAGGCTTGCCTTTTGTATCGAGTAGTGAGATCAGTTAAAATTTAGTTCATTCAAATTTTTGAATGTTTATTTGAACAAAACTAATCCGGTATTCGAACGCTCTAGCAGGAATTTACCAGACAGATTGGAATTTGATTCTTAATCCGAGAGATTTGAAATAATGGTTAGGCAGTAGTTGCACTTGATGGATAAGCATCATAGAGGGTTTACGTGGCCTGAATCGAGGTACGGCTGTCGAGCTGTCGAATTTCTTTATCTACTTCCCCTCTCCCTCCATAACTACTTCTCACTAGGTTGTTTTCAACGGGAAGAGCTACTACGATTTTTGATTCGTGAATCTCCAGAAATAAATTTGTAGTAATAATACAAACAATCAAAGCTATTATCTTGAGCTCCCACTTTGCCCAGCATAATATATTTACCTCGTTACGGAATAGAGAAAAGTTTAGAAGAGTTTCGCACCCTCTCTGGTCCTTTCTGTACTTTCCCAAACATTTTCACTTCCCTAACTTTACCATTTTATATAAACCTCTTTAAAATACTTTCTCGTGAGATATGCCCTTGGTTTATTCATTTGATGAAACTAGAACTCACAATGGGGGCCATCAGCGCTATCGAGCCAGGCCAAAGTGGAAAACCACCAGGAACGTCACTCACTTTGAGAGGAGCTGAACCATGTCTCTACAGGGTATTGGAGTCGCCTAGAAGTCGACCACAAAAAGGGCTCTTTCTAGCGACTTAGCGCACCTGATGTGGATTAACCTTGCTTTAATCAGAAGAGGAATTACCACTTGGGGAGACCAATTAAGGAAGAGACGAGTAGAGAACTGAGAAACACGTTACGGATTGTAAATCTTCTCCTGAATCCCATGGATTATTATTAATATTATTATCCACTAGTAATGCGGGAATGAAACCCGATATGCTTTTATAGATTGTTCCCTGGTTTCCTGGTAACGAATTTTTGAATTTTCGTGAGCACATGAGCGAATAGAAAAGACCGCAACCTATGAATCTTCACCACATGCGCGTCGGCGGTTGACCGTCGTTATTCGATTGGACGTTTGGCACGTCCGTTTCTCATTTGTGAAATTGTTCACACTTATCTTCCCGACACCTGCCTCCCAAAAATTCACTCATACTCATTATTCCTATTATTTACAATAGAAAATATTGGCAAGAACCACAATAACCTTCTACTAATTAATTTATATGTTAATGCGCTTATTTGGGATCTCATTAATTCTTATAATTCTCTTTCTACGTAAATATCAAAATGCGACTGTACATCATTCACCTTTGAGGGAGCAAACGGGCTACATCTTTTGTTTGACTAATTCACTGTCTTTCTATAGAAATGTGGCCGATGCTGCCGCTAGAGATGAGAATTTCGATATTGTTTACTTGGATTTTAGTAAGGCTTTCAGCCGTGCGCCACACTTCAGACTTTTGACTAAATTTAAATACCATGGGATCGATGAAAATAATTTTAGGTGGATTCAGTCATATCTTAGTGATAGACACCAAAGAGTTAGTATAGAGGGTATTAAATCTGAGTGAAGGAATGTTACTGGTAGGGTTACTCAAGGTTTCGGTGTTGGAGCCGTTGTTTTTCTTGATTTATATTAATGATCTTGACTTGGGATATAAATAGCAACTTGAGCAAGTTTGGCGATGATACTAGGGATTATAAGGTTTGACTCTGATGCTGAGGTATTAGAAAATGAATTGAACATACTACCCCAATAGGTAGGAAAATGGCAAATGGAATTTAACAAAGGTAAGTGTAGTGTACTTAGTATAGGTAGGTGAAATACACTGAATAATTATAAACTGAATGGATGAGTTTTGGGAAAGTGAGAATGCGAAATACTCTTAGGTGTCCTTGTAAGTTCAGACCTCCAAACTAGAAAGGACTGCATTAATGCTAGGAATTGAGCTAATGGGATATTAAGAAGAGTGTAAGTAATATGAGTGCTGATGTAATTCTGAAACTGTACCTGGAATAATTAGGCCTTATCTTGATTATGCGGTGCAATTTTGGTCACCCTATTAGAGGATGGATATTGGTTTGCTTGAATTTGTGCGAAGACGCATGACAAAGTTGATTAATTGTATGGTGACATTAGCTTTTAGACTCTAAGGGGAGGACCCCAATGCAGTGGCCATGGTCTATGTCTTAGAAACACTGTAGCAGTGCATTGTCCTCTTTTGAGGAAGTAACACCCTCGAAAAAATTTTAAATGTCTATTTTTTTACTTGGGAAGACAAGGTTATAGCAAAACTGCTGCAGTGTGCTATTTGGAAGTCAAATTTACTCTGCACGAGCACCGGTTTTGTGAAAAAGAACATGAAATGTATTTGTGCTTATCTGGTAAAATTTTAAAATCATAGATTTGTTTCCCTTTGTGTTTACTAACCTATTCTAAGCTAATCAAATTGAAACTTATCTAAGTGTTTTTCTAAATAGAAAAAGATTATCAATGTTTTCTAAGGTGCTAGGGCGTGCTTCTCGGGATAATCTCCTATAAATATCTTCTGCCATAGAACTTACGAACCATAGGATCTGCTACAGCAATCTTTATCCATCTCTAACTACATTTAAACCTCCTGTTTACTTTTACTTCCGTCTTTTCTTTCAGCCATTCTTTCTGAGTATTCCTCTCACTTTCCTGCCCAGGTTAATCTTGTTTGTTAAACATTACACAGAACACAGCGAAAACCTCGTGTTCTGTGTAAAGCGAAACCACAGAAAATTAAAGGAAAAAAAATCCTATTCATTGTTCCTCTTCATTATCTTTCCTTATGTACGTGTGTGTGTTTTATGTGCATACGCGGATGTGCATATCTACCGATTTTTTTATTATAAATTATGCAGAATTGGACCACTGCCGTTTTAATTTCGAGGGCATTTTGACATGAAGAAAAACAGGTTCTTTCTTCTTCATTTCGCTTTGGCGTAATATTTATCAAGATTCATTTTAATAATTATCACATTCCAAAGATGTTTCCTGGTATAAGTTTTTGGGGAGAAACATTTTTTCCCCTTTCTTCACCTTCTCATTCTCTTCTATATCTACTTTATTTTCTTCTTATTTCACTTATTTATTCACTCTTCCTCATTTTACCCTCTTCTAGCGGGGTTTTTGTGGCAGCAAAAGGGGACTTTTCCTTCTTCGAGTTATAATAAGAGACGATGCAGAGAGGTAAAGCGGGAACAAAATGAATGGATATGGTTTATCCTTCTTCCTCAGGTGAGAGCAAGAATCGCGTACGACCGTATTAGCAGGCGGGCCAATGGACCATTATCACAAATAGTGTTTTCTTAAGACGTATAAAGGAGGGCTCGTGCAAGAGAAAGATTAGACCCAAGCTCACGTACGCTCCATTTAGCCCTGCTGCCGACAGGCGGCTCGGCCTTTTAAAATGCTTTTTGTATGTTCATAGCAGGCTGCTTC
Organism: Ceratothoa steindachneri; assembly: GCA_963969495.1. Classification (NCBI taxonomy): domain Eukaryota; kingdom Metazoa; phylum Arthropoda; class Malacostraca; order Isopoda; family Cymothoidae; genus Ceratothoa; species Ceratothoa steindachneri. The sequence continues at coordinate 73,397,643 of OZ018326.1, read as the reverse complement.
AGCTAAATTAGACGGAAATACTGCTTGGATACTTACCCCTTATTTCTGACGCAGCACTTCACTTCACTGGGGCCTTCGAATGCTCCATGATATTCTCTTTTTGGCCTTATTATTACTTCTGTAAAATTAGCTCTTCTGCTGCAGTAGCCATTAAATGCTAATACTCTAACTTAACAAACTTACATTCGAAATGGATTATTAACGTTTGTGGTTATTGTTAAGTGCAAAATTAAAATCAGCCTCATTTGGCACGAAACGTGTTATTAAGTGTATATTTCTGAGTGAAATGTTGAATGCTAGTATTTTATTTTTGATGTCAAAACATTGTACACTTTTGAATCATTTTTTTACGTAAAAATATTAAGCGAATGATCTTGAATTAAACTCGAAACATCGGTTCTCGAGTTAACTTGACAATTATTTCGCAAACTACCCGTTGCCATCTATCTAAAAATAAGCAAAACGATATTTGAAAATCGCTATATTTCAATATTAAGCAAACTGAAAAGAAATGCTATGCTTTACGATGTGCTTTTCAGCCTCATCCACCGAGCCGATAATCCACTAGGGATAATCACCATCGGACGTGCTGATCCTGTCAAATCACCATTTCGAGCCGGCTCTACTAAAGGCATCTAATAATTGTTTGATTTTCTGTGTCAATGTTTACCAGGTCAAAGGAAAATGATATATTGCAATGCCGAATGACAGGTAATCGCTTTGTTTGTATTATTTACAGCACACTCTGCTCCTTCCCATCTCCATTTGCGGAAATGTAGCAACTTTCCAGCTCTCTAATGAGCTCATTTCCCTTTTCCTTTGTTGTACTTTCATACACACATGTATGCACATCACGCGTAAAAACACAGTTCGGAAGCTACAAAAAAAGGAAAAGTAGGTCATTGCATAGTTAAAGCGTTTAATTTGTTATCAAAAGACACTCAAAAAGTCCGCAGAATTCCGATGTTGCGGAATAAATTCGAATCACATTTTGAGACTGTTTTGATCTTCTTCTTTTTTTTGCTGGCGTTGAATTTCATGGTATCTATCAATTATTAGTTAGTCTGCATATTTTTTTACTTTTGGGGGGTATAGGGGAGTAAAAAAAAAGGAAGAATTAACTTTCTTCGGCTTTGCTACTACTGATTGGCAAGATTTTCTGTTGTCATTTTTATCTTCTTATAGTTTATAGGTTTATTACTTTTCATGTTCTTTTTATTTTTTCTCTTATTTTTTATATCTCTCCTCCCTCTGCTTATTGTTTTCTTTACTGAGTAAAAATGCCTAAGCTGGTCACATCAATTTCCGTTATTTTCTGACTTAAAAAATATTGCCATTACTTTTCACATTATTTTGAAGTGATGGAAGATTGCAATAAAGGGAAAACAGAATATGTCAGCAGCAAAAGAAAACGTCGAGGATTCTTTTGCTTTTTTAGCGACTGCTTTCTTCAATCGAGCGCTCAGAGTTAAAATGATCTGAGAGCAACTTTTCCTCCTTCTACTATTATTCATATTTATTCCCTTTTTACTGATTTTTACAAATGGATTTATCTGGTGATTCTATTTAAAAAGCTAATTATAATGCAATTTTTAAGTACTACGGCTATGGTAGCCCTTGACGTGACGTGAGCCTGTGTCCCTCCCTACCCATTTATTCTTTGCCCTATTTCTCCTTCTCCCACTTCCACTCTGCTCTTTCTTTTTTATATATTTTTCTTTCTTAAGCACATATATTTTATTATATATTAATGATATATATATATATATATATATATATCATATATATATATATATATATATATATATATATATATATATATATATATATATATATATATGGAAAAATATCCAAGACAAATTGGTGCGGTTAAGGTAATGGCATAATTAGACAACTGCTCTGCTTTAGGTCCAGCAGGTGATCCTATCCTCCTTGAACTGGAAGACAACACTTAGGGATGACCCATCCATCAGCCCAAAAAAGCTGATTTCAAAGACACGCCTTTATGTCGTCTCGTTTACCGTTTACCGCACCAATTTGTCTTGGATATTTTTCCATCTTTCGAGCGTTTTGGCTCAGTCAACGCTGTTAATATATTAATAATAACAGTTTTCTGTGACGGTAAACGAGACGACATAAAGGCGTGTCTTTGAAATTAGCTTTTTTGGGCTGATGGATGGGTCATCCCTAAGTGTTGTCTTCCAGTTCAAGGAGGATAGGATCACCTGCTGGACCTGAAGCAGAGCAGTTGTCTAATTATGCCATTACCTTAACCGCACCATATATATATATATATATATATATATATATATATATATATATATATATATATATATGTATATATATATATATATATATATATATATATATATATATATATATATATATATATATATATATATATAAAGGGTGTTCAATAAAAAGCGCCGAATTTGAAAGGTGAATAATTAATACGAATTTTTATAAACTTGGTTATTTTCCGCATATTTCTAATGAGTTATGTCTCCCGTTTAAGTATGGAAATCAATGTCGGCCATATGTCCACCTGAACCGAGTCTACATACATTTATGCTCTCCTCGAAATTTCCGATAACTCTCTCACGTATGTGTGTCTTGATGCTTCCAATCACACGCCTGATTTCAGCCTTCAGTTCAGGAATTGTGCGTAGATGTTGGCGTATACCTGTGGGTTCACATATCCACATGAGAAGAAATCACAAGGGGTAAGATAGCAGGACCTCGGTGGCCATTCCTGGTCACCCTGCAAGGATATCACTCGTTGCGGAATGCAAGCGTTTGGCGCTAAGTGTGGCAGATCGCTCCATACTTCTGAAACCAGAAGATGTCAATCCGTATCTTCCAAGTTCTGCATAACTGAGTGGATATCATGTCTCGGTAACGTTCTCCATTAATGGTAACTGCATTCCCATCATCATCTTCAAAGCAGAACGAACCAAGCTCTCTACCTGCCCCCAAACTACTCGCTTTCAGTGGATGCATTTCACGCTCTCGTTATTCGAGGATTTTAATTTCCTGAAATTTGACAGTTAGTTCTGTTTATTGATAAATCCCCTCAAATGAAAGTGTGCCTCGTCACTGAAGATGATTTTCTTGGCCAAATTTTCGTCAGCTGCAAGTCTCTCCACAACGCAGTCAGCAAATTGCTTCTACCTCTCGTGATCAGGTGGCTGAGATGCTGCGTTAGTTGAATTTTGTACGCATTCATATGCAGATCTTTATGAAGAATTCGATGTAATGAAGTGGTCTGGATATTCAACTCTTGTAAACATCGGCAAATTAATTTTTCCGTACTCAGAGTGACACTGACTTGCACAACAGCAATTTGTTACTATGCCCGAAAAGAACAATTCCGCCAAAGTGATTTGGCCGTTACAACTGAACCAGTTGTTTTAAACTTCGCCATGAATCTGTGAACCGTAGACTCTTTGTGTGCTTCATTTCTCAACAAAATGATACGAAGTGTTCGAACTGTTTGCGTCGCACATTCTCCGTTTTGGTAAAATATCTTCACGATGAGAACGTATGGCTTAGTTGTAAATTACTTCACGACGCACCGTACACAGGTATTCTGAAAAACAAACAAAAAATTATTAATCGGGGTGGAGTGAGATAGCAAAAGTGATAAAAGCATGCCTTCAAACTCCAAAACACAAAAGTATTCCACAATTCAAATTCGGCGCCCTTTATGGAACACCATATAATATGTATATATTATAAAGAGGCCTTTGTAAGTTTCTTGATAACTTTTTTAACTTCCATGAATGACTATCCCTTAAAAGAAATGGGATCATAAAGATTATTCTAAATCATCATTTATTATTCGCTCGAGGCGCCTTTCAACCACATTGGTCATCTTCGGGGGTTATACTGATAAATATTGGATTAGGATTGGGATAGTAAAAGTGGTGAATGTGGGATAGTTAAGAAATATTGTATATGATGTGCGTGTGTTATTGAATGGTTATGAGTAGAGAGTGATATATATGGAGATGATACTATGAGGAGGAGGAGGAATTGTACCAGTTTACTATATAAATAAAAAATATATGTAGATATTTTACAAGTTGTTGAGGGAAAACATTGAATCTATTCTTTAAAATAAAAAATAAATTTGAGATCAAAATGAAAATTCTTTTATAATTTAAAATGAAACTATTTTTAAACGCAAATATGTTAGGTAAAATAACAGGAAAAAAACACAAAATTTGTACATCTCTTTCAGAAATAATACTTGATTTCACGCTAATCTACCTAAAGTTTTGATGCTTACAGTCATCGATTTTAAATAAGGTTTGGTAAAAGGACGTAGATTTCTAGTATTTATTTTCTTCATAGATAATGTGAGTTTCAGGCGTAAGTGCCTCTTGAAATATGTTGACTGCAAATATGATGGAAAAATAACAGGAAAAAAACATCAAAATTAACACTCCTCTTTCAGAAATTAGACTTGATATCACTCCTATGTACCTACATTTACGATGCTAAAGGTCATCGTTTTGAAATGAATATTGGTACATAGAAAGAGACCTCTTGTAATTATTTTCTTCATCGAAAAGTTCAACCCCAGACGTGTCTTAATAGGATGGTTATATTTTTCAGAATCATTTCGTATTGAGAAAAGTTCTGGTTTTTAACACGTTAGCTGCTGAAGGAAACTTACCCTCTTTTGTACTGAAGTGCCATGGACATCTTCTGATATGTTCTTTGGGGAACTTTTTTTTACATATTTGATGGTATTATGGATATATTAATGTGTTTACGTGTGCGTGGATACCAAGGATACCGGCGGGTCACATGGCACATAAGTAATGTATTTCACATGGGTCGCATGACCTGCCGGCGTCCACATATTGTTTTTTCTAAGAAAATTAAAAATAAATATATATATATATATATATATATATATATATATAATATATATATATATATATATATATATATATATATATATATATATATATATATATATATAGAGAGAGAGAGAGAGAGAGAGAGAGAGAGAGAGTAGAATTTACAGTAATTGATTTTTCTTATTTTCAGATTTTATCTATAAATATATAAGTTAATATTTACCATATAAAACCCATATGAAAATGATTCCAGCTAAACTTTTCTATAAATCTTTATCTAGAAGAAATTCTCAATGTTCTGGAAGCGATCATGATGACGATGATCCCATGTTTAGTGATCTTTCTAGTTCGGATAATTATATCCCAACAGAATTTGAATTTATAGACTCATCTATCAATATATCAGATGGAGAACCAGAAGAAAGCCAAACACATCAGCCCAGCCAAAGAGTAGACTACCATAACGCAGATTTGCCGTCAAAAGTTTGGAACTCCGTAGACGGAACACATCAAAAGAACATTTTGTTCACTGATATTGGAAGTAATTCTGTGAGAATATTTTTACAACCAGGAAATGTTAGGCCTATTGATATATTCAATGTTTTGGTTACAGATGATATATATGACCTAACTATTTACCAGACAAATCTTAATGCTGAAAAGATGCTTATGAATCTTCAAGTGCGAAGAGCATCTCGCATTAAACACTGGAGAGATACCAACGTAACAGAAGTAAAAAACCTTTTAGCTATTATTATGTACATGGGAATAGTAAATTACTCAAGAATTGATTAATATTGGAGTAAAAAGAGAGTCTAGATGAATGATTTTGTTAGTTAGATTATGTCCAGGAATAGATTTCAAACAATGACGATGCTTTTCCGATTATCGGTTATTCAAAGTTAGAAATTAAATTTCATTACTTGAAAGAAATTGCAGTAATGTCAAAACTCATGGAGAGCTGATTGCATTAGATGAAACAATGATTCCCTGTCCTGGTCGTCTCACATTCAGACAATATAATCCTTCCTGGCAAGGCCCATAAATTTGGGGTTAAGCTTTACAACCTATGTGATCCAAAAGGATATACATATACATGTTCTGTATTTTGTGGGAAATTAGATCATCGAGACCGTAGTAACCCAACCCATACATCTACCCATTCATCTCAAATATTGTTAGATCTTGCAGAAAAGTATTTGAATGAAGGAAGAACTATTGCTACAGACAATTTTTACACGTTTGTCCTTTTAGCCAGGGCCTTATTTCAGAAAGATACTCATTCACTGAAAACTCTTCCAAAAAAAAGTAAGTACAATCCCAAAGCTGTAACAGAAGCAAGGGTAATAAAAGGAGAAATTGTAGGGCGTGAAAGCAATGATGGAATCGTTGTAGCAAAATGGAAAGATAAAAGGGAAGTCTTAATGTTATCTACTAAACATGACTTGAGAATTATGACTACAGGAAAGAAAGATCGCAATGTTGACTATATAATTAAACCAGAAATCATACTATCATATAATGTTACCATACCAGGAATTGGTATTTCTGACCAAATGGCTAGTTACTTCTCTTCTTTCAGAAAAACAATGAGATGGTACCACAAAGATGCCTTCGAATTTCTACTAAATATCGCCGTTATCATTGCTCTTATCATTTACAAATGATTAGAAGATGCAAACAGCTGATTTTTGACGAGCCATTTTTGAGTTACTTCTAGAGTATGCAAGCTCAACTCAAGCTCAAGCTCAACTCAAGCTCAAGCTTAACTCAAGCTCAAGCTCAACAGTCTTCAAGTGTTGGCCGGATGCTTTAAGGGAATATGGCATCACAGACCTCGGAAACAGAAAAAATAGCAAAAAATGCGCAGGATGCTACACCGAATTAGTAAGGAGCGTAGGTAGGCACGAGGCATCCCCACAATATAAGAAAGTATGTACTTGGCTTGTTTGATAAAGGAAATTAGAGAGAAAATTACATTTAATTTATTATGACAAAAATGAACTAAAAAAAATTATATTTTCACATCTATTAGTACTAAGTTTGATTATTTTTCAAATATATTTCAAATAGGAATACGAACTTTTCAAATAGGAAGTTTTTTGGTTTAAAGGGCTATACTACATATTTGTAATAACAATTCAAAGTACACTTTCTGTTCAAATTTTTACATTCAAATGTGTCCTAATTTTTCCAATATTTTCTTCTTAAGTGTTTTTTTTAAATAAACATCTCTAGTAACTAGCTCTATCATTTCCTCGCTTCTAAAAATTCGCCAATGAACCTTCTTTCAAAAAAATAGCTATTCTGGAAGTGCCAAATATATAAGTAAAAAGAATTTAGCAATAAAGAAAGTTGACCATTTCAACAAAATTTTATTTGCAAACAAATGACTATTTTTTACTTATTATATACAAAGCTTTGGCTTGCCCTGTCGAAGTAACTAAGGTACATATATATGAGCAATTTGTCAAATGTAGTTCATTGTTAAAATATAATTAATCAATGTAAAAGATTATGATGAAAATTTACCGAGACTATGATTTTCAACAATTCATAACTCTACAATTTCTAACTGTAATAATTGAATTCATAAATGCATTAAGGTAAGAATTCATTACATTTTCCTCCTCAATAATTAAAATTAGCATCGCTACTCGTAATTCAGGTCTTCAGAGTCTACTTTTAGTCGCATTTTTACAGAATTGTCTTAAAATTTGCTTCATCGTCAATAAATCAGTCTTGTGGTGACCCCTTCATTATTACTGGTCATTCATTTGGATGGCAACTTGAGTACTTAGTGGCTCTATGTCTATCTGTCTCTGTCTCTGTCTCTCTCTCCCTTTCTCATTCGTCTTTCTCTCCTTCTCCCTTTATCTTTTTCTTCCTCTCCCTTCCCCTCTTCTTCTCTTTATTTAACTCCTTTTCTGTCTCTCACTCCCTCTCTTTCTCTTTTTCTCTCTTTTATCTCTTTCTTTCTTTTTCTCTCTTTCTCTCTCTCTTTCCCCCTCTATGTCAATTATTCCTATCGTATACTAGTGACTCCTTTCCATACTATTTCTAACCCAAACTCCAGAGAAGATACAACGTTCTTCAAATTTATGCGCTATTCTTTCTTTATATTATACTTCTCACTCTGTTTTTGTTCTTATATTTTTTAATTCTTTTCTGCGATTCCTCATTATGAACAACTTGGTGTTTCCTCCCACAAAAGCCTTTCAATTTCTTCACTCTTTCCTGAATTTCTGGTTCTTTGCCACCCTTTGTGTGAGTCTTGTTTGACCATGGTAGTTTGAGGTCTTGTCAAGTCGATTCTCGAGATTATGATGAATATTTCCTTGCAATTCTTTTTTACTTTAATATTTTCTTTTACACTAGGAGTCATTGTGTGAAAGAGATTTTTCCACCTGAGTATTTGAAACCATGGTGTCTTCACACCGTAATTTTGTTCGCTCTGTTGTTTCAATAATTTTTATGTTAAATAATTTAAATTTCCAATAGTTATCTGAATATAAATTATGCACACTTCAATTTGCCGTTATAATTTTAATTACACCTCGCATAATTTGGAATTCAGGATACAGAAAATTCACTATATATTTTGCATTATTTATGCCTCTATTTATTAAAATTAATTTAAATCTGCCGTCAAATATTAATGCTATATTTTAAATAATAATATTATTATTTAATTGGATATACTAAAAATGTACATTGATCAAATTTCAGAAGTTTACGCCTTAAAGTGCTATACAGTCTCGCTCGTATACCCGTGCCACTCAGTCCTGCTGACCGGGTATTGCAAAAGTCCTGGTGCACTCGTTACGACGCTCTCAACAAAGCATACAATGATAGTTTGGATGCAGTTAGATACGTTTTTAGTATTTTTTCATATAAATATGTGCTTATATTGTAATATGGCCAGCCTAGGAGGCGAGCAAACACTCCAGGCGAGACCTGAAGGCAGCGCACACGTTGCGGACGAAGTCCTTCTTCATGCTTCAGCTCGTCGACGTTGCTGTGGCGGACCTTGCGGGCGTTGGCCTCAACATGCGTCCATAAGCTTTTGTCAGGATGGTTGAGGTCGGATGGCTGCAGCGGCCAAAAGTCTTTCGACCAATAGTTCTTATTCGATCCATGACACTTTTGCTAGGTTTTATGATCTGGCCGAAGGGCCGTGTCACCGTCCTACTGAAAGACGTAGCCAGCCTTCTTCGTGGCTTTCTTATCCAGGGCAGGACTTTGGTGACCAAAATCTCCCTGTAATCGGCTGTGGTGTTCGTGTAACCAGCCACGAACCACACCCGCAGCATCTTCTCGCTATTCGAAGCTGCAACATCGAGCATCATCACAGAGGCAAGTTACTTGGTCAAGGACACGTAGCGGACTTCGGAGATTTTCTATCCAAAGCTTACCGCGGAGTAGTTCTGCTTGTTGATGACCAGATCGACTGTGAAGGTTTTTCATCATAAAAATGAATTCGATCGCCATGACACTTTAGGTCATTGAGAAGGCGAGGAAAACGCTCCCGACTTTGAGTTTGCATACGGTCGGTGAGCAGAGCCCCTTTCTACGCACACCAAGCAAGTTCTTGCCACTCTTGCCGCCCTCCTCCTTGACGGCCCTGGACAACATGCTGACAGATATGTTCGTTTTCTTCGCGAGCACAGTCATTTTAAGCGTTGGAGCAATTTCAGAGGCCTTTCTCACAGCCTGAACGAATTTGATCTCTGAGGTCTTCCCCGTTCTTGAGCCTCTCCTCAACTCTGTGGACACTAATGCGGCTGACGCTGAGCCGCTTGTCGATATCAGACTTGTCGTAGCTCTCGCCAAGAAGAGCAGAGATCTCGATTCTTTTCACTTCCATCTCGACACACCTGTATACAATGAAAATGAAGTTTTAATGACATGTGCTGGAAAAGTAGAACTTTTAGGTTGATTGTCGGAACTTTTTCATTCACACACGTAAAACTCTCGAAAGATTAAAAAACCGAGTGTCACAGAACTTTTGCGGACTCTGGTAGCCTTTTTGAAATCTGCCATTGTAACTTACACCCGTCGAATCACTCTGATAACAAAAGGATATAAAAAAATATTCAAACAACTTTCGGATCCCTCTACCTCTACATCTCCCCAATCACTCCAGCTAATCTCTCTTTTTCTCCGATATTTTTTTCCTATTTGCTCTTGTATTCTTTTTTAACTCGAACCTAGTCATATGTTATACCCCAATATCCCCTTTTTCTAGCCCGCCTAGTTCACTGACATCACGGAAGCGGCAAGTGAGTCAAGTTTCGAGCTTAGTCTTTAACAGCTTATAAGACGGATAGCTTTGGATTCAACTTTATCAAGTAAGTGTACAAAGCTAAAACCCCCCTATATGTGATAGAAGTACTGCAGATAGGGACTCAATAGTACATTGTATAATCGAAGCAACTGTTCATTTATAAATAATTTTCGACATCTTAACAATACAACCATTTTCTTATTGGCAGACAGAGTTATTCTTGAAATGCAGAGTTTGCATAAAGATTGGATGTCACGTTAACATCCAGTACGTATATCGAATCAACAAGTGTAATTAACTAACCATCAATCGAAACCTGGGGGTTATTAGGGGGAAGGTATCTTTTAAAAACAGTGCGGTTAAGTCACTTTATTATCATTTTAACTAAGTCATTTGGTTGAAGCTTCTGTAAACATTTTGAGTCTTGTGTCGCATCTCAAGAGTTTTTTTCTAAATTTATTTTGTAAACAAAATCTCAACAGCTGAAAAGCTCAACTGAGGAAAAATAATTCCTCCTCTTAGATTTATCACCCGCCTCTAATTACCTTGCCCAACACCTACAGTATATCTCCCGTCCAAGTGGATCTAACTCCATTTGGACTGCAGATATTTTGTAACTTTGTTCCAGTTAATATTAATAATAATAATAATAAGTCTTTTGTAATGCGCTCTTCAAGGCCTGAGGCCTTCCTAGAGCGCACGTTGTGCTGAGATGAGAATGGAACTTCAATGAAAATTCAAGAGGGGGAGAAGGCAATACTGAAAAGATGCGTTTTCAGGAGACGCTTAAATGTGGTAAGAGAGGGAGAAGACCTGATTTCAGCAGGAAGAGCATTCCACAACTTAGGGGCGCAGATTGAGAAGGAGCAGTCCCCCATTGAGCAGAGGGATGAACGAGGAATATTCAAAAGAGGTTCATGTGATGACCGAAGGGCTCGAGAGACATGGCGTGGCGAGAGGGCAGAAGAGAGGTTGTTTAGGGCCTTAAATGTCAAAAGAAGAAACTTGAAGTGAGCACGGGATCTGACAGGGAGCCAGTGCAGTTCATGCAGAAAGGGTTTCGAGGGAGAGAAGCGAGGGCGATGGAGGAGAAGCCGGGCGGCATAGTTCTGTACAAGTTGAAGGGGGCGGAGAGAGGAGATGGCAGATTCACAAGCAGAGAGTTACAGTAGTCAAGGCGTGAGGTGATGAAGGCATGGACAGCAGTCTCAAGACTTTGGTGATCAAAGTGAGAGCGAATGCGAGAGAAGTTACGAAGAAAAAAGAGAGGATTTGCTGATATTGCGGATATGAGGCTTAAAGGAGAGATGCTCATCGAAAACAACACCCAGATTCCTAACGCAGTCAGAAAAAATGATAGTATTACCGCCCAGAGTAAGCGAGGGAAAGAGAGATTTAGATTTTTTGACGAGAGCAGGGGTGCCGACGAGGAGGACCTTAGTTTGGGAGTGATTAAGCCTGAGGAAGTTGGTAGAGAGCCAGTCAGAAATGGAGGAGTAGGCAGCCAGGAGGTCAGTGATAGAGTAGGCAAGAGATGTTGGGGATGAGGAAACGAAAATTTGAGTGTCATCAGCATAGAGGTGGAAGGATAGACTGAGATTAGGAAAAGGGAACTAAGAAGAGAAGGTAGATACAAAATAGTAGAGGTCCAAGGACAGAGCCTTGTGGCACTCCAAAGCGAATAGGGGTAGAGTCGGATGAAACGTCGTTAATCACAACGGATTGGGTACGAGACGAGAGGTAAGACCGGAACCAGTCAAGCACGGTGCCTGATATGCCAAGGAAAGAGTGGAGACGATCAAGTAGGACGGTATGGTCAATAGTATCGAAGGCAGAGGAGAGGTCGAGTAGAACGAGGATGGAGGCACAACCCCTGTCTGCGGCTCTTCGTAAGCAATCGGACACATTGAGAAGGGAGGTTTCTGTGGAGTGACCTGACTTGAAACCAGATTGATAGGTTTCATCAATGTTACAGGCCACCATGTGACTGTTGCTGCGTGAAGCAACCACTCTCTCCAGAGCCTTAGAGAGGAAAGAAGGTTGCAAAATCGCGCGATAATTAGAAGTGTCAGTGGGGTTCAGTTGAGGCTTTTTAAGAATCGGACGTATGGGGGCATGTTTGAAGGAAGAGGGAACAAGACCAGTTGCAAGTGAAGTGTTAAACAGGTGAAGAAGCGTTAGGAGGATAGCAGGCAGAATTTTACATAACAGTTACCTTAGACCGACTGAAACATTTTAATATATTCATTTACCTCATTTTAATATTTATATATAATATAAAAAACTCGATTTAATCTACCGATAAGGAGCACTCGCTAGTCACTAGATATGACGATGCTAATCTGACGTCAAAGCAAGGCTTCGAGCTGGCAGCCAAGTAGGCGGGTGCGCTGATACTCACCCCACAAGCGGCGATGGGTATCAGAATATCTCCGATGCCCTTAGGTAGTTCTCGCTTTCACAACACAACATACCCACACTCTCCTGTTTACGAACCCTGATCATGAAGTTCTAGTGTCCCTTGTGGCGGCACTCATATTTACCTACCCCTGACTCAAAACAAGTGGTCGCCACGCAGGTCAGAATGGTTCCACCATCGTTGGTAGCTGTTGAAAAAATTATACCTCCCGGATCCCATCCCCTTCTCAACGAGGGTCGGCATCCTGGTGCATTCGGGCTCACCACTGATTGTCATTCTGTTTTATATGCGAGTCGGGCCGAATGGCGCTACCTACCTACTATCAACCGATCACCTTTTTTCCACAAATATATCAGTGAATATTTCCACACTTTTAATTTCTTCTAATATATCAAATAATTGTTTTCAAAGAACTGTCATTTGCTTGCCTTTCAAATCTTTTGGGTGAAAATGCCTCCACTAGCTTATATTCTTTTTGGTAAATAATTGGTTGGGGAGAAAAACGCCTTAATATTTAAATATATTTTTTAAGTATTAATTCTACATTCAAAAAATTTACCTCCTATTTTATCAATCGATTGTCCTCATACGATAAGATTTTCTAAACTTTCAAATTTTTACTAATAAACTGCAGATAAAATATCTGCTAAACAAATGTTTCCATGTACAAAGAAACCAGGAAACACGAGCTTCTATATTTCGGTTATCTTATCCTTGGATAGTTAATTCTGTTAGATTGGTCTACTTGATACAGTTAATTACTTGTTGCGGAGGAGGATCGTCCCCCAGACGGGCCCGATATAATGTCAATGCGGCAAATCACAGTTACTTTAATCGCATTAACTCAAACTGTTTCGGAACCTATGCTCCGTAATGCAGATTATCTGCATTATTTTGCTGTTTACAAACGTCTTATCCGCAATTAGTGAAAGATGCTTCTTGGAAAAATAATTGAGTTGTAGAAGAATTCTGAAAAAATTGCCAGTGATTCAATGTAATGTTTATTCTGGGAAAAGATTGATCGAATATCTTGAAGCATTTAGCTCAACTACAAGGACGCAAAGCAGTGTTTATCCGAAAAGGAGCAACATCAACGGAAAATGTCGCCAGTGTAGAAAACATGAGCCTATCCCTTGAAGCACGACCTGATTCAAACAGCTCTCAGAGAACATTTGCTTGGAATTTGGGCATCCGGAAAGTTTTCTATGCACTGGAAATATATAGTCCCACCAAGATCTCAGTGGACAGACTCTCTGCAGTTAGGACAATTCTTTAAGATATAATTTCTAAATATGGAAATAAATATTTATTGAAAAAAAAGAAAGATAGTGCAGTCAGTTATGGGAAAATAAACGTTACTAGTTTTTTTTGCGAGGGAAACGGCCGACATATTGATCGTTTTTGTGTAGGTGCTGAATAAAAAAAAACTGTCACGTTTTTTTTTACTATATCTTATTATTCGTAAAATTATAAAATATATTTGATCAAGAATGCGTAACATTTTGAAGAAAATCTTTAGGATGATTACCGGTGTTTTAATTCCAGAGGCGATTTCATACTACAACAGGTCGTTGAAACATCTCATACAAATGGGTTTACACAGACCGATCTTCAACAGAATTTGATCACCGTTATTGGATTAAATGACTGCCTCTTTCAAACGCCAAGTTGCAATCCCAAAACTCTGCAGTTAGGACAATTCTTTAAGATATAATTTCTAAATATGGAAATAAATATTTATTGAAAAAAAAGAAAGATAGTGCAGTCAGTTATGGGAAAATAAACGTTACTAGTTTTTTTTGCGAGGGAAACGGCCGACATATTGATCGTTTTTGTGTAGGTGCTGAATAAAAAAAAAACTGTCACGTTTTTTTTACTATATCCTATTATTCGTAAAATTATAAAATATATTTGATCAAGAATGCGTAACATTTTTTATGGTAAGATGACAATATATTGATGAAAAGGTGGGAAAATTTTATGACCGTAGAATTTATACTTTAGAGTATATTTCAATTTAAATTTCAGGTCGTTGTTTCTCTTCCAACCGATATAATAGTGACGAAATGGACGAAACAATTTGATACCTTGCTGACTCAAATATTAGAAAGATAAGCTGAATTAATAAAAATTAAATTTGGGGGTCAGCAGGATGCTTGGGAACAGATTAATCCAACTTTGGAATTCAAGAAAAGTTTTGACGAAGACGTAAACCGTAAATATATTTTATCTCAAAATTACAAACAAACTCAGAGGTACCATCATATGAAACTCGTATTGGAAAGAGAAGAAATGTCCATATAACATCGTAATTTAAAAAAAGATATATATATGTGCAACTTTACAAAACTGATCAAAAAGTTGGGGGGATCAATTTAATAGGTTAAATATTTGCTAATGAAATCCTTGCTTCAGTAGATAATCTAGTTGTTGGCAGCCTGATTTCTATTATCATATAATCCGCTTTAGAAAACTATCTCAACAGGAATGATGATGTACCGTTCGAGAGAAAAGGGAGATCAATGCTTTGTTTAGGTTCAGAGCAGTTTAATGAGAGTACGTAGGAAAGAATAAAAACCCTAGTCTCATTAAAGAAGTCATGACTGAATAATGACTAGAGAATACTCCCCCTGATTTAGTTAATTCCAATGGGACTTTTGGTTAGGTTCGGTTAGGTTTGGTTAGAAAAGCTAATCTCAACTAAACTACGCTAAAGCTTTAGTGATTCATGTTTAATTGCCAAAATATGGAGAAAATCAAATAAAATCACTACATTGATGAGGGAAGATATTAGGGTGATTCATCTCTTTGCATTCTCATCAAAACTCGCGACATAAATAGAGCTAATTCTACAACACACGAGCTTTATTTGGAGCCTTGATCCTAAATTAATAATTCAATCAATTTAGCACTGCTTTTTGAAATGCTAACGGAGAAACAGGTTTTTTTCAGACTTGTAACCCAACTTTTCATTTTCCCATTGGTTTCTGATTTAGTAAATAAAGAAAGGTAAAGAAAATAACAATATACAGGAAATTTCCAATGCTAAAAATTGAGTGAAATAGGCAATATAAGTAGGTAGCTCCATTTCCCCCTAACATCTTGGACAAAATCTCCATATAACGGAGAATGAAATGCACAGAAAGATCAGCATGACAATCGTTGATGATCCCAAGGCACCGGCGGTCGATCCTCGTTGGGGTGGAGGAGGGGGTTTTCTGGGTTGTGTATATGCTTTCGACACCAACCTGCGAGAGTGGAACCCTTCGTAGCCCCAGAGGAGGGACACCAATGTCGCATCAGAGGTATGTGGATATAAGTGCCCTCTTAGGGGACACGAGTAACCAATCGGCAGGGTTCTGGGGCAGAGAGGTTGGGTATGTTGTTCTGTGAAGGCGGGAATGTAAATGATAGCGGTGTTGTGTTTGCCTATGTTCATGGTGACGCGTTTGGAGCTACTTTACCACCGCGGAGGTATCCGCATATCTTCCCAATGGGCGGTCATCTCGCGACATCGCTGAAAGTTTTGTGTCTGCCCTCGGTGGGATCGAAGCCCCCGCCTTGACGCCAAATATCCAACACCGCATCCACTACCCGAGCGAGAGCGCCAAACGGTAGTGTTTACCCATTAATAAAGTTGAAGCCCTTGAATTAGGTGGCACTCTTTGATAAGCTAAATGTTAATTATTGAACGAAGAAAACATTAATTGTTAATTAAGTGAACATGAAAAAGATTATTAGTTAATTATTGAAAAGGGAAACCATTGAATTAAAATAGCTGGAACCTTGTTTAATAAGCGAAGAGAAAATAAGTCGAGAAATAGAGAGGGAGAAATAATAATAGAATAATTTTTTTAAGAGCCCATCTGGCGACTGTCTGCTAGGGCAAAAGTCCCTGTACTCACACTACATCCTAATACTAAACTAGATTAAAAAAACAAATAACAACATGTAAATAACTTAAATAAAATGAGAGATCAATAGATTAAAAACAAATAACAACATGTAAATAACATAAATATAAAGAGAGATCAATAATGAATAAATATGCTTTGACAAACAACACCCAGAGTGGCAAAAATATCGAGCGTCGTTTAAAAACACGAAATCAGAGTTCATACGGACTACAAAGGCGTACCATGTAAATACCTCAATACTGCAGCTGACATCTTGAGTACTGAAGGTTCTCCATTCACCGACAATCTGCCTTCATTGTGATGTTAGGTAGAGTCTAGAGAGCTGTGCGCTCTTCCGGTCTCGATTACCTCAATAGTCCCCTCTCTTCTATATTCGGACTCTATACCTGCCACATTTTTCATTCTCCTAACTTCACAATTTTAATAAAAGAGGAGATAGCCTCATTTTTCTCTTTTTATTTTATAATGATATATCTATACGGTCCTTTCCAGAGCCGTAGGCTTCGCCGAACTCCTATTATTCCTGAGAAGTGTAACCTCAGGAGTCTTTGAAGCATCTTGGAAAAACAGCAGCTGAATGAGGGGTAGGGGCGTAGATTGAAACTCCGAGGAGCATGAGATACTTAAAATACAGGGCCAGAGTCACAACAAAGGGCTCTCTGGAGTTGGTTGAAATTTCAGTGAGGAAGACCTTTTAAAATCTATGGTTATTACATGAAAAATATATGAGCCATTTTTTTGTGTTCAAGGAGACTGCTAAAGTGCAACTATACCGCTGATGCTTCTCTTAAATAAATTAGCCCAAATTTACAACTGATTAAAAATCATATAGAATTTAAATTAATACAATTTGCCTTTTTGTCTTTCATACTGACTCAACTGATTATAGTATTAATGGAAAATGATGACATGGTGGAGACATACCAAAAATATTAGTTGAGGTTCCGTCATTCAGTTTACATGTCTGTAGCATGATTGTGGGTGCTGATCTTAGTAGTCAAGAAACGGTCGCCGGGAGATAAAGGACCAAAGGTGCTTCGCGGGTCTCTTAAGACACCATCTGGTTTTGTAACAATCCTCAACGGATTTCAGTATATAATTCTCAATTCCGCTGTTTATTGTATAGGCTTTTTTTCTTTGCTTTTTAATATGGCCCTTTCCACTCTCAGCAATTAAAGGCCGTGTGGTTCGTTTTAACAGCCTTGGTCTTTCTCTTTGTACAGTAAATTGAATTTGAAAAATAGCCTTTTCATTTTCTGTCCGATATCACATTTTCTCCCGAAAGAATGTGTCCGTGTTGGATTTCAACACATTTTCTTCTCTTACGCAAACGCTATTTGTTCATTTTGGGCAGCGAAGCGGAGTTTTGTGTTATGTGAGGAAAATGAAGAAGATACATCAAATTACCTACCAAAGGGATAATGCCGAATGTACCAGAGGTAAGCAATTGGTATGTGTGACTCATTATTGCAAAAAGCATGGTAATAAATTTATATTTCTGTGATTTAAAGAGATCAAAGCATGAACAAAGTGAAGTGATAGGAAAGCTGACCAGTTAAGATATTCACTGGCACTTTATTTTTATTAGATCCCCCCAAAATTGTCAAAAATAGTTGCAAATAGTTGCATCTCCTTGTTTAATCATATTTAACTGTAAATTCTTCCAATAAAATACTTCAGAGAATATCTCCAGTAAGCCATGATATTTATCTCCATGAACAAAATTAGGTTGAATATTTGATGGCTCCAAGTTATTGTAATTCATTAAAATACAATAACCAAAATCTTTGTTTGTTTAAATAAAAGAAAAGTCCCAAACTTTCCAGAATCAAACCCTAGACCTACAACTGATTTCCTCTACCAAGGCAGACCACAACGAGAATTGAGCTCGAAGATACGCGGACATTCCCTGCCCTCCTTGGGGAATTTATTAGAAACCAAACTTTCAAAAGGCACGTATGCATAAGGTCCTATCTTACCCCTTTGCTTAGATTCCCTTAAGGGGTGAAAAAGTAAAGAAAATCGCTTTCTGTCATGAGTTATCAGATTGATCAGAACAAATTTATTCATCGATTTTCCTTCCCAAATCTCATATTTCAATGCGTTTTGACGACTATTAAGATCGACATCAGTCCTTTGATTATACCTCGAAATCGAAGCAATAAAAAACAACTTAAAAATACTCCTCGACATTAAATAAAGTCTCGATTTCAGTATTGAATAAGTGGTGTCTGAAAGAGATGTATGATATGTATGCTGACTTATTTAAGATAGCATAAACTACAGACTATGTTTGTGACATAGGGTTATGCTCTTGTCATTGTGGTTTGTTGCACTTAAGGTATAAGAATTTTTTCTATAATCCTTGTTATGTGTGCATAATATTTGACGCAAATAAGCGTAATTACTACAGAAATTACCCCCAAACTCCATCTCAACCGTAAAATGACAAAAACAGACAAATCTTTTCATTCTTTTTCTAGATTTCGAAATGTGAAAACGAATGTACTACTAGAATGTAAAGATAAAATGATAGCAAGAACCAAAGTCTGTCCGTTCGACTTCGCCTCGTCGATTTTCTGATGACGATAAACGTTGAACACGCGTAGAAATATGGCGGGGGACAAATTCAAATCGAAATGGAAAGAGAGGGAGAAATACAACCATTTCCTTCGAAAGAGAATCGGTCGATCACTGAATCCTGGTTGTCATAGCGAAGAGCAATATTTCATTCGCGATGAGTCTTCCCCTTACGCTATTACCCCACTTCACTTGTCTCGTCATCCTATATACTCCTTAAAAAGCCTTTATCCCTTCGCTCTTTTTCGCCCCTTTGTCAAATATATGATAATTTTGAATGTTTAAAAGGATCCTTTATTTCAACTACTCGCAAGATAGCGTCTCATTCAGAACAAATGAAGAGCTGTTTTTCTTCTTCCTTACCGATGTGAACCAATTCAATAATCTCCTTGTCCTAGAAACACAAGCAAGAGCAAAAACTCAGTAAATATACTAGCATAAGGAGACATAGTTTTTATATTTTTCCTCAGTTTTTTCCTAATTTTTTTATTCTGTTTTATTTCTGTATTTAAACCCAAAGGCTAATTAAGGGTAGAGGAAATATAATTGCGTTCTATCGTGTATCTTTTCTTCCGTGTCCAATTTGAGGAAATTCCCGTTGTCATAGAAAGGATGAATGCACCGGTTCATTTTTTGACCCGTTTCTTTTTTACTAAACCTTTTACGGGGGTCCTCTCTTGAATACACTTTTCTGTCACATTAAAAAAATCGGGCTGGAATATGAATCATTTTATTTCTGTAAAATTGTGTTTATTATTTTATGGACGAATTGTCCCATTGGAGATGAAATTATACGCATGGATGACCGGAAAAGTACTTTCATTTTTTGTGGATCGGTTGTTGGTGGAAGATATGAGGAGGAAAAGTTAACCGTTTCGAATTTAAGTTTATCTTTCGTTTATAGATCTCTGCATGCTCACTTTTCCTTATTCACTTCAATTCTTCTATCATCATCAACATTTTACCCACCATGGCCGGCGAATAGGCTTAAGCGTGCGTTAATGGCATATGAAGATTAAAGATAAGAAAATAAATGAACAGAAACGAAGAACCAACAGCCCTCCCATCTACGCCTGTCACAAACTCTGACTTACTTAAATTTAACTTTTATCCTTTTTGTGAGCGGTTAACAATACCACTATTATGATGATTGCTGCGCGTTGAAAAAGGCTTCTAAATATGATTGCACCCAGGTGCTAAATGGTCGAAAACACTGAAATAGCCAACGATACTTGTATAATGATGGCCTAAATACGTTTTTTTCTAATTATCTTCGTTGATTGATAAAAAAGGGAAGAAATGAGTAAAGGAATTGATAGAGGTGAAAATGTATAGGCCAGTTTTGCCCTGGCTAAGAGAGTATCTCTTTATTTCTTTTTTTTATTTTATTTTAATTTTCTTTTTTTTACCTTCATCGCCACTAGTTGGACTCCACTGGTGGCTAATTTGATCGTTTTGATTATCATATGTTGCCTTTTTGTTTACTTTTAGTTATATATATTTCTTTTTCCTCCATCCTGGCATACTTATTAGCTATCTGTTTGCTTTATTTTTATTTGTTATCTTTTCTTTTATTTAAAATCTTATTTCTAAAGCTTTGGCCATTTCGCCTATTTTGTTTTTAAGTTTTCTTTCTTATAACGAATTTTTAGGTGGTCTTTTGCCTCTTTATATTTGAAAATTTCGGTTGTTTCTAATTCGATATCTTGTAGCTGTTGGTTTCTCTGTCGTCAATTTTGGTAGTCTTTTTTTAGATGAAAATAGCGTTCATAGCTTCCAGGGAGCAATTTCTTCCGCTTGAATAGAGAGCCTTCCTGGTTAAGATAAGCAGTATATTTTGTCGAATATCTATATTATTATCCATAGTCCCTCGATGATCATAAGTGAGCTTGTTCTTGTTGGAAACTGATTGCAAATATTCGATGCTCTTAGAATATCCTAAGACAAGTTGTGATCGGGTTTTATCCTTTATATTTTATTAACTGAGTAGGGATAAGGAAGACTATAATTAAATTTCCAACGTGATGTTTGTGGATGCATGCTTAGATGCTCTATGAGCTGTTTGTAGAAGCCTGATTGGATGCGTTGTGCTATGTTTGCGGATGCATGATTGTATGTTCTGTGCAGGTGCTTGGAGACATGCTTAGATACTTTGTGGACCCATGATCGAATGTTGTATGTATGGTTGTGGAGTCACGCTTATATGCTCTGTGCGATTCTTGTGAATGCATGATTACATATTCTGTGCCTGTTTGTGGAGGCCTAATTAGATCCTCTATGCAATGTTTGTGTCGGCATAATTGGGTGCTCTGTGCGATGTTTGTGGGAGAACGATTAAATGATGTATGAGTAGTTTGTTGAATGATGAAGAATAGTAGATTTTTTGAGTGTTGTTTGTGTTTGGTAATGAATAAGAATGCATGTCTAAGGCTGTAAGTGAGTTAAGAAGTGAGATTGAGAGGATGATTGAGAAAGAGGGCCTGGTCACATTATCATATGTACGATAGATAGGTATAAATAATAAAAGATTCTGAAGATTGGCAATAAATGACAGTTTGAGTCTATTGCTATATTTGGGGCAGGGAAAGAATGTTTGTGTAGATGGTATTAAGGGTAAAGTTAGGTTAGAGGGTGGGGTGTGATTGAGTGCATACAAAGTAAGTCGGGTAGATATGGTAGACTGCCAAGTAATTCGAATGTTCTTAAGGTAGGGAAGAAGCGAAGCGTAGGTTTGGGCAGAGGGGAACATACCAGTGCGAGATCGATATGAGATATTAGGTATGTGTCTATTGCGCGGAAGTAATACGTTCTGTTTTATATGAGTTAGATAAAAGAGGGCTTGTTAGGAAGAGTGAAGTGAATTGGGGGGGCTGAAAAGGTGGTGGTTGTGGCTTTTTATAATATGTATACAGATAGAGATTTCGTATCTTCAGAAGAAGTGAGTTACGAGTTCGATTTGGTAAAATTGATTATGTAAATTAGATCGTTTAATGTCAGATAGTGGAAGTGATACAGTTGTGATGACGCATATAGGAACACATTATGTTATGAAAGTTAGTTTCGTTTAATTGCGAAAAAATAAGTTTGTTCGATTGTTAAAAAGAATGAACGAAAATAAAGTGGGGGGGGGGGTATCAAAGGTGCTTGCGAGAATGAATGTTCGAGTAAACTGGATGTGGTGACGAATATGTTTGAATGAATATACGAAAGTAATATATATGTGTGTAAAGGAGGGGATTTGTGTTCTTGGGTAATTGGAATAGGTTTTTCGGTAAAATTTGTATGTAATGAGTGCTTTGGATTTGAAGATAGTAAGAGTAGATCGATGTCTTGCATGCAAGCTATGAATGTGTTCTTAGGACTTTTGAGGCAGAAAATCTATTAACTGATTATGGTAAAGGCAGAAGATTAAAGTAAGTAAAAAATGGTGCCACAAAGATAGAAAGGGGGTGAAGTTCTCTCATTACATATGTCATTAGTTTTAGAAACTTAGAAACAAGAAGGATGAGTTATTTAATTTTGAAGAAGAAATAGATATAGTTTGTGTAACAAAATCATTGGTTAATAAAAAATTTAATGCCGATATAAGTGAAGTTGTTTTAAACGGCTATAATGTGTACATTAGTGAAAGATCAAGTAGAACTTGTTATGAGATAATGATTTACATAAGAAAGATGGCGTGAAAATGTAAATTGATACATAAAGCAGGTTGAAATTAAGTCCATGGATAGATGCTGGGTTCAGTAAAAGCAGGGTACATTTAAGGACATTTAAGCTTGAGAGACTGAAGGTAATGATGAATTGAAAATAAGTAAAAGGCTTCAAGCAGATACATTTATTCTTGGTAACTTCAAAATACTCAAGCACAAGGAATATATTAGAGAAAGGGATATTAAGAGCTGTTAGATAATTGAATGTTTCGATAGTAATATTTGCAAGCAATTTGTTAATGTACCAACAAGGGGTGTCGATATATAAGATTTTCAGAGACGTGCAAGAACTAAATAGAAACTGATAATTTTATGATAGTGTGTTTAAAATCTATTCTTACCGCTAAAATTTTATTTTGATTGTGTGTTGAAACAGTCACTAAAATTCTTCATTACTTTATATGGTTTAATTGTCAAAATATAAGAGAATCCTAAGTTCTCGGGTTTCTTAGTGTCTATTTTAAGTTAAATACCTGTAATTTTCAGAAGATTGACTAAACGTCATAATTCTAAAAAGATGTCAAGAGTAATAATTTTTATTTAATAACTTTTTCTTAAAATTGATTTCAGAAATAGGGTGCTTTGAACTCCATGAAGATAAAGTTGAGAAATAATAAGTTGTTTGTGATATAATTTAAAACGCTTATATTTTGGTGATAATTGAAGAATTGACATACATTTCGAAGTAAAGATCACATTCAAAATTCGCTTGATTCCTAAGAAGGGTCTCCAGCTACCGGAACACCTTAAGTGTGGATTCATTTTAGCTTCAACCTAGGCATGTGGCAATTGGGAAGTCTTTAGGAAACCTTTTAATCTTTTTCTGCAAGTCAAAGAAAGGACCCGTATTCAGAACATGTGCATTTAGCACATTATATTTGGACGCTTAGAATTTCGACTATATTCATCATCAGCCTATAATAGAGTAATAGAGAGCACAAAATTAATTACAAACATGTAAACTAAGAATTCCTAGTTAAAACTAGAAGCAATCATTAAAAAGAATATATATATATATCTCAAAGGAGCACGAGAGAATGATAAAAAGGAATCCATTAAACCACATTGAACCACCCTACCAAGTGCCTCTTCTTCATCTCTTCATTTCACATGTCCAAACCATCTCAATCTTCTTCTCCTCAGAACTACGTCCAGCTTATCAACACCACACTTTCTAGCTAACTTTTCACTCCGAACTCTATCCCCCCATGTTACACCAGCCATGTACATTAACATTCTCTTACACAGATCATCAGCTCTTTTTCCAACCTCTGTGTGAGTCCCCAAGTCTCTGATCCATAAAGTAAGACTGGTCTGACACATGCATCATAAACCTTTTCACGGTTCCTAAGTGAGATTCCCCTGTTGATAAGCAATCCACATACCTCCCTCCAGCTCCTCCACTTTGCTGCCACTCTGTCACAGACTGCTATTTGCACACCTCTCTTGCTATCTAGTATATCACCCAAATAACAAGAATGTTTAACTTCCTCCACCACCTATCCATCAACAACAATGGTGTTCTCCACTCTAGGGACAGCGTTTCTCCTCCTTAAGAACTTTGAACAAACAAAGTTTGGAGCTTGATTAATGTTTTTCAGGCCTGAACGTCTCTTATGCACCAACTTGAAACATTCAGTTCACATAATGGAGTTAATTCCAACTCCCTTTCCACAAACTGCACAAGGGTGCCTCCATTAACTGCTTCGATTCTACAAACGTTCGTTTCACTTCTTATTAATTTTCTGCTGTTAAAACTAAGTCATCAGCATGCAAGAGTTCTCATAAATCACCTCACCTACACTCTCTAGTTGCTTCCCCCATCACTAGTATCAACAATAGTGGACTCAGAACTGAACCTTGGTGTACTCCTACTTCAATGCTGAATCTTTCCGACAAACCTTCTGCTACATACACTCTTGATTTCGTTCCAACATACAATTCCATTACATTATTAATCCCCCCCTTGGTATACGCTGCCTTTGTAACGCCGAAACCAATGCTTTCCTCGGAACTCTATCAAATGCCTTTTCCAAATCCACAAATACATGATAAAGCTTCCTATTTTTTCCACCATACTTTTCTTGTAGTTGTCTTACAAAAAACACAACATCCAATATTGACCTTTCTGCCATATACCCAAACTGACACTGATCAATATTAACTATCTTCCGCAGTCTCTTATAAAACACTTTCTCCCACACCTTCATTCCATGTCCTAATAGTCTTAGACCTCTGTGCTGTCTACACTGCAATGGATCACCTTTGCTTTGTAGAGTGGCACTTTTAAACTCTCCAGCCACTCCTCTAGACACCTCCCTCTACCAGCCACTGTCTGCAATACTTTTGTTAGCTCTCTAATGCCCACTCTCCCTGCCTTTTTTAACAAACGGATAGTAATGCCTGAAAACTATTTAGGGCAGCTTCAACCTCACTTTCTGTAACTTCTTGTATTGGACCCTCTGGGAGATGCTCTTCTTCCAGTTGGTTATCATTTTCGACATTCATAAGCTCTTCAAAATAAGTCCTCCATCTTTCTCTCACTTGTTCCTCCTTAACTTTTATATTACTATCACTGTCTTTTATAAATCGGCCACCTTTTACATCATTCTTGTCTTTCTTCATTTGTCTTACAATTCTAAACATATTATTTTTTCTAGCAACTGTGTTTAGGTTCGCACTAAACTCTGGCCACGCTTTCTTTTTCGCTCTTGCGACCTAGCTTCTAGCTTCTCTCTTTGCTTCCTTGTATTGTTCTTTATCTCTTATATTACCAGACTGCTGCCATTGTTTAAAAAGTCTTTTCTTTTTTTTAATTGCCTCTTACGCCTCTTCACACAACCACTAAGTTTCCCTTTCTCTGCCTCTTTTCCCAGATGTTATACCACATGTGTGTTCTGCTGCTTTAACTATATTGTCCTGTAGATTTTTCTAACTTCCATCTGCACCATTCATAAGTTCCTCAAACTCTGATTCAAATGCCTGTTTATTCTCTTCATCTTCCAACTTCCAACTTCTTAACTTCCATCTTCCCTCTCTTTTCTTCTTTGTAAAGTCTTTTATTCTTAAATCCGCTCTTACCATTATGTGCTGTGTCAGACACGGTTGTCCAGGTATTGCCTTGCAGTCTTCCACCAGCACTCCTGCTGTCTTTCTTATCTTTATTAAATTGACCTGTGTTTCGTCTCCTCCACTCTTGTATGTTATATAATTCTGTAAAATGAATTAAAAACAAAGTAAAATTAAATTTATTAAAGAATTAGGTTAAGATATAGAGTGAATTTAAATTTTGAGCAGAATTTATTCAGCATTTAACCTTTGTATGAATAGAGGAATTGAGGAGTTTCAAGGTTCTAAAAGGCTTCTTACTGAAGAAATTTCTGATTTAGCAATGGGTATATCTGTTTAATAAGAAACAGCTCTATGTTTATACATCCTCAATTTTAATAGCAGTGTAGTTTTACCTACGTAGCGAGTTTGGCAACCTACATTCGTAGACCACTGAAGATCTGAGTGGCATGGGAAATCCCTCCTTATGAAACACGTAGGTTTTGAGATTTACTGTATTATTTTGTGTGTACATAAATTATTGATAGCAACTCTTTTAAGTCATAGATCAATATAGTGGTTAGTGAATCTATGTGAGGTAATTTACCAAACATTTTCTCCTTTTGAATATAAAACTTTAGGAAAGGAATAGTATGTATTTTAGTTAGAAAACGATTAAAAAATGAAAATAATGTATCACTCATAGCCTACTATAATAGTAAATGAACATACAACTTTATCATGAAAAACAACCCAAGACCTCACCTAACCTAAGCAGAGAAGTCATTTAATATACAAATATACTCGCAAAATGGGAGACAATAAGCTCCGACCTAATTCATATATCGCAATGAGAGAAACAAAGTTAACACGAAGAATAAATTAACATTTAAACAATGGTGCCTCCAAAACACACTCGTTGGAAAAACATGGAAGACAACTAAACCGGAAGTCACTCGAATATAATACCAAAAATCCTCTCATATGCTACAAACCGTCGACAGCTAATTATATTTATTAAAAGCCTTATATATATATATATATATATATATATATATATATATATATATATATATATATATATATATATATATATTCACCACTCTGCTTTCTTCACATCCACGCGCCCAACTTAATCCTGCGCCCATTATAAATTATATAAATTAAACATTTGAAGTAGTCTCAAAAACTTAATTTCAATGTACTTTTTAGTATTTAAGAATTTCCATTCCCTATTTGTATGTTCGCCTATTTCATAATGTTCCTTAAGAACATTATGAAAACAAAGGCTCGAATGCTAAACTAAAAGAAACCTAATACAAACAAATGATAAATAACCTCTAGAAAAAAACAAAGGCTCCTATTCTGTAAATAAAAATAATATAGCCAACAAGTAAAACACAATGTAAAGCGAATGCGTTAGCCAGGCAACCTGGTACATATCACCATCGCCCCCATTAAAAATCATTTATCACAATCAAAACCTCTCATCATTCATATCATCAAGACCACTCATCCCACACTTACACAATCTTTCTACCTTTTTCTCTCTCTCTCTCACACAATTCCACCTCTTATTTTATCCTTATCCCCTTAAGCTATAAATAATGATAAAAGTATGTATTGAAACGCGTCAGGCCAATAAATGTTTTGTTTTGGTCAGTAAACTAGTTTTCTGCTCTCGTTCGTTAATACTTTTCTGATGAATTTTGGCGAACTTATCCATGGGTTAAAAGAGGAATATAAGACAAATCGAGAGATTCAAAAAGAAAATAATTAACACCAAACTCGCTGGTATAAAAAATAAAGAAAACAGATGAAAATTGCAAGAAAATTGAAATACTCGAAAACAGTGTCCAAACAACCATTAAAAGGTACAATGAGACAAATTCTTTCAAAAACCGTGATGGTCAAAGTTGCAAAAGGTGTACAATTACGAGCGGAGAGAGGTTGTTACAGAAGGCTTACCAAAGATTTCAGGGTAAATCGAGATAAAGAAGGACGTTGCAAAAATATACTTTATTCTAATATTGGCCTATTAACAGGGCCAGTGGCACGTCACGAAGTTACTTTTCGGATGACTAGCAGTCTATATATATTCAACGCGAAGTATTAAATTCTGGAGCGACAAGACTTGGTGAATTTAAAAGGGGGAACTTGAACGAGATAATCTTTTTAATGACAGCAATCTAATAATCACAATAATACAATAATATTTCTATCTGACCTGCTCTGACTATTTATATGCTCATTTTCCTTAGGGCGTGTCCTAGAATCGTTCGTAGGATGAGCTTCAGTTGTCGAATTTCATTGTTCTCCACCCAAAATGCGCAGCTATCGAAAGCTGAAGATGTGTATGTCAAATTACTTACATATGCAAAGTCTTATCTATACAATAGGATACGCTTGCCGCAGCTTTGTGATACACTTCCCTTTGGTCAACGGGTATGTTTACTCAGGTGCTTCGTAGACTTCTGTCTTTTGATAAATCTATTCTGAGAGGCGAAATGTTTGTTTATGCGTTGTCTTATTGACACAGGTGTCTCTGACCTTTCGCGCGTTCGTACATTCGTGTGTTCCGCGTTCATTTGCAACGGTCGCTTGCCTTCTCTCTCTCTCTCTCTCTCTCTCTCTATATATATATATATATATATATATATATATATATATATACATTAACAAATATATTTACATTCCTTATTTTTTGTATTCAAAGTCATAGATGAAAATTAATCTATACATTCTCATTTCATTATTCCAATTTTAGACATATTTTTTTATATGTGTGGAGTATGTTGGAATTTAATAAGACCACCAGGCGTCTATTTTGTGGAGGTTTTCGCTGGGCAATTTGAGGCCAGTAGCATAACTATTACATAATCCTATCACCACAGTACTCCCTTGCCAGTAATGGAGTTAGTGAGAAAATAGCATATAACATTACATAGGTAGATACATATGAAATAATTATTGTTGGCACACCTAATCTCTGGCAGCATTTACAACATACTCACAGAGCATCGACACTTCGACACTGATATAGCTGCATGCCTGTAGTAAAACGGGCCTATTTATGCCATGTTCTGCCGTATACTACAATAATAATATCTAATACATTTATATGCAATTTATCCACAATATTTTTCTATTTTTCTTTAGATTTCTACATAAATTATAATTACGACGCTTAACAAACCCATAATATGTCATGTACTAAAGCTATAAAGGCAGCGAGGCGTGTATATATTTATGTTTCTTCATCTTTCATTAAATCTGTCGCTACAATATTGCTACACAAGAATTAGAAATACATGAACGACGGATTCCTGGCAAACGTGACTTGCCTCCCGGAACGCGTGAAAACGTCCGTTTTGCCGTCAGTCTATCCGGTTCCTGTAGAGGTGGCCGATCGACATGTTGTGGCATTGTTCTCTTCCGGGCTATGCACTCTATTAAGTGAAGGGCACCTGATCCTCTTCCTTTTTTCTGGCTGAATCCATTGGCGTTGCTGATCGCCAAGCACGTTACTATTATATGAGGGATGTAATCTCGCTGGTTTTAATCTGTTCACTGAGACAGTGTCTCTTCTTCCGTCAGGGAATTCTAAAGTGGAAACCTTATTGCCGTGCTAGATTAACGGAAAAAGGCCAGCATATGGCGCTTCTAGTGGTTTGCGCACGCGGTCTATTCGGACCCACACATGAGTTGCTTCGTGAAGATTTGGGGGCACGACAGGCTGGGGCACCGAGTGCAGGGGCACAATGGATACCTGCGCAAAGTCGACTTTTGCATGTTTAATGCCAGTTCTTTAATAAATTTGCAGTCAGCCTTTGATGACGATGAAGAAACTAAATTCTCAGTCATTGGACAAAGATCGAATGCTTAAAAGGACAATTGGGAGTGCCACCAGCCAGCCTTATCGACGGGCCATTATAGTCACTTCAAAGTCCTGTGTGCCCTTTCCATCATCCCGTTCGTGTCTAGGCGGTAGGCCCTGGTGCGGAGACGATGAAAACGAACGACAGTACAAATTTCCTTGAATAGTTCTTATTTGAATAGGGCTCCTCTGTCCGCTACTACGTAAAGCGGGACTCCAAATCTGGAAATCCACCGTTCTAGGAAAGCTATCGCAACCATTACAGCACTTATGTCCGGGATTGCTAGCGCTTCGATCGATCTCGTCACTCGTTCGATGCATGATAGTAAATACCGATGGTGTGAGGGATAGGAATGTCCAGGCAGTGTATAGGGTGGGAGTGTTCCAACTTTATCGATATGCACAGTTTTGAACCTTGAGGATGGAATATCAATAAGCAGGATTGGGGATTTCGTGTATCGATTAATCTTGGAAGATTGACATGGGAGGTACTCCCTCGTCCAGGAGAGAATATCTCTATCCATATTAAGACAGAAATATTGAGATTTGATGAGACGAAGTGAAGCCTTGATACCATGGTGTGACAGATTATGTAATTGATTAAAGATAGTTCTCTTGCTTGCACAAGGGACAAAATGTCGTCGTTATCTTGATGTTACTGCGCACTAAAGCTGAACTTCCTCTAAAAAAGGGTAGGATTTTAGTCACGAGTGAAATTCCTTCGTTTCTACGTCATTATTATGCGCTGCCGCCAAAGCTCGGAGATCAAAAGAATCAATTTGGACCGAATTGACATTCCTTGAATGGCTGTCAGCGACTACCTTGTCCTGAACACGCACATAACCGATATCACTGACGTACTTTATAATGGCTGTCCAATGGCGTTGTTGCCTGTCTGTTCTAACACTTAATGGCGATGTAAAAACTAATCTTAAAGGCTTGTGATCAGTGTACAACGTAACATGGTGACCTTTAGTCAGGTGCCTTCAGTGCATGTCAGCAAAATACGCCACTAGGAGCTCTCTGTCGTAGGTGGAGTATGTTTGCTGCCTCCGCGTCCGGCTTAGCTTAATCAAAAAGAATGCCACGGGTTTTACAGATCCGTCAACCATTCGATGTAGGGCAACACTTGCCTGCAGGCTCGTACTTCTCCAAAGATATTCTCAGACCATTTTCGACCAGAATTTTAAAGATTTCTCCAAATCCTTCAGGTGGTCGTCCATGTTGTCTGAATATATGAGTATGTCATCTATATGTACAAAAATGAACCCTAATCGTCGAAACAGGTTGTCCATGTGCCGTTGGAAGGTGCAGCTTGCATTTCGGAGAGCGAATGGGAGCTTAACTTACTCCCACAAACTAAATAGGGTTGTAATCGCAGTTATCTCTATGTCTACTTGGTTCATAGGGATTTGATATTAGGCATAAACTAGGTATAACCTAGAAAAGATCCATTTGCTATGGAGGTGGTTCGTAACACTTTGAATTCGTGGCAGCAGTTACCTGTCTGGCCTTGTAATCGCATTGAGCGCTCAAAAATCACCGACCACTCTGTACTCATCTGGTGACTTATTTGGCAGCATGTGAATTGGCGAAGCACATGGTGACTTTGCCGAGCGCATACCCCCTTCCTTTAATAATGTTTCGAAAGTTGGTTTGGTAATCTGTAGTTTCTCAATTGAAAGAGGCCTCGGCCGTGCGAATGTCGGCGGGGCGCTACTAGTTTCGTTCTGAGACGTAAAATATTTGTTTATGCTTTGTCTTATTGACATGGGTGTCTCTTACCTTTCCCGCGTTCTTACATTCGTGTGTCCCGTGCTCACTTCCAACGGTTGCGTGTCTTCTGTATATATACATTAAAAAATATATTCATATTCCTTATTTTTGTGTATTTAAATTCATAAATGCAAATGAATCTATACATTCTCATTTACTTATTCCAATTTTAGACATATTATTTTATATGTGTGGAGGATGCTGGGATTTAATAAGACCACCACGCGTCCATTTTATGGAGGTGTTTTCTGGGCCTATTGAATCCTGCAATTTGTTGCCAGTAGCCTACCTATTATATAATCTGATCACCACATGGGAAAAAAAACACTCTTCTGATGTTGTTGCTGAGTTTCGGGCAGCAACAAACAGATATAGCAAGACGCACAGTGAGAATGAGGTTATTAGAAGCTGGGCTCAAAGGATGTAAGGCTTGAAAAAACAGTGTCTGTCTCAGGTGAACAAGAAGAAGCAATTGTTTTGGACAAAGCAGCATGAAGATTGGACTGATGATGAATGGACTAAAGTTGTTTGGTCTGATGAAAACAACTTTGACGTATGTTCTTCACATTAGTTTCCACCAATTTAGTATGCTTGTACACATTTTTATTCGATACCAAATTTTTTTGGTATTTCTCCTCAGATCTTTAGAGCCACTGGAGCAGTTTATGTTCACCGAAGAGTTGGGGAACTTATGATCCGAGATGTGTTGTCCCAACAGTCAAATTTGGAGGTGGCAGTGTAATGGTTTGGAGGGGCATGCTGTCTTCGAGTCCAGGATTGTTGTTCACTTATGAACTTATCAACTTTCCTTAGGGAAAATTTTCAATGATGCCATACCACATAGTGTCGTCTTCTAACGAGACAATGCTCTATGCCACACATCTAAAGTCTCAAAGGGTTGGTTTGAAAAGAAAGGGGTGAGGTTGATGGAATGACCCCCTCAATCTCCAGACCTCAACCCCATTCAACCTTTGTGGTCATACTTGGGCACAAGAGTGAGGGTGCACAAATGTTGCTCAAAAAGTGAATTAACAGCCAAAATTCATGAAGAGTGGCAGAAAATTGAGCCAACCACCTGTGCCAACTTAGTCTCAAGTATGCAAAGACGCCTAAAAGCAGTTATAAAAGCAAAAGGAGGACACATCAAATATTAATTACTTACTGATAGACTATACGCAAAAATGTTCATTTGTATTATGTCAAGTATAAAATAAATGAGTTTCAATCATATTTCTCATTTTGTATATATGCCCCATAATTTTGCCAAGGATATATATATATATATATATATTTTAGGGTGGGGCGATTTTCGACTTTTTGAAAATATCTTTAATGGGTAGTGCGGGAAAGGTGCCAATTGGTGAGAAAATATTGTGTTAAAACCGCTTTGATGTACAACCTTGCTGTTATCCTGCGCATCAAGCTTGAAAATAGAAAAATTCCATTAAAAATAGCCAAAATATAGGTAAAACCCCAATCAGGAAAATTAATTGCGGGTAGTGCTCATAATAATGATTTATGTTTATATTTTGTGAATACAAAAGATTTGAATTGAATAACGATATCTTCAGCTGGCGCAAGAAGGAGGGAAAAAATAAAATTGCTGCATTTTCAACTGAAACTGCAAAAATTGCAAACAAATTATTTTATTTGAAAAGTTTGCGGGTAGTTTGCAAACGATAGTGTATAATGTTAAGAACATATAGTAAAATTTCGTAGTAATAAAAATTAAGGGACAAACGCCTTATTTTTCTAAGAATATATTCTAGTTTATAATACTAAACCAATCGCTGATAGGCGAATAATTAAACAAAAATGTCAACTTAAAAAGGTATTGTATCAAGCTTTTGCAATTAGCATGCGCCTTGGTTTAAAGATGAAAATATTATCTGACTGATGGATGTTTTCTTAATGTGTAACTGCCGTGTGAGTGCATAACTACGTGTGTTTTTTGGCAGCACTACTATGCTGCCCACTGCGGTCTCTCCTCCATTCTCAAAGACGTTTCTCCTGTAACACCTAATTGCACACGAGAAGTCTTTGGGAGTGTTTGTACGTCTGTTAAACATAATTTCAATGACATCCAAATTGACACGGCAAGCTGTTGAAAACCCAATTTTGGAGACTCCTTTAAAACTTATGGGAAGAAATCTCCCCATGTTTGAAGATGATTTAAATGCATCTCGCATCTTTTTTGGTTAGAATTGAGCTGAAGAAGGCATCAAATATAGAACAACCTTTCAGTGACATTTGTAAGAATATCATCTCTCAACGTGAAGGAATTTGGAGATCAGCATCAATTCCAACTGTCTCAACTAAACGCGTCAAAGAGATTGTAAACAAGTTGAATAATGATTATAAAAATTAACAAGTCTTATCGCAGCAGGAAAGATAATCCTAGTTACAAAAGGAAAATTAAAAATTTCAAGGCTAGTTGTAAAGAACTAATCGACATTTCAAATTGTAAATGCGAAGAAAATATTTGCACATGTCCAAAACACCACAAGGTGCTCACAGAAGAATCACAATTTCTTAATGATCAGAGAATGGCAAAAAAATGGTAATTACAGGAACCGAGGCCACTACAACGTCAAAAAAAAGCAAAACAATGCTGATAAAAGAGATAGGATCTAGTAAAAACACAATTCCATCAGCAAGTAATAATGCTGAACACTGTAAACAGCAACCGTCCTGCAGTTACGTGCCACCTGATTAAAGTTCAGCATCTTTAACAGAATGCTCTTACTATCAAAATGAATTAAGTGCTATAAAAGAAAAAGACAACAGTAAACTGCTCATCTTTCACCTGTAGCCGAATTATGTGACAGAACAGGCATTATTTCCGATCGAACAGCAGCAAGTATTGATAGTGCAACTTTGAAAGATTTTGTAATAATAAGTTAAAGGGATTCAAGTCAAGTCATCGACAAAAGCAAAATACGGAGCGAGCGAAGTAAAATAAAAAAGAAAATTAATAGTAAAACTGAAGTGGTGAAAGATTCAATCATTAGCATCTTCTTTGACGGAAGGAGGGATAAAACTTTGTCGCAGTCATGAAAAGGAAGCAAAAATTACAGGACAGTAACGACTGAAGCGGTAGAAATATTGATTGAGCTAGTGACCGAAGCAAAAGGGAAAGTAAGCGACCAAGTTAAAAGAGATGAATACATTAAAGTTACACTTGAATCACGGCGAAGGGTACCGCATCTAGACTCAAAAAAGAGTTCAGTTATATAAAAACTAGTTAAGGTAGGGTGGTTGGGTTGGAGTAAGGTGGAACTCGACATACGGCCACCTCTGGGTGGTGAGTTTTGGGCTATTTTTCTAATATTTATTCGAAAAATAAATGAAGAGCCGTATATAGCTAGTCAAAAGAAACTTTTTTGTAATGCTTATCATGCAGATTTATGCAAGTTAACAAGTTTAATCAGATTTTCGTGCTACTGTGGGAAATTAATAATTCATATCTATTCCAATCAACTTGCGCAAGCTGAAAATATTCTTTTATTACTACCAAATTTTTACCATATGTTCTAGACATTATATACTATCGTTTGCAAACTACCCGCAAACTTTTGAATTAAAATTAAATTTTTGGCAATTTTTTCAGTTTCAGTTGAAAATGTAGCATACTTTATTTTTTCGCTCCTTCTTGCGCCACCTGAAGATATAATTATTGAATTCAAAGTTTTTGCATACATAAAATATAAACATAAATCATTATTATGAGCACTACCCAGAAATAATGTTCTCGCCTAAAAATATTTAGGGTACTACCCATATTTGGGCTATCTTTAATGAAATTTTTCTATTTTCAAGCTCGATGCGCAGGCTAAAAGTAAAGTCGAACAGAAAAAGCGTTTTAACACAAATCTTTTCCCACAAATTGGCATCTTTTCCGCATTCCCCATTAAATATATTCGAAAGGAGTGGAAATCGCCCCACCCTAATATATATATGTATATATATATATATATATATATATATATATATATATTTCGTGGTATAGGTTTCCATATACCATACATATATCATATATCTATTATATTTGATTTTAGAGTGCGCGGGGTTTCCCGTTTTGATACCTTTGGGTCGGTCGGGTCCTATTACGAGGTCAGATTCTCGTAAGGGAGAGCTAGTCCAATAGAGCTACTTTGATTCTCAGTATTGGCTGAGTGTTTAAGTCTTACTTGGTTACAGGGCTATTACACGGCTATGATGAGCTCAAAGGTTGAAAGTAAAGGAGTCGACAAAAATAGACTTTAATACATATTAATAACTTAGGTTAAATGGTAGAACAATAAAAGACATATAATAATACAAATAGTTACAGTGGTCAACGGGCCAGTAATAAGATTAGGTATGCAAAATGTAATCAAAATGGGTAAGCTGAATGGAAATTAAAGTTGGGCTTGACACGGGTACATAGTAAGCACACAATGAAAATGGGGGCGGGGGGGACAGTAGGCGGCAATTATAAATTTGGGGAAGCTAAAATATTTGTTACAATACTTTGTAAAAGATAGAGGGGGAGAAAATGGTCGTTTCCTGCGAAGTGGTGATAGAGGTTGAGTCACTTCGACGGGGCCCAGGGTCAACTTGCTCAGAGTTGAAGTATTCCTTTTAGATGACCAGGATGGGGCGGGGGGATGGGGCAGAGCCTTGAAGAATGGAGGCTGCAAATTCTTCCGGTAGAATTCCTTCGAGTTTCTCTGAGACGTCAAACGGGTTGTTTGGACGACTATGCGTAATTAAGGGGGTATTACGCGAAGATCAATCTTCAATGAACCCTTTTGGGACAAGACTTGGGTTCTTCTTTGGAGATTGTGACGTTGCATGAAGTTAGACGGGTATTATTATGGGGAGAGGATTCTTAACTAATCCAGGGTGGATATTTATTTTATCCAAGGAGGGATATTCGGAATTTATCCCGCAAATTTCCTTGCCTTCGGGGTATGACAACTCGAATCGAGGAGAAGTAATCTAGTCTGCTCCCGTGAGCTTTTCTTGCACAAATCTCCTCGATTCCTGGTGACACGAGTAAATATGTACGCCTGGAGTGAGGGAGCTTACCTCATACTAGTGAGTGTGGGGGGACTATCGTCCATCGATTTAGTATTGCGACCGCGGCTTCGACTGTCGTTTACCTTAGGCGATCCCAGCGTGGCTGGAAGGGGAATGGAATGCGGGGAAAACTCCTTGTCTAAATATTCAAATTGATGAGGGCTGCATTTCAACAGCCTGCTCCTGTTGTTTCTCACGATTTTGAGCTTGGAAAATTGCTTCTAAGCGACAACGAGGTCCATCACGTAGAGGCAATGCTTAACATCAACGTTATTTTTCCCATCACGTGTTTGTACCCTCACAATATATATATATAATATATATATATATATATATATATATATATATATATATATATATATATATATATATATATACAGTGGGTGCAATAAATATCCGATACATGGTGAAAAGTTTATTTACCATAGTTACACAACAGCAAAATAATCGAAATTGAACATCTTATGTATTTTGTACGTTGAATACAAATTCGGTATTAGAATACACAAATATAGTAAAGCATTGATATTATATCGACAAAAGTGTTAGATTATCGTCACAAAAATTATCCAAAACAACCACAAAATTAGTTTGGAAGCGATAATAAATAGTTCTCAAACATTTCAGAGTGCTTTAAGTGACAGGAATGCTGTAGAACTTTCTAAAAGATTAATCTACGCTGTCCACGTGAAACAGTGGAACTCAGTCAGTGTCTGAGAGCTACGTGAGAAGGAGGTCATCGTTCGAAAATATAATTCTAATATGGCTAACACTAGAGAATTGCCAAAAAGGAACTGAGAACTAATTGTTCAGTTACATAAAAGTGGTTTGGGCTATAGAAAAGTTTCATCTTTGCTAAAAATACCAATTTCAACTATTGGTGACATGATTCGCCGTTTCACGCCATATCAGTCCACTACAAGTCTATTACATTCAGGGCGTCCATCTAAAATTTCAAACCGTTCGGCTTTAATCCGTATAGTAAAGAATCCTCGAGTGACTCGATCTGAACTTCAGAAAGAGTTGGAAGCAACTGAGACAAATGTATGCAAAAATACAATTAGAGCAGTTCTTAGGAACGAGGGATTCCATTCTCGCACACCAAGAAAGACACCTTTGTTGAAACCAATTCATGTCAGAAATCGTCTAAACTTTGTCAAGGAACTTTTAGAAAAGCCTGCAAGTTTTGGAGACGCTGTACTATGGTCTGGCGAGACGAAAATTGAGTTATTTAGGGGGAATAGTGTTAGTCACGTTTGGAGGCAGAAAACTCCAACAGTGAAGTTTGGAGGAGGCAGTATAATGGTATAGCGCTGCTTCTCCTCTGCAGGTCCTGGAAGACTACATATTACTCAAGGGAAAATGAATGCTCAGATGTATCGCATAATTATGGACGATAATCTCTCAGAGTCTGCAGACGACTTGAAGTTATCAAGAGGATGGACATTCCAGCAGGACAACGATCCAACACATTCAGCCAAGGGCACTACAGCGTGGTTTCAGCAGAAGAAAATAAAGGTTATAGGATGGCAAAGTCATTGGCCAGATCTAAATCCTATCGAAAACCTGTGGCGAGAATTAAAACTAAAGATTCAGAAAAATGATTAAAAAATATTTGTTAGAACCTCATAAGTAAATATCCCAAACGGTTGGAAGCTGTACGAGCGATGAAAAGTCATATCACCAAATACTAACTTGTTTTCATAGATGTACTTTTTAAAACATTCGTTTGATATCTTTGCCGTAATTATAGTAATGTTTTACTATTTTTGCAATATGATACCAATTTGTATTCAAAGTACAAAATGCATAAGATTTTCGATTACTTTGCTGTCGTGTAACTATGGTAAATACACTTTTGACCGTGTATCGGATATTTATTCCACCCACTGTACATATATATATATATATATATATATATATATATATATGTGTGAGAATGGGGGGGGGAGAAAGTAAAAATCTGGAAACACTGTGGAGTTCTATATTGACGTTTCGCCTTTCAGTTTCTTCAGAATAGAACTACCAGTGGAAGGAGATTGCTCTACATACTCGTATATATGTAGGCAGATGTCATCCCGGGTCACGGCTGCTCGTCCTCGGTGGGCTTCTTCAAGTTGGTCGGTTGATGATTTTATCGGACTCCGACCCCTCCGCATTATTTATTATGACCGTAGCTGCAGAATTGGCCAGCCGGAAGAACCCGTCCCGGTGTATGGTTCACCTGTCGAAGATAATATGCGCTGCTTCAAT
This sequence comes from Ceratothoa steindachneri, assembly GCA_963969495.1. Taxonomy (NCBI): domain Eukaryota; kingdom Metazoa; phylum Arthropoda; class Malacostraca; order Isopoda; family Cymothoidae; genus Ceratothoa; species Ceratothoa steindachneri. The sequence continues at coordinate 73,358,841 of OZ018326.1, read as the reverse complement.
CTTCTCTATCTTTTTGCTAAACCCTTATGAATTACTTTGATCCCACCTCAATTAGGCAAATGACCTTATTCATCGACATGTACTACTATTGTGTTTGATATCCTATGGGCTTTAAGGTCCCTCTTCTGCTCATTAATCCAAGTCTTAATATCTCTTCTTGATTCACCATAATAACTGTGGTCGATTCCGTCGCAGGGTATTTGATAGATAATACCATTGTCGTTGTTTGTTGTCGAATTCCTATGCTTCACTAACTCCCCAACTCTGGTTCCCGTAGACTTAGCTATCAAAATATCTGCCTTCCTAAGAGACCTATTTAATCTCTCTGCCAGCATAGAGTATGGGGCGAACAGGTACCTCAACCCTTCTAATTTATATCTGAAAGGCTCATTAACTTCCTCCAACTCTGTGAGCCTTGCCCTTCTACTTCTCTCAGCTATTTTTAATGTCCTTCGACGTAATTTTATTAAAATACCCTCTGGCTATTTTATTTTTATGAAGTCTTTCTTCCTATACTTAAATTCATCATTTATAGGCTTTCGCTACAAATGCGAATAGCCCTTAAATAAAACCCAATGACCACCCCCGTCCTTGTTTTCTTACTATGTCCGGAGAGAAAATGAATAAAGTCGTCTCCTTATTCGTGGCTTTCCTGTACACGGAGAATTTATCCCTATCGTCATCCCTATTGACCAACGTTTCCAGGAAAGGAATTTTATTGTTTTCTTTATATTCCACGGTGAACTGGATGTCCTCATTCACTTCGTTCATCCGTTCCATTTTGTTGCCTATATCAGTACTCGCTGGAATTACGGCCAGAACATTGTCTACGTATCCCTTTGGCACTTAGAGGGGATCACATGGCTAGTCCTCTGTGCTGCCTATATTCGTCCCCCTCAAAGGTGAAAGCACCAGCTTTGCACATAAGGATATTAACCTAATATAATGCCTGTTGTTAATAGGTAGATCAGAGTGGTTGATGTTTGCTACTGTTTTCTTTACTACCTCCAGGGCACCATCTACTGGGACATTGGTGAATAACGCCTTCACATCAAAGCTAACGAGTTTCTTTCCCCTGAGGTTTCCTCAGGGGATTATATCAGGTCAATAGACTTGGACAGAGAAAATGTTTACACTTTTGACAAGTTCAGCATCCCTTTAAGTGAGTTCTTGGAGCTGATTACGAAAAATCCAGATCTTATGACTGTTCATCCAAGGGAAATAATGGCTAGTTCTAAAGACTCCTTGTTTTCATCTCGGAACTGTTTTCTTGAGAGTAGGTTATGTGAATTTCTTCATAGTTCACCCCGGGCTCAAATTGACTTATTTTCCAGAAGGTTCTATTGTTTCTGGAGTGACTTAAATAGCTTTATATCAGGTCCTGAGGATGCAGAAGGAGCAGCAGCTGCAAACACGGCACCTAAGATCAGCTACAGGATGTAAAAGATCATGACCAAGCTTCTGCTCTATGAGAATGCATGCTCCATTGTGTCTCCCAGTGTTCACAGCAGTGGTGTCAAGGCTAAGGCCAATCACAGCTTCATGTAGTTTCCAGTCCTGAAGAAGATCATATACAAGACTGGCCTGTTGATCTTCGGTTCCAGAAAGCAACTTTGGAGCACCTAGGATTTGAGTTTCTCCAGTTGAGATGGATGTTACCAGAACCGATAATCGATCAACTGTTTCTGTTGAGTCTAAGAGAGACTGCAAAAAAAAAGCATCCCAGTGGATGCTGAACTTTCATGTGCTTCCATCTTATGATTTACTGTTTCCTTCTCCCTAGATAAAGTTATATCAACGCCTGCCATACAACCCCTCCGTCCTATCTGTCGTTGTGATAGGAGGAACTGCTTGTCCTGCTCATTTTTCATGAGGCACAGTGCATCTTGATGAGCAATGCCAAATAGGTTTCTATATCATCCTTGAATTTTTCCTCCTTCCTCTTCTGGGTATCCGTTATTCTCTTATGGTTCTTCTTAATTGCAGTCCATGTTTCTTAAAGTCTAAGTACTTTTGTCTTCACGCCGGTTTGCCCTTTTTGTTGGGATCCTCGCCTTCTCCCAGTATGTCAATACCTCATCTACTACAGGCCCGGCACTGAAGCTTCACTCCATTAGATATTAGTGATGGTGGAGGAATACTCTTAGAACTTGTCATTTGATGGCAATTTGCTTCCTTTGATGGAATCTTCAGTCTCGCTTTTTTGACATCCTGTATATTACATTTTTATACATCTATATTTTTATATATATTTGTTTATAGATTTATATTTTAATACTCGTAGATTCAAATCACACAAATAAAAAATATTATATTTTTATCACTTGCTGTAACAGAAAACATAAAAAATACATTATTAGGGTTAGTAACAATTGAATACTTTTGTATCAGTAAATACGAGTATATGTGAATAAATCGTCAATGTAAAAATGTCATATCCTGGAATTTCAGGAGCCTTGAGACACTCTTAAATATTGAAGAATCGTGATAAAAAATACCAAATTATTTTTCCAGGAAATGGGTAAGAATTATCGATTGGGACTTAATATATATATATATATATATATATATATATATATATATATATATATATATATATATATATGATAAATAACACTTACAAGAAAGGAGGAAAAACGATTCCGAGCGCTTTCGTCTTTATTCTAAAAGACCTATTCCATGAAGAGGTCTTTTAGAATAAAGACGAAAGCGCTCGGAATCGTTTTTCCTTTTACCCCGTGGCTGTTATTTATCATAATTTTGACTCACGTGCAAGTTGTGAGTTTCTTTTCATAAATTTATATATATATATATATATATATATATATATATATATATATATATATATATATATATATATATATATATATACAGGATCACCCCTAAAAAACGGGCCTGCACACACTTTTTGTGATATATCCTCCATTCATTCACTAATCACCCTTACTTTGCAGGCGAGGACTGAATCAACGCTTGTGAATGCAGCGAGATCTCAATCGGAGCTCCAGCAAATAATATACCGCGTCAAACATTACTACAAGACAAGCTCGTTCAAGAAAGTGCAGGACACTTTAGTACATCAGTTCGAATGTGAAAAAGCCCCCCTCCAAGAGCAAAATTCAGGACTGGATAGACCACTTCGAGAACTATGGGACAGTGGAGAACCTCAATGCAGCCAGTGACAACAGTCCAAGCCATTCAAGATGCCCCAGGAAGCGTACACCTGAGCTGGTCTAGAGCGTGAGAGAGTCAGTTCAGCAGAGTCCAAAACGAGAAGTCAGTCCCTCGGTATATCCCGTGAGACTTGCAGGAGAGTGCTAGTAATGGATGTAAAGGCCTACCCATACATAATACAGACGAAGCAGACCCTTACAGCCTCAGACAAGGAGCAGAGATATGCTATGGCATTCAAGATACTGGAGAAGATTCAGGAGACTCCAAATTTCCTTAACCTCCTTTAGACCTCAGATGAAGCTCACTTCCATCTTGAAGGAAAGGTAAACTCGAAAACAAATGTCTTCTGGTGGATCTCCAGACTAAATGAGGTAGCCACCAAGCCTCTACACCCCCCTAAGTGTAGAGTATTGACTGCAATCTCAGCCGTAGGCATAATCGGACTATTTTTCTTAAAGGAATCTGGCGCGAGAGTGACAGTCACCAGGAGTGGTATGTTGAGATCCTCAAAACTTTCAAGGTGAAGCTGCAGACTGTTCCCATCGCTTCTCGGGAAGTTCTGGTTCAAGCAAGATGGAGCAAACTCTCACACCTCAATCCTGTGCCGCGATTGGCTGAAAAAGAACTTTGGTGTTCGTGTTATCAGTCTTAAGACTGATTTTGAGTGGGCACCTAGAATAAAAAAGAAAATTCCAAAGACTCATGCTTTAATATGATGTTTTTAAACACAATAAACTAGTTATAACCAAAGTTTCATTCAATCCTTGCAGAAAATTAAGAAATGAGGCCTATCAAATTTTGAGACCCGTTTGGGGGGGTGACCCTATATAAATAAATATATATATATATATATATATATATATATATATATATATATATATATATATATATATATATATATATATATATATATATATATATGTATATATATGAAATGAATAGCTCACAAAGTAGCACGTGAGGTTCGCAATGAATGCAATGTTCCGCAGGGAAAATTAAAAGGTGCTTCCAAGTACTTTCGAACCTTATTCAATTCATTCTCAAGGACAACTACAGGGTGCAGCAGAACTGATGAGCAGTTTTGAAGAGTCAATACTCGGGGGGGGGGGCGTCGGGGGGAGGGAGATGTCCCCTTGCCGTTTTCCAAAGAATGGCCGCCTCCCCTGGGCAAAGCAAACCAGTGATCCCCTGGGGAATGTACCCCCAAAATATGGCGTACCGTCTTTATATACCCCCCTTACTTTTTATAACTACTTAAATCTGCTCAATTAGTTCTGCCGCACCCTGTACAAGAGAAAATAAAATAATAAAGGTATTTATAAGCTAGTAAAAGATAAAGGACCGCCTCTAAGAGAAGAAATCACCAATGAGGAAGTAGGAGAGGGAAGGGGGAATTTACATTAAGAATTAGCTATAACAGGTAGCAAGGTTAAACCGAGAGGCAAGAAAGAGTCAAGAACAGAGCCAAAAGGGTTAAAACTATTAACGGAGAAAGCGATAGTCTAAAGAGGGAGATTAGGAGGGACACGAGAAGTAAGCAGATAGGTAGGGGAGAGTGACAAGGAGAGAGGAAGAGAAATAAAATAATGTTAATACAAAATCAATGTAATAATTAAATAGGCAAATCGGGTTCCCATAAAAATGAAAATTGTAAAAAAATTAGGAACATAAGTTAAAGCTAATTTGTTTAAGAATGAGTTTTTTCATAACAGCATCAATTTTAAAAAGGCCAGGGGAAACGTTAAAGTTATTAAATTGGCTTATACATGAACATTCAAAAGGTTTCTTTTAATTGAGTTATTTGAGCGAAAAATAAATTTTTCTGAATTCCAATTAATTAAGTAGTTATTTTTGGACATAGGCACAAAAAACGCACTATTATTTTCAGCTTTCCTAACATTTTATTTATGCTGATTAATACGGACAGATAATTGTTTTCCTCTCTGTCCAAAATAGTCACTTGGGCAAACAGAACATTCGAACCCAATATTATTAGAATTATTGTGAACTAGAATGTTTTTTTATAGTTAACTCGTATTTGAAAGCAACTGAAATGTTAAAGTTTTTAAAAAGACGGAAAGTTCAATGAAACAAACAGAGGAGGGGAAAACCAAAATGTTTTTAACATTAAATGGGATAACAGCAGCGGTATTATAGAAAGTCTTTTTTACAGAGGAAAGAGAGTTTAGAAGAAAGGGATAAGGGTAACATACGAGAGGCGGTCAATAAGTTTTGCGGATCGGTAGGGCAAAACAGAGGAAGGGGGATGGCTGTTTGTGGGGGTGTTAGGGCAGGTTATGACAAGTCAGGACATGCAGCCACACCCTCCTGCCTCGTCTATTTAAAAAGCAGTAGCTGATCGCAGATCGTCAGTCACAAATTTTTCCACAATAGAGAAGGTTGAGCACCGCGCAGTGATCAAATTTTTGACCAAGGAATGCAAGAATGCAAAAGATATCCATAAACGCATGGTTGCAGTGTACACCGACACCGCCCCTTCCTATACAACCATTGCTCGCTGGAATAGGGAGTTCCACCATGGTCGTGAGTCCCTTGAAGATGACCCTTGTCCAGGATGCCTGTTAGACGTGACCAACGAGAACAATGTGGCCCGTGTGGAGAGCATGATCCTCGAAAATCGACGGGTGAAGGTCGAAGAAATCGAGTGAGAACTTGGAATATCACATGGAAGTGTTATCAACATCATCCACGACAATTTGGCAATGACCAAGGTCTCTGCCCGTTGGGTCCCTAGAAACCTCACGCCCCATGATCAACCTCAACTTCGTCAAAGTCCACAAGGCCAGAGTTGCACAAGCTGCCCTACGCGAGTGCGGATTCGAGGAGCTCAACCATCCTCCTGCAGTCCAGATCTGGCCCCTAGCGACTACTTTTTATTCGGCCAGCTCAAGGCTGCACTGCGTGGACGCCGGTTTGGGAACTATGAAGATGTCCAGCTCGCCGTCCAGGAGTGGATTGAACAGCAGTCGGGAGATTTCTGGTTGTCGGGAATTCGAAGCCTCAGGGACAAGTGGCGAAAGTGCATTGAAGTCGAGGGTAGTTATATTGAAAAATAATAAAACACTTTTCCTCATATCTCGTTTCCGTATATTTGAATTGCAAAACTTATTGACCGCTCTTCGTAGTTTATGGCCAATTTCAAAGATTTTGTAGAACTCAGAATCCATATATTCAGGCCTAACAACTCATAACGCCCGTAACAACATAGAGGAAAAAACGGAACGCTTGACTTTGGAACTATGCGTGGAGTAAAAATGAATATAAGAGTTGGAATTACTAGGTTTGCGATAGATGGAGTATGTAAAACCAGTCGGTGTTCTATGAATAAGAAGATCGAGAAAGGGAAGGCTTCTATTATTTTCAACTTCATGGGTAAATTAATGGAAGGGGCGAGTGAATTAACTTTGGTAAGAAAGCTTTTAACAACTTTAGAATTAGGCCACAGGCAAATGACATAATCAATATACCTGTACCAAACAATAGAGAAGTCAAGGATAGTAGGGAGGAGCCTTGTTTCAAAGAACTCCATATATAAGTTAGAGAGAACAGGTGAAAGGCAATTACCCATGGCTAATGTATATATATATATATATATATATATATATATATATATATATATATATATATATATATATATATATATATATATATATATATATATATATATAATCGAGGTAATGGGCCGATTCCTTGCGTAGAGCAAGCGCAATACGAAGAGTAAAGCAACACGACGAATTTGAACATTTATTAGAGATATTCTGTCAATTTTACAAAAATTAGAAAAATATTATTCTACGTTAATAAATAGGCCTGGAAAGGGCTTATTTACCTTCAATATACTTAAGAAGTGGAACGGAGGTCAAGGATAAATAATATTGCATGCATTAATAAAATAGAATTTTATTAATTATACTAACAAAAATAACACATGGAAAATATTTACATGACCGGAGATTAAAATGGGAGATGCACATGAAATAGAAAGGTCATAGAATAAATTTGACTAAGCGGTGGATTAAGATTTGGAGGGATTTAAATTACAAAAAAAACAGGAAGGAAAATGTTCGGCTAAATCTGTGTTAAAGCACGGAGTTACGTTGGCACAAAGTTAAATAATTAAATGCAATTCGTAGCTTACGTATTTATAAGGTCGGCGTGTAGATGAAGGCGATTTGAAGGAATGGCTTCGGTCCGACTGGCGATTTTTTTCCCAGGAGGAGGAGTTTTTAGGGGGGTTGTCCTTAACGAGGGGGGAAGGACAGACTTCGAGGAGTGGGAAAGAAGTGGGGCTCGGAAGTACGAGCGATCCTTGAGACAGGATACCGGAGATGTTCTGGATGAACAATTGAGGTTAGTGGGGTAACCAAGCATTCTCTTGAAGAACGTTAAAAGGGGGGAATTAAATTACTACTGCCTTGATATCAGGGAAGCGAGAGCCGTTTCCTGTCAAACGGGCTCGAAGAACAATGACTGTTCTAAAATTGTTCTCTTCTGAACAATTGAACAACAGGTGGGGCCCTGTTGACTTGGCGTCTCGAGGGGCACAAACCTTGACACTCAAGGATATTGTCCTCTTCTGGACAATAAGGGGGTTCTCGAGGTAGAGAGTTCCTAGGTGCACAAGGGATACCGCATCAGCCTGATGCCTGACGAGGATAATCGGGATCTGATTCAAATGCGAAATTCTATCGCATAAATAGCCGGAGCCAGCCCCTCGGGATATGAGGCAATGGGGAACTTCCATGGAATGTCCCGCTAGCGATTCGAACACTCATATCTTCCCATAAGCCTAACTCAATCTGGCCAGATCAACGCCTGCAGACAAACGGGGTATTGAACCTCCTTGATTAAACTTGGAGCGGGGGAAGATAATACTCTGGAAATATTAGGGCGATAAGAACGCCATGCTACTCGCTTCTCGCAGGATACATGTGGGGAGCATGAGTACCAATATGTGATGGAAGCGAGGCGCAAATGCCTCAGGCAATTCTATCACACTGATATTAAATCAATTTCTTATACCTATTTTCGTAAGTTCAATTCCCTTAAAATTAGGAACCCTATTTTTTGTTTTTTTCTTTTAGCGATTGAAAACTTCTGAAAGGTTTGTGTCTTCCTAACTTAGTCATATGTAAACCTGACAAAGGCAAAGATGTTGTTTTGTTAGTTAGAGATTGTGATGCAAACAAAATTCTGACCATACTTTGGAGACTTAACAAAATTTCTTAAACTTAGGGATGACCCTTTTAAATTAACCATTAAATTAAAAGATAAAAGCATTTAGATTTTTTCGAAAACTTAAACATCTTGATTTATTAGATTCCGCATATAATAATCTTCATGCCTCTGGTTCAGCCCCAGGTATCCTTTATGGTCTCCTTAAAACACACAAGCCTGCTTTACCAATTATACCAATCCTATCAGCTATTCGCACACCCATATACTCATATAACTTGTGTAATTTATTTATCCCTCTTCTAGAACCTCTTAAGAGGAAAAATAAGACTTTACGTGATTCCTTTGAATTTGCTGAATTCATTAATGATGGCTCTTCTCACTTATCTCAGTATTATATCACAAGTTTTGATGTTGAATCATATCATTGTTTACCAATGTACCAGTTATTGGAACATGTAAACTTATTGTAAATGGTTTATTTTCTAATCAGCACAACTTTGAAGGGTTAGACAGAAAGCAGCTTTTAGATTTACTTAAACTGTGGTAGGAGATACTATTTTTATTTTTAATAACACCTTGTATAAACAAATAGACGGCATGTCTATGGGGTCCCCTCTAGGCCCTACTTTTGCCAACGCTTTTTCATGTTATCATGAAAAATGCTGGATGGAAAACTGCCCAGAATCATTTAAACCCGTCATTTATAAACGGTATGTCGACGATTGCTTTCTCCTCTTCAGAGAAAAAGAACATGTCGTTCAGTTCCATATTATTTAAATAGTCAACATCCGAACATAAACTTCACTGATGAACATGAATCCAATGACCAATTTTAATTTCTGAATGTACACATTACACGTATTAATAATCATTTATCCACGTCTGTATACCGTAAACTTACCACCACACTACTTGGCACTAATTTCTTCAGTTTTTCTTTCCTTAAATTTAGGTATTCTTCCATTTCTTTTAGATTTTTCTGTGACTACAAAATATGCTCAAACTGGGCTTTGTTCCACCAAGAACTTGTTTACCTTAGAAAGCTTTGTAATTTAATTTGTTTCTTTCCCAAGTTCTTGACAAACTTACCAAACGTCTTTTGGATAAATTATATAATTGCTCAAATGGCAACATTAAACTTGAGAAAATGACTATTTATTTAAAAATACCTTACATTGTGCCTATTACATCCAAATTAATAAATGAAGTACAGTCGGCGTTAGTTAAGAAATATCATGAATGTCAGTTTCATTTTATTTCCACCAACAATATATCTATTAAAACTTTTCTCAACCATAAAGAAAACTCTCAAAATGCTTCGGTCCTCATTGGTTTACCAATTATTGTATGCAGGTGGCCAGGCCTGCTACGTGGGTAAAACCACTCTCCAACTCAAATTGAGGACTAGTAAGAATCGAGGTTTCTACCACTATACTAACGCTAAATTTTTTACATACGAAACCATTCCACGTCTTGCAATTCACAAATTTCAGACGCTGAATTCTCAATTTGGATTCTGGTCCTAATAGTCATGATCTAGATATTATCGAGTCCTTATACATTCCTAAACTCAGCAACCAACAATCTTAAACTCCATTATTAATTATTTGAAATACAACCAACTATTCCCTTCCTACACAACCAACTAACATGCCACAAATAATTATTTATGTCAAATTTCTCCCCCATTCACTACAGTCTGCTCAGGGACACCATCCTATACAGGGACCTCTGCTAGGTAAGCCAATTTTCTAATTCTTCTTACGAGTAATTTACTCATTTACTTGATTTTTTTGTGTGATTTTGTGTTTATATTGGTTTTTGTACATTTATTACTGTTATTTTTGTCGAATTAACTGTTATATTTTAAGTATGGTTTTTAATATTTTTCTATATTTTGTAAAATTGACGGAATACTCTGTTGATGATGTACACAGTCGATGTACGAAACGTGCAGATATCTCTATTAAATGTTCCAATTCGTCGCGTTGTTTTCCTTTTATATATATATATATATATATATATATATATATATATATATATATATATATATATATATATATATATATATATATATATATATATATATATATATATATATATATATATATATATATATATATATATATATATATATATATATATATATATATATATATATATATATATATGTCGTAGGGTCACCGGGAAGAGGGCACGTCAGAGAATCAGGATACAGATTCCAATGCGAGGGTTAAATAAACAAAGTCGAGTGCGAGTGGCCTAAATAATCAATTCTTTGAGGTTCTGGGATTAGAGAAACTAATGGTAAAAAAATATATATAACTTTACCATATACAAAGAAAATATTAATATCACAAGTAAATGAATGACAATAAATAAAATAAGACTCAAGGTACCAAACAGGTGGGGGGGGGGGGAGATACATATGACTCGACGGTTTCGAGAGTGCGAGAAAAAATGCATGATGATTGCTTCCAAAGAAAATGGGAGAGTGCAATTATCGGCGAGACTCACGTAAAGCCTAATTGACTGGGGGCTTGAATACGGCGAGTAAACGGGGCGCTGCTAAGTTGAACTTGTAAAATTTCTCCTTTATTTACCTTGCTGAGAATTGAGCGAGGGTGTACTCCAGTCGTTTAACGAAGTCGATACCTAAGTGATAGATGACTGTCCGTGTCTATCATCTGTCGGCGGGAATTCTGACCTTGGGTACGGGCGTGGGAAAGTAGAGAAGTGACGTATCGCGTTCGTAACTGGAAGCCGTTGGGGGGCGAAGCAGGGTGTACGAGACTGTACGTGGATTCTAGCCAAGACGGGGCTGTACTGTACTGGTTTCTCAAAGCTACTCTCGAAATAATTTTGCTGCTTCGGTGGAAGTGGGTCGCCGAGGGCGCCCTAAATGGGAACGGGGATCTCTTTAGACTTGGCGCAACAGGGGAGGGATAGTCTCGGCGGCCTCACAACTGTGCGCAAAGGTCCTTGGCACCATGAGCCTGGCGTCGATCAGACGATTAGACGGGAAGATAATGAGATCCCAACCCGGGTTAGCAGACCGCGCGAAGTCTCGATGCTTCCTTGGGGCTGTCTGTCCGTGCATTTGCATGTGCATCTTTCAGGCGCAACAGTTAGACGTTGGGTGCTAGGGGGGGGGGGGAGATAACTTTCTCTCTCTGATATCTCCTTTCCTCTCAATATGGAGCTTCCGAAGGAAGTGACATCAGACTAATATAGGGTAATTACACGGCTAAATTTTCCATAAGGCAAAATTACAAAAGGGATGGTACCGGGTACTCTGCACAAAATTAAGTCAAATAAAGGGGACTAGGGAAATACTCGGTATTCCCATTACCGAACACATAAAGAATTTTAGAAATAACATTAATAATACAATAAGACAGACAGAATAGTCATTACTAGTCGCGATCAACATAGTCTCCTTAACCAGGAGCTTAGAAACAAGGATATTAAAACCAAAATGAAAAGTCCCACAATACACAAAAAAGTTACATACTAACAGCGTAACCCATCAAAAATATATATACAATAAAAAAATAATGGCACATATTCTCATAGGGCATTACAGAAAAATACAAAAAATTTTGGGGAATATATACAAAAGTAATCCAATTATTCTTCAACGACACGGCATCGGGGAACCGGGGGAAAAAAATCCATCAAAGTTATCACGTGACTGTGACCTTCACTTGTCGGGGAATATATCGGACCGATTAGATCAAGCGAGACACGGAAAAAAGGCAATGAAATTAAGGGTCATCTCTGCAATGGTGCGGGGTTAACTCGTCCTTTGACGGCAGTCTTTTGGCAGATGTCGCAAGAGCTGCAGTAGCGAAAAATATCTTCATGGGCGCCTGGCCAATAAAAATATTTGAAGATCTTCTGGTTGGTCTTCGTGCGGCTAAAATGGCCTGAAAATAGGCTGTTATGGGCAATGATTAAAATATGACCAACCTAAAAACGCTGGACACACAATACATGCGTCGTGGATTTACCGTTTTCTGATCACACACAGTAAATTAAGCCGTCTGTCACTTGGTAGGAGATCACCTATTCTCCTCGGATGGCTTCTGCTCTTTTGACTGGGCCTTAGCCTACAGGGATCGGAGGGACTCGCAGTTTTTTTGGTTCCTTGTGAAGTCTTCAGTCAGGACCTCTTTGAATTCTGAAGAACGTGAGGTTTCTAGGGGCGAGGGCATGTTCGATTATTTTACCATTTGCGAACAGGTAACCACGGATTGGGCCACGGAGTTGGGGAAGACCGGTGGGCACTGGCCAATGAGGACACTGCAGAATTTAATAGGGACTCCTACTACTTCTGCCGAGCCAGTGAAGTACGCACAATCAATGTAGCACTTAACGATGTGGAATCGATTGGCGCGACCTAAGTAGTCGTGCACGAAGACGAATTTTTTATGGTTAGGGGCTACTGTCTCAAACCACTATGCAGGTCCACCCGGTATCTCTCACAAGAGTGGAGACACGGCAGCCATTAATCGTTCCGGATTCAAACTAAAGGCCTCCAGGGGTATTCTTATCAAACAAGAAGTTTACCTGGTGGCCGCCTGGACTTAAGGTGCTCGGGGGAGGATAAGATTCCGATGCTGTTGAAGGAGGCGCATACGTGGCACAGATCTAGTGTATCTCGTGAGAAGAGTTATTCCTGAACTGAGAGTTCTGGGACAGTTCGTTTTCACGTGACCCTCCAGACCACAGGAAAAGCAAATGGTGTGTCTCCTGGATCAAGATGACGTAAGGGGGCCTGAATAAAATGGTTTTACATCCCGGTGTTCGGACGAAAGGAGTGATTTCGGCTTCGACGGCCCAGTTACCTTGGCAAACTTGTTTCTATTTTGCGGGATGAATATATCTTTGTTTTGCTTTGGTTTTGAGGAAGAGGAGCCGTTTTCTTCCCTCCTTTCGGATAAAGGTTGTAGCTTGATGAATAAATCTCGGCCTCTTCTGTACACACCTTGAATGTGAGGCACTGCCATTCTTTTACAAAAGATAAAACTACAGCCGGGATGCAGCCAACATCTGGTCTCTCAGGAAGAAGTCAACGAGGGCATCGTAGTCTTGCGGGATTTTAGAAGCATCGAGCAAAAAGTTGAGGTGACGCTGGATGGTTTATCCAAACTGACGGTATGTTTGGCCTGGCTGAGGGCGGGCATGTCTGAATTTGGATCAGTAAAAGTCTGGGGGCATGTTATATGCCGCCAGTAACTCTGATTTTAAGGGCGAATATTCAATTTTTGCCTCCGAGGGAAGTGATATGAATATATCTAGGAGTTGGGAGATTTCGAAGATTTTCTCGAAGGTGATTAAGAAGGCTCCGAAATCCTCGCCTTCCTTGAAAACCGGAAGCTTAACAGACATGGGAGGGGGAGATTCGGAACTAGAGCTGATGGACAGTGTCTCGTTCCTGGTCCTACTCATTTCAAGTTCGTGAAGGCGGGTTCTTTCCCTTTCTTCTCTTGCTATTCTTTCTTGTCGTTCTTCTCTTTCTCTTCTTTCTGCTCGTTCTTCTCTTTTTCCTTTTTCTTTTCGTCCTTCTCTTGTCTTTTTTTTCGTTCCTTCTCTTCTTTCTTTTTCTCTTTGTCTTATTTCTTCTCTTTCGGTCCTTTCCTCCTGTTGCATATAAGTTAAGAGGTCCTTGCCGCTGAGGCCAAGTGACTCTCTTTGAAACTTGAACGTGTTAAGTAATGAAGATATTTTATCGCGTTCGACCCGCTTTCAAGAAAAGCCCAATAAAAAAAGGGAGGAATTATTTAACGCTCAGGGTAAGCGCTGTTAGGCTTTGGTGGACCTTCAATTAAAAAACAAACAAACACAGCGATAATTATTTCACACGGCGCGAATTCTTAATAAAACTTGAAATATTTCCTCCGGAATTTAGCTAGATTCTGTGTTGCCTAATACACACGAGGAAAACGACAACCATAACAAAAATAAAGAAATAATATTAACTCCTTTACAATATGGCAGACGTTTTATGAGGCCTGGACAGGGTTAAAGTTTCACACGCTCGCAAAATTCAATACAAAATATGCACCCAAAAGAGAAAATGGGAAATGGGTAATGTCTTTTCTACAGTTTCTAAAAACAGAACCTTTAATATACAAGAATAACACTCTTTAGAATCTGTTACAGGTCCAAAAGAAATGAGATCATATACTGCGGATGACCCTAAAAACCGGACACTAGAATATAATATAGATATCTAAAGGTTACCTCACATCTGACACCAGAATATAATATAGATGCCATAGGGTGACCGTGAAGAGGGCACGCCAGAGAATCGTGATACAGATCCCAGTGCGAGGGTTAAATAAACAAAGTCGATGGCGGTTGGCCTAAATAATCAATTCTTTGAGTTTCTGGGATTAGAGAAACTAATGGTAGAAAAATATATATAACTTTGCTATATAAAAAAAAATGTTAATAGCACAAGTAAATAAATGACAAAAAATAAAATAAGACTCGAGACACCAAATGAGGGGGGCGGGGTACCAATGACTCGACGGGTACGAGAGTCCGATAGAGGATGCATGGTGAGTGCTTCCAGAGAAAATGGGAGAGTGCAATTATCGCCGAGACTCACATAAAGCCTAATTGACTGGGGGCTTGAATACGGCGAGTAAACGGGGCGCTGCCAAGTTGAACTTGCAAGATTCCTTCTTTTTTTACCTCACTGAGAAATGGAGCGAGGAAGTACTCCAGTCGTTGAACGAAGTCGATAACCTAGTGATAGCTGCCTGTCCATGTCTATCGTCTGTGGGCGGGATTTATGGCCTTGGGTATGAGCGAGGGCGATTTAGAGAAGTGACGTATCATTTTCGTAGCTGGAAACCGTTGGGAGGCGAAGCAGGGTGTACGTGACTGAACATGGCTGCAAACCAAGACGGGGTTGTATGGTACTGGTTTCTCAAAGCTTCTCTCGAAGTATTTATGCTGCTTCGGCGGAAGCAGGTCGCCGGTGGCCCCCCAAAGGGGGACGCGGATCTCACTAAACTTGGCGCGCCAGGGGTGGGGGAGGATACTCTCGGCGGTCTCACAGCTGTGAGCAAAGGTCCTTGGCACCGTGGGTCCAACCCGCCGTAAGAACCCAACTAGGGTCAGCTGACCGCGCGAAGTCTCGATGCTCCCCTGGGGCTGTCTGGCCGTGCCGGTACATCTTTCAGGCGCCACAGGTAGACTTTGGGTTTAGGGCGGGGGGAAGGGGTAACTTTCTCTCTCTCTGGCAATATATATAAATTCAGCATACCGCAAGAAACAGAAAAACAGTATATTCTTTTCTTCGGAAAAAGTTATTTCCTAATTCGAAAAATTAAGTACTGGGGTGTAATTTGAACCAAGCACACTGAGGTAGCGGGTAACCACTTTAATCTCAATTAAGCCGAGCCTTAGACGACTCAGCTACGCAGAAGAATGGAATCTTACGAATATAAAAGCTTTTAAGGCACGAATCGCAAGGTAGATCGGGACTGTGAAAGAGAGAGAAATTAATTAGGAATTCAAAGGACAAAGGAGAAATTGAGGTAAACACGCAGCGAATATAAAATGTATATCTTTCATGAGCGTGAAAGAATGATGAAATAAATCCAGCATACTGCAAGACAGAGAAATTAACTGTGATTTTATTTCGGTGCTACTTTGGGTTCTTATCTACATGGTCAAAATATCTACACCATGCAAATTTCATTTTGTCTGAATGAAGCAGATATGTTCACAGAGCTGTTTTTATTTTTGCAATTATTTTATTTTTGCAATGATAAACAGCACATACATCGGCTCTAAACGCTAGCTAGAGGTCAGGAACTTCTTTTCTCATCATCCGCCAACAGAAGTAGTCTAGATGTTATTGAAATGATTTTGATTGACACCTCTCATTATTTTCAAGATACGAATCTTTGCATCAAGCAAAGATCTTTCAATTGCTTCTGTATGTGTACTGGTGTAAGGATCGACGTAATATTCCTGATGATTTGCGGAAAAATTACTAAAATTGAGTTGGTTTAAATTAGTGTAGGTTGTCCATTCGCTGGAATGGATTATTGAACCTTTAGCGGCTTCTCTCTGAATAATTGGTTGAAGTGTTTCACGGTTTCTTCTTTTAATGTAAAAATATCGGCAATCTAAACCTTTCTTCCAACAGAAAATCCAGCGACTATCAATACCTCTTCCATGGTTACGGTTATTTTCCACTTCAGCTTCGCTGTATGTTGAATTAGGAGCCCGGTCTTCTTGCAATAATGCGCCTCTATTGTATTTTCACCGTGCTGCAAATCGTGCTTCATCTATTTGCACAGGCTCTTCTTCAGTGCCTACCATTTGACTACGAATCTGGAATGAAACAATCGCTGTACAAACTTCTCTGCACATGTTGGACCAATCGCATATTGCTTTGTTACCTCTAGCAGTTAAATTTTGAACCATATCATAAGAGGAGTCTTTTATAAAATAGGAGATCAGTTCGAAAATTTTGCAGAGAGCGAGCTTGCAGTTGAGTTTGTTATTTAAATCTGTAGAGTGGGAAAAAAACATTGCCACTGCGAACGGAACGAAAGGTATGACATCCACGGTTTCTGCAACGAAGAACGGGCATAAATTCGCCATTTCATCTTCTTTTCTGAGCGTCTTTCATCTCTCCACCATATCAATGACACGGTAGAGCATCTTGTTCTTCGTCCAAGAGTCCATTTCTTCTTGAAAATGCCAGTGCCTTAGTTTCGTCGCTGGTTTCGGTATAAAATTGTTTTGCGAGCATCTTAAGGGTTGTGTCAATGACTGAAATATAAATGATATCTTGGTAGGGAATTATATTTCTTTTATAGCATAACACCATCCATATACTTTACCAGAAGAGGAAGTTATTAAAAGCTTATAATCCCCTTGTGGATCTACAGAGGTCAGGAGTAATGAAAAAAAGGTAAAAGACCCACCTGCCAGTGTATTCCGCTTTCCCTATAATGCATGTAGATAACCTACTAAAGTAGTTTTGGCCATGTAGATAACAAGCAAAAGTAGCACTTTTTTATGTCTCTCTTTCACAAGGCAAACAACCCACTGAGGCTCAATAATTCTCAAGTTACCACACCAACGTACCATCTAGCTAAAACCTTAAATGAAATAATAAAACCATACATTCCTTCAAAATATAGCATAAAGTCCACGAAGGAATTTATTGATATACTCTACTCTACAAGACCAACAGGACTAATAGCATCCCTTGATGTGGAAAGCCTATTTACTAATTTGCCTATCTCTCAGACCATCTAAATCATTATGCAAAATGTATATTACCATCCTACAATATCTCCCCCTAACCTTGACCCAAACATCTTAAGGAATATGCTACTTTCATGTACATCAGAGGCTTCGTTCAGGACACCGGACGGAAATCTCTACACACAAGTCGATGGAGTGGCTATTGGATCGCCCCTGGGGCCAAATTTTGCCAACTACTATATGGGTTAACTTAAAGAGAGCTTATTAGACAACATCGAAAATAAGCCACACACATACTGCCGATACGTAGATGACATCTACATCAACGCTCAAAATGAAGAACATCTTAAGAACATTAAACAGCAATTTTAGGAGAGCTCCGTGTTAAAATTCACTTATGAATTGAATATGGACAATAAATTACTTTTTCTGGACGTTGATGTATAAAACATCAACGATAATTACGTCACAAAAGTGTACAGAAAAGCTACAGACATGGGAAGATGCCTCAAAGCGGATAGTGAATGTCCTGAAAAAAAAGTGTAATCGGCTCATACATCCGCCGAGCATACAAATGCTTCTCCACGTGGAAACTGTTCCATCAAGAGATCTCCAGCATAAAACAAGCCCTCGTGAACAACGGTTTCCTGGAGAGCAGGATTGAAAAACAACTTTAATCATTTTTGAGAACGCAATTCAAAGACACGGATGAAACGGAAAGTAACCAGGAAGCAGTAAATAACATCAAACTGTACAAAATAGACAAAAAAATCATTAAGGAGATTGTTAAACGTAACATCAAAGTTAACAAGCAAACGGACAAGATTCAGATGATTATATGTTATAAAACTACAACAGATGACAATCTCATTATGAAAAACAAAACATCTGCTAAAGCTCCTCGATCCTGAAGTATACGAACATAATTTACGATTTTGCCTGCCCGAATGAAGACTTCAGGCTTCATAACAACTCAAAATATGTTTGTATGACTACCACCACACTTTCGAGTCGTCTGACAATGGACCTGCAACACAGAGCCACCCCAAAATAATAAGGAAATTGTGTGTAACACCAGCTTAACCAGGGACATATTGGTTAATAACATAACAATCAAAAGAAAAGGGGAAAAATAAAGCCAGACTGAACACCTTAAAAGCCATCTTAATTAAAGAAGAAAGGCCAGCTATCAACATCCAGACTGTGGGCTGGAATCGAACATTAAAGATGTTTTAAAATTCCGCTAACACATGAGTGGTCCGTTCCCTCGACATAATGTTTAAGCGAGGAGGAATAAATATCCCCTAAAATCCGTGTTCTTTTCATTCTGACTCCACCATTCTTCACCGATAAAGGAGGAAAGACACTCTGAAGATGATCGCATAGCTCGAAAGCTCAGCAATTAAGTCAAGTTTGGTTTTAACAGACACGTTTCATGTAAAAAAAAGAGATGAAGGTAGGAGAAGTTGTTTACCATCTACAAGATGAACTAAAAAAGATAATAAGAAAAATGGCAACTTTACCCCCAGAATTAATAAAGGCGAAATATACTATGATCTTTAACAAAATATGCATATATATATATATATATATATATATATATATATATATATATATATATATTCATTTAATTTTAATTAGTTTAATACTTAGTTGTGCCCCATTTTCTTTAATTAGAGCCATAATTCCTCGTGGCATGGATTTCACCAAATTTTCACCAATTTCTGATGCTCCCTTTCCGCACTCAGCTTGTAATTTTTCCTACCGTTATGTTTTGTTTGTAATTGCGGTACTACTTCTTTTTGCTATTCCAACCACTGCCTACAACTGTTCTATTTAATTTACGTCTGGACGTTCTGTTGCCTACTCCATATGGGTGATCTCCATTTCCACAAACCAATTGTTGGTGTGGTTGGCTGTATGGTATCGAGCATTGCCCTGTTGAAATATAAACTCATTTCTTGTGCAGATTTATGGAAGGAATTCGCCTAAAATGGGCTTATCCACACTGATCTTACTTACGTGGGATATATGGGATGGGGCAAGGAGTGCTCTCGTTGGTAATCTATGCACTACCTCCTTTGGAGGAACTATACCTGGTGTTCCAAAAGTCAACATACTTAAAGAATTATTTATTTAGAGGACTTCGTGGTCTCTAAATAATCTTCACACCTAAAGTTCAATGTTCAAGGATATGAATATTTCAGGCCGTAGCTCGAGACCAATTTGACTTATCGATTAACAAGGGAACCTTTGTATCTTTTGTTGAGGCTATTAGTTATCTATAACCACTTATGGGACACCCTGTATAAAACCTGTATATTCGTCTTAACCCGACTGTTCTTTCTTTTCTGTTTCTCTCTTTTCTCCCTATGAGTGTTTTGTGTACTTGTCTGCAGCTGTGGCTGGTGCCTTATCTATCAATCGGTGCAACCGTTCTAACGTGTTTGTCTGTTTATCGCAGAATTATGACAAACCTTCCTGGGGAATTGGGGTATCTTAGATCGATGCCTCAGACTAGAAAATCTGCCGGCCCAGGGCATTGGAATTTCTGTACGTACGTGAGTATTATCATTATTATTATTAACTGGACAATTATGGGTGCGCGTGTGTACCTAGGCATATTTATATGCGTGTATTTACGTGTACACGTATTAATATTATTATTAAATTCGCATATATGTTCGTTCGTGTTTGTATATGCGTATATCTAAATTGGTGTAAGTGCCTCTTCGTGTAGGTATGTGTGTATATATCCATGGGCGTACGTGCGTGCTTAATTTAATTTTTAAATATGCCTATATGTGAGTGCGTGCATGTATGTGTGTATATCTAAATATAAGGGTGTAAGTACTTATGTCCGTATAATTATTAAAGTCATCATTATAATTATATCTGTATTTTTGAACGTTAGTGTATATGTGTTTATATATGTGCGTATTATTGCATGTCTCCATAACTTGATGTGGTGTGGGTAATAGAGATGCTCTGAATGCCCTCGGCGGTTATTATTTCCTATATTTATTTCTATTTCTCTATGATAGGCAGAAATTGGGGCGAGTATGGCACCTTATAAGGTAAATAGGCTCGTGTGTATGTTCGTGTGTATTTCCACTGAAGGTTTTAAGTCACATTGGGGCTATGTTTCTTTTTGTCTGTCTTGGCATCGTGGTAGGGCGCTGACTATGCACGCGTGAGGTAAATGGTTCGAATCCAGGTTGAGGTGGATTTTTTATTTCATATTAATATCATTATTATTATAAGTATTTTATCATTCGTAAGATAGGTGTGTATATTTTGAGGTGAGAGAAGGGTGAGTGAGGATAAACTAATAAAAGGAGAATAAAGAAAGATAAAAGAAGTGAGAGAGATAGGGATTAAGAATGGTGCACCTATCTTGAATATAAGGGGAAGGGGCTGGGGGAGATTCTGACCACCTCGGTCAGTAATATTGATAATAATAATAATAATAATAATAATAATACCATGAATAATAACAAATATTTAGAAAGGATAAGGGAAGGAAAAGTGGTCGAAGGATAAAGGAATCAAGAAAGGTGCAAGAGAAAGGAATGAAATTAACGACGAAAGAAAATAGAGAGAGATGGTGTGATGATGTCATCATGTAACAATGATTGTATGTGTAGGCAAGTGTGTGTGCGTGTATGTATATATAGTACAGGGTGACCCATAAAATGAGCCCGAACAATGGATAGACTTAATTTCTTAATTAAAAAAAAAGAAAGAAAAGAAAAGAAAATGAAACCTATCGAAATTTGGGGCCCGTTCTTTTTGGGTCACCCTGTATAACTGTATAATTAAAAGCACGGAAAAGGAAAAATGAAAGAATAAATATAGAAACAAAGAGCTAGAAGAGAGAGATAAACTAATGAGAAGAAAGAGATGGGATATGCGTAAAGGATGGAAAGAAGGCTGATGAAGAAAGGGGAGAAGGCGTGATGAATAAAATAGAAATGGTTGAGGTGAAAAGAAACGAATATTAAGGAAAAATAAAAAAAAGAGAATACAAAAATTGCATATAAGAAGTAGGGGAAAAAGTAAGGTAAGAATGGAGGATAATTGGGTGGAAATCCTTGTACCAAACTGACATCAACAAGAGGGCATGTATTATATGACACCAGTCTATTATAAAGATTATTACAGTGTTATATACGGGTCATTTTCTAAGGCCTACCTCAGTAAGGTCCCGTTAGGGGTTTCTTGAAAATTCATAAAAGAATTTAACTAATCCCTTAATTATATTATTGCTATTCCCTTAATCCGTCCGGATATGAGCTTAAAAAGGCTCCGTCTACATTACCGTGAGTGCTTATATACGTCAAATCATGTATGTATGTAGACAAATATGATCGAACACGTTTACATGCCGTGGTTTTGTGCCACCACTACTGAGGCTTTATCATATCATCGAAAACGAATGAATGCGATGGAGTTGGGTCTTAGAATTATCAGTTTGCGGACTACTACCATTTTTCTATATTTAAATGATACGGATGCTAATTGAATGATGATAGAGAAATGTAAAGGACTTTGCATTTTACCCCCTCCCCCCACAAAAAAATATATATAAATCTATAACAAATAAAAACCTCATCATATTTGGAAAAAGTGCTTAAGAAGAAAGATTTTTGTGTAAAAGTGTACAAAAGCTTGAAATATTCAAAATGGGTGTAGATGCTCCCTCTTAAGAAAGCGAATAAACTGCTAGTTTTTATCTATCTCGAACTCTGCCTATAATTTAAGGATCATAATTATATTTTCTACAAATCTCTGATTTAGCGTAGTTTAGGGCATGCAGTCCTATTCCAGTCCCTCTATCTGTTAAAATAAGTTATAAAGCTGGAAAAATCTGACGTTGTGCTACCCAAATGATAGTAGTCTTAATACACAAATCTCAATGAAAGGCGAAACTGCATCAACTGAAAAATGATGACAGAGAGGGAAATCTAATTTGCGTTTTTTAAAATTCTAAAATGTTTTGACCATGTTAAAGTGAAAACTTCTTCCAGGAAAGCAATGTATTCACGTTGGCTACACTAAGATCCGAAGCCCAAATTGTGAATACTTTCTTTGCTTAGAAAATGCTGAGTTACTCGAATGGTCTTATGAAAGTTTCTTAACAGCGCTTCAGTGAATAGTTTAAAAAACTTACCTGGATTCCAATTCCTAAAGATTATACATAAATTTCTTAGATATTAACATTAATAAATGCTATAAAATGGAGACGGTTGGCACATATTACAGGAAGAAACTATGCTGGATGGCTTGAAGAAGAAGAACTCGAAGGAGCAGTGAAGATGTAGATATGTAAGTCAATAGCAGAATAACACGCTAATCTCGTCTGTTGGGCCGACGCTCAGTGGTCATTTGAAACTACTTGAATAGGTCACTTACTGCTAATGAGGTGAGAGACAGAATAAATTCTCTCTCTGGTTGAATATATTAAATTGCTATTTATAATTAAATATGCACATCAAAAAAGGCATACTCTGACGTGCTGCCTAACTGGGATTTAGCGCTGTAATATAGGGAAAGTGTAATGCAATTTGCATTTTCGTGAAATTTTTATTTATTTATTAATTCACTTGGCTCATAAATTCGATCCTCGCAGCAATTAAAAATGGGGCCAGGTAGCGGAGAGCACTCCCCTCCCCCCTCATCCACTTTAAAATCCCTTCTTCTCTTCGAGGCTGAGAGAGAAGTTAAACAGACAGCCCAGCAAAACAGCATAGTGTTCGATTAATAAGATCCAAGTAACAATTGTAAGGAATATAAACTAATACTCCTATTACCATTTACCTTATTGTTAACGTAGTTTTCAGTCATGAAATTCAGCAATCTTTTTTCTGCCAACGGCATAAGTTTTATGCAAATAAATGCAAATAAAAATGTAGTAATTCGAAATAAGGTCTACTGAGAGTTCACTTTATATTTATCTCTCTAATCTCAGTTTGAATTCTCTCCGTACCTTGAATTTCTGTTAAAAATTACCCGTTCTGTCGAATTTGATTTTAGCTCAAATTAATTTACAAATGAGCTTTCCGAATCGAACAAATTTTCCGCCATAACCTGCCTATCTCGGCAGTTATTAAAAGTAAGAAACTTTCAAATTCGCATTGTTTCAATAATTTATAAATTGCATTTCAAGCTCACGTTTAATTTAACATTAAAATCTACAAAATAAAATACTTGAAATAATGAAAGGATAATTCAAACAAGCTGATAACGAAGCTAAGCTCTTAGGGTTCACTTTGACTATAAATATCTAAAGTGAAAATAATTTATCTTAAGAGATTAATTTGCACTTTTAAGTTAAACAGAAATGTACGCAACCGTGGAATTTGGTTGAGATAACTCATTAACTTACCTTTACGAGTGAGTGAACATGCCTCGTGTTCTGCGAAGACAACATTGAAAAATAAAATAACTACTTTTTAAGGTTTGTTTAGTAGATAGAGTCAACTACTTGGTGGGAATGACGAGTGAACCCACAGGTATGGTCTATGCAGTGGGTGAAAATTGCTCTGCCAACCGTATTAATTTGCATTCTTATTTTTCGCAATCTAATTTTGTGTATGAAATCGTTTCTGCAGTTTACCTGTGCAATGTGTCCGCATAGAATTCATATTTGAATCCACTAAGGGCCATAGTAGATAAACAAAGCTTTCTCGCTAATCTCACTAATTAAAGAATTGATCCCTTACTACGAGAACTAAAGAGGCGGAATCATGTGGCTTAAGTGTTTAGGTAATAAACAGTGAGGGGAAAATATAAACAATAGCCAGCCGATCAGTTCTCTTTTTTGAGGTCTGAAATAAAAGCATTATTTATGTGTAATCCTTTGAAAGCGATTTGTGATCATCCGCCGACGATTCGGATCAAACTATTTTGTTATTCTGCCTTAATCTTCTCAAATGTTGCCTCTGGCACGGAAATGGCAGTTTCCATGCGGCTGATGGCATCTCGTGCAACTCAGCCGCCTCGCGGGGGACTGAGTCATCAATGCACTTTAGAATACCTGTGCCCTATTCACTTCCCCACCACTGGGTTGATGAGGTTTGGTATTCCCAACCTTTTTCAATCGAGCTTTTTTTTCCTGATGATTTACCTTAAGTTAATGCCATTAAACCCCTCGGCTTTGATGCGGCCAATAAAATCTGTTAATTACAGCTTAAAATTTTTGTTTTTTCTTTCGTTTTCCCTCGGGGCAGACTGGTTTAAGGTCGACGGTGGGCTGCTATTTAGGCTGCTTGAACTATGTACTTTTCACAAACAGTCACCTTCCCTTACTGAACTTTTCTTTGTAAACCTTCCACAAATTTTGGCCGATGATACCCTCAATATTTCTTGCTTCTTAGTTACTGATAACTTAGGACCAGCAAATAAACAGGGTATTTTCGCCAATAATAAATACAAAAAATGATCACAATTTCCTGTCGTTCATGCCATCTCAATTAGATCTCACAGAGGGGAGGAAATTTCTCCCTTTAGGATCATAGGCACTTTTATAAGTGGCACCTTTTAGGATAAATTAAGTCTTTACTGGTATTGCCTTTGAAGAGTAGATTAATTAGGGCTAAAATTGCTAAAGTTAATTTTTCTTCCTATAATTTAGCAGTTCTGAAGAGAAATGGTTTATTTCTTCTGGTGAAATTGTATTAAAAATGGCGTGATTTTCTAATAGGTATATATATGCTGTGGTGGCGCCTTCCGGGGGTAAGGGACGCAGTCGATGTCTACAATTCGAAGAGAGGATCGGTGTACACGATATTCGATCATTCGTCGCCTCGACCCCCTCTTTCCTTAAGGTGGGGCACTCTGACCGTTCTCAGGTCCCTGAACCATTTCTAAGTCCATAATCATTTTTTAATCACTCTCACCATTTTCCTAATGAGTGAGAATGACCAGGTGAAGGGGATATATAAAATATAACGCATGTAAATACTATATACCCCTATTTTTATCCAAACTCCCCTGTACAGGGCACTATACAAGAAACTCGATATATAACACATGTACTCGAACGCCCTAAACACTCGGTTTGCAACACACTTTAAACATCCTCAAATAAGCAAACCATTAATTGGCAATAAACTCTGTAAATTAATCAACTTTCTATACAAACTCAACATACCTATAGACAATATTCAAGAAAGACACTTAACATCTAAGAGAAACTCCCTTCTTTCAAAATGACACTACATAAAGGCTAGATACATAGAGGCCAGAGTACATGGTTTCATAAAAGTAGTATACCATTAAAATTTCTTCAGTAACACCACATAACACACCAAACACTTTTAAACAACTACGTAACACTGAAAAAGAATTTCCATTAGAGCCAAAGTCAGAAACACTGAATGCTACCTAATAAACCTATACATATCTACCCCTTCCCACACACAGAGATCCCGAAAAAACCCCACAAACTAGACCTCGATTCTAGAACCACCGAAACAGCTTCCTAATCTTTTCAATGGTGGCGATTTCAGAGCCATCATGGCTCAAAACAGAAACAGCAGATGACAGAGAAACGCATCACTGGACATCTTTTTACACCAAAATATTTAACAAAGAAGCGAAAAAAACCAGGTAACTACTTCATCATACCAAAAATAGTAATTTCCCAGATATAATATTGCGCTCACATCATTTAAATACCAGAGCCACATGGAATACTACACCCGACCTCCCCCTGTCTGATTATCTTTCCATCTTCATAACATTTCAAACAACCCACTCCACTCATCCTTATTAATAACCACATACAAACAAAAAAAAAGAAATTGGACAAGAGTTTTCCCTCAATAAATACCTAGCCTTAGAAATAGTTATACCTCACATTAACAAAACAATCAACGAAGGCAGCGAAATATATAAGCATCATAGCCGTATAAATAAATATAACCCAGATTTCACGCAAGTAATTTCAGACTGCATTAAAATAAAAAAAACAACTAGTAAAACGAAATAAAGCACTTATACAGCACGAATTAGAACAAAGTCAACATCTCAATACTCAAATCACCAATCGAATCCCTGAACAATAAATAGAAAATCACAAAACGAACGCAACAAAATTCAGAAGATCGCGAAAGAAAATGCATGCATTACACACGGGTCCCATAAAGATAACTCTAACACAAATTTCTTAATCAACCTAACGCAGTACATTCTAGACAGTTTCATCGATGACGCCTCCTGCGCAAAATCCTTGGAACAAAAGACATAACCAAACTCTTCTACATAGCACTTATCTAAATATATAGGGTCTTTTAATAAGGTCGCTCGATTTTTAAATGTAAATAAAACAAGTTTTGTGTGATATATGAACTCCATTTATTTTAAATTTGAAAGTACATTTTATGGCATTAAGTGTGGAATATGACCTCATTCAAATGTCCGCCGCGGCTTTGCTTGGTGGAACGCATTCTACAGCCCCAATTTTCGATGACTTTGTCACATAAATCTGGCTGAAGTTGTTGGATGGTGTTCGTTATGTTGACTTTGAGGACATCAACCATTTGCAGATTATTCGCATAGACCTGCGATTTAAGGTAGCCCCAAATAAAGGAGTCTAATGGCGTTAAATCGCATGATCTCGGTGGCCAGTTGAGGTCGCCGCCGCGCGAGATGACCCTGCCCTGAAATCGCTGGTGCAAAATGTCTATCGTGGTGTGCACAGTGTGGCACGTAGCGCCGTCCTGTTAGAACCACATATCGTCAGTATCCAGATCAGGTATATAATTCAGTTGAGGCCACAAGAAGTTGCTTATCATCGATCTGTGGGTCTCGCTGTTGACGGTTATGGCAATCCCATCTTCGTTCTCAAAAAAAATACGGACCGATGATTTCCTTAGACGAAAATCCGCACTACAAAGTGACTTTGTTGGTATGCAATTGGTGCTGGTGTATCTCATGTGGATTGTTTTCGTCGCAAATCAGACAATTTTGCTTGTTCACAAATCCATTCATCCGAAAATTTGCCTCGTCGCTGAAGATGATAGAAATCACGTAATGCGCGGAACGAATGTCGAACGGAGCACTGATTTTGATAATAACATTTGATGATTTGCACAAGCTGTTCAACGCTATAACCCTCCATCGTGACTTGTCAAGTACTAATGAACAGTTCACAATGAGGTTGCCAAATGTCGCTTTAACAACCTGGCCACTATCACCTGACAAAGCTCGAGCGTCCTTATTGATTTCCATATTATTTGGTTTCGATACATCGTTGATATTGTATGCTTATGGCCCCATTTGAAAAATATACACTCTTATAACAAACAACTCGCCTGAAACTTTTATTAAATTAACTCTTGAACTAGAACAGCATGCAACATTTCCTGTCCGAGATTTAATAATACACCACACTCTTGCTGTGAAATTCTTTCTCTTTCGTAAGCAGAGGAATTCTTCGTCCTATATTCATTTTTACTTCTCTCATCATATTCAAGATTGAATGTCTATTTTTATCCCCATGTTTCTTCTCAGCCATATGTATGTATAATATATATATACACATACACACACACACACACATATATATATATATATATATATATATATATATATATATATATATATATATATATATATATATATATATATATATATATAATTACGTAATTTTATGAATATTATTTTTTTAAAAGTAGACGAGTAAACTAGTATAAATTTCCGGTGTATTCTTTACCCCCCCTCCCTCTCTCCACCTGTCTACTCCCCTACCCCCCCTCTCTCTCATCCCTACCTCTCCCTCACCTCCCTCTACGTCTCCCCCTCTCCCTCTCACCCTTTCTCTTTCTCTCTCACCAATCTCCCACTTCTACCCCTTTTTCTCTTTCCGTTTCCCTCTCCTTTCTCCCTTTCCACCCTTTTCTCCCCCCCTATTCCCCTCCTTCTTCCTTCTACCTCTCCAATCCTACCTATCCCCACGTTACTTCTCCACTCCTCCCCCACCCTCACCTCCTTTTCCCGCCATCTCTCCCCCTACCTCCCACTCCTCCACTACTTCTCTCTCTCTCCCACCTATCTTCCACTCTTTCTTCTTTCCCTCGCCCCATCTCACTCTAAACCAACTCCCTCTCCCCCTCCCTTTCCTCCTCCCTCTCGACTCCTACCTATCCCCACGTTACCTCTCCCCACTCCCTCCTTCTTCCCATTTCCCACTATCTCTCTCACCCCTCTCTCCATCTCAATCCCCACTCCCTCTCCCCTCTCTCTCTTCCCTTCTCCCCATCTCTCCCCCTCCTATATATTAGCCCTTAATCTCCCTTACTGCTCCTCCCCCCCACTCACACCTATCGATCACCTCCTGAAACCTCTCTCCATCCCGTTTCGCCGTCTCCACACTCTCCCCTCCCTCTTTCCAACTATATCTATCCTTCCCTATCTATCTCTATCCTAATCCCTGCCCACTCTCCCCCTTCTTCTCCCATTACAAAAGGATGTCAAAAACAAGATAAAAATTCCCTCCTTCCCTTTCCTACTCTCCTTCTTCCCTCTCTCAACCCTATTCCCTAAAAACTCCCCCATCTCTCTCCTCCTTTCCCTCCTATAAAAGGACATCAAAAACGAGAAGAACAAAATATCCCGTCCTTAAAATATAGATTTATAGATAAGATGTTGGATCTGTTTCTGTGGCCTCAACGTCGTTCGCTCATAATTAACGGTCAGTCACGCGTGAGCGTAAACTGCCGAGTACACGAGATGAAACGTTTACTTAATTAAATTATAAGATAGGAAAAATGCGCACCTGTCCTGAATCTGCCCTAAATCTAAAAATATTAATAATGAAAGATATTTTTGTGCCAGAATATATATATATATATATATATATATATATATATATATATATATATATATATATATATATATATATACACACTATATATATATATATATATATATATATATATATATATATATATATATATATATATATATATATATACACTAGCAGAGATACCCGTCCTTTCCCCGACAAAATATGTGTTAGGAAATAAAGTAAGACTTTAGGGCATTGCCTGGGATAAAATGTCATGACGTAATTAAATCGAAATGACCCTTTTTTAAAAATTCTTATATTGTGGCATATTGATTATTAGAGCTATATGGTGGGAGAGGTGGACTAAGAGGAGTAAAATGGTTAGGGAACATATGAAGGACTAGGGGATAGGAATGGCAAGAGGTGAGGAAAAGGGGTAGGGGAGTAGTAGATGAGGTGATAGGGGTAGAGGAAGAGGGAGATGAGGGTGTAAGGGAAAAGGAGGTGAGAGGGAAAGAGATTATCACAATCGTTTTTAAAGATAAAATAGGCCGAAGGTCAACAGCCGACGGGCTGATAGCGAGTGAAGCGAAGCGCAAGCTCCCTCCATTGGGGGAGGGGCAAGGCCATGGCTTATATATATATATAATATATATATATATATATATATATATATATATATATATATATATATATATATATATATATATATATATATATATTTATATATTTATATATATATATATATATATATATATATATATTTATATAGGAATATAGGAGAAAACTAAGCGAGGCTCCACCTACGTACAAAGAAAGGATACAAAACAGAGTGGTCGTAAAAAAATAGAAAGTAATTATCAGAAAATGGGGATAAGAGACAGGTACCAAAGGGTAAATGCATATAGATAATATCTCTAACAAAATATCCACCTGTGAGAGAGTGTGTGCGAAATGTAGAAATATAAGTCACATAACCATGAATACATACATATGCAATTATAAATACATTGCTCAATAAACACATGAAATATAATAAATTTAATAAATCAAAGGGCTACCATTTAAAATAGACAATTTTGTGAAAATAAGCTTTTTAATGACCAGTTTCCAATTTAAACAGACCGGGGGATATATTGAAATTAGTAGAGGAATAGAATGAACGAGCATTTAACAATATTTCTTTGAACATAGTTATCTGAGTTGTAAATAAATTCAGCCGAATTCCAATTGATAGGATGACCATGTTCAGATAAATGAACAAAGAATGCACTATTGCTGTCATCTATTCTAATATTATATTTGTGTTGGGTCAAACTTACATTTAATGATTTTAAAGTTTGCCCTGAGTATCGTTTAGGGCAAACCGCACAATCGACACAATTAACTCTCCCTTATTCTTGCTATTAGTTTGAACCAACATTTTGTACTTAGTAGACTCATATTTAAATAGGACTGAAATATTTAAATATTTCAAATATAAAACAAGAGAGTTCTTAAAATTAAATGCGAAAGGGATTTCAACTCTGTAAAACGTCCTTTTTGCCGAATCTAATCACCTGGCAAGAAAGTTGTGAGGGTAGCCGAGGTTATTTACCTATTTCAAAGATCTTTGAAATCTCAATATCCAAGAATTGCGGGCTATCGACCCGCAACCCTCGAAGAAACGTTAAAGGAAATACCGAACGTTTGACTTTATCACTAGGACCAGAATAAAATGAATGTAGAAACCAGTGGCGTGCGGTGACTTTTGAAAGTGAGGAGGCAATTTAAATTTCACAATAAATAAATGTTAATTGAATTAAATATGTTGTTCATTAAAAATAACTATAAAATTGTAAGCTACTCACTTTATTTAAATGTTATTTTTTTAATGTTATTTTTTAAAACTAAAATTTAAATTTTAAAATAGCTTCTGTAAGTATGCACGAGCATCTAGCCAAGATGTTCTATCGCATTAGACTACATTGTATTGCGAGTGCAACACTGGTTTGGAGCACAGATCTAGTTTTGGCGTAGGCCTACCTGTTTTAATAAAAGTTTCTCTTTCATTATAAGTCATCGCACTGAAATTCCTTTTTAATAATTTTTCAATAATGCAATCACATTTTCTCCCAACTTCATTTGCATCCATTTTGTTTAAAAGCGGGTTATCACTTAAAAAATAAATAAACAATACGCCTCACTTATCTAAGTACTGCCTCACGGGTAGTGATTTCAAAGATACTAAAGGTGACTAATGACTATGGTAGGCCCGCCAGAATCCCGGAAATATTAACAAAATGCTTAAGATATAAGAGCTTAACCATACTAGACTTTATGCTATTTAGCTGCTTTCTTTCCTAGAACCTGTATTTAAATATAACATAATTTTTTTTGACGTTTCAAAACATAATAATAGTTACGTCAATGTGTCTTAGATATTTTGTTGCTTTTTCCTAGATTCTGGTAACTCTGTCGAGTTGCCAGATGCAAGTTGATAACTGCAGATTTGAATTTTCCGTATACAAATAGGTTATTATTTTCTTAGTTCTGACGCGGCATTAAAATATCTAGATGAAAATCATAAAACTTTAATGACTGTACATTATTGCTAAATAAAGCAAAACATCCTTTAAACTATTCATTCCAAAGCACCCAAAAGCATAACTATTATTGAAATTAAGAGGAGAAAAAAAAGAGTAGAAATCTTGACGAAAAGGATGCCTTTCTTCAATTGCAGTCAAGCTCATCAGGGTCTAACGTCAATTCGATTGAAAGTAAACGGTACGGTATGGCTTATTCGAGTATAGGCAAGCATAAATGGGAGAATAAAATTGATTCTGCTGTCATATTAATTGTTGGGGTGTAATTTCTTTTTATTTTCTTCTTAATTAGGGGAAACATTGCTTCCCTTGATCCATTGACTGCACGCCACGGGTAGGAACCAGAGTTGGTAGGCTTCCTATAGACACAAAATTTCATCAAGACGGAGTTCTGTGAATTAGTAGATCGGGAGGATACCATTTTGCTCAAGTTCAAGGTTAAATTCAATAGAGGGAACCATAGAATTATGTTCAGTGAGAAAATCATTGACATCCTTAGAAGTAGGCCACAAACAAATGATATCGTCTATGTTTCTGAACCAAACAATGGGAAAATCCATAATAGGGAGTAAAGTAGTTAAAAAAAAACTCCATATATAAATTAGAGAGGACAGGAGATAATCAATTTCCCATAGCTATTCCAAACTTTTGAACGTAAAATTTGCCATTAAAAGAAAACTTACAATTTTTTGTGCCCTTGGAGATTATCTCAATGACAAATAAACAGGCAAAGAAATATCAGCGTTACGTAATTTATCAATAAAGAAGAGGAAAAGATCGTCAAACGGCACTTTAGTGAAAGACAACATACATCGTAACTAATAAGAGAAAGATTATTAGAGTAAAGAATGGAGTTAAGTTTATCAATAAGGTCGTAACTATTTTGAATATGAGATTGAGAAATGGTAATAAGTAGGCCATTTAGATAAATAATAAGAAACTGAGCCTACCAGAACAAATAATAGGGCACATGGCATTATTAGGCTTATGAGTTTTAACAAGACAATCGTTTGCCGCTGTAAAAGTGCACATGGATATGCGCCCACCAGCGAGGAGAAAAGATCAGCAAACCTGCAAACGCATCAACTGTCAAGCACTAAATAACCCACGTAAACAAGAAGAACTTCGGGCACAACTTTCACGGGAGGTAGACAATTTTGAGGTTGACTCTAGACCACTTACACAAGAAATAATTGATCATAAATGGATTCAACTCATTAACAAAATATACCAAAGTGCGCTGGACTACCTTGGGACAGACAGAAAACGTAATAGAGACTGGTTTGAATAATCCAATGTAGTCATTCAAGAAATTCTGAAAGAAAAGAATAAAGCTCATGATGCTTACCTCTCTAACCCTTCTTCAGCCAACCTTAAGAAGAGAGGGCAAGACAGTGGAGCAGAGGTACCAATGAGTCTCAGAAAATTAAAAGATAACTGGTGGCTGACTCATGCTAAGGAAATATAAAGATTTGCTGATGACAACAAAATACACGACGTCTCTGATGCCATAAAATGTATCCATGGACCATAAAAAATACAACAATTCCAGTTAGATTTGCTGATGGCACCACTCTAATCAAAGACAAAGAGGGAATTTTGAATAGATAGGCGGAGCACTTCGGTAATCTACTGAACACGATCAATGACACAGATGTTTCTATACTTGAAGAGATGCCTGAATTCTCGAAGATACCTGTACTCGATGCACCACCTATGTGGGACGAGGTCGTAAAAGCGATAAGACAACTGAAAAATCTTAAATTGGCAGGGAGGGATGAAGTCCCCCCTGAAATATTTAAATACGGAGGTAAAACCTAATATCAACCCTCCACGATTTCTTCTTACTAGGCTGGTCGAGCTGTCGAATCCTCTCCGACTTCCGTAACGCTAGCATCGCCGAAATGTTTAAGAAAAAGGAGTGAGGGCAGTCAGGGGGTATTTTTGATTGAAGTCACCGGAAAAATTTGGGGTAAAGTGCTTTTGTTAAGACTCCTGACACACGTAGTTGATAAGATTCTCCCAGAATCGCAATGTGGGTTTAGAGCCAACAGGAGTACCCTGGAAATGATGTTTATATGCCGTCTGTGCGGCTTTTGTGGATCTGAAAAATCTTTTGATACAGTGAATCGAGACCTACTGTATCAAATTTGGGGTACATTTGGATGTCCGCCCACATTTGTAGAAATTATTCGCCAATTCCACCAAGGCAGGCAGGCAAGAGTGATCTCGGGTGGCGATTTTTCCGAGTACTTTCCAGGTCAGGTTGGGGTAAAGCAGGGATGCGTGATGGCCCCTGTTCTCTTTAATATCTTCCTTATGGCAGTCACACTTATTAGGCCAATCATGCAGCACAGGAAAATGGCATTGCCATTAGATACAGGACGGATGGGAGACTATTCAACATAAGAAAATTCAATGCAAAGACAAAAACTACGCTAGCCTTAATCCAAGAACTCCAGTACGCAAATGACGCAGCTCCAGTTGCTCACAACCCTGGAGATATATAGAACTAGTTTTCATCTCTAAATGAGGCTTACCAGCGAGTTGGACTAAGAGTCAATGTAAGCAAAACTGAGGTTATACTAAATCACGCCGAGCAAGAACATGAGCCGCCAGAACCTATCACTATCGGCTGAGCAAGACTCAATGAAGCTGAGTACTTTACTTATCTTGGCAATGTTATTTCTAAGATCGGCACAGTTGAAATGGAAGTTGTAAACCTGATTCAGTTTATTTCAGCAGCTTTTGGGCGATTAAAAGACAGGGTTTTCTTAAACTACGACTTGAAGCTCTTACAAAGGTAGCCGTGTACCAGGCTGTTTGTGTCTTAACGCTGCTGTACGGGGCTGTCTTGGACACCTTAGAGAAGCCATATAGGTGTGCTGGAAGCTTTTCATATCCGTAGCCTCCAAAGAATCCTCTGAATAACGTGGAGAGATAAAATACAACACAATGAAATATTGCGTAGAACTAACTGTACTAGTATATAAGCACTTGTCATTAGCCGCACACTCAGGTGGGTGGGGCACGTGATAAGGATGCTAGACAAACGACTGAATAAACAAATCCCTTACAGCATACTAAAAGAAGGTCTCCGTCATGCCGGCGGACAGAAAAAAAAGGTATAAAGACCATATAAAAAGAACGTTAAAAGCCTACTACATAAACCTAAACGACTTTGAAGAATTAGTAGAGGACAGACCAACTTGGCGGCTTAATATCACGGAGAAATTACAACACCTGGAAGTAGAAAGACAAAGGAAAAGGGACCAGGCCCGTGCTGAAAGACACCTGCGGCACCTCATCATCCCAGATGCAGACCATAACTGCCACGAATGTGGAAGGGGCTTCCTGACAAGATCAAGTCTACTCAGCTACATGCATGTGCATGACAAGAGAGATGGGAGAGGTCGTCATCGTACCGACGGACACCTATAATCATAACTATGACAGAGAGGCGTTACTACTAATAGATTTAAACTTGGAAATTAGGTCGGGAAAATGTTTAAGGTGGGAACGAACTTTTGTTTTAGAAATCGCTATTAACTTGAATGGTAAGGTCTTTTACTAGGGATACATAAGTAGATTGGTCATTTAGTAATAAATCCATTTTTCCAATATCAGACAATTTATCCATTTTAACAATTCCACCAGATTTATCTGCTTTAGTAATGTGTATTAAAGCTTTATTTCGAATTGCATATACTTTGGTAGAGATATTATCTATATGTCTTTACCCTTTGGTACCTGTCTGTTAATCCCCCTTTTCTGATCATTTATTTTTATCTTTCACGCCCACTCGTTTTTATATCTTTTCGTTGTACATAGGCGGAACGTCACTTAGTTTTCTCTTATATATTATATATATATACCATTCTTGTAAAGTAATTCTTTATGTATTCCTTGAGAATGAACTGAACAAATTTGGAATCCGCTTTTAAATTTTCCTGTGAGATTTTTTGCAATTATTGCTCTACTCACACGCTATTTTGTGAGTTTCTCATACATATATATATATATATATATATATATATATATATATATATATATATATATATATATATATATATGAAAATTTACCACGGAAGGAAACTGAATAAAAGGCGGATGAAGTTAGTACTTTCGTCTATTCGACATTTTCAAACTCAAAATGGTAAAAAAAAATAGGACACACAGTATTTATACAAAGCACGTTTCCCTGGGATGAGGTCAACATTTTAATGCTATCAGATAAGTCAGATTTTAGAAAAAGTGATAAAATTGGATCTAGCGAAAACAGCCCTGGGCTAATATTGAGATTACTCTCCTTTGTGTGGGGAATTAAAAATGATTCCAGGATATTTCTCTTTATAAAATCATTACTATGGATTATTGTATCAGTTTTTGACCAGTTAACTCCGTGTCCCATCTTAGAATTGTGGACAGCTGAGGCATTATTCAGATATCCCTTAATTACTGCATTTTTGTGTTGTTGGGTCCTTATGGAAACATTTTTGGAAGTTTGGCCTACATAGAATAAATTACAATCTAATCATGGAATTCGGTAAATTACCTTATTATCATTTTTGGGCCGATGCTTTATTAAGAGATTTTCTAATGTATGCTTGTATTTAAAGGCTACCTTAATATTAAGTTGTTTTAGAATGGGCACTACAGACATAAAATTATCAGGATAGGGTAAAATTAATAGGTTTTTACGAGGTTCTATTGTCTCTAAATTACAATTATAAAATGTTTTTTGGGCTATATTCATACATTTTTCTAGAAAATACTTATCTGATAGCATTAAAATGTTTACCTCATTGGGAAACGCGCTTAGTATATATAAATAATATGTGTCTTATTTTTCTTACCATTGTGAGTTTGAAAATGTCGAATAGACGAGAGTCCTAACTCCATCCGCCTTTTATTCAGTTTCCTTCCGTGGTACATTTTCATATTTATAGTTATCACGCACTAACTTTTGTGATATTTCCAATATATATATATATATATATATATATATTAGGGTCATGCAAAAATGTCGACCATCTCAGATTTTTCGGGGCATTCCCTAATTTGATTATTTATGGCATAAAAACAGTGTGAGTAAATTATTTTGTCAATCAAAAATATTTTGAGGTTGCTACCATAATTCAAAGGTTTTTTATCTTTTTTCTGTGATTCAGTAAAATACATATATTATGTAAAACTGGACTACTAATTTATTACTGAAGAATTTTGCCTCTGTAATTGGAAGCACATCCTGTCCCCCCCCCCGACCCCTATCCATATCCACCTTCAGCCATTAGCATTGCAGTTGGTCAGTGCTCCAATGCTCAGTACCCTCACAGCTATGACCGGTGGGGGTTATAAGTTCGCGTTTCTTTTATCTCAAAAATACTGAACAATGGCTCATTTAGATCATCACCCTAGAAGTGTTACAGGTATATGGGTAATTGGTCAGCGAATAGAAGCATTAAAAACATCTGTTCTTCCATCAAAAAGAGATGCAATGGCATTATTTATGCATTATAAAATAAATAGTAAACAACCCGTCATTGAAGCTCTAACATCTACTGCCAAAGATGTCTTACAAGTCTGGGAAAAAGCACGTATTCCAACATTGGTTAAAAAGCCTGTAATAAAAAAAATAAAAGTAATGTATGATGAATGGTTAAAATTAAAGAAAACAAGTAAAAACAATCTCAAAATTTATTGAATAAACAAATGGAATGGAAACAGAATCTGGATAATTTTTTTGATATAGCTCATGCTGATGCGCTTAGTTTGATAGACATTGATGAAGATAAAGAATTTCTAAGTTTGCAAAGACAAACGAGACGAAAAGGAAGAATGGCTGGCGTGGATAAAAAACTTGTACAACATGAAGCAATAGCGTGTGAAAAAGAAAAGCAATTTGAAATGAGAAGAAAGAGAGAAACAGCTGATTTTGACAACACAGTAGTGCTTAGTAGTTTATCTACTATCCCTGGAGAGGGCTCTGCAATTGAAGATGAATAGATAGTTGATCCCAGTAAACCATCAACATCAGGGCAGACCTCAACAAGAAAAAAGGCAAAGTTGATGGATAATAGTCTTCTTGCATCTCTTGATGTCGCTAATGTCAGCGATAGAAGCGCTTCTTTAATTATGATTACTACTATCAGTAATTTAGGTCATGATTCGCAAAACTTTAACATAAGTTATTCAAGTATTAGGCGCACAAGGCAAAAGTTTAGAAAATAAATTTCAGAAAATTTGAAAGCTGAATTAAAACATGATGTTCCTTTAACCATTCACTGAGATGGAAAACTTGTAGAAGACATAACTGGAGAAGAAGTTGTCGACAGACTTCCAATCTTAGTTTCTGGAAATGGGGTTAATCAGCTTCTTGGTGTTCCAAAACTCACCAGTGGTACAAAGAAAAATACTGCAGCTGCTGTGCATAAAAGTATTTTAGACTGGGATCTATCTCTTCAGGTAAGATGCATGTGTTTAGACACAACATCATCAAATACAGGCTGTAGAAATGGAGCTTGTGTGTTACTAGAACGGAAAATGAACAAGGATTTGCTATGGCTGGCCTGCCGTCATCATATTTTAGAGATTGTTTTGGAGTCTGTTGTTTTAAGCTCATTGCCAGCATCATCCAGACCATATATACAACTATTTGAACGTTTCAAAGCAAATTGGAGTAAATTCAACAAAGGATCGTTCCACACAGCCGAAGATGACAAAGACATAGCCACCAGAATTGCCAATATTAAAGAAATCCAATTAAATTTGCAAAGAAACAACTAGAAGAACATCAGTGTCATGATGATTATAAGGAATTACTTGAATTGGCTATCATTTTTGTTGGAGGAATCCCAAATTCAGGAATAAACTTTAAAAAACCGGGAGCTTGCCATAGAGCACGGTGGATGGCCAAAATTATCTATTCTATGAAGACTTGGATGTTTAAACAACAGTTCAAATTGACACATTCAGAAGAAAAAGGACTAAGAGACATCTGTTGTTTTGCAGTTGAGATATATGTGGAAACTTGGTTTACAGCACCTGTGCCACGTTTTGCTCCACGTCTCGAATTAAAGCTCTTAAAAAGTTTAATTAAGTACAAAGAGGTTGAAGAAAAAATAGCGTCTAATTGCACTGAAAAAATTATCAAATCATTTGTGGTATCTTTCAAAGGAATTAATAGCTCTTGCTTTCTTTAACGAAGATGTCCCTATCGATACTAAGAATAAAATGAGAGAATCCTTAAATAAGCCTCCTGAACCAAACCACATTAAACGGACTACTATTGATCCCGAAGTTATAGAATTGAGACAGCTAGAAGATTTTGTAACCTCTCATACTAAGAGATTCTTCGATATTCTTGGTCTGCCTTCCAGTTTTCTTGAAACCAATGCTAAAAACTGAGGACTTAATGATGGATATTGGAATGCAAATGAATTAATTTTGAATATGAAAGTTACAAATGATTTAGCAGAGCGAGGAATAAAATTATTGGAAGAATACAATATATATATATATATATATATATATATATATATATATATATATATATATATATATATATATATATATATATATACATATATATATATATATATATATATATATATATATATATATATATATATATATATATACATATATATATATATATATATATATATATATATATATATATATATATATATATATATATATCATTTTGACCTTATCTTCCTCTTCAATTGTTCTGGGGAACTTTTCAAACCTCTAAGAGAGAGAACATTGAGCAAGTTAACAAGTTAAAGCCCAAGAGGAGGAGACTTTCACGAAAAACTCATGTTTCAACTTCACCCTCGAAACGAAAGGAGGATCAAGGATCCCTTCCTTTCTTCGAAATTCTCATTAGTTCTCATGAGTCTAAATTTAAGTCCAAAGTGTGCATTAAGACCACAAACCTCCGCTTCTGCTTAAACGGTTCCTCGGTGACCGAAACGCTACAGATAATCCGTTAGTAATGCTGTAGTGAATATTTCATTTTCCCATTCACCTTTATGGACGACTGTAGATCTTGAATTGAAATGGGTTTCACGCATTCTGGTCA
Organism: Ceratothoa steindachneri; assembly: GCA_963969495.1. NCBI lineage: Eukaryota > Metazoa > Arthropoda > Malacostraca > Isopoda > Cymothoidae > Ceratothoa > Ceratothoa steindachneri. The sequence goes on along the minus strand of OZ018326.1, from coordinate 73,318,757 downwards.
ACGACGGCTATCCACAGTAATCTCTAGATGTCGTTATAAAGAGGAACATTGACTTGATCCCTTTTTGTGTTAGTTGTTCTACACCGAAGAAAAATATCACATAGACCAATATTATAAGGCCTCTATAAAAACAGCTATCACGGAGACGAAAAGGGTCTCAAAGCCATTGTAGACTGGAAGGTCTCCCTGGCTGATCCTATAACACAATTGAATCTAACAATATATTAAAACACGAAGAAGACTAGTAAATGCATTACGAAGAACAGCTGTCTTCCTCCGTCGAGCAAACTCCAGGACACTAAAGTCATGTAAAGTCGGTGACTGAGAACACTGAAATTCCTCGTACATCGGGCGTCACTCCGACAAACCCCGTCAAGACGAAAGACCACTCACCTACAAGATGGCACCATTGAAAAACATAGTAACTCTCATGGCACTACTGTAACCTGTGAAGCACTCAACAGGAACACCTCCATCACCTTGCGACTCGCAAACCATCGGATCTTGGGGAGGGCCCAAGGGGTCATTATCCAAGACAAGAGATCGACGATTAACGTGAAGCTTCATCCATATAAAATCCTTATTAGCACTCGATGATTGATTTTATTTAATTTGATGGAATAATGAGGAAGTGTGTAGTAAAAAAGATAGAAGTAAAAGAATTAGGTTAGTTTGGACATGGTGAAAAGGAAATCTCGTGCTTTCTTCTTTTTTCTTTTAATTAATTGCCTCGAGCGACACCAGTGGTGGTCATTGGTGGCAAAGTTGATCATGTTGGCGACCATTTGTTGCCTTTTTTCTTTTTTTGGTTTTCTTAAGTTTTATTATTATTATTATATATATATATATATATATATATATATATATATATATATATATATATATATATATATATATATGAAAGAATTCCAAGACAAATTGGTGCAGTTAATGTATTTGCATTATTATCAACTGACTATACTTTAGGTCGTGACGCCCTAGTCCTCGAAGTGGAAGAAAGCACTCAAGGAACCCTTGTAATATGCCTTCCCAAAAATACATTCCAAAGGACCCCTTTATTCTCTTTTCGCTTACCCTCATAGAAAACTGAATATGTTTTTTTACATAATAGCGCTGTCTTAGCTAAATACATTCGAAAGTTGGAAAAAATTCCAAGACAAATTGTGGCGGTTGATGTATTTGCATTATAAGAAAACTGACTCTACCTCAGGTCTAGCATGACACCTTAGTCCAAGAACTGGAAGATAGCCTTCAAGGAGCCCTTATAATGAGCCAAACAAAATATGGAAAAAATTCAAAGATAAATTGATGCAGTTAATGTATTTGCATTAGTAGACAATTGACTCTACTTCACGTCCAGCTTTACACACTATTCCTTGAACTGGAAGATAGTACTTAAGGAGCCCTTCTAATGTGTCCCCAAAAAACGCATATCAAAGGAACCCCTTGTCTCTTTGAAATATAACACCGCTGTCCTAGGTAAATACATTCGTAAGATACAAAAAATTCCAGGAGAAAATAATGCGGTTGATATATTTGTATTATTGGACAACTGACTCTACTTCTGATTCAGCGTGGCGCCCTAATCCACAAACTGCAAGATAGCACTCAAGGAATCCTTCTACTATGACCAAAAAAACACATTTCAAGGGAGGATCTTTATGCAGGTCTCGTTTACCATCATAAAAATCTGAATATTTTTTCTTTAAATATAACAGCGCTGTCTTAGTTATTATTCGAAAGATAGAAAAATTCAAAGATAAAATTGTGCGGTTAAGGTATTTGCATTATTAGACAAATGACTCTTTCAGGTTAAGCATTTTTAGACAACTTACTCTACTTCAGGTTCTGCGTGACGCTCTAGCCTCGAACTAGAAGATAACACTCAGTGATCTCATCTACATAACGTGTCCCCCCAAAAAACACATTTCAGGGGACCCCCTTCATGGTAATCTCGTTTACCATCATAGAAAACTGAATGTTCTCTTAAATATAACCGCGCTGTCTTAGCTAAATACATTCGAAAGATGGACAAAATTATAGGGAAATATTGGTGTGGTTAATGTATTAGCATTTTTGAAAACTGACTGTATTTTAGGTCCAGCTTGACGCACTTGATCCTCGAACTGGAACATATCACTCAAGAAGACCCTCTAATATGCCAATAGAAAAATTTCAAGGCAGCCCCCTTGTATGCAGGTCTCGTTTACCATAGGAAACTTAATATAAAAAAAACACAACAGAGCTGCTTAGAAAGATGGAAAGAATACGAAGACAAATTGGTGCGGTTAATGTATTTGTATTATTAGACAACTTACTCTACTTCAGGTCTAGACTGACGCCTTAGTCCTCGATCTGGAAGATAGCACTCGAGGAGCCTTTTAATGTTCCCCGCCAAAGACATTTCAAAGTAACCCTTTATTCCTGTCTTGTTTACTGTTATAGAAAACTGAATTTGTTATTAAATAAAACAGCGCTGTTTTAGCTAAATACATTCGAAAGATAGAAAAAAAAATCAAGACAAATTGGGGCAGTTAAGATATTTGTATTATTAGATAACTGACTTTAGTTCAAGTCCAGCGTGACTCACTTGTCCTCGAACTGGAAGATTGCCCTCAAGGAGCTCTTTATATATGACCAAAAAACACATTTCAAAGCGGCCCCTTTATTCTAGTCTTGTTTACCGTCATAGAAAAGTGAATATATTTTACAAATATAAGTGTTGTCTTAACAACGAAATATTGTAAAAAATCCAAGACAACTTGCTGCGGTTAATGTATTTTCATTATTAGATCAAAAACTCTACCTCAGGTCCAGTGTAACGCCCTAGTCTTGAAGTGGAAGATAGCACTCAAGGCACCCTTGTAATGGGCCTACAAAATACTCATTTCAAAGGACCGCTTTATTCTCGTCTCACTTACCGTAATAGAAAACTAAATATTTTTTAGATATAACAGCACTGTCTTAGCTTCGAAAGTTGGATAAAATTACAAGACAAATTGGTGTGGTTAGTATATTTGCATAATTAGACAACTCACTCTATTTCAGGTCCACCGTGACGACCTCGTCCTCAAACTGGACAATAGTCGTCAAGTAACCCTTCATTGTGCCCCCTAAAACACACATCAGAGGACATCGTCATGCTAGTATCGTTTACTGTCATAGAAAACTGCATATATATTTTTTTAATATAACAGCTCTGTTTTAACTAAATACATTTGAAAGATGGATAAAAATCTAAGACAAATTGGTGCGGTTTGTATATTTGCATTATTAAACTACTCACTCCACTTCAGGTCTAATTCTTGAACTGGAAAATAGTATTCAATGAACACTTCTAAGGTGCCCTGGAAAACATATTTCAAATGATCCCTTTTATGCTCCTCTCCTTTACCGTCATAGATAACTGATTATTTTATTAAAATATAACAACGTTGTCTTAGCTTCGAAAGTTGGATCAAATTTCAAGACAGATTGGTGTGGTTAGCATATTTGTATTTTTAGACAACTAAATCTACTTCAGGCCAAGCGTAACACCCTAGTACTCGACCTAGAAGATAGCACTCAAAGTGCCTTTCTAATATGACCAAAAATAATACATTTTAAGGTACCCAGTCCAAGCAAGTCTCGTTTACCCTCATGGAAAACTGAATATTTTTTTTTCCATTCGAAAGATGGAAAAAAATCCAAGACAATTTGGGGCGGTTAATGTATTTGCATTATTAGAAAACTGACTATAATTCAGGCCCAGTGTAACGCGCTAGTCCTCAACCTAGTAGATAGCCCTCAAGTAGCCCTTCGAATGTTCCCAACAAATTACATTTCAAGGGAACCCCTTTATGCTACTCTCGTTTACCGTCACAGAAAACTGAATATATATTTTTTAAATATAACAACGTTGCGTTTAATGTATTTGCATTATTACACAACTGACTCTACTTCAGGTCAAGCGTTGCCTTCTATTCTTCGACCTGGAAGATAGCACTCTAGGAGCCCTTACAAATGTGGCCCCTCAAAACACATTCCAAAGGACCCCTTTTGTGCTAGCTTCGTTTACCGCCAAAGAAAACAATATTTTTGAAATATAATTACACTATCCTGGGTAAATACATTCGAAAATGAAAAAAATCCATTACAAATTGGTGGAGTTAATGTATTTGCATTATTAGACACCTGACTTTACTTTATGCCTACCGTAACACCGTAGTGCGAAACTGGAAGTTAGTACTCAAGGAGCCTTCTAATGTGACCAGAAAAGCACATTTCCAACGACCCCGTTTATGCTAGTCTCGTTTACCGTCATAGCAAATAGAGTAATATCGTTTTATAAATATGACAGCGCTGTGTTAGCTTTGAAAACTAAAAAAATACCAGGGAAAAATTGTTTCGGCTAATGTATTTGAATTATTAAACAACTGACTATACTTCAGGTCCAACGTGACGCAAGGGTCTGCGAACTGGCAGATAGCCTCCAAGAAACCCTTCTAATGTGCCCAACAAAACACTTTTCAAAGCACCCCCTCTATGTTACTTTCGTTTACCGACTAGAAACCTAAATATAATTTTTTAAATAAAATAACGCTGCATTAGCTAAATACATTCGAAAGATGTAAAAACATTCAGAGATAAACTAGTGCGGTTAATGTATTTGCATTTTTAGACAACTTACTCTATTTCAGCTCCTGCGTGACGCCGTAGCATCTACCTGCAAGATAGCGCACAAGAGCGCTTCTAATGTGCCAAGCCCCCACACTAAAAAAAAACACCTTGCCAAGGGGCCCGTCTATGCTAATCTCGTTTATATTGATGGAAAACCGATTAGTTTTTTTTTAATATAACTTTGCTGTCTTAGATAAATACATTCGAAAGATGGAAAAAAATCCAATACAAATTGGTGTTGTTACTGTAATTGCAATATTAGAAAGCTGACTCTATTTTAGGTCCAGCGTGACGCCCTAATTCTTGAACTGGAAGATAGCACTCAATGAACCCTTCTATTGTGCCGAGAAAAACATGGCAAACGAACCCCTTCATGCTCCTCTCGTTTACCGTCTTAGAAAACTCACTATGTTAAAAAAATACGAGTATGACAGCGCTGTCTTATCTTCGAATGCTGGATAAAATTCCAAGACATATTGGTGCAGTTAGTATATTTGAATATATAGACAACTGAGTCTACTTCAAATCCAGCTTGATGCCCTAGTCCTCGAACTGGAAGATAGTAATAAAGGAGCCCTTCTAATGTGCCTCTCAAAACACATTTCAAGCGACCCCCATTATGCAAGTCTCGTTTACTGTCATAGAAAACTGATTTTGATTTTTTTTAATATTGCAGCGCTGTCTTAGGTAAATACATTGGAAAGATGGAAAAAATTTCAAGACAAATCGGTGGAGCTAATTTATTTTAATTATTAGAAAACTTACTCAACTTCAGGTCCAGCCTGACGCCTTAGTCCTCACACTGCGAGATAGCACTCAAGGAGCCTTTCGAATGTTCCCCTCCAAAAACACATTTCAATGGACCTCCTTTATTTTCGTCTCGTTTCTGCTCATAAAAAACTGAATCTTTTTTTTTTAATATAACAGCGTAGTTATAGCTGATTACATTTGGAAGTTGGGAAAAATCTATGAAATTGGTGTGTGTGATAGAACGGTCTGAGGCCGCTAAAATTCAACCGCTATCACATGTTGTTTAGAAGCTCGTTGCTACCCACGTGCATCTTCGCGTCGAAGCAGGGCACCTTATCGCCACCTGAGTCAATATTTAACCAAGGAGGCTCATCCCCCTCCCCCCCTCCGTTTCGCCCCATGCGCCGATCTCGCCAGATTGAGTTAGGCTTATGGGCAGATAAGGTATGTTCTCAGGCGCGGCTGGGCATTCCCTCGAAGCCCCCACTCCATTGTTCCCTACGCCAAGGGGATGGCTTCGAATACTTATACATTAGAATTTTCCAATAAGATCAGATCAGATCCAGATTATCTTTGTGAGATATCACGCTGATCCGGTCTCACCTTGTGCCCCAGGGGCTATCTACCTCGAGATTTACCATTATTGTCCAGAAGGGAACAATTTTCCTTGAGTGCCAAGGTTTGAAGCCTTCAAGACGCCAAGTCCACAAGGCCCCCCCGTCCTGTTGTTCAGAAAGAGAACAACGTTAGAACAGCCATTGTTCTTTGAGCCCGTTGACAAGAATGGTTCTCCCCCTCCCCCCCCCTGTTGTTCAGAAAGAGAACAACGTTAGAACAGCCATTGTTCTTTAAGCCCGTTGACAAGACACGGTTCTCCCCCTCCCCCCTGTTGTTCAGAAAGAGAACAACTTTAGAATAGCCATTGTTCTTTAAGCCCGTAGACAAGAGACGGTTTTCACCCCCCCTGTTGTTCAGAAAGAGAACAATGTTAGAACAGCCATTGTTCTTTGAGCCCGTAGGCAAGAGACGGTTCTCACCCCCCTGTTGTTAAGAAGAGAACAACGTTAGAACAGCCATTGTTCTTCAAGCCCATTCGTCAAGAAACGGCTCTCATTTCCAAGACGTCACGTCAGGATAATTTAATCCCTTCCCCTTCGGCTAGAACTCGCCAGCGGACCGAAGATTCCTTCGCGTCGCCTTCCTCTGCACAACAACTTGTAATTACGTAAGCTGAGCATTACCTTTGAGTATTTAACCTTTCGTCAACCCTACCCTGTGCTTTAAATGGTTTAGCGATCCATCCCATCACTTTAATTTTTATTTGTTTACCTTTTTAAATCTCTCCCAAATCTTAATCCTCGGATTAGCCAGATATTCCTACGACCCTTTCAATTCTCTGTTTATGTAAACATTTTCCGTTTTGTGTGTGTTGTTAGTTTTATTAATAAAACTATATTTCATTAATGATAGCCATATTATTATCCTTGAGCTCAGTTCCACTTCTTAAGCATATTGAAGATAAATAACATCGGTCAACTAGATAACCACGCACTCGAAATATAATTGAATCATTGCTTCAACGAATAGTTATATATGGTATATCGTCGAGAGTCCATTCTACGACATATATATAAATATATATATATATATATATATATACTATTTAAATTTGGCATCAAGTGTGTAAGGTTTAACGCTATATCTTTGCAAACACTGGTCTCAGTCGAGTAAAACATAGTGTTATTCGTAATAAGAATAGAGTATAGTAGTTCCCTTTGGTTTTACAATTGCTATCCCTCTTTTGAAACTTAAGAAGCTGGAGTAGCTCAAGGAACTGTTATAATAGTTTGTTTGTGTTTTTTTGTGTGATTTTAGTCATTGGTTATCTAGATCTAGAAACCAATTACGAATAGGTCAGTGCCCATAGTTAGGTAGGCTAATTCTCTAGAAGGCATAATTCTTATTGCAAGGAATTTAGTTGGTTGACTATTGCGCCCCAAGTGCAAATATGACTCAGTTCAAAATCTTCAAAGCGAAAGGAGAATCCTTGGGACTTTCCAAAAGAGAATTGTTTGAGTACGTTCAAGAGGAGCAAAGAACGGAAAGAGAAAAGTTAAAACAAGAAAGAGAAAGAGAAATCCAACGAGAAGAAAAAGAAAGAGAAAGAGAAATCCAACGAGAAGAAAGAGAAAGAGAAATTCAACGAGAAGAAAGAGAAAGAGAAATCCAACGAAAAGAAAGAGAAAGAGAGGAACGGAAAAGACAAGCTGAGCTTCACCATCAGATGTAAATGGCTCAAGTAGAAGCTGAAATACAATCAGCCATTTCACGTTCACAAGCCTTGCCCAATCTTCCACTTAAGCTCCCCAATTTCAGGGATGGAGAGGATTTCAGCGCATTTTTAGCCCACTTCAAAAAGATCCTCGAAATCAATAACATGGATCTGGAGGCTGAAGGTGTAGCAAGATTACTTCCCCTGTTAAATTGTAAATTGTGCGACATTTTCATATCTTTACCATCTAAATGTACAATTAACTACAGCACCTTTAAAGCTGAGTTATTGGCCGCTCATAATATGACTCCCGATTTCTACCGAGAAGAATTTCGAGAAGGTCGTATTAAACCCGGATAGACGTTCCGTCAATTCGGATACATTCTTCAGAGGAATTTGAAATTTTGGTTAGAATCCTTAAAGGTTGATCCTGACTACGAGTCCTTAACAGACTTCGTGTTGCGGGATCAATTTTTTGCGTCTCTACCGACGGAGATCCGCGCGTTCGTCAAGATCGTCGGTGCCAGACCTTTAAAGAGTGTACCTAAGAAGCGGATGTCTATGCCGCAAGCCATAGTTTATACCCCAAGGAGAATCAAACTTCTCCCCAACCCCACAACCAGGAAAGAAGGAAGGATTCGCGCCCCTTGCCAGGAAAGCCGACGAATTTTCCGAGCCCCGTAAAACCCCAAAACCAAAAACGGGACACCAAACCTCCCGTTAAGATTTCTCCTCCATTACTCTTCCCGAAGCGACCAATCATATGCTTCACCTGCGGTGTAGAAAATCACATGAGCTGGAATTGCCCCCAAAATTCTAGGCTTAAAAGCGGACCAGCCCACCAAGTTCACCAGATTAATGCCACCCTGGCTTCCCCGGTGGTGCAGACCTAAGCAGCAACTTCTCCCCCTCCGTCAGGCCACCAGGTAAATTTTATTTTTGACAAAAGTTCACCGGGAACTTTGAAATTTGAGGAAGGCAGCGTGAACGGCTGCCTTGTATCGACTCTCGTCAGGGACACAGGGTGCACGTGTTTCATCGTGTCCGACGAGCTCCTCTCCCCAGTGGACCCTAACCACGAAAAGTTTGCGGTGGTACATGACTAACTTGGGCGGGTGAACCGATTCCCCGTCGTTAGATGTTACCTGCAGTGTCAGTATTATGATGACTGGGCTGAAGTCATTTCAGCACCCATACAATTCTGTTCCGTACTTATAGGACAGAGCCCTCAAGTAAGTTCCGACCCTCAGTCCCAGGCCACCCTTCCTCAAGGCCAAGTTAAGAAAGAAGCCCAGGAGCCCGTCCCCCTCAGAACCCCAATACCGTCCGAATTCTCGGAGACCCTTAACCAGGACTTTAGGACAGCACAAAAGGAGTGTGAATTACTAACACCCTTAGGTGATAAGGCCCAAAACCAGGACACGGAGACTGTCCGTGGACCCAATGAAAAAAAGTACCCCCAACGGGCCCATGGAGATACGTTCGTAGCACTGGACGAAACATCGGCGCTTGAAGAGGATTACCCCGCGGAGTCCCTTAATGTAATCCAGACAGTGTGCATCCAACCTGATGCCGATTACCCTCTTCCTTCCCTGCCAGGCGAGTCTTTTGAACTCTTTGACCTGGATATCGACCCGCAGCTGACACCACATCAAAAGAGTCAGCTACAAGAATTATTATGTGAGTTCGACGACGTTATTTCAGAGAAGCCTGGATGCGCTACTAGTTTCGAGCATGATATTAAATTAACAACCTTAGAACCCGTCCGTTCAAAACCCTATCCCAAGCCGATTCATTTACGCCAAGCTTTTAACGCCGAAGTTGATAATTTAATTAGTTTAGACATAATAGAACCGTCCACCTCTAGTTATTGTCCCCCAATCGTCATGGTCAAGAAACCTGATGGCTCTTATCGGATGTGCATCGACTTCCGGAAGTTAAATTTGGTAACTGTGTTTGACGCCGAGCCCATCCCGTTGGTAGACCAAAACCTTCACCTTTTTGAAAACGCCAAGTTCATCTCAAAACTCGATTTGTGCAAAGCGTATTATCAAATTCTCTTCCGGCCCGATGTGAAAGCATATACCGCCTTTGCAACGGAGAAAGGATTAATGCAATTTAAGCGCCTTCCTTTTGGCCTCGTCACTGCTTGTAGCAACTATAACCATCGCATGAGAAAGTTGTTAGATCGCCTTCCGAATTTATCCTTTTACTTCGATAACGTCTACATCGCTACTCGTGAATGGAGTCACCATTCAACCACCCTATTAGCTCTCTTCGAGCGACTGCGCAAAAATGGCCTCACCATTGGCCCCAGCAAATGCCATTTTGCCCACGAAACCAGAAAATACTTGGGTTTCAAAATATGACAAAGCCAGTTAGGTCCGCAAGAGGGCAAGATTAAGGCAATCGCCGACATGCCCCTCCCGAATACTAAGAAGCAATTAAGATCGTTCCTAGGATCAGCTACTTACTATCGGCGATTTTCCCAAATTTCGCTGCAATTTCGGCGCCCCTCAGCTCCCTTTTAAAAAAAATTCCCCCGATCGTCTACGTTGGAATGATGTCGCTGTTTCCCATTTTAATCAGCTAAAGAGTAAGCTCATTTCTGCCCCCATTTTAAAGTTGCCCAACCCGGAAAAATCCTTTGGGATTAAGACCGACGCGAGCAACGAGGGCATTGGAGGTGTACTCCTTCAATATGAGGATGACGGAACGAGACATCCAGTTGCATATGCTAGTCGGCAATTATTACCACGTGAAAAGAGATATGCCACTATAAAGAAGAAAGCTCTAGCAATTATCTTGGTTATTGAGAGGTTTAAAATGTACTTGATAGGAAAAGAATTTCAGATAGGAACCGACCACCGCCCGTTGGCCTATATTCGGAATGTACGACACTCCAACGGCCGAATTATGCGCTGGAGTTTACTCTTGCAAGAGTACCAATTTAAGATAAATTGTATAAAAGGTTCCGATAACCAGGTCGCTGACGCACTCAGTAGGAATGCGTTACCAAATAGTGTAGATTAATTGTATTCGTAGGATTAGGATCTCCATGTATGTATATACCGTCTTGTACGACTTAAATTAGATTCTCTTGTAATATAATTAGTTAATGTACATATATGTGTAAATTTGGTGGCTCAATGTCTATTTATTTCTCGTATGTATATATATTTGTACCTATTAAATTACGTATAAATTATTTTGTCCCATATGTACTAATTTTATATCATTTTATTGTTCCATGTCTCTTTTATGATTAAGTTTGTATTAAAGGTTAGTTTCCCCTATAATCAAGGGATCAAAATAATCATATGCAGCGAGGTAATACTAGCTAGGTGCATGAAGGTACGGTCGGTACAAGAAAACCAGTTCCCTACAACGGAGCTCTATCGTTGTCCCTTCTCTCTTTTTTTCGAAGTGACAACTTCTCCTGGAATGGAGAGGTGTGATAGAACGGTCTGAGGCCACTAAAATTCAACCGCTATCACATGTTGTTTAGAAACTCGTTGCTACCCATGTGCATCTTCGCGTCGAAGCAGGGCGTCTTATCGCCACCTAAGTCAATATTTAACCAAGGAGGTTCATCCCCCCTATCTCCGTTTCGCCCCATGCGCCGATCTCGCCAGATTGAGTTAGGCTTATGGGCAGATAAGGTATGTTCTCAGGCGCGGCTGGGCATTCCCTCGAAGCCCCCACTCCATTTTCCCCTACGCCAAGGGGATGGCTTCGACTACTTATACATTAGAATTTTCCAATAAGATCAGATCAGATCTAGATTATCTTCGCGAGACATCACGCCGATCCGGTCTCACCTTGTGCCCCAGGGGCCCTCTACCTCGAAATCCACCATTATTGTCCAGAAGAGAAAAATATTCCTTGAGTGCTAAGGTTCGAGCCTTCAAGACGCCAAGTCCACAAGGCCCCCGCCCCTATTGTTTAGAAAGAGAACAACGTTAGAACTGCCATTGTTCTTTTAGCCCATTGACAAGAAACGGTTCTCACCCTCCCCCCTGTTGTTCAGAAAAAGAACAACGTTAGAACAGCCATTGTTCTTTAAGCCCGTTGACAAGAGATGGTTCTCACCATCCCTCCCCCCTGTTGTTCAGAAAGAGAACAACGTTAGAACAGCCATTGTTCTTTGAGCCCGTGGACAAGAGACGGTTTTCACCCCCCTCCTGTTGTTCAGAAAGAGACCAACGTTAGAACAGCCTTTGTTCTTTGAGCCCGTAGGTAAGAGACGGTTCTCACCCCCTCCCCCCTGTTGTTCAGAAGAGAACAACGTTAGAACAGCTATTGTTCTTCAAGCCCGTTCATCAAGAAACGGTTCTCATTCCCAAGGCGTCACGTCAGGATAATTTAATCCACCCCCCCGTTCTTCGGCTGGAACTCGCCAGTGGACCGAAGATTCCTTCCTGTCGCCTTCCTCTGCACAACAACTTGTAATTACGTAAGCTGAGCATTACCTTTGAGTATTTAACCTTTCGTCAACCCTACCCTGTGCTTTAAATGGTTTAGCGATCCATCCCATCACTTTAATTTTTATTTGTTTACCTTTTTAAATCTCTCCCAAATCTTAATCCTCACATTAGCCAGATATTCCCACGACCCTTTCCATTCTCTGTTTATGTAAACATTTTTCGTTTTGTGTGTTGTTGTTAGTTTTATTAATAAAACTATATTTTATTAATGATAGCCATATTATTATCCTTGAGCTCAGTTCCACTTCTTAGGCATATTGAAGATAAATAACATCGCTCAACCAGATAACCACGCACTCGAAATATAATTGAATCATTCCCACAACGAATAGTTATATGGTATATCGTCGATAGTCTATTCTACCACAGTGTGGTTAAGGTCTTCGCATTTTTAGACCACTGACTATACTTCAGGTCCAGCGTGACACTCTAGTCCTCGAACTGGAATATAGCACCTCAACAGCCCTTCTAATATGCCCAGAAAAAGATTTCAAAGGACACCCTCTATGCTGCTCTCGTTTACCGTCATAGAAAACTTAATATTTTTAGTCACATGCTAATCCGTATTTGACTATGTCAGTAAGGGGGTCGCTTGGTCAGTCCGTCGTTTACGGGATGCTTGGTATTGTTTCGGTACTAACATTCTTACTAATCGCCTGATTCTAATGGAATTTGAAACCTTCATGTTGTTTTACATTCTCTTTCGAACGTTCGTATTGCTAAGTTCCTCCGATCTTAGCCAGCGAATATATATATATATATATTTTTGTCCAAAACATAACTATTCAGCCGATTCTAACAAAATTTGAAACCCTTATGTTGTTTTACATTCTCTTCCTAATACTATAATGGCACAGGTCGTCCCTAGGTTAGTCTGGGATTTAGTCAAAGTTTTGAAGGTACTAAGGTCATAAATCAGAATAAGTGAGAACACGCGACTTTGTTCAGCAGACCTTGTTTTTGAAGATAACAGTGTTGTATTAACCTCAAAAGATGGAATAAATTCCAAGACAAATTGGTGCCGTTAGTATATTTGCATTATTAGACTACCCACTCCTCTTCAAGTCCAGCGTGACGCCTTAGTTCTCGAACTGTAGGATAGCACTCAAGTTGCTCTTCTATTGTGCTCCCCAAAACACAATTCAAAGCACCCCCTTTATACTGGTCTCGTTTCCTGGCGTAGTAAATTGAATATTTTTTTTTTTTAATATAACCTCGCTGTCTTAGTGAGGTTTAATTGAAAGATGGAAAAAATTCCAAGACAAATTGGTGCGATTAATGTATTTGCATTATTATACAACTGACTCTATTTCAGGTCTAGGCTAACGCCTTAGTCCTCGATCTGGAACATAGCACTCAAGGAGCCCTTCTAATTTGCCCCCACAAACACATTTCAAACGACTCTCTATTCTAGATTCGTTTACCTTCATAGAAAACTAAATATATCTTTTAAATATAACAGGGTTGTCTTAGCTTCGAAAGATGGAAAAAAAATTCAAGACAGATGGTACGGTATTTTCATTATTAGACGAGTGACTCTATTTCAGGTCCAACGTGACGCTTTAGGCCTCTAACTGGAAGATATCATGCAACAAACCCTCCTCCTGTCTGTTGATGATTTATAGCCTGCCTAAGTTCTATGCTTAAACGTCATAGCGGCAAGCTTCGTTCCTGGTTGGTGCCTGTCCTCTGATTTCTCCGTACACCTCCCTGTGCTTTCTAGCGATCTTTTTTATCCCCTCGGTCCATCTGGGTTGTGGGGGAGTTTATTACCTAGTTTTAGCTACACACTTACTGTCAGCATCTGTGATTGAGGTTGTTATCCTCTCTAGCTAATCTTTAATCTATTCTAATGATGCCTTGCCTTGGTTAGTTGGTTCGTGTCTACGAAGGAGTTCCCTATAGCGCTTCCGTTGCGTGAAGCGTAACTTCTGTGGAGAGTGACCGAGAGCTGAATCGGTGTGAGTGAGATTGTTGTTAGAATCGCTATGTGATCGCTGGGTACTGTTGGGCTCAGGTCATTATGGTAATTGAATGGAAAGTCTTTGTTTGTCATGATTATGTCGGGCTTTGTTGCCAACAGAAGGTCATATAAGTCGGAAACTCCGGCCTTTTCCTTTGGATGTTCTTTCCTCCCATAATCATTTCCATAATCATTTATTCATGTTACCATAGCCAGCCGTTCGGCATCTGGGATTAAGGTCGCCTCGTAAGAATGCCAATGCGCGGTACCCGAACATAGTGTAGAAGTTGTTGATGGGAAAGTACGCTTGTCGACGTGGGTAGTATGCTGCCTTTATCACGATGTTATCCACTAGTGTGGGTAATTTCACGGCCACAAAAGACTCGTCTAGTTTCGCTAGGTGCCTGAACGAGATGTTCCTTTTGATGGTAACGCTAGCTTCGTCACACCTCTATTGATAATGGTTCTTCTTGATCAATCTGTAGCCCGGTATCTTCAATTGACTCGATCCTGTGTCAATACCGTCCTCCGTAATTAGGATGATGTCGGGGACGAGCACATAGAATCTGTTACCATATGTGGTAGCTTTTCCCTCCCATCCATTTACATTGAGCGTCATGATCCTCACCCAGGAAGGGATTTGGTGGCCAACATCTTCCTTCCCTATAATCGACTGCGATTTTCCTGTAACTGGCCATGAAACACACCTTCAGCTTCTAGCAATTCAAAACCACGATGCTGAGCATTATCATGGAGGCATGGTTCTTGGTCGTTGTCACGTAGCGGACTTCGGCGACAGCTTGGCCGAAGCTTACCACGCGGTTTTTGTACGTGTTGACAACCGTATCGACCATGAAGGTTGTTTTTTCATCAGAAAAAAATTAAACTTTTAATGTCGTGACTCCTCAAGTCATTGGGATGGAGATGACAGCCACCTGACGTTGTTACCTATACGTCGGTTAGCAGATGCCTTTCCACGCACCTTTATCTCTTATCGCCATCCTTCTTGACGGCCCTTACCACCGTGGACGCCGAGATGTTCTTCTTCTTTGAAATCAAAGGATTTTGGACTTCGAAGCACTTTCGAAGATCTTTCTCACATATAAACGGTTGATAATTTGAAATCTTTCCTCCCGTTCTTGGACGTCTCACAACTCTGTGGACGGTCATCTGACTGACGTTAAACCTCTTGGCGATGTCGTACTTGTTGTTTCACGTGCACAAGAGAGCAGAGCTATCGAATATTTTCACTTCCATTTAAATATAGATCATGCAAGGTTACGTAGTGTAGAGGTGGATCTTCAAGTTCAGGACGTTTAACGACGTTTCTGGCTATACACGTGCATCCTAGGTTACTAGAAAAGAAAAATAAATTGTAAGAAGGGGATATGAAATAAAAGTTTAAAACTAAAGTTGAGGATATAAATTAAAATAACAGAAAAAAATATGAGAGATTAAATTAACACAAGAATTGTCACATGCACATAAGCTCATCTTGCGAAAGAAATGTTAAGGAAGACTGAGGATTAAGAAGGTGAAGACAAGTAACAAGGAATTAAGGTTGGTTTACGGTGCCGGGCAAACATTGGTTGTTTGGGATTATCTATTGACAATGGGAAAAAAGATAGGTCGCTAATGAGAGAAGTATTATATTTATTAACATATAATAATTCAAAAATTCTGAGTGACGTAGGGTCTTGAGTAGATCCCAGTATTTTAAAATTATATGTAGATACTTTGGTTTTACAACTAATGCAATGATGGCAAATTGCTGAATATTCTTGATTCGTCTCTGCTATGCAAGGAGCGCACGAGGCTACCTAAGTCCTTCCTTTGGTTACATACAAGGCAAATGAAATTATAGACTACATGCTTTTTTTTTCGGGCTAGAGCCTATCCTTACATTTAAAAAACATTCCCATTTTAAATTGGTTAACACACACACAGAGTAGTAAAGCGAGTGTGTAAACGTCGTATTACATGAATCCTGTTTTAATAGAATTTACCTTCATCCTGAAAATATATATATATATATATATATATATATATATATATATATATATATATATATATATATATATATATATATATATATTAGTGTAGTTGGGTAGCAGTCTTTCTTGAATGCAAATTTTGTTGAAGACCATTGTGTATTTTGCCTTAATTAATTTCCTTTGGTAACTTCTCTTCTTCTAACTGTGGACAAGTAATCCACCATCTACAAGATGGAATAAAAAAGATAGTTGGAAGAAGAGAAAGTTGCCAAAGGAAATTAATTAAGGCAAAATACACAATGGTCTTCAACAAAATTTGCATATATATATATATATATATATATATATATATATATATATATATATATATATATATATATATATATAGAGAGAGAGAGAGAGAGAGAGAGAAAGAGTAACAAGTAATAAGAAGTAACAAGAAAAGTAAGTACCCTAGGAGGCCTTACGGTCAATTCAAAGAGGGTACCTTTGGACTAGCAATCGAACAGGCACATGGCTGCTCAATTGTTTTGCGTCCCTAAACGGCCGCTCTTCAAGACTTTGTCCAATCTTGACTTGAACTGGTCAACAGATTAACTGTTGGCAACTTCCACTAGAAGTGCGTTCCACTTACCGCAGATATTGTACGTGAAAAAATTTCCACACAGATTGCGGTTGTAACGCTTCAGTTCAAGTTTGAAGCCGTGATTGCGCGTTCTATTTTCACTCAGTGTGAAAATATCCCGGTAGTCAACAATGTCGAATCCTCGAAGTATTTTGAAAACCTCGATGAGCTGACCACGCAGTCTACGGGTTCCCAGGAAGAACAGATCTAATTCCCTTAGTTTATCCTCATAACTTTTATGTCGGATAGAGGTAATCAGCTTGGTTGTCCTGGATTGTACGCGTTCCAACCTTTTGATATTCTTTCGAAACGAAAGATTCCAAAATTGTACGGCATACTCCAGGTGCGGCCGAACGAGGGAGTTGTCCAAACTGGCGCTTTATGTAGCCTAACATTCTTTTGGCTTTCTCCTCTGCCTCGATGCACTGTTTCGAGAACTTGAGGTCCCTAGTAATAGTTACATCCAAGTCCTTCTCAGTGTCACTCGATTCAAGAGCAGTGCCCTTAAGGATATCCTGAAATTGAGGGTTTCTGTGGCCGATATGCATCACTTTGCATTTGTTCACGTTAAAAGGCATTTGCCACGTGTCCGACCATTCCCCAATCTTTCCAAGATCTTCCTGCAGGCGGGCAGTATTTCCATCCTTTGCAAGTTCATACCAAGCTTGGTATCGTCGGCAAATTTGGAAATCTTGGCAACTATGTTCTCTATCCATGTCGTTGACGTAGATGATTACTAGTAGTGGTCCCAGGACAGAACCTTGAGGCACCCCGCTAGTAACGGGTACCCACTTAGAAGCCTGTCCATTCACCACCACCCGTTGCCGTCTGCCACTTAGCCAGTTCTGTATCCAGCCAGCTACTTTTCCGTCTATGCCCAGCGCTCGGACTTTCCGGAGAAGGCGGCGCTGTGGTACCTTATCAAAGGCTTTCTGAAAGTCTAAGTAAACCACATCCACTGCCTTGTCCCATTGGTGCTCACTCAAAACGAAGTGGAAGAATTCTACAAGGTTCGTCAGGCATGACCGTTGCCTTCGGAAGCCGTGCTGGGAACTCCTCAGTAGCAGGTTTGACTCTAAATACGACGTCACTTTGTCCACCATGATGCTTTCCATGAGTTTACCGACTATCGAAGTCAGACTGATAGGTCGGTAGTTTGACAGACAGACAGAGACAGATAGATAAATAGATAGATAATCTTGAGTCTAGAAGAAGGAAATTAAATTCAAAGTTTAATAATTCAAATATTTTGCAAGTTATATTTTGTTTAAATCAAATCCTATGTATGTTTTATATTTACTGCAAATTTTATTGATATTAAAATTGTAGTTTCGTCACATTCTAAAATTATACTTGATGTGCCCAAATTTACTTGTCCGCTAGTGCGTCTGACACAGGGATAGTATGTGTACGATAAGATCAGAGACTAAGTAAGCTAAAAATTCTCTTTAGTTGTGTTAAATTACTTACGTCATTGTGCTTTGAGAAAGTGACAGAATCATCACAGAATCATGCTTCAAGGAGTAACGTTGGAAATATAAATATGATTTTCTCTTCAATTTGCTACTATTCAAATTGGTCTCGTCAAAGTGTTTATGAGTTAATTAAAAAGATAAAAGCTAACGGTTCAATAGCCAGACAGTAAGGTAGTGGTAGGCCTTAAAATGCTACAGCAGAGAATAACGAGGTCGCTCTTGATGAACATTTTCTATCTCAGGAAGATAAATCATCGATTCATCAATTCTCGTTCCTCTGAGAATACGTATTTTTCATTCAAATCATAACGTAAGAAAACGTAGAAAGCGCCGCTTTACGATCACTAGTCAGCTAAAAACGTTACAATATGTGTTATCGACGAAAAGGATTTCTCTTTGGAGTGGTCATGAGCAAACAAAATAACAGTTTATGGTTTGAAGTAAAAGGATATTCAACTTTCATGTCTTTATCTTTAAACCTGTCGATTCAGCCGAATGTAATGGTTTGGGCAAGAATATCATTAAAAGGAAAAAGGAGAATTCATTTTATTGACACAAAAGAATGAAAAGTACGCACTGAAAGCTACATTAGTCTGTAAGATTGCGCCTAACTTCCTGATTGCCGCAAGCTGTACAGAGATATAGACTACATTTTCCAGCAAGATGGTGCTCTTTCCCATACAAGCCAAGCAATTCGAAAGTATCTAGAATATAATTGTCCATATTTCATCAGAATAAAAACGAATGACGTCCTCAAGCGTTAGTATAATCTCATAGATTATTTCATTTGAGACTTTTTCAAAGGCAAAGTTTAGTGCAAGCAAAGAAATAAATTTACTGAAAATAAACTCAAGTAAAAAATCTTTTAGGCGTGTTAGGACATAATATCACATGATGTCCTAAAGTGCATCGCTCCAAGGAAGATGAGGTTTAGGAGAGTGTATCAACAGAAAGGTGGCCACATTGAAAATCTTAAGAAATAAACCTATTTTTATTAAGAATTTGGGGGGCTAGCACGCATAACCTTACTTAGTCTCTGATCTTATCGTACACACGCTCTACCTGTGGCAGGCGTACTAGCGGCAAAGTAAATTTTGGCACATGAGGTGTAATTTTTCAATGTGACGAAATCACAATAGTATGACCAATAAAATTAGCTTGATTTATTAGGCCTAAATGTGGAGAAAATATCAGGTATAAAATATCTTATTAGTGTGAGTTATTCAACTTTTAATTTAGTATATATTTTTTCTTGGCCTTAGTGTTTGTTTAATCTTCTCAGCTTTCGATCTGAAAGAAAACTCTCTTCAGAGATGTTCTCAACGATATATATATATATATATATATATATATATATATATATATATATATATATATATTGTGGGAGAATGAATATCACGAGGATAAACAGTCAACTGTTACGCTCCACATTAGCCAATACTTTACCCCCCATCCCCTTTTTCCCGCTGCCGCAAAGACCCTTCGAGCATCGCTCGCAAATAAGGATTTCAGTCAGCAGATTTCGTAGTCCTTTAATATAAACAGAGGAGGGTCTGACAGCCTGTAGAATAAAAATCTATGAACAGGCTCACTGTCCCCTCCAATTGTTTATGTCTATTCTCGCCAAATAAACGAAATCTCATTTTCTCCGTGCGTAAGCCAGAAGGGGCGAAGTGTCACAACGTTGAAAATTCATAGCCTAGGAGTGAGGCTTGACTGTGGCCTAGTGAGGGTTTGCTCCTTCTAAACTTCCTCGTCTCACCTCCCCCAAGGGATAATTGACGTATATATAGTTCGATCTTGAGAAATGAAAAAGTAAATCGAGAGAAGAAGACGAGTCCATGAGGCAAACAAGGAATCAAGAAGATAAGTGGAACTGAGCGGGACTTTCCCTCTCAAGGCTGTTACTTTGTTCGCTTAGAAGAGTAGACCAGTGGTATCGACACCAAGTCTCATACCATTCTCTTCCAGAGAAAATCCCTTATCTCAGTTTTCTGATAAAAAAAAACAGAGATACCCCTCACTATTGAGGAATACCAACGTGAATTCCCATTCGAGAAAAGATTCACCTCTTGGTTAAGTCTCATTACCGAGAAGTCCAAATTTGTAACATAGGAATCCGGAATAATTTCCGTTCATCCAAGATCTCCCCATTTACATCTTCAAATCGAATAGCCTCGCCACGCGCCTCAACCTACCCAGTGAGAAGCATCAGCTGTTTTTCCCGAATAGCCTTGCCACACGCCTCCACTACCAAGTGAGAAGCATCAGCTGTTTTCCCAAACACCCTCACGTCTGCGAGGAATTCTCCAGTCCAACTCGCCTCTAATCAACTCATCGAGGAGGCTCTCGTTCAAGATCACCCAGCTGTCGACTACCTCTGAGTTAAAGGTAAAAACGAATCTAAAACTTATTCCTTTTCTGTTATTTCCCATTCCTTGCGAAAGTGTATTTAAAGATTTAATATTTCATTCTTTTATGTAATTAAAAGTATTCTTTTGCATAAGTGGTTTAATTAGATCCTCGAACGCTGCAAATGGTAATAGATATATAATAATACGAATCCTCCCTGGTTAAAGAATTAAGTTAGAGCATTGTGATAGAACGGGTTGAGGCCGCGTTAATTTCAACCCCTATCACATATTATTTAAAACCACGATGCTCCCACGTGCATCTTCGCTTTGAAGCTTGGAGCCTTATCGCAACCACCTGAGTCAATGTTTAAACAAAGAGGTTTATCTTCCCCCGTTCGCCCACATACGCCGACCTCGCCAGGTTGAGTTAGGCTTATGGGCAGATAAGGCATCGTTCCCAGGCTCGGCTGTGCATTCCCTCGAAGCTCACACTCCATTGTCCCCCACGCCAAGGAAGTGTCTCGACTATTTAGATGGAAACTTTACCACTAAGAGCATATTGGAGATCCAGATTTTCGTCGCGAAACATCACCCCGACCCTCTCTCACTTTGTGCGCGAGGGACCTCGACCTCGAAATTCACCATCACTTGTCCAGAAGGAGGACAATATCCCTTGAGTGCCAAGGTTTGAGCCTTCGTACGCCGAGTCCGCAAGGCTTTCCCCTTGTTGTTCAGAAAGAGAACAACGTTAGAACAGCCATTGTTCGTTCGAGCCCGTTGACAAGAAACGGTTCTCACCCCCCCCCCTGATGTTCAGAAGAGAACAACGTAGAACAGCCATTGTTTGTTTGAGCCCGTTCGCCAAGAAACGGTTCTCACCCTTCCCCTGTTGTTCAGAAGAGAACAACGTAGAACAGCCATTGTTCGTTTGAGCCCGTTCGCCAAGAAACGGTTCTCACACTTCCCCCTTGTTGTTCAGAAGAGAACAACATTAGAACAGCCATTGTTCTTCAGCCCGTAGACAAGAAACAGTTCTCACCCCCCTGTTGTTCAGAGGAGAACAACGTAGAACAGCCATTGTTTTTCAAGCCGTTCGTCGAGAAACGGTTCTCATTCCAAAGACGCCACGTCAGGATCATTTAATTCCCCCCCCCCTCCTTTTGCTGGAACTCGCCAGTGGACCGAAAATTCCTTCACGTCGACTTCCTCTGCACCACTAGTATAAAATTACGTAAGCCGAACGTTACCTTTGAGTATTTAACCCTTTTGTCAATTCTATCCTGTGCTTTAAATGGTTTAGCGAACCATCCCATCTCTTTAACTTTATATTTGTTTTACCTTTTTAAATCCTTTAATCCTCGGATTAGCCCGAGCCCCCACGACCCCTTCCATTCTCTGTTTATGTCAATATTTTCCGTTTTGTGTATTGTTGATAGTTATTATTAATAAAACTCTATTTTATTAATGATAGCAATATTATTATCCTTGAGCTCAGTTCCACTTCTTAAGCATATCTAAGATACATAGTATCGGCCCGCCAGACATCCGGGCACTCTAAAGATAATTAAAGAAGTTCCCTCAACGAATAGTTATATATGGTATATCGTCGAGAGTCCATTCTACGACATATATTATTAGAGAAAAGTGGAACGGATTTACTCATGTACGAATCAGACGCACACCCGTACTCGGCTGTAAACCACGACATATATATAGTATCATCCATAATGATTCGGACATTTACCTCCAATAAATAATAAATAAACCAAAAACTGTATGAGGCCTTTATGCCAAAGATTATTGACCTCACATTTTCCCAAATCAGAGACTAAGCACTACCTAAATTAACAGTAAGTAAGACATTTGCCATCTAGAGAGATGGAGACTTCCATAACGAAAAATTCCATGAGTTTTCCATACTATAAAGGGCCGATTTTTCAAATTACTCTAGCTTCATAGTAATCGACATACTAGTTACTGTAGAGTTGTAAATGGTTTGTTTACTTCATTTTGGAGGGAAAATCTTCCTATGGAGAAATACTTAGTTATATGGATTTTTTTAACCAACGAAGTTTAACTAAACTAATAGAGATTGATATCGCAAAGAATAAAACATTTATAACTTAATAAATAAGTGGCGTTTTACCATGGCAACTCAATTAAAAGTTTCAAAGCAGTTTCTCTGCGCAATGAAACCAGTATGAATCGGTATTTTTTTGCTCATTCAAGTCGAATAAAGACTGCTATGAAAATAGTAAACAACTCTGAGCCATATTTAACATTGCACAATATTATTGAGTTACCTCTTGAAATTTTAAAATGGGTGAGGTTTTTCTTGGTTTCAAAGATGCATACACATCCTATTCATCTTTTCTTTGTTCCTAGGAAAGTAAGATTTGTTTACAAATACTAAAATTAGCTGAACATAGATAATTTACAGGCCAGCAGGTTAAACATGGTCAGGAAACTAAATGTAAAGCGCGAAAAATTATTTTACCTAAATTTCATATTAAATTTCAATTAGTAAAACAGTTTATAAGGTCATGAATACTTAAAAGGCAAATGAAGACAATGGAAAGGAAGGCTTAGTGTGTATTTTCACCGGACTTTGTAGATTTTATATGAGTCGAAAGTTCCTAATCGTGGAGAGCTATTTGCATACCATATATATAAAGATCTTAAGGTCAGCAAAGAGCAGAATGAAAAGTTTCATAAAAAAATTACTACTGCACATTAAAAGGGAGGTTGTAAGGTGACTGGGAGATCTCAATGATAATTACTATGAACTTTGACCTTTAATGCTAGTTCTCTTGAGCAATTAAAATGAAATCCAACACCGTTTTCTAATTGTAATACACGCTATGTACGACTACTTTATAAATTTTGCCAATTAGAAAAAATATTTTCTTTTGCGTAAAAGAGCTGACGAACAAAGAGCAATGAATAAGTACGATAGTCTTTAAAATGACAACCTCACTTTTTTCTTGAATATTACTATTTATTAATATTCTGCTCTTGACCCTTTAAGTTGCTGCAATAATTTGAAATATAATGGAACGGATTTTCTTTATAAACACACCTTCAACAAAGAAAATATTCAATTGACGTAATATAAGGAAACGAATTCCCTTTATGAACATACAACTTCAACAAAGAAAATATTCATTTGACGTAAACTTCAAATCTAAAATCTTCAATTGGTCATTGTAGTTGAATTTGGGTGATCTTAAATCAGAATCACTTGTAATATACAAGTTACCACCGAATGTACCCGTTGATTAATTAAAAAGAAACACCAGGAGAAATAATTGACACTAAGAATATTGTGATTCTCGACTGCCAGCAAACATACACATCAACATGAAACATTCTCTTAATTGTACAAGTAAAATATAAGCACGCAATGGCTACACAGAATGATTTGTTAAACTAGTAAACAATGGAATCATTGTTTTAGCCTAAACTAATTCTAACTTAATTGCAGAAATTATTACTAAAAGATCTATTTAGCCCTTGTTGGATAATTTCTGAGTAAGCAAAGATTTAGAGGGGTTACAAAAAAAGATCTTTGTAAGTCGTCTAAGATTTTCAACTGATTTATGATAATTTTACAAAGCTGAAGCGGCAAATGATATCGATTTCTTCCTCTATGGTTATGTTTTTGTGCTCAGTCGATTTTAAAAAATCCCGATCTTATATCTAATTCGATTGCGATTTGGTGACATTTTCGGTTGTTTTTTTCTATATTTTTCATTCGAAATAGGATTTTAAGCTAAAAATTTCGTTATCTAACACAATGTATTAATTAATAGTTACAAAATTTGATTAGTGGAGACTAAATATTAGGCATTGATGAAGGTAAGTACATGTAAATTTGATTTTTGATCATCAATGTTCAGAATTCAGGACATGAACATCCGTTTCTTCGAATTCCTAGAATGCTCAGCGGTAGGGATCTTTTTATTCAGAGTCCAACAGTAATCAGCCATCATGACTCCATCTTTCGTCTCATGATGGAATCTCTCCTACTGCTCGTCGCTCATTTATCTCAGATTATCAGGAAAGCGATTTTGATGCTCATGTTGCATCCGAAGTTTCTGAAAGCAGTTAACAAATTGGTGGCAAGTTCTGTCGAGTTCCTGGCCTTCTTGTTACCAAGAAATCTCTTCACGACCACAACACAAGTCTTCCAAACTTCCAGTTCTACTTCTTTCATTGAGTTTTCAAACTCTGGATCACTGAGGAGCTGACGTATTTCAGGACCGTCAAAGATGGCATCATCCTTGTCCGTAGCTTTAATGAACTGTTTGATCAAGCCATGCTGAATGTGCAGCGGTGGGAGGAGTATCATGTATTTGTACACCAGAGGGTTGTTTGTGACATTCCTTACTCTACAAGGCACCAATTCCTCCCGTACAGGCCAGTTCTTCTTTGTGTAATGCTGACCTCGGACTGATGTTCCAGCAAAAGGTTCACTATCTATAGGTCAACAAAAATAAACCACTCATGCTGATTATAAAGAATTTTCTCCAGCACGTACGTACTTCATCGCTTCATACTTCTTCAGTGTAGTTGAGTGAATGAGTGGTAGAGAAGCAAACCAGTTTTCTTTGTGCAACAGAACACATTTATTCAATCGCTATCTGCTCTCAATAAACAGTCCCTAATATTCGGGTTTGTACTGTGGCACTCCAACTTGTGCAGGAGCTGCGTCATAGTTATAGAGTACACCATTTCCTTCTTTTCAGATTCGAGCTCTGTCTGAGAGAAGTTTTTTCCCTTCAGTTTAGATGCCAAATATTCGACTAAGGACTTTGACGAGCATTGATCCCAAACTTTATCATTTATCTTCCTTTGAGAAAAAGAATGTGTAGCATCATCATCAAAATGCATTTCTTCTTTTTCATTTTTCTTTAACACTGGAGGACAAAACTTTACTAATATCAGGAAGTCCTCGCAAAGAGAGCTAGTGGAATTTTATCACAATGTGCTATAGAACGATGTGCTAATTAACATGAAGATACTTTAAGCTTCTCTGGTTATTTCTGTCGATCCCAGTCAAATCAATAGCACAAAAGTAGCAGTCAGTGTCATGGTTTATCAACTCCCTCCAAACCATGGAATTTCCAAACTTCAGACAACTCTCCTTGCTCTTGATCCAACGACGCAGATACTCGGTGAATGTCTTGCATACCATGTGTCGCACCCAAGCTTTATCCTGTTCACCTTGTTTCATACCAAAATACACATGTAAGAAGTCTTTAAGAAACTTGTGACTGGATGCCTGTTAGGACTAACGGTGTATTCGCTGCAGATGAAGTAGAATACATCGGGCTTATTTTTGCAAGATCTTCTGGCTGAATCCATTTCATTCAACCTACAAAAGTAAAGTACCAGCTAGTCAAAAAACTTACTGGATGCAAACTCTTCAGAAATCGTTTATATTTTTAATAAATAAGAAATATTTTTAAATCATTCAAATATAAAATACCAATCCATGGAAAAAATCCGTATAAAACATCATTTAGCGATAAATCAAAAAGGTGACCGGATTTAGCAAAACTAATGTGATTTTTGCATCCAGCAAATCAAAGTGGCCTAAATCAGCTAAAAAAGCTGCCGTATGTCAGGTTAGATTTCCTGACCTCTGCTTGCTTCCTTTGACTGAGAAGGGAACGTGACAAGCCCACAGGACACTCTGAGATTGGCCTTACCCTGAATGATGCACTTTAAACGTGGGTTGCACTAAATCGAGTAAGGGTAACTACTTTCCTTGGCCGAATTAAAATAATCAACTAACTAGGAGGTGTTGGATATCAAACTGGATGAAACAAAATAATATTTACTACTGTACACCAAAATAAACTAATGGATACAACATGGAAATTACAAAGAACTAAATGGGGAAAAGGTTTACACACGTAAGCTCCAGGCGGGATCCCTGAGCACGTACACACAAACGTACATGCTTGGAAAAAGGGAAACTACCATTTCGGGTGGATCTGCCACTCGAGGATTCTGTACCTGACAGAAAGGATTGGGGAGGTGGAGTTATGAGCGTCGAGATCGATTGTTTTTTAACGGCACGGTTAGGTTTGCACTTGGCCGAATTAGTACTCGGCCTGCTTAAAGTTATGAAGGAGAATACAACCTGTCTTCTAACAACTACTGCTAGCCTCGAAAGGATGGATCTAGGGAGTATTTCGCCATGGAGAAGCTGAGTCAAATACAGCAGTGTGAGAGTCTCCTCGTTCCTAGTTCTTATTTCTTCTTGTTTAATTTTCTTGTCTTTGAGCTCTTTGGGTAAAGGAGGCCGAGAGAAAGAATTTTTTTCCGATGCGTCTCCTTTGGCAAAATACTAATCTTACCCAGGCCAACGTTTAACTATTTATACGGGACCGCCAGAAGTGAATTTTACCGAGACGCTGGAAGTGGATTTTACTTAATCTATACAGCGGCGCCGGGAGTGAATTTAGGCCTTCACGCCATCTCGCGGAACCTCAAGTTGTTACAATTAGGATCGCTCTAGGGCGTCTTATCAAAGGGAAGTTACCTCAAAAAGAGCCGATCGTGGGTTCTTTCCGACCCACGCTTCTCTCTCTCTCTATCTCTCATCTCCATTTTTTTCATATTTGGCATCTCCTTCCCCTCAAAATGGAACTTCCTGAATGAAGTGACATCCAATAATAACAAAAAGTATGTATACCTCGTAATTTTGAAACAACAAAACAGAGAAAAAAAGGAAACATGGCACTAAATTAAAAAAAAAATCCACATAGAGGGACTGGGGAGTACATATGTATAAGGATTATCATTTCACAAAAAAATAATTAACAATGACCACAATTATCAACAAATAGCTTTAAGAATGATGCTCACTTGCTTCGGGTACATAGCCCATATAAAGTTAGCACAATCAGTCTACTATACCAAAAATATTAAATAAAAAAAAGAGAACATGTTTCTTTAAACTTAATGGAAATATTGCCAGAGCATATGAACAAAAAAAGTCAATCTCAAAAATTAGAAAAATTTATTCTCAATCAGTACAGTTCGAAGAGGAAGCCATCGGCCATACAGTTTTTTGAGCCTTTAATATACAAGATCCTAAATTAATATTCTTGTAAAAACAAACTCTAGCTCATTAGACGACCATTATTGTTTTTTTTCTACATTTCGGAGGTAGGACAAGGGTTTATGGTCAGATTCTATTACAAACTCTTTCCCTACCAAAAATATTTTATACGTTTGAATTTCCCAAATTATCCCGAGGGCCTCTCGCTCAATCACAGCGTAGTTCTTTTCGCGGGGTAGCAATTTGTGACTTGCATATGCGATGAGAAAGCTCTCATCATTTTTTCCCATACTGGACTAGAACGCAGCCTATTCCCTCGTTGCTGGCATCTGTTAGAATGCCAAACGGTTCATCAGGATTGGGCCAACGTAACATGGGCACCGACACGAGTTTTCCCTTAGGTTTATTAATACTCTTAACTGACAGCGGGCTCCATACGAGGCGCTCCGGCCTTTTTCAAAAAACTTCACACAAGGGAGCGGAGAGTGAGGCGAAATTTTGAATAAATCGTCTGTAAAAGGACGCGGAACCCATAAAAGGATCTTAATTGATTCTTGGTAGTGGAAGAAGCATTTCAACCTCAACATTAAATGCATCTCTCAGATGTATGGGCAGCGGATGCTGCATAGATCGGACGGGTTCTTGGGTGGTCAATTTGATGATGTGTTCAAATTGGGCTACACAACCAGGATTTTCCGAGAAGACATCACCGAATTGCTTCAGGAGTTCTTGTAGATGGGTTTTCTAAAGAGGCGACATCTGGTTGTTAACTTTTAGTTCGGCCGACGAGGATTTAGTTGCGTCTGGCAAGATGTGTGCGGGGTATTCGCTGTCTTGCTCTATTCAGGCAACTTGTATTACACTTAGGGGGTCTATGGAATTATTAGCCTCCATAGGCGATTCCTCATCTATTGCCACAATCTGGTTAGCCCGTGCGCGTCGGTGATACCTCTTGAAAAGATTTACGTGGAAAAGCTTCCTTCCCGTTTATGTTTTAATCAAATAATAGACGGGGCCCTTCGATTGGCTCGGTAATTTGTTATTTTCAGTTGGGAGCAACAACAAAACTTCCTCACCTGGCTTAAATTTTCTATCTTTAGATTTGTAGTCGAAGTTAGTTTTATATTTATCCAGGTTAACATCCGCATTTTGATACGATATTTTGGGGCATTTCTCCACCCTCTGTCGTAACTCGAGCAGATACTAGTACGAAGATTGTATTTCCGGATCCAGTTTTTGATTTGTAAATAGCTACTTCAAAATGCTCAACGGGCCTTGTACATCCTTCCGTATAGTAATTCAAACGGAGCGAAACCTAAGGTACGATGGGGAGTTTCTCAATAGGCAAAAAGAGCTACCGAAAGATATCAGTGCCATTCCCTTGGCTGCTCGGCACATAATTTCTTCAGAATGGCTATGAGACTGAAATTCACCCTTTCGCACATTCCACTTCCTGTTGGGTTGAACTGGGTCGTAAGCAAGTGTTTTATCATGAGCAACCTGCCCACATATCCATCAATTAGGACGTAAATTGGCGGGCCACGATCCGACAATATCTCTTTTGGCAGCCCAACACGGAAGAAAATCGTGATGAGTGCTTCGGCACAATAGATGCTGTCAATCTTCGGCACAGCCTCAGGGAATCTGGTGTAAAATGGACCAGAGTTAAATCATAAATATGGACCTCACTTGAAGGTGGGTGAAACGGCCCGATCAAGTCATTCGCCACTTGGGAGAAGGGTTCAGAGATTAATGGACACTTCTCTAAGGGTGCAGGCTTGACTTTCCCTCTAATCGCGGTCTTCTGGCAGATGTTGCACGAACGACAGTAAAGCAGAATTTCGTCCGATGTTCCTGGCCAATAGAAATATTTAAAGACCCGTTGTGCCGTCCTAGAGTGGCTAAAATGACCCAAGAAGAGACTATCGTGGACGGTTCGAAGGATGAGTTTACATGGGAGCGAGGGACACATAACACTTGAGACTATGGGTTATTGTCTGCTGAGCACATGCGGTAAAGGAGGTCATCCTTAACAACGAAAGAGATTTTCTTGTTGCCCCTAATGAACTCTCGCGTCTTGTTTTGTGACTTTATCCATAGGTGGCGAAGAGATTCGCACTCTTTCTGATTTTTCATAGTCTTCGATCAGGATATTTGGGCAATCTGAAGCGCCGGGGGTTTCAAGAGGTGCGGGCACTTCTGATTCTTTAGCCGCTTGAGATTAGGTGGTCACGGGTTGAGCCACGGATGTGGGGAAGGCGGATACCTGCGGGCTCCGGCAAATTAAAGCGGCACAGGACTTGATGGGCGCTGTGACGACCTCAGCCCAGCTAGTGAAGTAGGCGCACTCCATGTAGCATATCACAAAGAGGAATCTGTTAGCGTGCCCCAGGTAATCGTGCACTTTTGCAAACCTGTCGTGATCCCGGGCTACAGGTGGAAGTAATCTGTCAGATATCACGATGTAAGCGCACCTTGTGTCGCG
The DNA here is from genome assembly GCA_963969495.1 of Ceratothoa steindachneri. Lineage (NCBI taxonomy): Eukaryota > Metazoa > Arthropoda > Malacostraca > Isopoda > Cymothoidae > Ceratothoa > Ceratothoa steindachneri. Next base: position 73,288,618 of record OZ018326.1, on the reverse strand, counting down.
CACAAGAGTTGAGATTCGGCAACAGTTCACCGCTCTAGTTTTGAATTGAAGACCTCCAGGAGTGCTTTTATCAAACAGAAAGTTCACCTGGTGACCGGTGGGACTCGGTTTGCTTGAAGGGAGAGAAGATGTGTAAGGGGAGATATGATTGAGCTTTTTAAAATCTGCTCTGGGATGATAAGTTGAATTTTAGCAAGTTATTTGAGTTGGAAGGTAGTAAGTAATAGGACTAGGGATCACCACTGAAAATATTTTTTCACCAATAGAATGATAGATTATTGGAATAGTTTGCCATCTGAGACAGTAGACAGTCCAAACTTGAATGTATTCAAACCCAGATTAGATGATTTTATGCGGAGGGAGGGTTAACTTTGGGGGGTATTCTGAGCTCATTCCTGTGAATGCAGTTTTTGAATATTGTATATTACGATTGATTTGGATTTTGATGAATCTTGATGATGATGCTCTTTGTTTTTGACACATTCCTGTGTATGGTTCAAATTGTATATTGTAGATGAATGATCTGACACAATCCTATGGATTGTTTATATTGTATATTGTAGATGCATGATCTGACGCAATCCCATGGATGCATTTTGTGGGTGGATTTTGACAGATTTGGATGACCTTTGATAGGCCCTTGTGGCTTTTGTCATCCGTGAAATTATGTTATGTTATGCTTCTGGCTGAGACGGCGGTTAGGCAGGCCTGGCACTTATATTGTGCACCTAGTGGGGATGGCCACTTGTAAATTAAGAATTCTGAGGGAAATTAGTTCTTACATGACCCTCTTCTCTACAGGAGTAACATACGAGAGTTCTCCTGGGGAACGACGAAACAGGTCGGATTAAAGGAGAAGGGTTTAGGCTTAGACGGACCAGTCATTTTTATGAACTTATCCCTGATATGGAGAACGAATTTGGTTTTATGAATATTTGCTTTGGAAGAGTGTGGTTCCGTTTTCTTCCCTTCTTTTGGATAGCAATTATGACTAGCCGCATATACATCCCCTTCCTCGGTGTACTCTTTAAATGTTAGGCACTTCCGGTTTTTAACAAAGGATCTGATCTCTGACGGAAGCGACGCCGAGGGTTGGTCTTTGAGGACGAAGTCAACCAAAGCATCGTATTCCTAGGGAACTTTGGACGCGTCTAGCCAGAAATAGAAAAATTGCGCTGCAGGGAATAACCAAATTAACGGAATGTTTGATTAGGCTGGATCCGGGCTCTTGGGGTAAGGAAAGACGAGAAAGAGAATTCTTCTGCGCTGCGTCTCCTTTGGCAAAATACTAGTCTTATCCATGCCAACACTTAAATATTTATACGGGCCCGCCGAAAGTAAATTTTACCGAGGCGCCGGAAGTGGATTTTACTTAACCTATACAGTGGTGCCGGGAGTGAATTTAGACCTTCACGCCATCTTGCAGAACCTCTCGTTGTTACAATTAGGCTCGCTATAGGGCGTTTTATCAAACGGAAGTTACCTCAAAAAGAGCCGATCGTGGGTTCTTTCCGTTCTACCTGTCTCTCCATCTCTATCTAAGATCTCCATTTCTTTTACCTTTGACAAAAGCTTAGATAATAAACCGTTTATGGCCACTGAAATGAATTAATTATCTTTCCTAACTAAGAACTCTAATAGAGATACAAGTAATTAGCGCCGAGAGGGAAAACTGTGGGTGTTGGATCTAGGAAGGCACACGATCTTCCAGATGCCATCCGCAACAAGGTTGCGCATGTTACAGATGACAACCCCTTGCGGGGTCTTCAACCAGGAGATTCCAGCGAAACCGTTTTCCCCATTTAAGGTATTCTATTAGTTCATTAAATTCCTATTAAAAAAGAAAGCTTTGAGCCCCAAACATCTCCTCTCTCGAGCTAATTAGCGTTCTCCCCTCCTATCTACTCTTGCGGCCTCATCTGTTTAAAAGCAGCTGTGGTCTGAATAAATCACCAAGTTGAAACTTCTTTTGGAATTAAATAGTAACTTGGAGTCTGGAAGATAAATTGAGATGTTTTGCAGGAAAAAATGTGGAGGCAAGAAATGAAACCAAGACAGTGTATGATAATTGCCAGAGTTTAAAAATTAGAATGAGAGATAAGAAAAAAGAATCAGAAAATCTAATTATGTCCAAATCACTCAAAATAGGTAAAGGAAAATGTTGCCACGAACTTATATGCAAAACAGGGACCTCTGTTACCTTGCTGATAGCAAGGCATGGGAAAAATGAAAAATGAAATTCGACCGATAATGGAAAACTGTGAATTAGAAGAAAGAACAGAATTAGTAAAAAATTGCGGAAACTGAAAAAAAAATCAGCAACCCTCCATATAAATAAAGGCAGGGAGAATAGGTTCTAAAAACAAGTTCGTACAAGAGGCACAATGCTCAATTGTACGAGCGTGCATAGGATTCAAGAGGCAAAAATACAGAATTACAAACCAGTTTAGATCCTAAGATGCACTCGTGGGAGGTTCAAGAAAGAAGGAAAAGGGCGGAAATGAGAACTGATGGAAAGTTAAAAGAGATTGAGGATATGAAATATTAATTCATTTAACAATTTTTGCTTGTATAAGTTATAGTTTAAATATTTTTTAATTATTTCATAGGATATATTATTATAGTGTTTATAATGTCATTCCTAGGCAAGCTATTCTATGTTTGTGTTATTTTATAAGAAAAGATATTAATTGCTATTGCAGTGCTAAGTCTTTTGTTTACTAGCTTATAACCAGTGTTTCTAGTGGGTAATCGGCTATTTGGTTCAAATATTAAATTATAGTTTATATTAGAGAGCCCTATAGTATTTTAAATACTTCTATAGGTTGACTCTGCAGATACCACGATTCAAGTGACAATTGATTGATTTGCCTCCGTCTTGCTCATACGATAAATTTCTAAGTTAAGTAATTCATTTCGTCGCTCGATGCTGGAAGCGTACTAATATTGCATGTCCTTTCGCATGTATGGGGACCAAAATTGCACCGCATACTCTAAATGTGGTCGTACAAGCGCCTTATAAATACTTCTTTATTTAAACGCAAAATAGCTAGGTACGAGTATGTAGGCAAAAACCCTATTTTCCCTTCGTTAAGCTACATTCCATTGATTCGAAAATTTTACTCCTTAGAGATAAACATACTTAAATCCTTTTCCAGGTTAACCCTTTTTAAAATTTCTGGACCCATATTGGAATCTCTTTGTAGATTATCATGACCTATATGCCTTAACGTACACTCTTTCACGTTGAACTGCTTCTGTCTCTGAAAATTTTCAGTCAATATAGTATTTTACCTAGTAAGTCCATGTCATAATATATATATATATATATATATATATATATATATATATATATATATATATATATATATATATATATATATATATATTAAAAATGCAAGTGCTAGAGAACAGATCCCTGGAGAACGCCGCTATTGATTCATGCCCATAATGAATTATAATTCATTGACTTTAATTCTAAATTGTGTCTAGCATTCGGATGCAGGGGCAGATCATTGGTCAAAAATTTTGAAAATTTGTGTGCTTACTTTTTAAATGAGATTAGTTCATTTTTATATATTTTCATGCACTGAATCCAAATATCACCTTGAAAAATGCTTATCTACTATAGGTTTAAAGATACGCGGCATGAAATATTTTATTATTTTATTATGTCATTAAATATTATGTCAATATGTTTTAATTCTAATCTATATCCACTCTCTGCTTTCTTGATTGACGCTTATAGTGGGCCAATGTCCAACTATAGTTTGCAAGCATTATTGTGCTTTTCCATGGTTGAAATATCTTGGCGAAACCTTTCATCATGTTCGTCACTAATTGCCTCACAGTTCACTGGAAAAAAGTCAAAATCTGAGTGCAAAAAGTTGATTTAAAGGACATGGTAAATGCTATGCTTTTGCAAGCTTTGATGAGTTTTTTCCATTAATTTTTCATAGTTTCCTTCCCATCTGTGTCCGCTAAATCACTTCACAACTAACTTGAATGCTTCCCAAGCAGTTTTCTCCTTCACATGAAGGGCTGATTCAAAGTCACCCTCTTTAAAAAGTTCTCGAATCTGAGGACCAATGAAAACTCCCTCTTTTATCTTAGTATCGCTCTGTGAGGGAATTTTGATCTTAAAATACTCTTACTTAAATACTTGACCAGATTTGTCCGTAGCTTTTACAAAGTTTTTAATCAGCCCCAGTTTATGTGTAGTGGTGGTAGCAAAGTTTTATTTGGCTCAGTAAGAGGTGAATGTGGAACATTTTTCATCCTAGGCTCCAATGATTGATGAGGTGGCCAGTCTCTCCTGATATAGAGGGAACCTCTTGCATGGCTGCCCCATTCACATAGAAAGCAGAGGTACTTGGTGTATCCCATCTGCAAGCACATCACAAGAGCAACAACCTCTAAGTCACTACAGAGCTGCTATTGATTTTTATCATATTTTATACATTGCAACATATTATTTATATTCTCATGAGTTTCTTTTATATGTGGTGCATAGCCCCCCAAACCTGATTGTTCACTGTTGCCGTTGTGCAGCAAGACACCTTTCAGAGTCGGTTTTGATGAATCAATGAACAGCCTCCTTTCTCTGGGTTCGTAATCGATGCCAGGTTCTTCCATCAGACTATTAGTATTGTTGCATGCCACTTAATCACCTTTCATTAGGAAGAAATCGTTAAACTGCTGTTGACGGCTAAGAACATTTCACATAAGCTGCTATGAGATTCCACTGATGAAAACGAGAGCCTAGCAGCTCTGCCTTTTGCTCGGGTAGTTGCAGATCCCTGAGAAGGACATGTAGTTACCCTTGTGTTATAAGATGTGGTCTAGAAGAGTGTACTTAATCAAAATTTGTGTCACTCTGTAATCCAGCACTGCCATCCTTCTCTGCTTCCTCTTCACCACTTTCCTCATCTGGTTCGAAAGATACCGAAGTTGGTGAATCAGGAACAAGTTAACCTTCTCCATGTGGAACTGGGCGAATAACTGATAAAATGTTTGGATATTCAATAGATTCCCCTTTCTTCTTTGACAAGCTATTTTGTATTGGAGGTACCATGCAATAGCAATTGTTGGTATGGTCTGTTGGCTCCTGATACATCATTGGCACAGCAAAAGGCATTCCTTTCCTCTTCCTGCTCAACCATTGGCGAAGGTTAGTGGCACAATTGTTGCATCATATAAAAGGAACTCAGATTTAATCCTGGCCACCAAACTCACATCCAAAATATAGGTGATATGCCTTAATAAGCATAGCAGTTATACGGCACTTCTGTGATGCAAAGGTTACTGACCAACAAATATAGCATAATTTGTCTGCCTTATTCACTCAAGTACGAGGCTTCTGAAAGAAGAAAACAACAATCAATTAGAAGATAAACCGAAAATTTATTTATAAATTTATCATTATAATACAAAGCATGACAGCTTAGCATAAGTATTTATATCATTCAGTAGGAAAATAAAATTAATATAAAATGCCTCACATGAATATTTATTATAAGTTTAAAAAGTGTTTGACTAGGAAATCACCTACCTTTTACCTTAAAATCTCAACTTGAGCAGGACAACCATCTTTTATGCCTGCTGGAACAATACTGAATGGCAGTGAGACTGTGAGTGTGGTAAGAAACACACTACAGCAAGCCTGTTGGAACCTGTTTTGACACGTAGGTGCATCTTGAAAAGTAGAGCTTAAAAACAATTTTAACCATGATATTCATCATCAGTGACCTAAAATTAGTTGGAAAGTGCTACTTTGGTCTCGGAAGTATTTTGTCTGTTAACCAGTGAATTATTTCCTTTGCAAAAAACTCCCTGCCTACAATCCATAATAATACGCTGTCCCTATTCCTTGAGAATTTAGCCTCAATAAGAGTCTTCTTATATGAATGGTGTTCACACTACATCGAAAGCTGTGCTGCGAGTTATTTATTAAGTTATCGTCCTCTAGATGCTCCACGATTCTATCTCTAACAATGCTCGCCAGAAGCTTTCCAATGAGATGTGGAATAGAAATAGGCAGCAAAGGAGGAATAAATGCGAATCGTATGATAAAGCAAAAAGTAGTTTATAACTAAGAGATCTCTTTGCCTATTCTTTCTGACAAGATACGCCTCATCATGTTTAGTTTAGAACAACGTCCCAGTTTGGTTACATGATTAAAGCGCTCACGTGCCTTCGAAATAATTAAAGAAACAATACCCCTTTGATCTAATCTCTCAGACAAACACACCTGCCATCGCTTCTTAGATGGATGAAGAGAGGAAAAACACACTTGTCCTTATTCCTCCGGGATGCGATTATTTGAGTGGTCGAGATGCAGTATATCGCAGATTTTGAAGCCCTAAAACACGTTATTTTCTGTCTACTGCTCAGAGACACTAAGACTTTGCTATCAAATCCTTTCCACAGTGGGTTCGAGATTGCTCGAGACTTTTTACCCATCTTGGTACATTTCCTGTGGAATCCATTATCTAGGTTATCCATGTCTTTATTTAAATTTTGACTTTTTCTAACCGAGAAATTTAATTCTTCTTAATATGGCGCTCTTTCACTTATTTATTCAACATATTGCTTACTAATGAATTTTTTAGTGGCTAAATAATTTGCTTACCAAGAACCTAATACAACTTCCTCATATTTTATCTGTCTCTAGAAGGTGACCTCTAGTGAACCCCGCGTTGACTAGAAAGTCGCTTATTTTTGTGTCACCGGAATATTTTTTTGATGAAAGAGTAGTGGAAAGATCGCATTAAGATCGAGCTATAAATTCATGATGGAAAATTGCAATTTGTTCCCATGTCAACCACTAGAAAGTTCTAGTACTTGAGGAAATCCATCATGCAATGGGCAATCAGTTTTCTAAGAGTTAGAAAACTGACTTGCTTAAAGATGAGCGCCACGTCTTGTTGGTTCATATCTACTCTGACCTCCAGTCCAGGGAAAAGAAATAAACTCAGTCCACAAAGAATGCATTAGTAAGATTGGCTGCCATAGAAATTGTGCACTAGCTATGGCAAATATGGATAATGTCGATTATCCTTTGCACTAATGTTCATCATAATTGAAGGGGAGTGTGTTAAAAAGAGTGCTAATTAGCCACTATAAGTGTCAGGTAAAAGTCACTAGAAAATTAATGCGGCATTTCTTTCATGTCTATTGTTATTTCATCGTTAAAAGTACTCTAAAGTAGGTTTGTATTTATCCTAACCTATTCTACTACATGTCTTGACCTCAATTCATTCCACTGGGTATCGTCATTTACAGGAGATAGACAAGGTTTCAAAGTTTGGGCAATGTATTCCTCATGACCTGTCAAAGGTATACTTGCAACACAGAATCAACATTTGTTCATCTCTCCTTTGTAGACTAAAAATTAAACCTTTTATTAGTAGAAGTGTTAGAAAGAGACAAAAAGTGAGTTATGTACAATAATATTAAACCTCCTAGACAAGGAATTAGACCTGGAGAAAAACAAATACCCCAGCGGAAACAGGGACCTCATCCACTGAAGATTCTCTTGTGCCTTTGGCTGGATATAATCCATTTTGAACTTCTTAATCCAAATAAAAGTATTACTAAAGAGGTTTATTATGCTTTATTGGACCGCTTACCATCATCACTTGAGGGAAAAAATCCAACATTAATCAATAGAAAAAGAGTTTTTCCATTAAGACAACGTGCCACGTCATTTCGCAAGAGATACCACACAAAATAAAAGCTTAACAATTTTTATTCGAAACTAATGAGTCATTCTCCATATTATTCACATGACTTAACCCCATCATATTACTTTTTAGGAGTTTAGGGAACCACCTGAAAAGAATGGAGATGTCAATAGTAGAAAAGATCGAAACAACCTGAAAGAACTTTTTTAAATTGAGTTAAAACGATTTTTTACAATCAAGAGGTTCCAAAAGGTAGATAAAAGATAGAAACACGATATTATATTACTTATTAAATTTATAAATAAATGATAAAGATGCAAAAAATACCCCATCACTTATTACATGACTTAACGAACATTTCTAGTGTGAACAAAGTTAACTAAAGGTGATAATTTTTTATTTAGTTTATTAACGACTCCCAGAGTCAAAGAACGTAATATCACGGGATAATTTATACGATACTTCAATATTTTCATCAAACCGTATACATTCAAGTAAATTGTTTAGGGTCGTACCTTTGATTACCAGGTATATACCGGCAACTCTTTTAAGTGGTTAACAGGAGCCAAACTGTCAGTTTAGCATTTCTCATGAGCAGTGCATTTACTCAAGTTTTGTTTCTTAACTTTGCTTCTTTACTTTTCATCCTGTTTTTTTTGTTGTTGTTTTTTTATATATTACCTTAAATAATACCTTAATAGAAGTCTTTAATATTACCTTCATTATTTCCCCCCCTGAAGTGCATTTGCTTTAATTGGGTTACAACTATTTTTATTAATCTTATACAAATAAAAAAAAATCTTCTCTAACGTTTTTCTCATGTAAAGTTTTGACAGTAAATAACAATCAATTTTCTATTTTTAAATGCTGCGACATAGGCAGACAAAAGCGTCGTTCCCTTCGAATCAATTAAATGTAGCAATTGATAAGATGCCAATATTCATCTGCAAGTGCCATCATTACAGTGAGAGAACTAAACTGGAACTCGAGAGAAGCATATCTCAAAAGCATGCAGTGAAGAAGTGAGATTACTGATCAGGGATCGGTAAAATATGGCTGCCGAACTTAAAATAGGCAGCTCGTCACCAATAAGTGGAGTTCTATCAAATAATCCAACGAAGGAGCAGTCAAAATCTTTCAAATTGGAAGCTTTTCTTACCGTTCTCTTTTCTTACTTGTTCCAAGAGCCCCATTTTGCTGATCGGAACTACCACTAAATCGAAGGTTTACTCATTATGTATGTGGCTCTTGCATCATCCCCAAAAGGAGGCTCTGAATTTAAAATGTTACAACTGGTACTTGGAATAACGGTACGCATACCTGTCACAATGCAGGGAGTGTTAAACTAGTTTGAGTCTACCTGGGCTTTATTCCTTCTAAGATGCCATTCTACCCTTTATTCGTCAAGTTACAAGCATATTCTCACAAATTGTCTTGTCCGGCGGCTGTATTCGCAGGCAGATTGCCGACTGAAGTCCAGCATAAGGGTGGCTAAGCGTTCTGAGGAACTCCGAGTGGCGAGACTCTGTAAAGAGAATCCCAAGGAGTTTTTTGGATATGTGAACAGCCGTAAACCAATCCGTCGAACGATTGGCCCTTTGAGGAATGAGGAGGGGACATTAAAGCATTCAGATGCAGAAAATGCTAACCTCCTCAACGACTACTTCTCTTCAGTGTTTACTGAAGAGTGTGGTCCCATTCCCCAGCCGACGGATTCCTACTCGGGGGAAAAGCTGGAGGCAATGGACTTCACCGAAGGAGAAATAAAGAAAAAGATCGCTGACCTAAAGACGAATAAGTCCCCTGGACCGGACGGGTTTCTACCTAAAGTGTTGAAGGAAGTGTGCGATGAAGTATCACTACATCTATGCGCTATCTTTAACATGTCAATCCGGACCAAATGCGTTCCTAGAGACTGGCGTGAGGCAGAGGTGACTCCTATCTTCAAGAAAGGAGACCGTAACCAACCGTCGAACTACCGACCTATCAGTCTGACTTCGATAGTCGGTAAACTCATGGAAAGCATCATGGTGGACAAAGTGACGTCGTATTTAGAGTCAAACCTGCTACTGAGGAGTTCCCAGCACGGCTTCCGAAGGCAACAGTCATGCCTGACGAACCTTGTAGAATTCTTCCACTTCGTTTTCAGTGAGCACGATCGGGACAAGGCGGTGGATGTGGTCTACCTAGACTTTCAGAAAGCCTTTGATAAGGTACCACACAGCCGCCTTCTTCGGAAAGTGCGAGCGCTTGGCATAGACGGAAAGGTAGCCGGCTGGATCGAGAACTGGCTAAGTGGCAGACGGCAACGGGTGGTGGTGAATGGACAGTCTTCTGAGTGGGTGCCCGTTACTAGCGGGGTCCCTCAAGGTTCCGTCCTGGGACCACTACTATTCATATCTACGTCAACGACATGGACGGTGACATGGTTGCCAAGATTTCCAAATTTGCCGACGATACCAAGCTTGGTATGAACGTTGCAAAGGATGGAGATACTGCCCGCCTGCAGGAAGATCTTGGGAAGATTGGGGAGTGGTCGGACACGTGGCAAATGCCTTTTAACGTGGACAAATGCAAAGTGATGCATATCGGCCACAGAAACCCCCAATCTCAGTATATCCTTAAGGGCACTGCTCTTGAATTGAGTGACACTGAGAAGGACTTGGGTGTATCAATCACTAGTGACCTCAAGTTCTCGAAACAGTGCATTGAGGCGGAGAAAAAGGCCAAAAGGATGCTAGGCTATATTAAGCGCCAGTTTGGTTATCGGAACCAGGAGATTGTACTGTGCCTGTACAACTCACTTGTCCGACCGCACCTGGAGTATGCCGTACAATTTTGGAGTCCTTCATTGCGAAAGGACATCGCGAGGTTGGAACGCGTACAAGCTAGGGCAACCAAACTGATTCCCTCTATCCGACATAAAAGTTATGAGGATAGACTAAGGGAGTTAGATCTGTTCTCGCTGGAAACCCGTAGACTGCGTGGTCAGCTCATCGAGGTCTTCAAAATACTTCGAGGCTTCGACAATGTTGACTACCGGGATATTTTCACACTGAGTGAGAACAGAACGCGCAATCACGGCTTCAAACTTGAACTAAAGCGTTACAACCGCAATCTGTGTGGAAACTTTTTCACCTACAGTATCTGCGGTATGTGGAACGCACTTCCAGTGCAAGTTGTCAACAGTGAATCTGTTGACCAGTTCAAGTCAAGACTAGACAAAGTCTTGAAAAGTGGCCGTTTAGGGACGCAAAACAATTGAGCAGCCATGTGCCCGCTCGATTGCTAGCCTAAAGGTACCCTCTTTGAATGGACCGTAAGGTTTCCTAGGGTACTTACTTTCCTTGTTACTCCTTGTTACCAGCTTTCGTCCATTCATCCATGGTCGGGGGAGAGAGAGGGGGGCAAGTTCCCCTCACCCTCTTGAGTACTGTTAAGGTGGCTGGTTTTAATATGTCTCCATTCTTTGCACCCTTTTCTCCTTGTATTGGTCACAGCCTTCTTTTCCTTATCTATCCTTCTAAGTGATTAGGTTATCCGGTGACATCTGGGAGCTTGTATGACTTCAATGTCCAACAACAATAGCAGTTTATCATCCCTGCCCAATTCATGCGGCATCGTTGCTATTGCGCTTTAAATTCGAGGGATAGGGAAAATCCGTTAACCAAGATCCCTTTCTTGTTTACATTTAATTGCCCCACCCTGTATGAGCCTGGAGTACATACAGCTAGTAATGTCCACAGCGACTGAATTTCTTTCCTAATTGATCTTTGATGAAGTTGATTTGAATTGAGATCATATTCTGTTTTTGTTTTGTTTTTTCTAAAACATGTGAAATCCCTCTTCTATATGTTTTATTTCATTCCTCTAGCCCTAAGGGTTCAAAATCAGTCACATTATTACTATAAGTGCACCTGCATTAAATAAAAGGAAAAAGATATTCTCCTTAAAGCTATATTTTGCATACAAAAAGAGACGGGAAACTCTTGATAAATATTCTAACTTCTTTTAGTGATATTCGGTGACACACAAATTATTGTTTCGTAAATGGACGCCTACCAAAAGCTCGAAATCCGAAATTTAGCTTCCAAATAGCGTTCCATTTGGGAATGGATAAAGAAAACACGAAAAATCCCCTCGGCAAATTGTTTTGATAGGAATTGGGAATGTTCCCACGGGAATAGGCCGGTAATGAAGGGAATTGTTATTCCCATTGTGTGTGTTTGCCGCCGTTCCAAATTATTGAGGATTTGAGTCTGTATTGGTTTGGCAACATTATTTATATCCAGCCGAAATTCCACTTGTAAATATAACCGCGAGGCCAACGAAATACAACAAACAGAACTGTACTTAGATCCGTATTATTAAGTAATGCATTTAAAGTATGAATTATTGAAAAGAAATTCCATTAATTCATCGTGTCCAAACCAATATTAAAATGGTTTCTGTTTTTATTCGAGGCTATAGTAATTACGTGGGCTTACTGTGTTGGCCACTTGACTGCTCGAATGGATAGAAATCCCTTGTAATAAAGGCCTACGAGAGCCCTCCCTGTGCGACCTTCGGCTACCCCTGCGGGATATAATCTGTGGAACAAACTAATTTCTCTATTTACGTTTTAGGAGGGATTCTCTAGCACGAAACACATCCAGCACTATCTGGTAGATAATATATATATATATATATATATATATATATATATATATATATATATATATATATATATATATGAAAAGAAACTCACAACTTGCACGTGAGTCAAAATTATGACAAATAACACCCACAAGGAAAAACGATTCCGAGCGCTTTCGGAAAGACCTCTTCATAGAATAACGTAGGTCAGGACAGACAATGTCTTAAATAGTAAGGAGTGGGGGGGGTTAAAACGGCTACCTGCATTAAAACCCTAAATAGGGGGTACAAATTCTTTAAACTCTTTAAGTTGTGATTTAATATAATTAGATACTCGTATGATAGGATCTAGGCTATACAATCCATGGCTAATATTAAAATTTGGGAAAGTATTAATAGAGATACACTCTAAAATATTTCTTGAAATGTAGTTTGTACATTAATTATTTCAATTAAGAGTATGATCCTGACTATAGATATGTAAAAATAATGCTGATTGTTGACAAAAATTACGAACATTAATTTGGTGCTGTTTAACTCTAACATTCAATTCTTTACCTGTCTGTTCTTAATGGCATTTTTTACAATTATTGCAACCAATAGAATATACAATGCTTGGTTTAGGGGGTGAAATTTTTTATGAGAAGGCGATGGATAGTGTTTTCAAATTTAAAAATAACATTTATGTTCAAAGATTTTAGTAAACAAGGTAATTTAATGAAACTTTGGTTAAAAGGTAAAATTAATACATTTTTGGCATGAAATTTAGGGATGTTACGATGAAGTTGATAAAATGAACGGTTATGTTGGTCTGGGGAAGTATTTTGGATTTGAAAAACTCCATATATAGATTGGCCAGTAGCGGGGACAAACAATTGCCCATAGCCATTCCAAAGATTTGACGGTAATATTTCCCGTCAAAGGTGAATTTACAGTTGTTAATACAGAGAGAGATAAGTTTAATAATATTGGAAGCCGGTATAGGGAGAACAATATTAACAAGGTACTCTTCGAGGAAATTTAGGAGATCGCGTACGGAAACTTTTGTAAAGAGGAAACATACATCGAAACTACCTAAGCTAAAATGATCAGGGTAAGGGAGATGATCAAGTTTCCTAATGAGATAGAGATGATAAACGATGTGAGATCTGGAAACAGTCCCCAGCAAAGGACTTAGGAGAGAAGCTAACCATTTAGATAGGGTATATGAAACAAACTCAACCGAGCTAATAATGGGACGCATAGGACCATCCGGCCTATGGGTTTTGATGAGACCATAAAGGTCAGGATGACCTTTAAGCAGAGAGCAAAGGGTTGAATGTAATTCTGTTTACCTGGTCAATAGGATTCTTTCTAAATTCACCTTTGACGGGAAATATTACCGTTAAATCTTTGGAATGGCTATGGGCATTTGTTTGTCGCCAGTACTGGCCAATCTATATATAGAGTTTTTTTTTAATCCAAAATACTTCCCCAGAACAACATAACCCCTATTTTATGGATGCGTTACGTTATGTTTATGACATTCTTTGTTTGTGGCCTAATAATCTTAATATCAATACTTTTCTTGAAAAATTCAACACGTTAGTCCCCTCAATTAAATTTACTTTAGAAAATGAAAAAGATAACACCATCCCTTTCTTAGATATTTTGATTTACCGAACAGACCAAGGTTTCAAATATGAAATTTATCGAAAACCTACATCCATTTCTATTCCGATCACCATATTAGTTTTAAAAAAAATGTTTTATCTTCCATATTTAACCCGAATATTTGTGAAAAAGAGGTTGATAGGATATATAATATAGGTTTAAATTTGTGTTACCCTCTCTACGTACTTACAAATTGTTATAATTCTGCTAAGCGTTAATTTAATGAACCTAATCGTAACATCTCTAAATTTCATGCCAAAAATGTATTAGTTTCACCTTTTAACCAAAGTTTCATTAAATTACCTCGTTTACTAAAACCTTTGAACATAAATGTTATTTTTAAATATAAAAACACTATCCATCGCCTTCTCGTAAAAAATTCTACCCCTAAACCAGGCATTGTATATTCTATTGGTTGCAATAATTGTGAAAAATGCTATTATGGACAGACAGGTAAAGAATTGAATGTTAGAGTTAAACAGCACCAAGCTAATGTTCGTAATTTTTGACAACACTCTGCATTATTTTTACATATCTATATTAAACCTATCTAAACTTATTATTAAATGTACAAACTACATTTCAAGAAATATTTTGGAATGTATCTCTATTAATACTTTCCCAAATATTAATATTAGCCCTGGATTGTTTAGCCTAGATCTTATCATATCTAATTATATTAAATCACATTTTTAAGAGTTCAAAGAATATGTACCCCCTAGTTAGGGTTTTGATGTAGGTAGCCATGTTAACTACCCACTCCTTACTATTTAAGACATTGTCTGTCCTGACCTCGATATTCCATGAAGAGGTCTTTTTAGAATAAAGACGAAAGCGCTCGGAATTGTTTTTCCATTTTCCTTGTTGGTGTTATTTATCATAATTTTGACTCACGTGCAACTTGGGAGTTTCTTTTCATATATATACATTCAGTTAAGATCTACATGGAAAGACATGCCAATATTATTGGCCAAAAAGGCATTTTACATATCCCGCCTTCCACACACAACATAGAAAGTTTTATTTATAAAATTCCATCTAAGGATTGTTCAAAATATTATATCGGTCAAAATATCAAACCATTAAACGAAAGACTAATTAACATACAGAATATATTGTGAGAACACTTCAAATATCCAATGGTCTATTTTTTACATTATCTTCCGAATCACAGAATATATTGGGAAAATGCGGTGATCATATCTAAATAATAGATCATATTTCCCATGAAATATTAATGAATTAGAGACCATGAAATATATTTGTGCTCTAATATTAATTGCAGAGAGGGACTTTATAATATTGACTCTCTAATTATAACGATTTTGAATAAATGGTTAAAATTTAAAGAAAGGTTATAGTAAAATAGTACTTTTTAATTTAGGTTGATATTAATTTTTTTTTTATCTTTTCTTAAAAGATCGAATATTACTATTTTATCTGTTAGTTTTGTTTATAAATCTATATATTTGTACCTATGTGTATCATTATATTTACATATGTATAGATATATGCTTTTTCATTTGTTAATTATTTTTTTCGTAATCGTCATTTGTTTTATAACACGACAGTGACAGCCATTTGTTTCTTAAAAGTAATAACACGTCAGTGATCGTCTTTTGTTTTTTCAGACTGCGACTTCTTTTCCATTTTACATACATTTTTATTCTTCGGTTCTTTCTTTAAATATGTAATAAGAGATAAGAGATTTGAACGTTTCCAAAATATGTCAAGGACATTAACGTACCACTCTTTAAGAATAGTCCCAATCTCCCCTGCTCTTTAAAGAAGATTATTCTGATTAAATCCATTGAGTAAATTGTCATCACCCTATCCTAACAGCATTATAACCAAAGGATGTGTTCCAGACGACCTTTATTTATTTCCTACCATTTTTTGATACTTAAAATAAGTCACTTCAGTTTTTCCCATCCCATTAGAGATTAATCTGATATCTTCTCCTAGCATTTCTTTCAGTTCCATAATGTGTATAGAATGAGTAGCAAAAACTCTGTAGTTCAGAAAACGCCATTAATATAAATTAAGGGATCTACATCAGGACTGTTAAGAGTACTCTCGATTTCAGCTACGTGATTGGTATTATCCGTTTCCCAAACTGTTTAGACAGATATTCCCTTACTATAATTGGTTTTTGCGAATGAGTGCCATCTTGTTGGAAGGAAATTTTATTCAAAACAGATGAATAAAAAGAATTTAAATTATTCCATATGCGTCAGGGACATCACCGTACCATTATTTAGTGATGGATGTATTTTTCTCTGTTCTTCAAAAAGAATGGCCTGATTAGAACTTTTGATGTATAAATTCAGTACTGGGGTGGGATTCGAACCAAGCACAATGAGGCTTCGAATGCCACCCCTGTACGGAATTTTCCGAATAAGGAAATAACTTTTTCCCAAGAAAAATTATCCTATTTTTCTGTTTCTTTCGCAACTAAGATTAAAATTTAAAATGAAATAAAAAGCAGCCACGGTTAAATTTGTACAAATTTTCTGAACTTCACTATTTGTAATTCTTTGTATTTTAAAAAATTCACAAATTTCGATACTTATATTTATTTCTGAACCTCACCTTTTTGTTTTTTGATATTATAAAATAATTATTAGAAATAACTTTGATATAAAACATAAGTCATAACCAAACTAAGATGGAATTATTATTCAAATACTCAAAAAAATAAATTGGGATGTAACAGGCCTATGTACGCGAGGAATTTATCAAATGAACTTTTAGAGTGGAAAAGGGCGATCGTGTCGTCTACGTATCTTCTGTAGAAGATGGACGGAATTATAATGGGCATTTGTCAATTCTTCTTTTTCTAAGGTACACATGAAGAGATTTGCGAGAGGAGTGGCAATAGGACTTACCAGTACCATCCCTGCTCGGGATTGTACTTGCGTTCAAAAATAGATAGGTTCTACCCGGTCTCCAACCCCCTGATTGCTTCTAAACCAGGTGCAGAGGAGATAACCAGATGCTTTTGTAAGGGCTTGTTATTAAAAGATACATCATGAGATGGAATTCTGATTTATCAGCTCTCAACTTGTCTGGTGCAGGACTTCTGAGTTTATAAAATTGAGGCGTCATTCTTGGGTGGCTGTATAATGGGGACAAAAAGCAATGTGGACTCCTCATATAAACCGCGCTCGTAAGGGTCAACTAGGAGCTTAAAATATCTGAAGAGGTTGGCCCAATTATGGGATGCTGCTATCCCGCGCAGATGAAAATTCATGGGAATGAACGGTGTCGTAGAATAGACTCTCGACAATATACCATATATAACTATTCGTTGAGGGAACTTCTTTAATTATCTTTAGAGTGCGTTAATGTCTATTGGGCCGATATTATGTATCTTCGATATGCTTAAGAAGTGGAACTGAGCTCAAGGATAATAATATTGCTATCATTAATAAAATAGAGTTTTATTAATGATAACTATCAACAAACACAAGACGAAAAATATTGACATAAACAGAGAATGGAAAGGGTCGTAGCGCTCGGGCTAATCCTAGGATTAAAGGATTTAAAAAAGGTAAAACAAATATAGAGTTAAAGGGATGGGATGTTTCGCTAAACCATTTAAAGCACAGGATAAATTGACAAAAGGGTTCAATACTCAAAGGTAACGTTTGGTTTACGTAACTTTATACGAGTGGTGCAGTGGAAGGCAACGTGAAGGAATTTTCGGTCCGCTGGCGAGTTCCAGCCCAAGGGGGAGAATAAGATGATCCTGACGTGGCGTCTAGGGAATGAGAACCGTTTCTCGACGAACGGCTGGAAGAACAATGGCTGTTCTACGTTGTTCTCTTCTGAACAACCGGGGGGGTGAGAACCGTCTCTTGTCTACGGGCTCAAGAACAATGGCTGTTCTAATGTTGTTCTCCTCTGAACAACAGGGGAGGGGGGTGAGAACCGTCTCTTGTCTACGGGCTCAAGAACAATGGCTGTTCTAATGTTGTTCTTCTCTGAACAACAAGGAGGAAGGGTGAGAACCGTTTCTTGGCGAACGGGCTCAAACGAACAATGGCTGTTCTACGTTGTTCTCTTCTGAACAACAGGGGGAAGGGTGAGAACCGTCTCTTGTTTACGGGCTCAAGAACAATGGCTGTTCTAACCTTGTTCTCTTTCTGAACAACGAGGGGGAAGCCTTGAGGTCTTGACGTCACGAAAGGCTTGAACCTTTGGCACTCAAGGGATATTGTTCTCCTTCTGGACAAGTGATGTTGAATCTTGAGGTCGAGGTCCCTTGGCGCACCAAGGGAGAGAGGGTCGTAGTGATGTTTCGCGACGAAAATCTGGATCTCCAATCTGATCTTAGTGGTAAAGTTTCCATCTAAATAGTCGAGACACTCCCTTGGCGTGGGGGACAATGCAGTGGGAACTTCGAGGGAATGCACAGCCGAGGCTTGGAACAATGCCTTATCTGCCCATAAGCCTAACTCAATCTGGCGAGGTCGGCGTATGGGGGCAAACGAGGGGACGATAACCTCCTTGTTTAAACATTGACATCCGGTGGCTGCGATAAGATGCCAAGCTTCGAAGCGAAGATGCACGTGGGAGCATCGTGGTTTTAAATAATATGTGATAGGAGTTGAAACTAACGCTGCCTCAACCCGTTCTATCACAAACGGGTAGGCCTAACTCCAGTCCTTGTGATTAAGTTCCATAAGTAGGACTAGGCGAACTGTTAGCAATATTCAGGGGTGGCGAATACGGAAAGGAATTACTATATATACGAGGCAGCACACTGAGTGAAGCACCGATAACTATGAGGGATTTGATAACAGTTTTGCAATCTCTTATGAAAAACAGGCTAGCAGGACGCCATTAAGACTAGTTGCTCTAGTTTCCTGAGAAAAATTATATGGTGGTTGGCACTTTCTGACAGGATTTCAAAACTTTGACTGGTAGAAACATATCTTCCTTGTCGATTCTGTTGTAGAAGAGAATAGAAGGTGGTAGGATTATTGAATCAACTCTTCGCCTCTCTTCTCCAAATTTGAAATCATATTAATGCTGGCGATTGGAACAACCTCATGTTTGTCGGCGTTCTAGGCTAGTGTCTATACTGAGTTTGAACGTCACCAATAAATCGAACGTAAATCCATTTATTGATGACACCTTCATCAATTCTGATAACGCTAGCCTTGCCCTTACCTTCATTCAAACATTTAAGGAAAATTTATCTCTCAATTTCACCTCTGAAACAGAAAATGACAACGAGTTACCATTTCTTGACTTCTTTGTTCGTTTCCTCCCTGAAGTTTACGTCAAATCAACAAATCTTGGCTTCTGCATGAGCAGATTGTCTGAATATTCTAATCGATATTTAAACTCCGTAATGAAAGCCATTATCAACAGAGCTTTCTCTCACTCTTTAAATTGGATAGCGGTTTATAAAGAATAAAAAAGAGTGACTCACCTATTCGTCAACAATGGCTACCCGAAAACCTCAATTGACAATGCTATAAAGCAAAAGCTGGACTCATACGCATCCCAAGCCAGAAAAACAAAAAATAACACAAGTAGAAAAGACCATTATTACCAAGCATTCATAAACACAGGATATAAGGAGGACGATAAAGTTGTCGTCTCCACCGATCCAACAAACCAAATTAAATTGATAATTTATTACAGGCCAAAGAAAACTCGCGCTCTCGTCATAAAGAGTTGCGGCCATACCGCGACGATTCACTTACAGGAGTGTACTCATTTGTACGAATATGAATGCAATGTCAGTGACTATGAGCATCACACTTCCGCGTATATTGGGATGACATCAACAACCCGGTCTCGTCGGTCAAAAGTCCACCTCCATAAAACGCCACACTGTGAAGCATTGAACTACCTTAACCAGAAAAATGCTAAATAGCCAAACAACCATCATCCCTCGGCAGAGTGATCGACGATGACAGCTCATGGCTGAAGCCGTCACAATATTGAAGCGAAAACCAGAAATAAAAATCTACTCGTAGCTCTAGCCAGAAACCAACTGCATTGCATCATAATCTGCCATTCGTTTACCTTTCTCATTTACCGATTAGTTAAGTTTTGTTATTTGCTTATATGTAGTTCACCAATCTAAAGATTATTCAATTTTTATAATTTTTTTCACATCTGATTGGTCCAAACAAATATTCTTATGTTAAGCTCAGCGATCAACAAACAATCAACCAGATTGAAGATAGGGAGGTAAGTATAAGGGGATAGATGTATAGGAAATAGATAAAAAGGCATTTTTAGGAAAAGAAGATATGTACCAGGTCATCTTGTAACTTTAGTCATCTGGCCTTTTTTTATATTTCTTTTTCTATTTCGTTATTACTCATGAAGATGAGTCATGCTTTCGAGCCTTTGCCTTCGTTAACACGACCTATTCTGCGAATTAAGAGAATTTGTTACTGCATTCGTTATATTAGTGTTCTTTATTTTTCATTATAATTTTGATCTATTATGCATCATTTTTTTATTTTATATTGTTATTTCTATTATCATTATTTTGTCCACTTCGGATCTTTTGTTATGAATTTCTCCATTATGTATCTTTTATTAATTTGTCCAATACAAATCTTTTATTGTTAATTTGTTTTTGTTTTTTCACTTATATATATATATATATATATATATATATATATATATATATATATATATATATATATATATATATATAGGGTAAATCTCCTTCCGTATCTGCAGCTGGCTGCTCTTGAAAGCTTATCTGAAGCGTAAGTTCGATAAGTCTTCGTTCTTTAGTTTTATCTTCTATACATATTACCTCCTCTGGTAAATTTTGGTAATTTTTGGTTAAATTTTTGCAGCTCCTGTAAAGGTTAGGACAGTTATAACATCTACACCAGGTGGTTGCTACGTCAGAGACACTACTGAATATTGCCATATCCCTATAACGACGATTGGGACTTTAAAGTCTCGCTTCAAATGAAGCAATAGATTCTTATTAAAAATAGATTGGGACTATGCTGTCGATGTGTACTTTTTCGGTACGTTTCAAATTTGGTAATAAACATACAAAAGTAGGAACTTGCCCCAAAGCATCTCAGTCAGCGATGCCATCCCTTGTTTTTTTATTACCCACCTTGGTTTATTGGTTTATTTTTTAGGAAATCAAAGAAATCTTGTTTTTTAGTCATTTTCAAGAAATTCTTTTTATAAATGAGAATAAAATAAGTTTATCATCTCATGGCAGTCAAATATTTTTGTATATTGCAGTGTTACCACTTTAAGTTACGCGAAAAGTTCTAGCGAAACCAATCCTTTTGTGATGGTCATTGGTGCTTTCCTGACGAAACATTTTGAAACAAAGCGTGAATTTTTGAAATATTTAATTTTGCAATCGGTGCATCTTAAGAAATGTTTAAAAGGCGATTCTGATTTGAAAAACAGTGTTTTAGATTTTCTTTAAAACTTTATTTTCACTTACTCGTTCTATATTAATGAGAAATGTATTTTGAAATGGAAAGAGGACGTTTCAATGCATCTAAATCGATGACCTTTAAATTTGTATTTCCAACTAAACGAAAATTAGAGACAATTATTATGAATAAACAACCACTAATAAACCTTATGCATTAAAACATAGAGCTGTAAATAACTGATCCCTGACCAAATTTTCTTTCGATTTTGGACTTTATGTATATTAAATGTTTCTTTGAATTCGGATTTAGATTAAAGAAAAAATACTGCATAATTAAGCGATACTATTTAAATGAATTATATATGTGATATTTCACCCCATAAATATTCATAGATAATAAGTAATGATGCAATATAAGGTCCCAAGACGTTTCTAAACATGTTCCGAACTTGCGCTGATCTCCCATTGTCGCATATGCGTAAACGTTTTAATATGTATAACAAGAGAATAAAAAAAAATTCGTTTAGGCCTTATTGTCCCTTTAAATTTGATAGTACAATATAATAAAATCAAGAAAGTGGGTTTTGGATACTTTTGTGATTTTATAGCATCTTATGACGCGGGAAACGTACAAAAATATGGGCATGAATCTCTGGAGAAATCTGGCAAGACTGGTGTATTCCCTTCTACTCCAATAATTTTCATCATAATGGTATTGGTATATTCAAAATTCAAATTAGTATACTAAAAATCTTTGTTCAGCAAGACGTGCTGTCGTGATTAAAAAAAAAGAAGTGAAATACAGTTCGAATCCCTCATTATGAGTAAAAAGGCTCCAAAGAGAAAAGATGGTATACCGAGTCATTTAAAAATGAATGGCTTGAACTGGAAGAATTTAAAGGATGGCTAAAGAGAGATGAACTAGATGGAAGCAACTTTGAAGCAGCTACGTCAAAATTCAGTATTACTCATTTTCTTGCAAAGAAAACAAAGCTCTGAATCTGAAAACAAATGCCAATGCAGAAATGTTATTTGTAGCATATTTTACTGAACATCACATCTCGTTTTTTCATATAGATCACCTCCTTTCAATTTGTCGAAAAGCTTATCCTGACAGTGATAGGCCAAAAATGTTAATTACAAAAGAACAAAACTCATATATCATCCAAGATAGCTTTACATATTATGAAAAAATAGAACTAAACGAGATATGTCGAAATAAAAAAATCTGTTATAATTGACGAAAGTACTGATGCATCTATCACACAGGTTTTAGCTATAGTCCTACGTTACTTTGATGAGAGTAAATTAGATGTAACAGATGCCCTTCTCTATACAGTTGTGGTAGAAAATGGGCGTGCAACAAGTCTAGTGATATCTTCCACGATGCCAGGTAAAAAAATGGATTTCAAAATTTGGTAAAGGATCTTTTGCTATCAGTTTTCGTTCTTGGATACGTTTGTCATTCATTTGCGCATTGCGCCAGCCATATTGTGTCAGTGCTACCCTCATATCTAGAGTCATTTCTTAAAGATATTACATCTTATTTCTGCCGAAGTAGCAAAAGTCAAAATGATTTTGTCACTATTCAAGATGCCATTCAAATTGGTAATCATAAAATTTCCAAACTTGCCCAAACAAGGTGGCTTTCCAGAGAAAATGTAATCTACAGAATTTTGGAACATTGGGAGGCTCTCGTTCTATATTTTCAGTTCGAATCCGTAACGACAAAGTAGACAGAGCGAGGAGAATATATGAGATACTTATCAACCGTGGAACAAAGCATCTGCTCTGCTTCCTTCATTACGTGTTGGGTAAAGTCAATGCTCTCAACCTGGAATTCCAGTCGGAACAATTTAGACTGCATAAATTACACTAAATGGTATCAGCTGAATACAAGATTAGTTTGAGTTTTTCTTTCAGGAAAAGTACTTAAGTTAAATGGAACTATGCAATATTGATCTAAGAGACAAAACAGTACATAAACAGACTGAATGTTTATATCTCGGAGGTAGAACAATGTCTCTCCTAAAAGAAGAACCCTTGTTGATCATGAATGCAAACTCAGATTTAGAAACGATTGTTTGAAATCTTTGATTAAAGTATGTGGCCAAATTAAACAGCGCTTTTCATTCAGTGAAAACAGCATAATAGCAAAGTTAAAAGTTTTGGATCTAAAGATTGTCCTTGGTCAGAATTCATCAATGTCCATCTCAAGTTTGGCATCTCAGTTTAAACCACTCCTGTCAGAAAACAGACTGAATGATCTAAATGACAAATATAGAAGTTTTCGGATGACCACAGAACAACACAATATTAACAAAAGTTTGAAAATTCCAGAGTTCTTGTATAAATTACATGATATCACGGATTGCTTAGATCAACCCAAATATTGAACTTTATCTGATTTCATGACAAACATGACATCACTGCCTGTGTGGTGAGAATTTTTTCTCAAGTAAATACGGCGAAAACAAAGGACACGAATAAGCTGAAGGCATCTACTACGAGAGATAGAATTTTGGCTAAACAACATGTTAGTAAAAACAATAATTCTTGCACAACTTGGCAGCCTAATAAAAATCTATTAAGAGATATTGATAAAGATTAAATGCTAAATATTTATCGTAAGTACTTCCTTTTTGCTTTTTTTATAAATTTAATATATAGGCTTACTATAAAAAAGGTAATTTATTTTTAAGCTGCATTTTGCTAGTTATCTAAAATGTATGGTTTATTTTTGTCCATCTTGGTTTTTTTACTTGACACTCTTGTTTTTTTGAAAAGTTCTCAGTGACATCACTGATCTCAGTTACCTCTTGTCATTGAGAGTGGGTTGATGTCACTTCCTTTGCTTCATGGACCTTCATATATTATATATTTTTCCAGATACAGAAATTGGTCATGATTCTCAAAGTGAAAGCGGTGAAGAACCAAATCCATCTATCATCCTATATGGTTTTACTGTAATTATTTATACTTATTTTTATTATTCTTGTAATTATTGATCTAAAGAATCAAAATATTCGTTTTTTTTTTGAATATATATCATAGATACTTAGATATTAGGCCTATTTTTGAAGCGTCACCAGAAAGTCCACTTAGGAAACTATCTCTAAATTTTTCAGGAACTAAATAATTGAGTGTGTCAATTTTTATGGTTCTAGAGTGCCTGTAAGACGGAAAGTAAGGGCATTAGAGATAGATGGTGAATCAGATAATGAAGTTGACAGTAATTCATAAGAGTTTATACCAAATTCAAGTAGGCTTTTCATTTTATCATGCACCGTTATGCTATAATTTTGTCTATTAAGCCAATATTACACCATACTGTCATATGATAAAATTTAGTCTATTGTATTATCTCAATCTTCTGCAAAACCCGATTGATTAGCTCGTTTAGCCTCACACTTACACACACACTCGCATGTGGACACATAAGCACATACACATACAAACAACACGACATATTTATATATTTTTCCAGATACAGAAATTGGTCATGATTCTCAAAGTGAAAGCGGTGAAGAACCAAATCCATCTATCCCTATGAACTCTGATTTGAATGTAACTCGGACGGGTAGAGTAAATCCCATTTGGAGAAGAATACATGGTGGAAAAAATTCCCGAATCAAAGTTCCAGAATAAGCAAGGTTGCATAGCCCAGAGGTAGATGAAGTAGGAGTAATTCGTTATCCTATAGTTTACTTCCATCATTTTTTTACGGATGATTTGCTTGAATTGATTGTTGAACAGTCCAATTTATTTTGCACACAGCAGAATCCAAATAAAGTATCAGGCCTCACCCGAAACGAGCTAGAACAATTTATTTGGTCACTCATGTGGATGTCAATTATCAAACTGCCCAATTCAAGAATGTACTGGAGTGGAGAAATGGCTACCCATATAATTGCAAACACCTTCACTAGAGATAGATAGGAGGCTATAAAAGAAAATTTGGATTTTAATGATACTAGTAATATGCCTGATAGAAGTAACACCCAGTTTGATAAACAGTACAAAATAAGACCTGTTATTTCAATTTTAGAAGAACGATTCGATTCCATTCCAATGGACCACAAGTTCCGTATAGATGAACAGATGATTCCTTTCAAGGGACACTCAAGTCTAAAACAGTATATTCCAAAAATCCTCATTAGTGAGGTTATAAAGTATTTATTCTATCAGATACCCATGGTTTAGTGCATGATTTTGAGGTTTACACAGACTTAGGAGCCAGTTCTAATATTGTTTGGCAGCTGGCAAGTGGCATACCAAGTTGGAAGAATCATCAGCTCTATTTCGACAACTGGTTTACATCCCTTCCCCTCATTCTTACTCTAGCCAAAAGACAGATTTATTGTTTAGGAACTGTCAAAGCAAATCGCTTGCCTGATGTTGAACTAATCAAGAATAAGTACTTGTCACGAAAACGAAGAGGATCATTGGAAGAAAAAGAAACAACAATAAAAGTGTAACAATGAGAGTAGTGAAATGGTACAACAATAAAGCTGTTAATTTGATTTCATCCTTTGCTTCTGGAGAGCCTCAGTCTGCATGCCGACGGTATGATAAACTTACAAAAGATATAGTCAATATCTCAATGCCCAATATTGTTCAGAACTACAATTCATTTATGGAGGGGGAAGATTTCTTAGATCCTTTGATTGTTCTCTATAGAATCCACATCAGATCTAAAAAGTTTTCTCACAAGTTTTTTTTTTCATTTTCTGGACATGGTGATAGTAAATTCATGGATCGTATATAAAAAAGACTGTGACCTATTCAAAGTGCCTCAGAAGGAAAATGTAACTTACAAGAATTTAAAATGAGTATTGCAGAGTCCTTAGTACTAGATAAAAAAAAAACAAAGGAAGTTTCCAAGCGTAGGCCCTCAAGTTCCAATGTTGATAATAGGTTTACCCAAAAGAGAAAATTGGGACATTCAACTAAGCTTATACCTAATAAATCAGTTAGGACTGATGGATGCCATCATCTGCCAGAAGTTGTGACAAGACAAAGATGCAAGAATCCTGGATGCCAGGCCAAACCAGTTTTCAAATGTAGTAAATGTGATGTTCATCTTTGCATTACTACAAATAAAAATTGTTGCAAATAGTTTCAATCTATTTAACCATAATCTTTGTGGAGCAGCTACAAAGAAATTATAGGCATTGACAAATTGTTTAGGTTTTGGGGGGAATTTAACCTGTTCGAAAAATAAGACTACTACTAAAAAGAATTATATTTTACATAGGCTCAATGCTTTTTAAGTGAATCTTAGACAATAATAGGCTTTAGTACCGTAGGTTGTAAGGTAAGTTTCTGCTTTTGGTCCATAAAATATAAAGAACTGATTTTTATAGATGCCCGATTATAAATCTGTTGATTTTGGAATTGACCATACGACTAGAAAGGGTTAAAAGACGTTTTTGCTAATTAAGAAATTCACCTGCCAAGATTTTTCCTCACCTTTTGCTTTCTGAAACGAAAGTCCTTGAAAAGGTTAAAAACTCAACCAAGCCGCCATCGCTGTCAACTTCAATAAATCATGCACACAACATAATACCCTACCATGTTATATATATATATATATATATATATATATATATATATATATATATATATATATATATATATATATATATATATATATATATATATATATATATTATATATATATATATTTATATATATATATATATATATTTATATATATATATATATATATATATATATATATATATATATATATATATATATATATATATATATATATATATATCTTAAGAGAGCAGAGGAGTTGCGCGTTGCCAGGAGTATACGTATTTTTTTAGGATAAATAAGCAGGCTAAATTTGGGAAGTTCATTACTATATTATAACTTCTTGGTACCGACGTTTCGGGTAGGAACCCATTCACAAGGTATTATAAATGTATACAAACATAAGAATTTTTTAGATAAGTTATCAGAAATTTATAAATTAATTATATGAAAAATGGAAAGCAGCAGAGGTGGTAATATTCAAATTATAAAAATGCAGGGCTTTTAACTATTAGGGAATAGGAAATATGTTTTTTGTTTTTAAAATAAAACTGAGATTAATTAGTTTTGGGTGTCTTTAATGTAAAAAGGGGAAGATAATAGAAATATTTGAAAGATAGGGGTTGTTTTGGGGGAAGTGGATTTGGCGTGTGTAATTCGTGGTTAATTATAGTTGTAGTTTAAATTGAAATGAGCTTTTGGCAGAGTTTAAAGTGGGGTTTTTATGACTTTCCGGTATCCATTACTACTTTCATGAACCTCATTTCCCTTTGTGCCCCAAACTGTAGGTTTTCGTTCGAAAGCAAATATTTCCTCCAAAAAATTCGGATTAGCCATGTCCTTACCAAACTTATATGTGGAGTTTTTTGAAACAAAACTTCTCCCTACTATCCTTGACGCCCCGATCGTTTGGTACAGGTATATTGATGATGTCATTTGCTTGTGGCCTAATCCTAAAGATGTTAATGTTTTTCTTACCAGAATCAATTCTCTCGTCCCTTTAATTAAATTTACCCACGAGATGGGAAATAATAGAACCCTTCCCTTTCTTGATCTTCTTATTCATAGAACTTATACACGTTTTAAATACTCTATCTTTCGTAAGCCTACTAATTCAAATTTTTATATTCATTTTTACTTTTCTCACAGCCCTAAAGTTAAACGTTCTGTTTTTTCTCCTATGTTTCTACGGGCATTACGAGTTGTGAGCCCGGAATATATGGATTTGGAATTTTCCAATATTTTTGAAATTGGCCATAAGCTTTGCTACCCTTACCAGTTTCTTCAAAACTGTTTTTCTTCTGCTAAAAAGACATTTTATCAAACTGTCCCTACTCTCCCTTTTAATAGTAATAAAATTTTAGTTCTACCATTTTCTCATTGTTTTAGCGATCTTCCCCGTCTTTTGAATAACTTTAACATCTCTGTTGCTTTTAAATATGAGACGAACATTAAGAATTTATTAGTACGTAATAATTGTAATAGTTTGGGGGGAAGGGGGATTCAGTTGAGTGTTCTGGTTGCTTAAGTAGATGTTATGGACAAACAGGTAAATAACTCTCTGTTCGCATAAATCAACATAAATATAATGTCCCAAGAGGGGAAAATAACATGTCAGATAAGGACCATCTAATTATACTGGAACTCGGCAAAATTTATTTATCGCTCCAATGACCCTATAAAAAAGAATATCATTGAATGTGCTTTTATAAACCAATGTGATAATTTTATCCTTTCCCCTGGCTTATATAAAATAGATGCTATAATTAAAAGATTAATACTTAAAGAAATTAGTTCTGACTTTTGTCTTTAGTTATGTGGACCCATTTTTTTTTTTTAATTATGTCACTGCTCTGTTATGTACATTGTATTTTCCCCACTCTTTTGCTCCTCGTTTCTTATAATCTCCCCCGTTAGTATATTTCCATTTCTTTCAATCTGTTACCCTTTCGTCTTCTCAGTTTGACCTTACTATGTACCTGCTTTTTGTAATTCTTAATGTGATTCTTTACCTTTTTCCTTCCGTCTTCCTCATTGGTGATTTCTTGTTTTTGAGGCGGTCTTTCATACTTTTCATTCGTATATATACCTCTAATATAATATTATTTCTTGTAGTTATCCTTGATAAGGAACTTAATAAAGTTCGAAAATACTCGGAAACACCATTTATTTTTTTTCCTGCGGGACATTGCATTCATTTGCTACCCTCACGTGATACTTTGTGAGTTTTTAATTTCATATATATATATATATATATATATATATATATATATATATATATATATATATATATATATTTATATGGTTGGTCAGAAAGTCCTGATTCACTCAGGAGGCAAAAGAAAACAACAAAACTTTATGGAGCAAAGCAACAAATACATTTGGTTTGTTGGTCCTGCAAGAGTTGCTGAGACGGAAAGTTGCGATACTGAAGGAGAAGGTACAGGTAGTTAGGAAAGCTATCGAGAAGGTACAGACGTTTCAACTCTGGGGATCTTACCCTTGACGATCAACCACGTTCCGGCCGACCATCAACCTTTGACAGTGAGGCTTTAGTTGCAGCATTGCAAGTTGAACCTCTCTCAATCAGCCGTGATCTTGCGAAATTTGTTGTGTCTCGTCACATCAGACTATGCTGAGGCGATTGCATCAAATGAATTTCGTTCACAAGAAGCCCCGATTAGATCAATATGACCTCACCGAAGCACAAGCTGCTCGTAGAGTAGAGATTTGCAGCCAACTTCTCACTAACCCAATGGACGACCGATTCTGGATGTTTGTTCCAAATAGTTGCTCCTTAAATGGTAAACTGTATTGCCAGCAGCTAGGTTGCGTGCATGACAAACTAAAGAAGGAGTATCTTAGTTAGATCAATCAAGGTCAGGCTTTGTTTCAGCAAAACAATGGGAGGCCACACACTGCCAGGTTGACTATGGATAAGTTCCAACAGATTTACGGTGTTGAGATTCTTCCACATTTACCATTCAGTCCCGATGCTGCTCCAAGTGACTATGGCCTACTCCGCTCAATGACACACTTTCTCCGCGATCAGCAATTGAAAACTTTTGATGTAGTGAAGGAAGCTTGTTTACAGTTTTTCTATTCTAAGTTAGCTTACTGGAATCTGGAACAGATTCGTATGATGGCTAATCGCTGGAAGGACTTTTTTTTAAGAATAAATGTTGGTGTTGTTCCATAAAATATTCTTGTTTTATTTCCATTTCCTAATTGAGTCAGGAGTTTCTGGAAAACGATATATATATATATATATATATATATACCCCTCAAAATGTTTTAAATTTTCAACTAATCATATCTTAGTCATCTTTTGACTTATTTTGTCGATATTTTAACTCAATATGCAGCAACTCCTTACCTCACAATGGTAGACAAGATATGCTGACCAAAAGTTGCATGCTCTCACTTATACTGATTTATGACCTTACTACCTTCAAAACTTTCAATTATTCATTAACTAACCTTGATAGGACCTTGGCAATTATATCATTCGAAAGAGAATGTAAAACAACATTAGGATTTAAAATTTCGTTAATATCGGCGAAATATTTATGATATTATTGCCAAATAATTCCCCGGCTAATCTTGGGAGGACTTAGGCAAATAAACCATTAACCGTACATTAACTGTACCAAATTGTATTGGATCTTTATCTATCTTTCGAGTGTTTTGGCTAAGATAGCGCTATTAATATATTAATAATAATAATGGTTTTCTATGACTGTAAAGGAGACTAACATAAAGAGGTAACTTTGAAACTAGTTGTTTTGGACTAGTGGATGAGCTATCCTAAAATATGGTCTCCCAGTTCGAGGAAGAAAGGATTTCACGCTGGAGCTGAAGTAGATCACTTGTCTAATAATGCAACTACACTTTGATGTCGTTGACTTCTCCACGGCCTATAAAATAGATGAAAAAAACACCAAGGAGATTATTAACCGTAACATCAAGGTTAAAAAGCAAACGGATAAAATCCAACTCATCATATAATATAAAACAACAAAAGCCAGCAATTTCCTGATGATAAATAACATCTGCCTAAACTCCTCAAATCTCAAGTCAACTAACATAGTTTATGAGTTCATCTGCCCCAATAAAGACTGTGAGCTTTATAAAAACTCTAAATATATTGGCATGACAACTACCACACTTTTGAGACGGTTAACTATGCATCTAAAAAGCGGTGGGCCTAAGAACCATATGGAGAGTGTCCATAATATTAACCTAACGAGAGATATATTCGTTGATAACACCATTATTAAGAGAAAACAAGTTAATAAAGCGAAGCTTAACATCTTAGAAGTCATATTAAAAAAAGAAGATAAGGCGGCCATCAACAGTAAAGCGACAAGCTGGAATCACACATTAAAACTATTTTAAAGTTCTACTCAAAGAAGTGGCTCATTTCCTCTAACGTTACGTTTAACCAAGGTGGAATAAATACCCCTTAAAAATCGGTTTTTTTTAATTTTCTGCCAGATCCTCACTTTACTCATTACATCGATAAAGGAGGCAAGAACATTTCAAAACGCTCCGAAGATGATTGAATAAGATCGAAAGCTTAGCAATTTTAGTTTGGTTTTTAGCAAACACATTCATTAAAAAAGATATAAATACTGTACAAGTAATCCACCATCTACAAGATGGAATAGAAAAGATAGTTAGAAGAAGAGAAAGTTGCCTAAAAGAAATTAATTAAGGCAAAATACACAATGGTCTTCAACAAAATTTGAATTTAAGAAAACCTGCTACCCAACTACACTAATATATATATATATATATATATATATATATATATATATATATATATATATATATATATATAAATTAGGAAGAGCAATGCCCTACGCACGTCGGCAAACTTCCTGCGAGATTAGCCGAGAATTTCGTTGGTTCAGTTGGACCATCAAATCCCCGCCACCGAGCTATAAACGCCGAGGCGATGGGGAAGGGCTTAAGTGCTTCCATTAGCAAATAGGGGAGTTCCGACGAACGTCTATATATTTCCCATCACAAAATTAATCGAGGAAGTATTCCGTCAAAATCAGCCCAAGGAAGAGTCCCGAACACATACCCCCCCCTTCTTTGGAGGAGACCCCAGGTCGTGGTGGTGAGTTGTCTCTAGGTTGCTCCCGAGTGAACCAAGCCTGGAAAATATAGAAGGTATTAGGCGGCGTCTTTTAAGACGTCTGTGAAATCATCCACTGACGGCGCATAGCCTCGATCGATAGAACACGGTGTCATACCGTCCCGCAGCTACGATCTTATTTGGAACGACGGCGTCAGAATCGAAGGTCCCATCCAGAAGAAGCTCACAGTCTCAGCCTCACAGGAGATTTCCCCCTCGAGCGTCTACAGGAGAATCTTTCCCTTTTGAACATCTACTTGGAGAATCTTCCCCGGCGCCCGCTTGTGGTACCCCCCCCCCCTCCCCACAAATAGTAAAATATTTCCCCTGTTCCTTTCCTCGTCGAGGAGGTGCGATGCCCTCCGACTAAGAATCGTCAAGTAGTCTCCTCCCGAGTCATTTCGGATAACTAAAGTGAATTATTTTGCCACTAAGGATAGGATTCCACTCGTAGTTTCTTTCTAAGCCCTATCGGGTTAGTACTCGGAGTATTGAGCCCTTGCGGCATGAGTAATTATTGATAAATTTCTCATTGCTGAATTAATTAATAACTAGAGAGTGTAATTATTTGTATTATATGTTTTGTTTTGTAATTAAAGATTATTTTTGCAATTCTTGTTTAAGTCCTCCAACCACCAAAGCCTAATTAAAAAAGACCAATCTCAGGCAACCACATTTAAAGGATTCGAATAACAAAAAACCCGCCCACTCAACGAAATTCAATTCCAATTATTATTTTGGGCTGTCGTAGTCCTTCCCCGGACAAACGAAGGAATCGAGAAATAGGCGATAACTGCCTGATATATATATATATATATATATATATATATATATATATATATATATATTTAAATTTTCAAGATGAAACCAGTGACATCCAAACATTCAGTCAGAGTAACTATGTTTCCATCTCGTAGGCTCGTCTTCTGGTTTCTGTGAATATATGATATCTTATTAGCAAATTTAATAAAAACGAGAAATTGAGCTTAAAATTACTTTCTGTTACGGTGTGTTAATTACTATCACCAAAATTTGTAATAATTATTTATTTAAAGTGTTCACTTATTCCATAAAGTGAATTAAGCATTTAGCCTAATTTATACAGTTATTACAATCCACTGATGAAGTAATTTAAAGATACATTTTTCTTTTCTGTTTTTAATTTTGCTAATGAGTTGTCATATATTCCCTTATACCAGAAGATGAGCTTACAAGCTCGAAACGTACTTATACAGAATAAATAAATATAGAAAAATGCTTGGATTATTTTTCGTCAGTGGCTTCATCTGGAAAATTAAATTGTTCCTCGTCGTCAACTCACCCAACCGCAAATATACAATCGCTAGTTAATAACGTACTCCGAGTTTCCCGCTCGTTCCATCTCAAATCGAAGAAATTCCCCAAAGCTAACATGGATGTAAACTTTATAGAAACTTGTGGTTCATTGTCAGGTTTATCCTAAGTTTTTTACTTTAAACTATACAGTAAGTCACTCTCTCACTCGGGATTTTATACCAACTCCTTGAATTATTTATGAAACTAGGAAATTGACGGTAAATATAAACTTATAGAAGAATTATTTATAGATGTATTGAAATTGCGCTTCGGCCTAAAACTTAAATTAATTCTCTCCTATCTATCTACTTTTAGAACGTGATCTTTAAGAATAACTGTGTTAAAACAAAAAATATTTATAACAAAAACTGAATTCTTTAGGTTTGTCTTCACCTAAATTCTTTAAACCAGGAAACATCATTTGGAATCTCTTCGATTATAATCTTTCTCCTCCTAAAAAATTCCTCCTTCCACTTAGCCTCAAATTTAAACTACCCTTATTTAACCATAAGAAACCATATTTCTTCTTGCCTTTTGAAAAGATATGCAGCAATTTATAGATCAGTAACATTATTATAACTAAACCATACAAAGAAAACGGTGTAGTTATTATGAATCGTAATGATTTGCCTAAAAATCATTCCATTCTAGTAGATTCTTCTAAATTCCCTGAGATTTTTTAGTCTATTAATATTGAATAAAGTGGTTATAAAACTTGAATATCAGATAAACCGCTTTTCATTATGTCTAAAGAGTATAAACTATTAACCATTCCCAAGGTATTTGCCCATTGGCATCTTTCTTGCGCAGTTTTATTCTTTGCCTAAAATCCACAAGCCTGAACTTCTGCTTCGACCAATATTAACCTCCTAAAGGTTTCACTCGTACAAATTAGCTAAATATTTCGTATCTTTGCACTTACAATTTTCTACTAATTATATTTTCTATTTCAAATTCATATCAATTAATTAAACTCTTTTTAAATCCTCATTTCACAGCAGATATTTTTGTCAGCTTTGTTGTTAAATCTCCCTTTATTAACAGAGTAAAAGAAACCATAAAGATAAGTTGGAATAAATTTTTACACAGTGAAAACTGCACAATTTACCAGAAATAGAGTGACATCTTTACTAAACTTAATATTTAAAGGTAAATATTTTACATTCAACAGTAAAACTTATAAACAAACTGACGGTGTCACAATGGGATCACCAATCGGTCCTTTATCATCATCATCATCATCATCATCATCACTAACTCTATAATGTAAAATGGGGACTTTTTTGAGTATTTGAATAATAATTTCATCTTAGTTTGGTTATTACTTGTTTCTTTTAGCAAAGTTATTTCTAATAATTCTTTTATAATATCAAAAAAACAAAATGGTGAAGTTCAAAAATAAATATAAGTATCGAAACTTTGTGAATTTTTGAAAACCCAAAGAATTACAAATGGTAAAGTTCAGAAAATATATTTTTATATATCTTCTATTCTACAACTCTATATTTTAGCAACGTGATATTTTGAAAGGGGGCAAATTTAGTTTATAGTTCCTTTTTAAAATTATTATAATTGGCGAAATTCAGAAAATTTATAAAAATTTAACCATGGCTGTTTTTTTAGATTTTAAATTTTAATCTTAGTAGCGAAGCGCAAGCTGCTTCCCTCAGGGGAAAGTGGCGAAGCCAATTGTCTGGTCGGCATATATTTTCATTACTTATCTGAATCTAAAATGTTTTAAGATTCTCCATCTAACTGTCGCCTTCTGTTCTATAGGCGTTTTGTTGAGGACTCCTTTACAGTATTTCAACATAAAGCTTAAGTTGTAGCCTTCTTCCAATACCTAATTACAAATCATCCAAACATCACATATACATCACATATTTAAGACTCAAAATTCCATTGTCACTACAGTTTTCCGAAAGCCTAGGTTCACTGGATTTGGGATTAACCTTTTCGGTTCTTGTGGTATTAAATATAAAAGTTCACCCTTTAAAACTTTCTTAGACTATTTCTAAACAAATTTATTTACCCCAAAATATATACGAGGGGCGGTGAATAACTTTTGCGAATCGGTAGGGCAAAACAGAGGAAGTGGGATGGCTGTTTGTGTGGTTGTTAGGACAAGTTATGACAAGTCAGGACCTGCAGCCGCACGCTCGTGCCTCGTCTATTTAAGAAGCAGTAGCTGATCGCAGATCGTCAGTCACAAATTTTTCAACAATGGAGAAGGTTGAGCACCGCGCAGTAATCAAATTTTTGACCAAGGAAGGCAAGAATGCAAAAGAGATCCATGACCGCATGGTTGCAGTGTACACCGACACCGCCCCTTCCTATGCAAACATTGCTCGCTGGAATAGGAAGTTCCGCCTTGATCGTGAGTCCTTTGAAGATGACCCCCGTCCAAGACGCCCGTCAGACGTGACCAACGACGACAATGTGGCCCGTCTGGAGAGGAGGAACCTCGAAAATCGACAAGTGAAGGTCGAAAAAATCGAGCGAGAACTTGAAATATTGCATGGAAGTGTTATCAACATCATCCACGACAATTTGGCCATGACCAAGGTCTCTGCCCGTTGGGTCCCTAGAAACCTCACGCCCCATGATCGACTTCAACGCCATCAAAGTCCACAAGGCCAGAGTTGCACAAGCTGCCCTGCGCGAGTGCGGATTCGAGGAGTTCAACCATCCTTCCTACAGTCCAGATCTAGCCCCTAGCGACTACTACTTATTCCGCCAGCTCAAGGCTGCACTGCGTGGACGCCGGTTTGGGGACGATGAAGATGTCCAGCTCGCTGTCCAGGAGTGGATTGAACAGCAGTCGGGAGATTTCTGGTTCTCGGGAATTCGAAGCCTCAGGGACAAGTGGCGCAAGGGCATTGAAGTCGAGGGTAGTTATATTGAAAAATAATAAAAGACTTTTCCTCATATCTCGTTTCCTTATATCCGAATTGCAAAACCTATTGACCGCCCTTCGTATAACTACTCCCCCTAAACAAATCCATTATTTTAATTTTACCGAAATTGGAACTATAATTAAGTTATGCAGAGAAAAATTCGCATTGCTTGTCAAACAATATATTTGTCAAATAGAATGTCATTTCGTATATGTAAATAAAAAATATCTTCACAAAAATTTTCCGGTCAAGTATCGAGTAGCCGATTATTCGAGCATTGGTGTCTACAAATTTATTTATCCTGGTTGTTCCTTTGCGTCATATATCGGCAGCACTGTGCAATCGTTCGGAGGCCGTTACTCCCCGCATATTGGATTTAGACATAAAGCAATGTCTGCTCTTTCGAAACAATAACATTACCCTATAAGATATGTTATAATAAATTGGATAACGTCAGTGATAGGAAAACTTTAACTCCTATCCAGATAAATGCCCGACCAAACTCAGGTTAGCAAAATCAATCAATATATATTAAATTCTTAAAAGCAACTTTGAATTTAAATATTTGGACATTTTCCTCTTCTGGTTCTGTAACAACAACAACCCACCAAACCATAGTAAATATTATTGTTCGAATAGTAATCAATTAAATTATTTTATCGCTTAGTGTTGTGTTCTTTACTATATTATAAAAACTTTTGTATATCACTAAACTTTGTAATAATCATTTATTTCAAGTGTTCATTTATTCCATAGAGTGAATTAAGCATTTTGCCTAATTTATAGTTATTACAATCCACTCATGTAAGTAATGTAAAGCTAAATTTCTCGTACTTGTTAATAGTTCTATTAAAATGTCATATATTTTCAGAGACGAGAAGATAAGAGCACAAGCTCTAAACGTTACTCTGAATAAATAGATTAGAAAAATGCTTAGACTATTTTTCATTATTGTCTTCATCTTCAAAATTAAATTGCACTTTGCCTGCAACTCACGCCACCACCAATGTATATATATATATATATATATATATATATATATATATATATATATATATATATATATATATATATAAGAGAAAGAAATTTGACGCGAATGAGCAATGAAACAGGAGTTTGTTAGAGGCAAGAGAAAGGGACATTAGAATCAAAGAGAGCAGAGGGCGGCACAATGAAGGCAATCCTTTACCGAGAAGACAGAAATAACGCCAGGGGAAAAAAGTTTGAAATCCCTTACCGGGGCTCGAACCCTGGTCTGATGATCGCCGGTCAGAGGCTCTACCGTTAAGCTACCAGGCACAGTGACTCTAGTTCGCCCAAAGCTAGTAACCTCCAAGGAATTTTTATACCACATCTTCTTACCCGCTCACAATTTAAAGGCTCATTATCCATGTAACATACAAAGAAAGAGCTTTTAAATATTTTTTTTGTGGTTCCTTATTTGTCTTTGAGTTAGTTTATATAATATGGTGTTCAAACCGTTTGTCTTCCAAAAAGTTAATGTTCTTGTGTATCATATGCGCATTTGCTGTTGTGGTAATAAATGACTTTAATCACTTTAGTGTTGTGCTTAGTGTCTTTGTTCTTTGTATATTATGTAGTGAGTGTAAATCGTGTCTTTTGTTTTTTTCTTGGATGTCTTTTTCGGTATTTTGGGGTCTTCATCGGTGAATTCTTGTAGAAATCGGTGAGATTTCATAATTGGGTAATCTTTTTTCTTGTTCGATTTCTTTGGTTTGGGTAAAAACCTTCTTATTTTCATGTGATTTTTTTTAAGGGGAGAAAAGGTACGGCTCACGGTTACTCCTTTCCTCTGTACCAATCCTACGATCAGGGGGCACAGAAGAGGAGAAGGCCCGCGGCCGAATTGCTCCTGGAGAAAATCCCCACACTTCTGACTCTCATTTCAAGTGAATCGATAGTGAAGTGCTTAATGGGAAGTCCGGAACAAGCTTTGGCAGAGGGTTTATAGTGGGAGACGGAAAGTTTTGTGTTAAAAGAGGACAGATTGGTGAGGAGGCAGATTGAGCAACCTCGGTAGTCAAAGGTGGAAAGGGTGGAATACCCTTGCCCGATGGACAAGGGGGACCTGCTGATTAACGTGGATTCCGAACCACCGCCATGCATTTACTCATAAATCATCATGCTTAATTACTTTCTCACACTTTAGCACCTATTTTCCTCATACAGAAGCGACAGGACCGCCTAATCTATGTTCCCTTATTCTCTTCATCTTTTATTCATGTGTTTATTGTAGCATTCATGCCGTTTTGAGTTATCTTAGCTCTGAGCTTTGTTCATGTATTGTTATGTTACTTGTTTTTACTTTCCTTACTTTGTTTCACTTTCTCTTGTTGTTATATCTTTTTTTGCTATTTCACTTTAGTTTCACTTTGTTCATTTGTTTTACTATTAACTTTGACTTCACTATCATTTTCGTTAAACCTTTTAATACTATAGTTCACTTATTACACTTTTAGTTTAACTATGTTCGGTTTATTTCTGTTTTACTCTTAACTTTCACTTCACTATAATTTTTGTTAAACTTTTTAATATATTTCACTTATTACACTTTTAGTTCATTTTGTTCGTAGTATTTCTGTTTACACTTTTGATCTGTGTTGTCTTCTTAGTCTGTTGTTTCTTCCTATTTTAGTTGTTTAAATTCGGTTGTCTTATTAGGGTATCAATCCGGTGTATTGGTTGGTTATTTCGTTGGTTCAGTTTGTATATAGACAGGTAAATATCTTTAACGTTATTCTTGTTCCTTCTCTCTTTTTGAATTTCTACTTAAGTAACCATGGGTACCTCCTCCATTCTCAGCTGTTATCTTCTGCTAGGAAATCGAGTGTTAAAGGGGAATCCAGCTCTGGTGTTCGTGTGCTCTGCAAATATCAGAAGTAGATCGTCTATCTTCCTCCATAATTTCTCCTCTGTATTCTCTGGAGTTCCAATTTTTTGGTCCTTGTTTCACCGTTGATAGTGGTTGGCAGGCATAGTAGTACTTCTCTTCCTAGTGCAAGATAGAATTTTATTTTATTTTTCATGCCTAACCCTCTTAGATTGTACGGTAGGTAAAGCATCGGAATCGCCTTGTCCTTCCTCTCCATTATATGTTGTTTGTAGCCTCCTTTTGTTATTCTAAGCCCTAGCACTTTGCCCTCACTATGATATCTGTAGTTGTGATCTTCAACTACAATTTCAGCTGTTTTGTTCCTGTAGATTGGGATTATTGCAAATTTCCTCCTGTTCGTCCTCATCTTCCAATCTCTTTCGTAGTTGTTGATGTTGCTGATTTCTAAATCTGTTCTACTTGCCTAAAAGCTTACGTTCCTGTACGCAGGGACGCAAGTTGGCTTTTGTCGTCCGCGAACTGTATGTTTAGGCAACCAGGCATTATTGATGGTGGCAGGTCTGCGGTGTATATTGAATGAAGTGTGGGGCTGAGGCAGCCCCTATGTGGGAGTCCAGCTTCAAATTCGCATTCTGGTTCTGAATACACATTGATCTTCACCTATGATCTTCTGTCTGTGACATAATTGCAGAGAATTCTCTCCAGATTTCTATTCATCTGGAAATTTAAGATTTATATTGCTTTCCTCTGACCCAGACTTTGTCGAGTGCTTTTTCTATATCTCTCAGGACCAGATCGATGTAGTCATTCTCTGCTTTGGCCTTTGCTATTTTCTCTATTATGCCAAGTACCATTGTGATGTATCTTCCTCTTCTGATTCCGAACTGATAATCATTATATAGGTCATTTTCTTCTAGATATTATTTTAGTCTTCTGTTAAGGATATTCTCGAAGACTTTGCCCATGAAATTCAATAGCGATATTGGTCGGTAACTGCTGAGGTGGTTTAGTGGTTTTCCTGTCTTTGGGACGAATATCATTTTGGCTAGTTTATAGCTATCAGGGAAGAAACCGCTGTTTAAGCACGCGTAAAAAATATTTTTTAATGTTCTGATGATTATGTTAGCTGCCTTGGTAAGATTAATTCTGGTTATTACTGAGGGACCGGGCGCTTTCTGCCTGAATGATTATATTACGCCTTTGATCTCTTCCGTTGTTATGTAGGCCCCTGTACCCCGAATTTTCTCCCTTTCTTGCTCTACACTTGGTGCTGGAGTGATCTTGTCTATGTTTCTCGCAAGAAGGTGTAAACCATTTCGTCTATCTCTGGATTGAAGTCTTTGTCCTTCTCTGGTGTTATGGAGAACAATAATTTCCAATGATTACAAAAAAGCTCTTCTGTAGTCCTTTCTTCTTGGACCTTTTCTCCCTGTTCATTCTTAATTGTTATTTTTCCTCTCGGGGGCCTGCCTTTAAGTCTATTTATTAGTCTCCAGTTCTCTTCTGGTCTTCTTTCTTCTTCTATTTTCTCTATTAGGCTATCCCATATGTGACTTTGCGGTTCTTCTATGAGATGCCTCAGATCTTCTCTCCGTGTTCTGATTTCATCGTATCGCTCTCTATTTGGTCCATGAAGAATTAGTTGGTCTAGTAATCCTCTTAGTTGCCTATTCTTTCTCTTCATTTCCACTGTCCATCGAGGAAGTAGACGAGTACGGTATCTTGTCTTTGGTATTGTGGGGGAATTCCACGTGCAATTTCTTTTCCAGCACAGAAGTGACGTCCATGCGTGAGAGAAAATTCTAGAATTTGGTTAGGCTTAAATTGGTAAGCCCCCCCCTCCCACATCAACAAGCGGTATCCTCAAACTGCGTCCACCCCGGACCACCTTTTCACGGGTTAGAATCACCTGGGTGTGAAGGTTCGAGGCCATTTGAGAGTAGCATTGGCCAAACA
The DNA here is from genome assembly GCA_963969495.1 of Ceratothoa steindachneri. Taxonomy (NCBI): domain Eukaryota; kingdom Metazoa; phylum Arthropoda; class Malacostraca; order Isopoda; family Cymothoidae; genus Ceratothoa; species Ceratothoa steindachneri. The sequence goes on along the minus strand of OZ018326.1, from coordinate 73,247,520 downwards.
TCTATGTTTCCCCCACCCCTGCGTGGGCAGCCTCGGATATATAGGGTTCGTCTTCCAGGTGGGAGATACAGAGTTGAGGAGTCCCGCCAGGATACAAGAAGCATTCCCCCTAGTTCCAAGTCAGGTGCTTAAAACAACGAAGCATAGTGACGGCTGAACTTTTCGTGTCGTTGGAATTAGCCCAGCGAGTGAGGTATTTCCATTTGACGATCACTACCCAGCGATTTTTCCGACTTCACTCATCAACTCCTGTAGATTTACCCCTCGCTCCCTCCTCGTCTTTGGGTGGCCGAAGTACTCTCCCCTTTACCGAACATTACCGCCCCTCCCTTGGAGAACCATCATCACGTCAACTTCTCGCTCAGAAGCTCCGATTGCCCTCGCCCTCACGTTTATTGCCTGCAGAAGACATCCGTGAAACCTTACCCTGACGTCTCACCCGAAATCCTCCGTAAGCCTAGCCCTCCCCACTTCAGCAACCCATTTGAGTTAATCCTCCCCATTGGAATAGTCTCCTTCTGTAATGCATTAATTTCTAACTTCAGAGTCTGATGCATAACTCTGCAATTTTGCCCCTGATTTACCAATTGAATTTTGCCCATTAATTCTCTTATTTTATGTAAATAAAATTATATTTTTGTACATGCCTGTTTAAATAACCTTGAGCTGTGCCATTGCCCAAATTTTACGTGACCTCGTTTTGCACTCTATTCCCGCTGCTCCGCGCGTCGAAACTCGTGGCGTTCGGCCCCTTTGTCGGTTTGCCTTTAAGTCATTAGTCCCTTCTCCATAGATATAATATGGTATTGATACAATATAATGTCACACCACGACAGGTATATATCTTTCGTCCGCCTCAATGATCTTTCTTGTTAATCTTGAGTTCTCCTCATCAATATCTTCCAGGTTGGCGCCAGTGAGATTCTTTGGGACGAATTTAGCAAGATATTGTGTGTAACCTGCCCTGTTTGCTCTCTTGTAATCCTTTATCGCCGGTACCGGTACCTATATCGGGTATTGATTAATGAGCATATGTGTTCCAACATGGTCACTACCTGCAAAGGTAACTGATTGATTTTCATGTTTCTTGTAGCGCTTAGTTTCCCTTAGAAAATTTCCCCTGGCCATGATTGGCCAATTTTTGTAATACTTATGTTCACGTAGAAAGATAATATACTTATAATGCAGCAATTTATGAATAATTTCATTTCTGTTCATTCCCTAACACGATCGAAAGACTTCTAGGAATAAAGAATGTCATTCGCGGATGTTTTTTCTCGCTTCAAAGGCCCCGTTAAAAAATTGTAAAAAATATTAAGAAAATAAAATTAAAATTCCCTGAAGATGACCTAACCCGATCGAAAAACGTCTAGGAATAAAGAATGTAATTCGCGGATGTTTTTTCTCGCCTCGTAGACCCCGTTAAAAAATTGTAAGAAATATTAAGAAAATAAAATTAAAATTAATAACGCTGCCACAGCTGTGGGCTCCAATAGTACATGCATACAACAGGACCTTTTACCTAAATATATATATATATATATATATATATAGATATATATATATATATAGATATATATATATATATAGTATATATATATATATATATATATATATATATATATATATATATATATATATATATATATATATATATATATATATATATATATATATAACCTTAAGGACAAGAAAGCTAGATTATCCTTCGCCACTAAGAACCTTCTATGAAGAAAATACCAGAAGATGGACAAAAGTACACTTCAGCGATGAATTGACCTACAATTTGTTTGGTTCAGATGGCAGGAGGTTCGTAGGTCGAAGATGTGTTGAAAGATGATCCGTGAACTGCATGAATAGCAGCGTCAAGTTTAGTGGGTATAATTTTGGCGGAAGGTACTGGTCCACTGGTCCGCTTGCAGGGTAGAGCGAATGTTAAAGTTTATACGGAACTTCCTCTGCCCATCTGCCATTTTTTATGCAGGAGACTGCACTTTAACACACGGCAAAGTTGGTGAAGAATTTCTTTAATCAAGGGGAAGCAAGTGAAATAGACTGTTCTGCTCAGAGTCAAATTCTCAATCCAAGTAAAAGCTTATGAAAGTTTCTAAGGGAAAAAAAAGGAGAGAAACACAAGCACCGTCGAGGAACTTTGGGGAATATTACAAGAGGAATGGAGAAAATTAACAAAAGAAGAATGCCTTCGATTAGTGTGCTTCTTTTCCAGAAGATGTCAGTGCATAATTGATAGTAAAGTTCTACATACTACGTAGAAAGATATTGTCCGGATCATTTAAACTACCATATTTTTGTAATAAAAATGCCTTTTTGCTCGTAACTTGCAGTTTCATCCGTCCTAACATGTATAATGTACATGTACAACTTATAGCGATGCTTCCTTATATCTTTACTTTATCATACACTACTTTTATATATATATATATATATATATATATATATATATATATATATATATATAAAAATAGACAATTGTAACCATAGTAAGGGCCTCTTGCACGCCACTTTGCTCCATATATTCATGCCATGGAATTTCCTGTGCAATGTTCTTTCTGAAATGGGTGGTGAAGGACCAGAATTGACGTTTTGTAGCAATTCCTGCCTTGAAGCAAATCGATTTGCAATTGCAAGCCTGTAGATTCTACGACGGTTCCTATGTGTCAACACCTTCTTCGGTCCGCAATTCTGGGGAGAGTTTTTCGCATTTTGGGAGTTATGCCATTGCTTGTAAATCCGGATGACCGTACTCTTTAAAACACTGCCAAATTCCGCCACCTCCTTCACATGATGACCTTTAGCGCGGCCAAATGCAATCAGACCTTTTTAACATTCCAGGATGTCGCTTTTCCGGCCCATTTTAAGTAGAGCTGATTTGCTATCTACAGATCTTCACGCCGTTTGCAACACTAATAAAGCCTAACTAACGTTTCAACGTAAACTAATCTACACCTTTCAGCTACCTAAGGTTCCTACACGCTTCAGATGTTGAATTATGTTTTTTCTCTCTAGGTCACTAATCTTTTTTCCGTTGAGCTTATATATATATATATATATATATATATATATATAAATGTATATATCTCTCAAAGTAGCGCGAGAGAATGATGAAAATGAATCCATTAAACCACATTGAAAGAGAAAACGGAATAATTTTTCCTTGCAGTAATATTTTTATTACCTTTTTTCGAAAAAATCCGTGCAGGGAAGCGATTTGCACCAGGCACACTGTAGCATAGTGTACTAACGGCATACTTTTAACTGTGATCAAAGCGGTGCTCGCTGCCTCAGTGTGCCTGGTTCAAATCGCTTCCATGCACGGATTTTTTGGAAAAAAGGTAATAAAAATATTACTGCAAGAAAAAATTATTCCTTTTTTCTTTGAATGTCGTTTAATGGATTCATATATATATATATATATATATATATATATATATATATATATATATATATATATATATATATATTTATAATATTCAAGATATGTCGCCTTTAAACTGTAGGAACGACATCCCTCTCCAAGTAGCAAGGACAGTTTTCAGGTGTTTTTCTTCTTCCACCCGAAGTATCTTGATGCTGTTGCAATGCTCTATTAAAGATTGTGCTTACTGTTCTCATTTTTATGTATAAGTGGTGGAACTTTAGTAACAACATTCTTCGAGCAGAAGATAAAAAAACACATGAAAACTGAATTCTCATTCTCCTCGACATTTGTGAACTATAATATTAGGGGAAGATGCCAGACCAACAACTTAGAAACACTTTGAAGACTTATACTACCGACACGCCAAATTGCTCTTCAACTAATTGTTGATTACGATCAATGATCACACCTTCTATAATAAAATAGAAGCTATCTTTTTTTAAACTAAACAGTTAATTTCATTTCCCCATAGTAACTATCTCTCCGTTAATTAATGACTGCTTTTTTTGTGGAGCAATTGTCACCACTTTCAATTTCTTTTACTTATTTAAAGCCATGCTAAAAGCAATTATCAAGTTTAATTCATTATTCCCTACTCACGCCTAACCTATATTCTCATTTCAATTGAAACAATAATAATTTTGTTCTTTAATTTTGTTACTTAAAAAAATTAGACTGGCTAAAAAATTTAAGAGTCTATTTTCTTGACTAACCTTTGAAATCAACATAATATAAATTATTCTCCTTGTTTGAGAGAAACGACCATCAAAAAATCTCCAGAAGGAGCCAGTAACACTCTAGAGCAATCTTCAATTATAGGTAGTCTTTTAACAACCTCATTTAACCTCGCACAGAGACAAAAACCTTGTAACCCGGCCGAAAAGATTTCAACAGCTCTTCCAGACATTACCACTGCACTCTTAAAGCAAGATCCCCTCACTTTTCTAATAATCGAAGAAATAACGCAACAAAGATGACACAATAAGACTTTAATGAAGTAACTTAAGTAGAATTTCACTACCTGATTCCCAAAATAATACTTTAGCATACTACATCATTCAATTTGAACTACTTTTTACTTTAGAAAGGATATCTAGTGGTCGAAAAAAGTTGAAATGACTGATTGGAGAACTTTCTTACCATATTAGTGACCCTGTTCGCTCCCTCTTAAGAGACCTGGACAACCTCTGTACTTACTTATCTCTCAAAACCTCAGCCCTTGAACATCACACCCACAAAGTTCTCCAAAATATGAAGATTTTGTCCTGAGTCACCTAACTCTCCTAGATGCATCTTGTGTACCTCATGAAGAAACTGCAGTATACTTTATGTAAATGGATCAACCAGAATTTTTTCAGTGAGTCATTTGTGTGGAAGCTCCTAAGAGAAATTCGGTAAGCTCAGGAAATAATGTTTTTCGACCTCCCCCTTGGCCAACTAGCAACAGAGACAGTCCGCGGCATTGAACGAGGCAACCACAAACAAGTTGTCCCCGTTGATAAGAGCCTGTTTATGCAAACTATACCTTAAATTGCAAAATATTGTGGCCTCCTTAAAGACAGAATCCGTCGCATTCATGCAAATGTTGGCGAAACTTGAGATGGGCATACCCCCTACCCACCGTTACAAGAAAGGTCCCAAACACCACGTAGAAGTGCCAACGATCTGTACATTAGTGCTCCCCTTGTTACATAAGGGCCATTGCGGATTTGGAAAACTACAAAAAGCGGCAGTAGTAGTTAATTTGCCTGCTACTGCCGTTACAAACACCTGATTGCAGATTTTCGACACGGGGTCGATTATTTCCGTTATACCTGTGACAGCCGCTGACAGAGATTCAAATAATTTGTGTCTACCCTTCCAAACTGCTACCTATCACCTTATAAAAACGTATTGGCAAAGAAACAACTATTTATCTCGGAAATATGTGGGACTTCATTTGTAAGTTCCTCGTGCGCGATTTTTAATCTACATATTATATTATCGGTACCAAATTCTTCTTCAATTCCAATCTAATTGTTTATACCACGGTGCTAACTTTTTGACGGACAGCCTCAAATTGATATTATGTAGTGTAGTTTTACATAATAAAGATGCACCGTTTATATAGTTGTGAATTTCTAAGGATTCGCCTTTCAGTGATTTAAGTTCACAATACAAGAATCTACATGAACCGGTGATTAATACTGATGAAAATAGATAAACTATAACTTCAACCATCACACTACCTAACTTCCAACACATCATTACAGAGGACCTCCAGTCGCATGCAGAGCCAGAAGTCTCTCATCTAGGTGTTTAGAGGTAAGGAAAATTTTAAGCAATCATTTTTGGACTAAGGAAATATTCGTCTTTTAAAATCACATATCGTGTGTCCCTTTAATGTATTTCAGAAAAGCGATTAATCCTCTAGATAACAGCCGATTATAGAGTATTAAACTCAATAACATTTATCTCTTCCCTTTCCCCATCCATTACGTAGAAAATGCAAGGTTGCACGATTTATCAAAGATAAATTTGAAGGAACCATTTTTCAAATCCCTATGGAAGCAAGTTCCATAGAGAAGACTGCCTTTTTGATGCCAGTTGTGTTTTATGAATCAGTCCTTATCCCGCAAAAGTAGTGCACTAGTGCGCAATCATTGCAGAGGATCATCGACCCTGCCTTATGAGGGTTATAATTTACTTTTGCTTACGTAGACAACCTCCCGGTGGCCATTAAGAATGTGGAAGAATACAAATATCGGCTAAAACAACTTTTCGCCCCAAAGCAAATGCACGCATTACAGATCAATTTGGCAAAGTGTATTTTCAGTGTTGTTTCTGAAGACTTTCTAGACTTCAGTGGCAATTCTGAATGTACATTCCGAGACAGCAATAAAATAAAGCGATCAGAGGAATCCCGCGCCCCCAGACTCTAAACCAATGGAACTATTTTGTAGGACTTATTTATAGTGATCTGATTATGTAATAGATAGGCTACTGGCATCAAATTGCAGGATTCAATAGGCCCTGCAAATACCTCTACAAAATGGACGCGCGGTGGTCTTATTAAATCTCAGCATACTCCAATCATATAGAATAAATGTCTAAAATTGGAGTAAAGAATTGAGAATGCATAGATTAATTTGTAATTGAATACAAAATAAGGAATGTAATATATTTGTTAATGTATATATATAGAAGGTAAGCGACCGTTGGAAGTGAGCATGAGACAAACAATGTACGAACGCGCGAAAGGTCAGAAGCACTTGTGGCATTAAGACAAGGCGTAAATAAATACTTCACGTCTCAGAATAGTTTTCTAGAAAGACGGAAGTCTACCGAACACCTGGTTAAATACACCCGGTGAACAAAGGGAATTGTATCACTAAGCTGTGACAAGCGTATCCTGTATATATATAGATAAAATTTGGGAGATGTAATTAAATTGTAGTACACAGCCGTTCAAAACTCCGCCCAGGGGTGGAACTAATAATCCCCGACGACCTAGATTTGTCCTGCAGGCAAGTCTTGGCCACGCCTTCCTGGAAATGAAACCCTATATATAGGCGAGCAATGAGAAGAATAGTAGTTAAGAATCAAGCACTATAATTGATATTAAATATTGTCATACCCGTATTAGCGTTTACGAAACCCCTTTTGAATTCACCAAGTCTTGTCACTCCAGAATTTACTACCTTTCGTTGAATATATATAGACTGCTAGTCACCCGCAAAGTAACTTAGTGACGTGCCGCTTGCCCCGTTATAGACGAATATTAGAATAAATTAGATATTTTGAAACGTCCTTCTTTACCTCGATTACCCTAAACCTTCGGTACGCCCAGCAAATTAACAAGATTGTGTAGAATTCATCTTTAAGTCAGATACTTAATTCACCTTCTTATAAACCATTACCAAGTGATCCAGCTATAAGTGGTGAACCAATTCCCCCTTGCTACTATAACACACACCCGATATATTATGAGGGGCGGTAAATAAGTTTTACGAATTTGTAGGGCAAAACAGAGGAAGGGGGATGGCTGTTTGTGGGGGTGTTAGGGCAAGGTATGACAAGTCAGGGCCTGCAACCGCACGCTCATGCCTCGTCTATTTAAGAAGCAGTAGCTGATCGCAGATCGTCAGTCACAAATATTTCAAAAATGCAGAAGGTTGAGCACCGCGCAGTGATCACATTTTTGACCAAGGAAGGCAAGAATGCAAAAGAGATCCATGACCGCATGGTTGCAGTGTACACCGACACCGCCCCTTCGTATGCAACCATTGCTCGCTGAAATAGGGAGTTCCGCCATGGTCGTGAGTCGCTTGAAGATGACACTCGTCCAGGACGCCCGTAAGACATGACCAACGAGGACAATGTGCCCCGTGTGGAGAGGATGATCTTCAAAAATCGATGGGTGAAGGTCGAAGAAATCGAGCGAGAACTTGGAATATTACATGGATGTGTTATTAACATCATCAACGACAATTTGGCAATGACCAAGGTCTCTGCCCGTTGGGTACCTAGGAACCTCACGCCTAATGATCGACTTCAACATCGTCAAAGATCGGAGAAGCTTCTGCTCCTGTCCAACCAAGATCCGGCGGGATTCTAGTCACGCATAGTGACAGGTGATGAAACGTGGTTCCATCACTGGGATCCCAAGACTAAGCTCGAAAGCATGGCATGGAAGCACAGGGTCTCTCCGACCACCATCAAGTTCCGGACCCAACCCTCAGCCGGGAAGATCATGGCCACCATCTTCTGGGATTCTGAGGGAGTGTTGATGATGGACTATGCGCCTTGTGGAGGGACCATCACAGGCCAATATTACGCCGAGGAACTGGATGGGTTGAAACAGTGCATCCGTCAGAAGCGGCGCGGCAAGTTGACACGGTGTCCTGCTCCTCCACCGCAATGCTCCTGTCCACAAGGCCAAAGTTGAACAAGCTGCCCTGCACGAGTGCGGTTTCGAGGAGCTCAACCATCTCCAAAACAATCCAGATCTGGCTTCTAGCGACTACTTTTTATTCCACCAGCTCAAGGCTGCACTGCGTGGACGCCGATTTGGGGACGATCAAGATGTCCAGATCGCCGTCTAGGAGTGGAGTGAACAGCAGTCGGGAGATTTCTGGTTGTCGGGAATTCGAAGCCTCAGGGACAAGTCGCGCAAGTGCATTGAAGTTGAGGGTAGTTATATTGAAAAAATAATAAAACACTTTTCCTCATATCTCGTTTTATTATATCCGAATTGCAAAACTTATTGACCGCTCCTCGTAACTTTCACTGACGGTTTGTTAAAGGCGTTGGGACTATCCTTTTTCCACTGACTAAAATTTTGAAAGGCATGAGCAAAAGATGATCTTACTTCCCTTTAGACTATGACGGCACAATTGAAAATGACTTTCAGGAAATCGACGAAGAGGTAGCTGAACCTTTCATTTTGCTCCCCCCCCCCCCATACGCAAGCCCTTTCCATTCGACTCACGTTCAACGCTTGACAACATGGGATTGGAGAAATCTTACAACAACTATATGACGGGAAAGAGGAAGTTCTAAATTACTTCAGTTATGCATTGAAAGACGCCAACCTTAATTGTCCAACCATCAGTATACAGCTATTGAGTAAATTCTTAAAAAAATATACCACTTAAACATATGATGGAAGGAAAGTAATTTAATGTACGCACAACTTGTCTTCAATAATATTTATGTGCATTCCCTTCCCACTCAAAAAAAAAATTCTTCTAAAGAGGAATGCGCACTTGAATACATAAGCAAATTCACTAACGACATAAGAGACACTTTAGGTGATCAAACACCAGAGCTCGACTTTAATGGAGGACACGCAACTATCTCCTCACCAAGTACACTCATCCTGTTCTGTAAAAAGTGATGATGACTCTTTTAATCAGCCAATTTCACCAACCAGTCTCTCCTTTGCAATGTTCAATTATAAAAGACTTGACAATGCCAAATCCTCAGATGAAGAAGTGATTAGTTTGTAGGCGGCTTCCTCAATTTTGCTTAGCTGCACAAAATAAATCTGGCATACTTTCACACTGCTATTATCTGCGAACTTTTCGAGGGCTTAGTGTGACTATAACTCCCCGTTGAATTTTGTAAGCTAGTGGCTGAGCAGTTGCAAATATGTATTATTTAGAAACCTGATAGAATCTAAAGTCAATCTCATGCCACTCTGTTTCTCAGAGCATGCGTAGGCAAACCATATATTAGATTAGTAGCTGTTGCCCAATTTAAAAGGCAACAATGCATGGTAGTAACTTTTGCTACGACTATCGATAAATTTAGATACTTTCTCACGATCATTTGTGCCCATGCTGAAAAGTTAGAAGGCTTCTACCTATGAGATACCACGTCAAGGTTCACAAGAGAAGCCTACTTCAACAGGATCACATCGCGAATTGGCTGCTATCAAAGATCATATTGGACAATGCCTTGACATTATAGTCAGGTTTGTTTAATCAACTGTTGCAGCTGACAGCGATGAGGCACATTTATATCATTCCACTGAATCCCTATAGCAACGCTCTGCTCAAACGCGAAAACCGAATCCTGAAAACCTTGCTGCTTGCAAAAGATAGTCCCAACAAGTGCCAAGAAAAACTTCCCATCGGTGCTTTTATCCCAAGGAAGTTCACCTAAATCGGATAGCAAATACTCTCGTGTATAGATGGTGTAGAGCCGAAATTTGCCTTTTCCAGGTTAATTAATTTCATCTCGCACCAACACTAAATTAAAAAAAATTGATTTATTTTAGACTTGCAATGATTAATATTTCAGTAAGACCTAAAATCTCAAGGTAACTGAAGCAACAGGACACCTATATCGCAGAACAATTATAAATATGCACCCATGTCTTTGTAAGTAACACACTAGTAAGCGATACCTTCACACACCGTTGCACAAGCCCGCACAAGGTTTTGCGAAGCAAAACATATTCAAAATTGCATATTGGTACAATATTGAGCAAAAGTATGAAATTGCTTGAAAAGAAAAATTGAAATTACACAAAAACTAGACGTGATGTACAAATTCTAAAGACAAATCTGTAATCAGTGCCTAAAAATCTTCTAGATTCTATACAGTGAATTATTCGCTATTCATGCTTAACCCTACAACTCAGTATAAAACAATCTTCAACGATAAGTGGTCTGGTATAAACTCTTTCTTATTGTGTGATGTTTAACAAAATTAGACAAGTTATTGAATTCAAGTTTATTTTTTTAATAAACCACTGAAATCCCCAAAGTGTAAAAATTACCCCACTTGTTAGAGAGAAATGAACATTAACTAAGCCTCAGAAGAAGCAACGAACACTATAGAACGATCTTCAACAGTATATATATATATATATATATATATATATATATATATATATATATATATATATATATATATATATATATATATATATATATATATATATATATATATATATTGTGCTTTAATAATAAAGGAACTATGGCATAGTTAAATATAGTGGGAAACTCGCCTCTCACTTTCAGACTTCGAAAACATACATTTGCACATAAGTAGATAGATAAATCGCTAAAAAAATAGATATGAATTAATTGCTCAGCAGTTCGAAGAAATAAACATTATATGTCAAGGTTCAAATGTTGGCAGGCTATGACACATGCGTTCTTTGTATCCAATTCTCTCACTACAGACCAAATACTATACTTTCTTTTTTCTAAATCACAACGAAATCTCAACCAAAAAATGCCCTCCCTGCAGTATATGTAAGATACTGATGAGAATTATATTTTTCTTAAAGATTTCTCTGAAAAATATGCTTTAGATTATGTTATAAGATCTCAATCCTTTTCTGTTTGCGTCGTACGTTTCGGATGTCACCCACTTTTCAAGATAGGGTAGAAAAAATGTATGCCTGCCCATTGCTCGTAAAGGCAGACATACAACCGGCAATGCTGGATAGTGATCTATCCTTCTTAATTTAGCATTGTTAAACGCTCTTAAAAACCTGATTAAACTACTCCCGCCTAACATAGGATTGGAAAACTTTCATTAAATTAGGCAATAGCTCTCTCTTCCTAAGTAACATTCGATTGATAAACTCTCTATGAAATCTCAACCTAGCTACTCCCATATAAGTTTTGTATATAAACCTTGTAAAATTTATATCGGGAGGGGCAGTCTGAGCAAACCCTTGTTGGTTGCAGCTAAGGTAAAACTTAAAAGGAAAAATTAACGCGATCGGCAATGTAGAAGCTACCGAGTGTTATTAAATCAATCTTACTTGCCTACTCCTCGATCGGTCTTCCTGACTGCGCTTCATTCAAAAAGAAATCTAAAGTCGTTTGTTTATTCAATAATAAAAAAAATAATATAGGGAAGTATGAGTGTGTAGGTGTGTCTGTTAAATGCATTACAATTTGCATTTTGAAAATCTCATCTCAAATATTAGATATATCGGAGTTTAAAACAGCCTCGCCTAACAGATCCGAGAAACTTTGTTGAAGATATTTTAGGATTTCGAACAGAAACATTTGTAATTTATTTTTATTCTCTTTATCATTAAGTTTCTCGGAAAGGAAAACAGTTCCAGGAGATTCGCTGTTTATATTATCCGATCCCCCACCCTATTTCCCAGCAAGGACACACAAAATACAGGATGATTGTTGGCATTTATTTTTATGGAGTTTCGTCAAGCCAAGGAAAACTTTATAAACAATTTATTGCCAAATTTAGTGTTTCCTTATGATTTTTTTCGCAAACTTCTCTCTTGAATTTGCTCTTTGGTGGTATTTTTATCGTTTTTAATAACACCCCAGGCTCTGGGTTTATTGTGGTAAGGGTATATATATATATATATATATATATATATATATATATATATATATATATATATTGTAACAGAGCTCTGTATCTCCAGATTCTTTCGCCTTCTATTGTGTTTTGTATTGTTTTTATTTTCTCGCCTTTCTGTTTGTAGTTAGACCAATCCACTACAATACTCCCCCCCCTCCCTGTTTGTTCCAATTACTTCCGAAAGGAATTTTGTTTCATAAGAAATCACGATAACTCCAACATCCTTTTAACGTTTTGTCCTACTTTCGGCATCCGAACTACAGGCCAATGGAACGTCGTGAGCCTCTTTTTATTCATTAAACCTAGTCAAAAACAGTAGCCTGGAAAAAAATCAGAACAACGAGTGAAACACAACATAAAATTGTCTTTACATTCAATAGTAAATGATTTTAAATTTACTATTATAGAGCTGTATTAGTTAAATAAAATTCTTTTGTCATAGAAAGATACATAACTTACGGAAGTTAAAGTTAATATTCCTCAACTAATGTTCGCAAAACGGCTACTTGGATTTTCCAACTATTAACATTCTAGCCGGAATGCAATGCTCCCACTTTTATAGAATGATTTAGGAGAATATCTTCTAACTTCACCTGAATTAGATTCACCAGTACACGAATGCTGGATCGATGTGGAGTACTTAGCTTTAAATGTACCCCCACAGCAATTAATCAAGTGGTGAGAGGTCGAGCGTACGGGGTCTTGGGAATGTCTGCCGTTGTTAAAATGCATTCTCTAGCTACCTAAAAGCTAGATCAATCTTATTGAAATGAAAGTCACGTCTCTTTTTCAAAGAAATATTATCAAGCAATTTCTCTAAATTTATTCCTCAGTGCACCTTATCATTCAATATTGACAGTCATATTTGCGTCATCTTCATTTTCCAAGGAAAGTGAACAAAACACTCAATTGGATGACAGGAAACACCATACGGTGAATTTTGCAATTTAAATTGCCTTTTCATAACCAAAGGTTTTGAGACTACTATATTCTTTCATATATAAAAAGGAGAACTAATCTAGGGTTATATTTTATTTTAGTATGTTTGGATCATAATTTGAAAGTGAAATATTTAAAAAAACCTACAAACCAATATTATTAATAAATACAGTAAAATAATGCAGGAAATCAATATAACCTTTCTTTTTCAGGACTGCTTCAATTCCTTTAGGCATACTAGCGACAAAATTAGCGATGGTATCTTAACATATCTTGCTTCATTTTTGTTTAATAACCCAGCCAACTGCTTAAAATTATGTAGATTGCTTCTATTCATCAACTGTCAATTTGATTATCGCCCACAAATTCTATATTGGGTTCAAACCTGTCGAATTCCCTGGCTAAATCCCTAAAGATCGATGTCATTTTCAGTCAAGAACTTTGTTATTGCCTTTGGTTTGTAACAAAGTGCGCCATCATGCTATAAAATATAGTTATCAATCCCAAATTTGTCTTGAGCTCATGACAGGGTTCTTGGGCAAAATTGTTAGTGCAGCTCCAGACATAGGGAGTCTTCAGATGCTTGAACGTGGGCAAAACACAGAGCTTTACAAATCGCTCCCCTGTCTCCTTATAATGAGAGACCTTCCAGAAGCTCCAAACAAGGCTGAAGTGAGCTTCTTCAAAAAATATCACTTTGCACAAGTCTTCAACAGCCCGTTTCTTATATTTCATACAAAGTGGACCCTATCCGTAAGGTTCTTCTTTGTGAGATGGGACTTATTCGCACCACTTCTCGACTTAAAACTTTTGCAGAAATGTCTCCACCTCACTGTGTACGCTGAAGCGTTCACATCTCGAATGATCTAAAAAGATTTAACATTGTACTGAAGAATCACAAAAGGCCAACAAGGTTCTAGGATACCTAAATAGACGTTTTTTCATTTAAATCCTTAGATATTAATTTTCTCTTGAATAAACCTTTAGCAACACCTCAATTTGGAGTAGTTCATGAAGCTATGCTCTTCAGTCATCATACATGCTAATGGACACTAATATTGAAACGCGTCCAGCCACGAACAACGAATTTAATTTCCTGATTTTAGGAATATATCGAACAAAGAAGGCTGAAGTGCCTCAATTTTCTTTTAATGGGAGATTGCTAGCTGCGCAGCGAAGCTTATTGAAATCATTAAAATATTACATGGGTGCGGTGTGAAATTTGTTACCGTCGGCAACTCTGAATTTCGCCCATGCCTGTTGTAGTAGATTCAGGCCATCTTTGACAACGATCTCAGGAAGTCAATGAGGTCCATAGCCAGAGACAAGGGAGTGTCAGTTTCTTGTTAGGCAGTTAGGGCATAAACACATCTACTAATACTCATACAAGATGAGATGGGGTCAGGTTCTCCCATAGAAGATACAAGACAAGCGGAAAGAACGTGCTTGAATCTTGTGAACAAACTGATGCATCCCCTCAAGCCTAGCATACTTTAGTTATACTCAGATGAGAAAAGTTTCTACCAAAGCCATGTGGTCAACTCGCAAAATAACCGCTAGCTTATTATGTCCCCCAAAGATGTACTCAGGGTGATGAAAACCAAGTTTCTGCTCCGCATTATGTTGTTGGTAGTGGTCAGTAGTGAGGGTGACGTTATGACTTCGTTTATCTTCACTGGTGGCTAATTCAACTGCCTGGAGGAGTAGGGGTTTTCTTGGATCCAGGAGGTTGCCGTAAGAATATAGTACGTGTGGCAGAAGGGCTGCGCCATACCACACAAAAAGTAGAAACCAGTCTTGACTGTCAGACAATTTCCTCGATCACATAAATCCGAAGCCTCCTAACTCCCTATGCGTAACCCCTTGGACTATTATGTGTCGGGCGGTTAAGGAAAAAAATCAAGTCCCCGTGCACGACCAAGGTGGACCTTAGGTACAGGATCACCACAGTTTACACCTATTTAAACAGCGGGAACGCCGAAAAGGCCTGCAGCAAGTTTCGACTACGCCTGAAGGCCGTGGTTAAGGCAGACGGAAATTTCATTAAATAAAATGAGAAGTAGAATCTTTGAAGTCTATAACATGTAACTCTGATAAATGCGAGTATATCTATATGAATGAACTTTGTGTTATATTGTTTAATATGAAAGCTTTAGTAAACAAATGAGTTAACACTACGATAGCACAAAATTTATTTCTTATATCATAGCACAAACTTGGAATATCTTGCCTCGGAATGATGTTGAGAGCAACGCAATAAATATCTTAGGAATAAAATTGATCAATTTCATTTTAAAATATAACTTTACAGAAATAGAAGTTGTGAAACTAATTGTTTATCCCTATCCTCTCTTTTCCATACTTGTCTTTTACCTCTAACTACCATACTTTCTCTTTGCTTGACCTAACCTTGAGTGGATCTTGGTGTCATTTATGTTTTGTGATTTTCTAATTTATATAGATTTGTTGCTTTAAAGGTGTTTTCTGTTACCACGTATATCATTTGATTTTTTCCTATTCTTGTTATTGTAATTGTTATTATTTCTAACTGGGTCCTTTCTTTGCTGGATTATTCCAGGATTCATTTTCTTCTTAATAATTAAAACTGGAGTCTTATGTTTACTTGAATTACCCCAAAAAATTAATCAAGGAATTTTGAAACATAACGACGTAAAAAAATGTAAAATACCCAAGGAAATTTTGTCCTCTTTTTGTCATTGGGAAATAGATATTTTAGAACAAATTAAATTTTTTATTTAATGAGAAAAATGAAACTGACGTAAACGAACTTGGACAAGTTTATTCCGCGAGAAAAAACTGAGGAAAGAAAAGAAAGAGTGACTAAGTTTGTGATTTCGTGTTTTCTATCACCCATTATTACATTCTGAGGCCTTTCTCGGCAGAGACATACATTCTACCATGTGTTTCAAGCCCCGGGTCACTACAGTGTATGACAGACACTGTAATGTTTAAGCGACTTAAAGGAAGAGTGCAAAGGGCCAAGGACTTTTATAGAAAACCAATTTAATCAAGTGGCTTTGTAAGTCTCCTTCCTCGAATAAATTGGTATAGCGATACAGACTCATCAGTTGCGAAATTTTCTTTGAATGGGTTGAGAGCAGAATTGTTTTGACATCTGAGATGAACTATAATCAACACTTAGCACCCTCTGAATTATCTTATGAAATCCGTGGAACTAACCTTAATTTCTGCTAAAATATTATTCTTACATGGTAAATTCACTACACGAATCCATTTAAAATGTGAATCAATATTCTAATCCGTTCCTAGGCGCCACGAGCCCAATTATAAATCGCAAAATTCGGCTCAAATTGAATTATTTAACAATATTAATGAAATAAGATTAATATATAATGAAAACAATGATTATTCATATTAAATATAAATTTCTAAATAATGAAGAAAAATCTTATTGCTAAGCGTAGCTCGGTATCGATAGCATTGGATACGGTATAACTTCTATTGCTTGCTAGGCTCCATGAAGAGAGATCTGGAAGCTATTTACGTTTTTTGCTTTCTTCACTTTTAGGTAAATGGTTTTACCAAATTTGTAATAATTTTTCAATATAAAAAAGTAAGAAAATGCCCTACCACAAAAAATACTTAATTGATAATAATTAATAGCTATTATGCGTGCACAACTTCCTTCTAAAGAGAAGCGCTTCAACCCGAATTGGAGTTGGCTTTCACCCTTCGCCACTTGGCCTTCGGCAACAAGTACGCGGATATGAAGTTTTCCTGGATGGTCCCCCACAACAACATCTCTCTTGTGGTCCGTGAAGTGTGCCAGGCAATCATTAATGAGTACTTCGATGAACTCATGGTCTGCCCCTCCACCCACGATTAATGGCGTCAAGTGGCCAACCAATATAATCAGAAGTGGAACTTCCCCCACACCTGCGAGTCCATCAATGGGAAGCACATTGCTTGTACTCCGCCCCCCCAAGACTGGTACACAGTACTACAAATACAAAGGCTTCTTCAGCATCATTCTCTTTGCCATGGTAGACTCAGATTACAAATTCCTATGGGCAGCTGTACGCGGCGTGGGCTCCTTTCTGATGCACAGATCTACAACAACAGCGAACTGAAGGAATGCATCGAAGATAGCGTAATCGGCTTCCCGGAACCAGAGCCTTTCTCCAACGAAAATGAAGATGTGTCATATTTCATCGTTGGGATGATGCATTTAGGCTGAAGACATACCTCATGAAGCCATGCAGCAGAATGGGGATGGATCATGACGAACGGATCTTTAACTACCGACTGTCACGTGCCAGGCGGGTCATGGAAAATGCATTCGGCATCCTTACCAACCGCTTCCAGGTCATGCTCACCACCATGCAACATCACTTAGAGACAGACCGATTAATAGTAAAAGCTTGCCTGCTTCTTTACAACCTGATGCGGAACAGGTTCTCTGGACTCCAGAGCCAACTTATGGACAAAAACAACGAGGATGGGGATGTTGTGCCTGGTGCCTGGAGGCAGGGACAGAACCTGGGTGACACCATCGATGTGCAGGGACCCAACAGAGCCACCAGACCGGAAAAGACAGAGAAACCACATTAAGCATTGGTGCTGCTCAGATGCCGGATCAGTGTCATGGCAGATCTAATGATTTAATGTTTAACGTCTATTCCTGAACTTCTGTTTTCATAATGTGTTATAAATGTAATGAATGTATCATGAACTTGTAACTAAAATTTGATAAAAAGGTTAGAAAATAAATTTGATTATTTTTATTAAGTATTTTATTATTTTCATTTCATTAATTAAAAAAAAACAGGAATTCTAATATATAGTAAAATTAATCAATACAATAATAATTACAAAAATAGACTGTCTATTCTTCTTGATCGGAGCTTTGTGCTGGCTCTGGGATGTTGAGAGGGACTGTGGTCGTGGTTGTGGTACTGGTAATAATGTTGGCACTGGTCGGTTTGGGGGTTGATGCTGAATGGAGTAAATCAGACATGCCTGAGAAGTTCAGTCTGGTGTCTATCACATAAGGGGCTGCAAGGTAACCGATAGAGGACATCTAGTTGCTGGAAGCGGGGCCAGTAGTAATGATGAAAGCAGGTGGTGGCATCTGTGTGTGCTGCTCGAAGTGCTGGGGGGGGTGCTTTGAGGGCTATTGCAGGAAGGGTCGAAGATAGAAGGGATGGTAAGGCTGGTAAGGAAAGATGGGGTGGTAATGCTGCCATGAGGATGAGGTTGGTGTGGGCGGATCAGAGGGCTGGAGGTCGGAGTGGTACGGCTGGTGGTGTCTTCTGTAAGATAGAGAAGTATGTTACTGATCTCCATCCTGGCCCTATTGTACTTGTACTTGGGGAGCGTCTTTAGAGTGTCCTTCACATACTTGGCGAAGGCATCGCGCTCCTTAGTGGGATGGAGATCCTGGCTGACAAGCTGTCTCATCAGCTCTGTGGATGTTGTTCTGGACATTTAGTAAAACCTTATCATCCGGCTGCGTTCTCCGTTTCTTGCCCCAAGAAACGGTAGTGCTAGGGATGTTTGACATGTCGCTCTCCTCACCATTAGCCCTAGCTTCTGCTGCAGCTTGAATTTCTTCTCTGTTAAGAAAGTCATCCTGCAGGCTGGCTTCAATGGGAAGGCTCTGTTGCATGGCTGGTGCTAAGGCTTGTAGACGGAGCTGCAATAATGTCGAGAATCGACATAAGCAATACGAGTAATGAGACAGTACATGAAACACATTTAAATTTAAAAGTTTCATTTGAAAGTTAAATTTTACACTGCAATTTGACATTAAAATTTTAAAATGCATTTTTCATGAAATTTTAAGTTAAAATTCGTCAATGATAAAATAACATAACAAATATAATTACACTTTTGACAGGGTGTCCACGATGGGTCACGTTCTCGGAGTAGAAGGCGCAGTGCTCCATGACCCAAGTCTCCCTTACCGTAAAATTCTTTGCCGCAGCACCAGACTTCATCTTGTGGAGGCGGGTGTATGTGTCACGGATCCCCTTCCACCAACCCTTTTGGTACTCTGGCGTCTTATCCAGGATGGCAGCCTTTGCAACCCACAGCGAATCCTTCGTTGCCGTTCTCTTGTATTCCATGAACTTGTTGTCCCACAGTAGGTGGTTCGCTCGGATCTACTCCAGGAGATCTTCCTCTACGGCCAGGTCGAGGAAAAACATATCCCTGGGGGGCACTTACTTTGGCTGCTGGAATCTCCTGGGAGTCGAAACCAGCATTGGACCTGCAAAATTTAAGAAGTTTTATTTATTTCATGTAATTATTATTATTATTATATATATATTGTTTATATATATATATATATATATATATATATATATATATATATATAATATTGAGGATAAATCCCAGAGCCACGAGAAACGGATGTAGCATCTTTTAATTTTTCACTACGTTTCGAAAACTACAAGTTTTCATCTTCAGGCTAGAATAAGTTTACAAAGTTAATATGCATAAAGAAAACTTGAAAAGGCCAACAAGACATTATTTTACAGGTGACCAATTACAGAATATCAGTAGAAAGTACTATAAGTTAAATTAAATATGACTTGGCAACAGTTAAATTTACTTTAAGACCGACTCAAAAATTAGTTCATAAATTTAAAGATTATTGCAGAAATTAATTACAAACTAAGAGAAATTGACTTGGCATTATTTAAAGATGATAAATTTAAACTTTTTTTTTTTTATTATTATTAAATTTTGTAAAGACTAACAGTTAAAAACATTTAATATAAAAACGGAAAATTTGGGTACTTACTAAAGCGGATCCATCCTAGAGAGTGAATGGTAGGTTTAACAAAGGGGCTAGTATATATATAGGTTACATTGACGGTTGGTTTATTAAAAGGCAAACCAACTAACAAACTGTAGTTAAAATTAGTTAATTAATAATGATATTGCACTTAAATCTTCATTGAGTGTAGGTTTGTAGTGTTTTATATATAGAGATTCGAGGGTTCTTAGGCAATGTTTGTTGTTGTTAAAGGCTAATACTTTAAAATTCTCAATAGAAATGTTAGTTTTACAGCTTATGGTGTGTTCCCTAATAGATGACTTTTCCTTTCTATTTAATATTTTGCTTGTACGCCAACTAATCCCCATATGAGCAGAGAACCTAGCTCCAAGAGACCTAACAGTGCTACCAATGTAAGAGGCTCCAGTACAACTGGGACATTTAAATAAATAGACATTATCACTGCGGAACTCCAAAGAGATAGGATCTTTACTGTTAAAGAAACTTCCTATCGATAGTTTGTTTATAAAAACTATTTTGGGGTTGATTTGGGGAAAATATCTTTTATAAATAAATAAGATTTTTCTTTTAAAAGTATCGTTCAAAAAACCCATCTCTGAAATTAGTAAATATATGGGCATTTTAGGAACTTTTATGCAGGGTTGAGGGGGGTCAATGAGATTATCAAATAGCTTTTTTAAAACTCTATCATATAGGTCAGAAGGAAATAAATTATTTATAAAATACTTCCTAAGAAAAATAAATTCATTATGGATTGATTGGTAAGTGGATGATAGCGAGAAACTTCTATGTATTAAAGTTTTTACTGTGGATATTTTATAACTGAAATCACAAAAACTAAAGTAGTTCAAACCTAGTCCTGTGAATGTTTTTTTTCTGTAAATGGTTGTTTGAATCTTTCGTTGGTCATTATCTCGGTTGATTAAAAGGTCAAGAAAGGGCATCTTATCATTTGACTCGACTTCCATGGTGAATTTGATGTTAGGGTGTAAAGTGTTCAAAAAATTAAAGAAAAGTTGGCTATGTGCAGGATTATTAAAAACTGCCAAGGAATCATCAACAAAACGGCGGTAGAAGGAGGGTTTGTAATCTAAATTAGTGGAAAACATTTGATCTTCGAGATGTGTCATAAAAAAGTCAGCTGCAAGTGGTCCCATTGGAGAACCCATTGCAACACCATCGATCTGGCAGTAAACTTTATTATTAAACGTGAACCAAGATTCAGAAAGACTTAATTCCAGCGCTTTTTTTAATTGGCTTCGTGAAAATCCATGAAAAGTATTTTGGGAATGGAATACCTTATTTAATATTAAACTGATTGTATAGTTTAGGGGAATGTTAGTAAATAAAGATTCAACATCATAACTCACAATATATCCATCGTTAACTTTGCTGAGTAATTCCTCTTTAAACTTATAGGAGTTTTGTATGGAGAACTGATTTTTAGATAAAGGTGAAAGTATTTTAACAAGATATTTGGCCAGTTTGTATGATGGTAAAGAATAAGAGGCAAGTATGGGTCTCAAAGGGACTCCTTCTTTGTGAATTTTAGGTAGAAAATACATGGATGCTAAATAACTGGAAGATACAAATAATTCATTATAAGTATCTTTAGGAATAATTGAAGCCTGTTTAAGTTGTGTTAAGAAACGATTAACTTTATCTTCGAATCGTAGAAGAATAGTTTTAGGTCAATCATTGATAGGTTCAAATTTTGTTCTGTCATTCAATATACTATGGGCTTTTTGTACATAGTCCTCCCTATCAAGGATAACTACACCCTTTCCCTTATCAGGTTTAGTAACTATTATATCCTTATTGCCCGCAAGTGTCCGTAATACCTTTCTAACTTTAGGTTTAATTATGAAATTCGAGCTTCTAGATGAATGTATTTTAGAATAAAATTCGCTGGAGAGAGAAGATAACTCAGAACAAAAGTCAGTAAAGTTTCCTTTAAGAGGTAGATCCTTAACCTTGCGTGCCATATTTTCAAAATACAGCATGAATTTAGGTTTAGCCATTTTGTAAAAAGGGAGTTTAAATTCAAGTCCCAAGGTAAGCAGAAATTTTTCCCGAAAGCTTAAAGCAGTACGTGACAAGTTGATAACTATTTTTTCCGGATCCATAAAGGTTGGAAAGGACAATCCCAAATTCGACAACTTCCTAGTGTGTCTTTGTATACATACATTTTGGTGAAATATTTTGGTTTTATGCAAAAAATACCTTATGAGGAGAATGTCTAAAAGAGACAAATGCGTCTTCAAATTGGCAAATCCTTCAGTTATATTATGTTGATGAAGAGTAAACTTTTTTGATTTAGAAGTTATTTCTAGGTTGATAAGTTGATCCAAGGAATCCTTATAGAAATACGAGTTATACAGAGTTTTGCGATGTAGCTTAAAATAAAGAAATTTAGGATAAGTTTTTGAATTAATACAAACTTCAAGGAAGACGATGTCCTGTCTGGCCTTAATCATCTTCATAGTTTCCTTCTCAAGATGGCGAATAACTGTGATAACTTGCTGCCCATACTTGGTATAGATATATCCATATGGAGCTCGGCCGTGAAGCCTGCATTTAATATTGAGGATAAATCCCAGAGCCACGAGAAACGGATGTAGCATCTTTTAATTTTTCACTACGTTTCGAAAACTACAAGTTTTCATCTTCAGGCTAGAATAAGTTTACAAAGTTAATATGCATAAAGAAAACTTGAAAAGGCCAACAAGACATTATTTTACAGGTGACCAATTACAGAATATCAGTAGAAAGTACTATAAGTTAAATTAAATATGACTTGGCAACAGTTAAATTTACTTTAAGACCGACTCAAAAATTAGTTCATAATTAATTACAAAATTTTAATAATAATAAAAAAAAAAAGTTTAAATTTATCATCTTTAAATAATGCCAAGTCAATTTCTCTTAGTTTGTAATTAATTTCTGCAATAATCTTTAAATTTATGAACTAATTTTTGAGTCGGTCTTAAAGTAAATTTAACTGTTGCCAAGTCATATTTAATTTAACTTATAGTACTTTCTACTGATATTCTGTAATTGGTCACCTGTAAAATAATGTCTTGTTGGCCTTTTCAAGTTTTCTTTATGCATATTAACTTTGTAAACTTATTCTAGCCTGAAGATGAAAACTTGTAGTTTTCGAAACGTAGTGAAAAATTAAAAGATGCTACATCCGTTTCTCGTGGCTCTGGGATTTATCCTCAATATTAAATGCAGGCTTCACGGCCGAGCTCCATATGGATATATCTATACCAAGTATGGGCAGCAAGTTATCACAGTTATTCGCCATCTTGAGAAGGAAACTATGAAGATGATTAAGGCCAGACAGGACATCGTCTTCCTTGAAGTTTGTATTAATTCAAAAACTTATCCTAAATTTCTTTATTTTAAGCTACATCGCAAAACTCTGTATAACTCGTATTTCTATAAGGATTCCTTGGATCAACTTATCAACCTAGAAATAACTTCTAAATCAAAAAAGTTTACTCTTCATCAACATAATATAACTGAAGGATTTGCCAATTTGAAGACGCATTTGTCTCTTTTAGACATTCTCCTCATAAGGTATTTTTTGCATAAAACCAAAATATTTCACCAAAATGTATGTATACAAAGACACACTAGGAAGTTGTCGAATTTGGGATTGTCCTTTCCAACCTTTATGGATCCGGAAAAAATAGTTATCAACTTGTCACGTACTGCTTTAAGCTTTCGGGAAAAATTTCTGCTTACCTTGGGACTTGAATTTAAACTCCCTTTTTACAAAATGGCTAAACCTAAATTCATGCTGTATTTTGAAAATATGGCACGCAAGGTTAAGGATCTACCTCTTAAAGGAAACTTTACTGACTTTTGTTCTGAGTTATCTTCTCTCTCCAGCGAATTTTATTCTAAAATACATTCATCTAGAAGCTCGAATTTCATAATTAAACCTAAAGATAGAAAGGTATTACGGACACTTGCGGGCAATAAGGATATAATAGTTACTAAACCTGATAAGGGAAAGGGTGTAGTGATCCTTGATAGGGAGGACTATGTACAAAAAGCCCATAGTATATTGAATGACAGAACAAAATTTGAACCTATCAATGATTGACCTAAAACTATTCTTCTACGATTCGAAGATAAAGTTAATCGTTTCTTAACACAACTTAAACAGGCTTCAATTATTCCTAAAGATACTTATAATGAATTATTTGTATCTTCCAGTTATTTAGCATCCATGTATTTTCTACCTAAAATTCACAAAGAAGGAGTCCCTTTGAGACCCATACTTGCCTCTTATTCTTTACCATCATACAAACTGGCCAAATATCTTGTTAAAATACTTTCACCTTTATCTAAAAATCAGTTCTCCATACAAAACTCCTATAAGTTTAAAGAGGAATTACTCAGCAAAGTTAACGATGGATATATTGTGAGTTATGATGTTGAATCTTTATTTACTAACATTCCCCTAAACTATACAATCAGTTTAATATTAAATAAGGTATTCCATTCCCAAAATACTTTTCATGGATTTTCACGAAGCCAATTAAAAAAAGCGCTGGAATTAAGTCTTTCTGAATCTTGGTTCACGTTTAATAATAAAGTTTACTGCCAGATCGATGGTGTTGCAATGGGTTCTCCAATGGGACCACTTGCAGCTGACTTTTTTATGACACATCTCGAAGATCAAATGTTTTCCACTAATTTAGATTACAAACCCTCCTTCTACCGCCGTTTTGTTGATGATTCCTTGGCAGTTTTTAATAATCCTGCACATAGCCAACTTTTCTTTAATTTTTTGAACACTTTACACCCTAACATCAAATTCACCATGGAAGTCGAGTCAAATGATAAGATGCCCTTTCTTGACCTTTTAATCAACCGAGATAATGACCAACGAAAGATTCAAACAACCATTTACAGAAAAAAAACATTCACAGGACTAGGTTTGAACTACTTTAGTTTTTGTGATTTCAGTTATAAAATATCCACAGTAAAAACTTTAATACATAGAAGTTTCTCGCTATCATCCACTTACCAATCAATCCATAATGAATTTATTTTTCTTAGGAAGTATTTTATAAATAATTTATTTCCTTCTGACCTATATGATAGAGTTTTAAAAAAGCTATTTGATAATCTCATTGACCCCCCTCAACCCTGCATAAAAGTTCCTAAAATGCCCATATATTTACTAATTTCAGAGATGGGTTTTTTGAACGATACTTTTAAAAGAAAAATCTTATTTATTTATAAAAGATATTTTCCCCAAATCAACCCCAAAATAGTTTTTATAAACAAACTATCGATAGGAAGTTTCTTTAACAGTAAAGATCCTATCTCTTTGGAGTTCCGCAGTGATAATGTCTATTTATTTAAATGTCCCAGTTGTACTGGAGCCTCTTACATTGGTAGCACTGTTAGGTCTCTTGGAGCTAGGTTCTCTGCTCATATGGGGATTAGTTGGCGTACAAGCAAAATATTAAATAGAAAGGAAAAGTCATCTATTAGGGAACACACCATAAGCTGTAAAACTAACATTTCTATTGAGAATTTTAAAGTATTAGCCTTTAACAACAACAAACATTGCCTAAGAACCCTCGAATCTCTATATATAAAACACTACAAACCTACACTCAATGAAGATTTAAGTGCAATATCATTATTAATTAACTAATTTTAACTACAGTTTGTTAGTTGGTTTGCCTTTTAATAAACCAACCGTCAATGTAACCTATATATATACTAGCCCCTTTGTTAAACCTACCATTCACTCTCTAGGATGGATCCGCTTTAGTAAGTACCCAAATTTTCCGTTTTTATATTAAATGTTTTTAACTGTTAGTCTTTACAAAATTTAATAATAATAAAAAAAAAAAAAAGTTTAAATTTATCATCTTTAAATAATGCCAAGTCAATTTCTCTTAGTTTGTAATTAATTTCTGCAATAATCTTTAAATTTATGAACTAATTTTTGAGTCGGTCTTAAAGTAAATTTAACTGTTGCCAAGTCATATTTAATTTAACTTATAGTACTTTCTACTGATATTCTGTAATTGGTCACCTGTAAAATAATGTCTTGTTGGCCTTTTCAAGTTTTCTTTATGCATATTAACTTTGTAAACTTATTCTAGCCTGAAGATGAAAACTTGTAGTTTTCGAAACGTAGTGAAAAATTAAAAGATGCTACATCCGTTTCTCGTGGCTCTGGGATTTATCCTCAATATTAAATGCAGGCTTCACGGCCGAGCTCCATATGGATATATATATATATATATATATATATATATATATATATATATATATATATATATATATATATATATATATAAACAATATATAGATTATTCTAGATTAGTAAATATTTCCCAATTATTTTACAAATTAAAACTTTTATAAAATTTAATCATTAGTTTACCTAGACATGGACTCTTTTTCAGTGGGTGTCTTGCCACGACAATGCTGACGATCACGACCAGTGGAGTGGGCAGGATCAGCTGGCAGCTCTTCGGTAGCAGCAGAGGAACCTTCAGAGGCAGGATCCTGGGTAGAGACAGCTTGTGAGGTACGCTTCGTCTTCTCGGCATTCTTGTTCTTCATCTTGTAGCAGTAGTCTGAGTAGTGTGTTGTGTTTAAAATCCAAAGCTGTAGTGAAGAACGTTGTGAATTCGCTCTGCTTTTAAAGCGTGCGCGGACGCGGTACCCTTTAGTTCTATTCGCTACGCCTGCGCTCTGAATTCGTTCCCTATTCGTTCGTTTCGTTCTCGATTCTTTTTGTTTTGTTCGCCATACGTCAATATCGTTCCGCATGCATTCATTAGTCGTTGTGCATTCGTTCCATGCGTTACTAATCTGTTCTTCATACGTTCGTAAATCGCTGACAAGGCATCCCAAAATCAGTTGTTAGTCGTGTTAAACGTTGTATTCGTTATATAATCGTCACTCATACTTTTATGGTACGCCTTGTATTCGTTACTAATCGAGATTTTTTTTTCATTTTTGGAACGAACACCGACGAATGTAATCGATTTTTATTCGTTTCACACTTGTCGCCCCAATTCGTTCAGGTGTGACAGGCCCTTAAACGATGGTGCAGAGAGGTTTAGTGACCCCCCCAATGACGTCATTGTTGCCTTGCCAGCCAAATTTCATAACATAAGTCCTTTGAAATAAGGTTAATTCATACTAGCATTCCTGTGAAATTTCTCATTATTACGATTACAAGAAAATTATGATGATTAATATTATATTTATCATTATGATTACGATCACTTCTAAGCTTATGATTATGTTGATTAATATTATGCTTATTATTATCATTATGTTATGATGATTATTATTAAAGAGCTTCGGAATTACAAAAAATCTCGCAATTACTTCGTAGATTTATAGGTATCATTACTAAACACTACTTACATGTTTGTAAGTAATTATTTACGTGAAATATTGCTAATTACAAATAAGCCTTATATTAACGCACATTTATCCGGAACCTCAATTTTTGAAAAGGAAAACAAGGTCCATGGGACCACTTAGGGCATATTTATTTATCGGGTAATTTAAGACCTCCTCTGGTAGATGACTCATCAACGGCTCTTGCTGAGTTATGCAACCAGTTAAGTCGAAAACCACTTTAGGAAGGGATAGAAACCTTTGTTTTCTTATATAGGTATATATAATTTATACCTGGTAACCTCTCATCTGAGAAATCTTTACAGGTAAAAGAACTTTCTAGGTCCTAGATCAATGATGGAATCAACGCAAAGCAAATATTTTGTTAAAATCCTCTTTTATATAAATTATTACCAAATTATCATAATATCAGTCGCGAACACATTTTTTATTTACGCTAGAAGTAAATACTATGATTACTTTTACCGTTTGAAAAAAATCCTAAAGTTTGACTGAAGAAATTACGTAAAAATTATTCCTAGGGGTAGTTCTAGAGAGGAGCTAAGATAAGGGATGAAGTAGCAGAATAGCAATATGGCTGCACAGAAGGAAAAGGAACAAGAAATGTTATATTTATACTAAGGATGTTAAAAGAGAGAAGTATTGAGTTGCAGGAGGATTTGTACCTGTGCTTTATAGATTATGAAAAAGCATTCGATCGAGTCAAAGCTGAACACCTGATTGTCGTTTTGAAGACCTTGGAAGTAAACGAAAAAGACTTGATTATTATACACAAACTATATTGGAATCAGAAGGCAGCAGTAATAGTGGGGGCAGATTTGAGTGATAGGATAGATATAAGAAGAGGAGTAAGACAGGGGTTAGTTCTCTCTCCAGATCTGTCCTCCCTGTACAGCGAGATGATAATCAGATCAATTGAGGATATAAAAGGTTTTAACATGGAAGGCCAAAACTATAAACAACATAAGGTATGCTGATGACTCGGTACTGATTGCTGACACCAAGGAAAAACTTCAACACATTTTAACAGTGATGAAGGAAAAGAGTGAAGAAAAAGACCTGTCAATAAATGTGGATAAAACATAAGTTATGATAATTATTAAAAAGGCACAGGTCCCTAGATGAATGGTAAGAGTGAATGACAAAGATATTAAGCAGGTAAGAAGATTTTGCTACTTGTTAAGTTATATTACGGAACACAGAAGATGTAATGTGGAAATTAAGAGAAGAATCTGCGAGGCAAAGAAGGCATTTCAGAAGATTAGGAATATCTTACGTAATAGACACCTGTCAAGACAAACAAGAATAAGAACTGTTAAAACTTATGTCTAGTCTGTACTGCTGTATGGATCAGACGCTTGCACGATGAATAAGCAAATAGAGAAAAAGTCGGAAGCATTTGAGATGTAGTGTTGGCGGAGAATGTTGAAGAACTCGTGGAAGGAGAATATCAAATGAAGAGATAATAAGGCAAATGGGAGCTCGAAGAGAATTACTGAAAAATCTAAGAAGTCAAATGAGCTTTGTAGGACGTAT
Source organism: Ceratothoa steindachneri (assembly GCA_963969495.1). Lineage (NCBI taxonomy): Eukaryota > Metazoa > Arthropoda > Malacostraca > Isopoda > Cymothoidae > Ceratothoa > Ceratothoa steindachneri. The sequence continues at coordinate 73,218,559 of OZ018326.1, read as the reverse complement.
GCGAAGAGGAAAAATATAAAATTTGAGTCTAACTGGAAGAATCTCAGGAAGAAGAGCAAGAGGCAGACAAAGGGAGAAGTATATGGATGGAGTAGTAAGGACCGTGGGAGACGGAAACACAACTGGACAGATGCTACAGATGACAAGAGACACAGAGGTGTGACATTCATTTCCTATTGAATATTTTTGTTTTTTTTCTCAATTATAAGTTGTTTTCAACTACATGCCCTACCTTGTATCTATATAGTCTACTCTAATGGGATTTTTTTCTCTCTATTTTTGGTTTTGTAATTTTAATCCTTAATCTTTTTTTTCATTTCATGTTTAGGGCCATTTTTATTAGTGTTTATTTACTAGAATAATTTTCTCTTATTTTAAGAAATTTGCTTTGTTACTATATTTTATTTTCCCAAGGATGCTCTTCATAACATAAAATCATAGTAATTTTTGGCAGGTGGAACTACTACTCCTCTTCAAATAAAACAGGTCTTTTTAATGTTGAATAACCTCTTTCACCTTTTGCTGTATTTAAGAAGACGTGTGGAAAGATAGGCGAGAATTGGTTTGCAGTGTAAGTGGCGAAAGAAGGTTAAAGGAAAAATGAATAGAAGGAAACATTCCCATTAGTTTTCAGCTTATTCGAGAATGCCAGGAGCACTGAGGACTCGAAACTATCCACGGAGCTGAGCAAGTTGTCGAACGTGTTTGAAAATTGTTGTCAATAAACTAGATAGTAGAAAGAATCCATTGGATACAATACTGCACGTTTAATCTACTATTCATCCTGAAGATCTGAAGCATCCGTTGATGGGAATAGTATTGCAAGCCCCGTTTTTCACTTTGCAGTTTTGAGGAAACAATGGATATTAAAGTCTCCGTAAGGACGTCGTACCCCGCGTAGGCTATTAGGCCTGGAAGTTATCGTTGAGGCACGCCTTCATGGCCTGTGCACCTGGCAGGTTCAAAATAGATAAAACTACTAAGGCTTTCTTCCCCCTAAACATTTTCATTTTACCCTTTGCACCACTTTTTTAACAAGTCCCTTCACATATCTTTCTTGGCAAGAGGCCTAATTTTGTAAGTTTTCCATTCATTCTACTTCGGGGCTATGATGAAAAAGCCAACCATTTAGTCTTGGCTACGATTAGGGAGGGGAACATGACTACGTCTTTCCACCCTATCTACTACCCCTATCTTTCTCTTCCTTATATATCCATTTACGTGGCACACCATGGCCCTGAACGTTTGGCAAACAGACGTGAAAGGTGGATCCGAACGGTGAAAAACCGGTAAAATCGTCTCCCTATTCCGCCGCTCCTGATCAAGCAATAGTGCTTGGTTTTTATCGTTCTCGTGCCCAATCTACCATGGGTACGTATGATAGATACTGATATAAAAATACAAAATCAAACTTACCTCTTGACGGTGAAAGTGTTCCTCCTTCACTTACTTCTCCTAGTAAATAGGCTTCACTTTTGATATCTTCTCGCCGTGTGTAGTCTCGAAATGTCTGCCTCTAGCGTAAAAGTGCCTTCCCCATAAAACTGAGATTCCTCAGGAACCTTTCCTTGAAGGAAAAATAATAGAACGTGGCTGCCCTGCTTTTGAAGTGAGCTAGGAGCCTTAGCAGATTCCTTTATATTGACTACCCGTTGAGAAGCTCTTCTGAGGACAGCCGCAACTCCTAGACCCTAAGTTTGTAAATATCATGCCGGTGCACCGGTACTACTGATGATGCCAGCCATCAACAGTGCCATGATGACGTAAATTTATCTCCCATATCATTAGTTGTGCAGCTAGTAGGTCCTTGATTGGATCCGACAACACAAATAGGCAGTCCTTATTCTCAGACCAAAGAGTTCTCGCTTCCTAAGGCAGGGTAGATAATGGGATAAAAGGACCGACTCCAAGAATAATAATAATCGGTGGCAACGTCTTCCCAGAGAGGCTGAGTCGCATATAAATATAAAAGATCTGTTCCTCGAGGCATGGAGGGTTTGAGGTGCTTGTACGAGTAGGTGATTCCCAATATTGGTAAGGACTAGATCGAGGCTGGTTCTTGAGTTCTCAGTGTTTTCTTGGGAAGAGAATAGAAAAAAAGTCAAAATCTTAATTCCATTCCTAAATGGCTATTACAATGATAATACAATAATTTCAGCATTAAAATATTTACACAACGAGAGAATTATTATAATATAAACTATTTACAATTTTAGTAGTTATTTTAAAGAACTTCCCATAAATTAGTTCGTTACCTGGGCTTAAATGCCTAAAAGAAGAACACACATACTTTCTTCGCAAATATTTTAAAAGTCGTGATTTAAACACACATAGTTTGACATTGTTTTATGTCAGTAGATAAAACATTCCCTAGTCTATGGCGTGATACAGTTAAGGCTCTTTCCCATATGTTGGTAAAAGTTCTTGGTACAAAGTATGAGTTCTGGTGTCTGGTATTTATAGCAACAATAAGCATTTGATTCATAGTTGGCAACAAGAAGAGCCATTCCGGTAAGATTCTATTTTTGATTTTAAAAACTAAAAGGCAAATATTAAATATAAATTTTGCATTCATGCGTAGCCATCCCATCCTATCAAAAAAGAGGGGTTACATGATCATATTTCTTTACTCCACCAATGGCAACCCTCGCAGCAAAGGTTTGTAGCCTTTTTACTCAAGAAATTTGGGTCTTAGTTGTAAAATCCCAAACACTGAGAATAGTTGACAACACTCAGTACAAATGACTGAACTACTATGATTCTACTTTCTAGTTCCAATCTTTCCCAAACTCTGTTTATGTAATTTAGGGTCCCGTTAACTTTTCTTTGTAGTTATCAATATGAAAATTAAGGGTCATGCTACTATCCATGACAATTCCCAGATTCTTAACCTTTTGAGACAAGGTAAGTATGACATTATTAAAATTTATACTGGTTTGCTCGGGAATCCGGGATAGATATTGATTTGGTCCCAAAATTATAAATTTTGTTTTGTTTTCATTCATTAAAAGATCATTGCTATTAATTTTTTTTTGCACAAATTACGATATTTTTAGCCTTTGTTAGCATTTCACGAATTTTGTCGATGTCCCCAGTTATCAAAATTTGTGTATCATCTGCATATATTACAAGTAAACAGTCTTGTATAAATTGAAGATCATTAATAAAGATAAGAAAAAAACAAAAGACCCAAAATTCACTCCTGGGGGACTCCAACGTTGACTTCTAGTAGAGAGGTACAATTCGATCCGACTTTACCTGACTGAATGCGGCCAATTATATACGAGTAACTCTCAAACCAAAACGAGTCAATATTAGCTTTAGCAAGTTTGGTCATTAGGATCCGATGATGGACACTATCAAACGCCTTGGACAGATATAATAACAAAAGAAGTTATATTTACCTTCTGTCTATGTTCTCATAGATTTTATTTGTACTTTTAAGTAATGCTATTTCAGTCCACAGGTTATGTTGGAAACCATGTTGCTCATCACATAACAGACGATTCGTTTCAAGGAAGTCAATTAGTTGAATGGCAATTACTTTCTCTAATATTTTAGAAATAATACATAAAAGTGAGCCTGGCCTATAGTTTTCAACACTTTCTGTATCGCCATTCCTTTAAATGGGTATTACAACAGGATATTTCCAAAGGTTGGGATAAGTACCTGTGACAATTGAAGTGTTGATTATCATGAGAATATAAACTATGGTAACGGGCAAAGAATCTATCAAGAAGCGAAATTGAATGCCATCAGATCCATATGAATTTGTTCGTTTGAGTTCTTTTAGAATAAGAATAAGAGTAGTTAAATCAATTGGGTGTGGTTTGAATTTATCAATGAAGCTCCCACCATAAAATAAGAGGAAGAAAGAGAGCAATTTCTGCGACATCAGGGCCCCTAATTGAGAGACTGACGGGTGTCTCTGAGGCCGCCGATTAAAACTTTTCCAAAGCATCTGTGAAACTTCCGGAAAATGTTTTCTCGATGGACACGTTCCGTTAGCACTAGAATTTAGGGTCGTTGCATAATAAGAAACTGAAGGTCTCTCGGGTTTCTGACTGGCCGTTTCTGGTAAATGTGACCAAATTTGCCCTAAATACAAAATTGAGTGATCTTGAGACTCTCCATGGTACAGCAGTGCGGGTTATCATACATTCTATCACAGACTTTGTAAAAGACGTAATCTATACAATGGAGTTACGATACTATTCTTTAAAGACATTACTGATGAGATGAACAAACGGGTCATCAGTGTTGAGCATGTAGGGAGGAAAGAGAGATGGGTTGCGAGACATCTCGACACTCTTCAGCATGCTTGACCTAGATAAGATCCCAAATCTTTGCGTGCGTGGTAGTATCGCCACTGTGATACCACTGCAACTACTTTGGCAATAGAAAAAAAATCATGTCGACGTGTAAAGAATCATTGCAATTCCTATATGTAAAAAAAGAGGTTCTTTTTGTCCAGGCAACCTAACTTAACCTAAATTTATGTTAGAATATAACTAAAATGATAACCTGACCCACACCATTAATTTCAGCTGAAAAAGATTTATTAGAATCAGAGGTCTCCAAGCTGCAGAGTACCGTGGGCTGCATGAAGTCCGAGAGGGCCTTAAGGCTACACCAATAAAACAAGTCCGAAAAACACATATTATACAGGACACAAAATTAAAGAATTTATTATTGAGACTCCTGGCGACCTTTCTCGGTGCAAAGCTTTTCAAAATCAGGATGAATGGATCTAACACTCAGCAAGAGAACGTGGTCCATGTTGTCATCTGTGAGCTGTGCAAGGGTCCTTGATTTTATCAGCTTCATCTTGATAAACAGCTGTTCGCACAAGAATGTTGATCCAAACATCGACGACACTTTCATCGCGTTCTGTACCAGGGCCAGTAATTGACGTGTGTGAACTTTAGACTGCTAGAAGGTGAGGGGGATGGAGGGGGGCGGATCCGTTAAACTTTGAACAAAGCTCGTCAGAACAATGGAGCTAAATGAGCTCGAGCAGGACGTCAGCAGGAAGCACACTCTAGGACTGTGTCGAAGGGTGCGCTGAACATCTGGCAAACTCTTTCTTCAAGTTCCCAACGACGGAAACAGTTTTTAACTGTGCTGGTAGGCTTAACTGAAGACAACTTCCAGAAGTGGGTGAAGTTCTTTTTCTTCAGCTGAGACTCCCATAGCTTGAGCTCCATCTTGAAGGAGTGAAACTTTGAGATCATTTCTGGGACGAGGATATCTCTGCCTAAGAGCTGAAGGTTCAGGTTGTTCTAGTGAGTAGTCAGATCGGCGAGGAAAGCGAGTTTGGTGACCCAGACGGCATCCTCAAACAAAAAGACTAAACTCGTATAAAATATAATTGACTTAACTTCCTAACCTGAACTAACCAATTAACCTAACCTAACCATAACTTAACCTATCCTAAAACATGCGTTTGTGAAAAATATGTTTGAACAGACGTTTGGAATAATGGCGGGCCGCCGCAAGCTATGTAAATTTCGAAAAGTAGCCTCGGGCCGCGGGTGGGGGACCCTTGCATTAGATGAATGCATTTCATTATTTCTCAAGATTTCTTTTTTTCCCTCGATTCGATAGACAGACACACACTGAGTTTCATATATACAGAAATTTTCACATGAAGAATAGAACGAAGACAACCTCCAAACCTGAGGAAATTTAGTTAATCATGACATAAATTTTGTACTATAAATACTCAAGGGTGATTAACACTGAAATTGTTTAAGAAAGACTATTATTAAAGTTTAATTACTACACCCCTAATAAACATAACTAGAAGTATATGTATATTGTATGCAATAAGTATTGTTTACTTGTATGAATACGCATGTCAATGTTTACCTTTCTTTCAAAAATGATGTGATTTGCTGTCTCTGAGATTTTGATTGAGAGGAGAAAATTTCAAGGTAAAGATAAGCTACTTCTAAATTTGACTCGGTCCCTGAAATTTGACCTCAATAAAATATTTTTTCTAATAACTCGCTATTCTTCTAGCCGGTTGGGATCAATCCTAGACAACAAACCCCAGGCAATGTGAGGGGTCATTATCTAGGAGTGAGCTTTTGAGGGGTCAGTATCTTCGAATGATATTTTTTGGGGGTCATTATTTAGGATTGAATTTTAAAAAAATAAGAAATAATAATTGAAAATAAGATTAAGATAAAAATATAAAGTAAAAATGGTGCTTAGGATTTAATTTGGTTAAAATAATATTGGTTAGGTTAGGCTAGGCTAGGTTCGAATAACCTATCCTTACCTTATCTAACCTAAACTAAACTAATCTAAATTAAACCTAACCTAATCTAACCAAACCTAAGTTTTTTGTGGGTCATCAACTAGGTTTTTCCTTAGGGGGGGGGGGTCATCTTCTACGATTGAAGTTTCTTAGGTGTCAATAATTAGAAATAGTGTTCTCGGGTGTCATTGTCTAAGATTGATCCACCGGCTCTATTCTGGCCCCCCTCTCCTTTCCCGCTCTTGCTCTCCGCTATTAAGAGGGTCCAAGAGTGCCCCTTTTAAATTAAAAGAAATATCTCAACTGACCTTATTTTATTTTCGTGACACTGTTTTACCTGAGTTTTATTTATTTTTCTTCCTGTATTTTCTAATAATTTTCCCTGTTAACTTATCTTATGTTTTTTATATTTTTGAAGTCATTATCTTTCCTCTCTCCACGAGTTCCTCAGTCTCTGGAAAACGCTCTTTGCGGACCTCAACTTCGAATTCATCGCTATTTCTCACCCCCCCTGTGATATTAAGGTCCTACGCCCTTCCTCTGATAAATCATCAGTGAAATTGACCCCGACCTTCTTTTGTAAAATGAGTCCTTTGGCTAATAAGATATTAAGATTGGGGTCATAATAGGGGCTTCTCGAGTGCAGCCACACTAAAGAACCTTTTTCATGAGACCCTCTTTTACCCTCCGAAGGGCGTTCACAAAGCGCCTGTCTATTTAGTAAAGAAGAAGAGGTGAGTTTTCAGGACAGATTTGAAGGCGCCAAGAGAGGGGATGATGACCGCAGGTTCGTCGTTTCACATTCTTGGGAAAAATATAAATGCGCCACAGATGATAAGAGGAAAAATCTGAAAAAAACAGAGAGTAAGGTTCTCAATAGCTTAGATAAGTCCCGTGGAGAAAATAGGGAAGAAGGTGGCTGCGGCATTTAGGGTTTTGTTGTAAGAAGAAAGATCATAAATGTAATTTTGTATCGAATGGGCAGCCAGTGAAGGTTGCGAAGAAGGGAAGTTGCACAAGAGAAACGTCACTGTTTGAGAGGATCGTGGTCTGCTAAGTTTTTAACTATTTAAAGAAGTTGAAGTATAAAAGCCTGTGGTGATTCAGGGGTAGTTCCTTAAGCAAAGAGGGAATTTACAGTTATTGGCAAGATGAAAGTTGTGAGATAAGTGACTATGAAGCATCACGCCCAGATTTATTACTTATAGTAAAAAGCGACATTGGAAGTGCCAAGATGTTAAGATAGGGTGCAATAGTTTTACAGCGAGGAACATCTATAGGAGTTTTCCTCTATTTACTGATGATTTAATAAGCGGATAATTGGTTTCTAAATCTCAGAAAATTAAGCTAGGGAAATTGGGAGATAAATTGAAATGGAATGATAGACTAAGACAGTTACAGAGGTACAGACCCGCAAAGAGCCTTGGATCCATTCTAAGGCTAGTCTTAAGGAAATAAGAGATATGAGGGTGATAAACTAAAGAAAAGTGATAGGATTGGTTGGGGTTGTTTTTACAACGCAGAACGCTGATCTATCTGAATATATTCATAACTGGTATCATATACTGGCCGCTCGTGACATGTGGTATTAGCCTCACTGCTCCTTTATAGAGATTAAACATATTTTTATCCAGCCTATTTTCTCAAACGCTGACAGAGGGACTTACAACTACAATTGTAGAGAAACTTATATAGTAAATAAATTTGCTACTCATGTTAACTGGAATTGTTTTAACTTAAGTTCAAAGCCATTGTTTCTATTACTACACCTAGGCGCTCGTTCCAAATCTAGCTCCAAATTTAAGATATCGAATCCCTTAATGATCTTGAATACCCCAATCAATTGCCCATGCCGCCGCCGATCCTCCAGAGAACTCAGGTTCAGTCCGTGTGTCTGGCTTGGTAGGTTAAGTTACGAAGCTCAGGAATAAGTTTAGTCGCGCGACGCTGCACTTTTTCTAATATATCGACGCCATTCTCGAAAAAGAGAATCAGAGTTAGTAAGCATACTTAAGCTGCGGCCGAACGATTGACTTGAATAATGAGAGGATAATTTCTTTACTTTTATTGTAAAAATTTCGGGCAATGAACCCAATCGGCGTTCGATTTGCTTGTTTTGCTACTTAAGCAGAATGCTTTGAGAATTCAATTTTAAGTCGATCGAGACTATAACCCGAGATCGCGCTCTTCTGTCACGCAGTCTGATGCATGACCAACATGACAATATTTAAAATGACTATTGTTTGAACCAATGTGCATTATCTTACACTTGCTCATAATAAAGGGAATCTGCCACGAGTCAAACCAATTAAATATTATATTCAATTCATTTTTAATGACTTCCCTGACGATTCTAGCGCTTGAATTATGTCATAGCTTTGTATTGTAAACAAATTAGCTACCTTACTCAACAAAATACATTCCAGATAGTTTATAAAAATTGTGAAGAGTACAGTACCCAACACTGAAGCCTATGGAACGCCTCTAGTCACCCGCACCAACTCAGACGGTTTACCACAGCCAACAACCCTCTGTTCACGATTAATAAACGAGTTTACAATCCAACCTAAGAGTTTGCCCCTACTTCCAAGCATTTCAAGTTTTCTACAAGTCGACCGCTCGGCACCGAGTCAAAAGCTCTTTTAGAATCCATGAAAATGATATCGATAGCTTTAACGCAATTATTAAGTCGAACAATATAGTTTTGTGGACAGCGGGGATATATAATAAGTATTCCTTGGTGCAATTATTTTGTTTTGAACTTACACGATACCTTTAGAACCATTATTCAACTTCCCGGACTGTTTTAATTGTATCTTTGTCGTCACAAGTGGCTTTATTTTGTTCATGTAAGGTTGTTTTTACAGGACTGTGCAAAATGTATCTCATGAAACTTTTTCGCCTGCTTTGACTCGTTTTTCACCAGACGTCGGTACTGAATATAATTTGCCCTATTTTCTTCGTGCACGAGAATGCAAAGGAAAAGAGGATAAATGTGAGAGAGAATCGGATCTTGTGGAACACAAAAAGGCCCCTACCTCGGCCAATCGAGATATATCATTTCTAATATGATAGATTGATTACGAGATGATACATACAGAACCAGTTAATGGCATTTCACTAAGGAACTAGGAGTTCATAGAAGCACTGAAGAAGAACTGCTTACTCAATATTTTCGAATGGTGCTGAGAGGCCCAAATGTACAAGAATGGAAGAGAATGGGACGATTCATTTCCGCCCCTCATCACAAGCTAACTTATCGGTAGAGTTACATTTTATGTTATAGAAAGAGTGCTTAAAGTATAGAGAATCAAAAGGAAGTAATAAGAGTGCGTCTCTAATAAGGTTGTTAAATAAACCCTCCGGGTACCGTACGATTTGCCATACCACAGAGGACGTGGAGATTAAGGCTTCGGAGGGGACAAAAGAGGTATTGAAGTAAACATCACACGAAATACTGATCCAACGATCAATAATTCTTCCCCACCAAGACCGATTTTATCCGAGAAGAACCAAAAGAATTACAACAAGAATTGGAAGAAAAACAATATTGGGCCAAAAAATTGGCAAGGTGGAGAATTTGAAGAACAATAATAATATTGTAAAGGTTATCTTCACCGAAGACATATGAGAGTAGCACCAGACAAAATAAACGAAGAATAAAACATGTTATTGTGATTTTTCATTCACCCCTTTGGATTTTGTTTCAAGTGCTACGCGGTATAAAGCCATCCCAATAAGATTATCCGACATTGGAACGAGCGTGTTCGGGCAGCGCTTGCGTTGGTCACAAGAGAAAAATCACCAAAGCCAGATACAAAAGTGCGTGAGCTGTGGAAGGGACCACGGGACTTTGGTCATTAAGTGCTCCATTCACAGAGACACGCTAAAAGAAAGAAACAACATGATGAAGAGCAAGAAAATATCACCTACGCAAAGAAACTGCTATTATGTCCCAACCAATACAAGGATCCATATGCCCAAGCTAATGATAGCAAAGGAGAACAGATATCTCAGGTCCTTAATAATATACGCACACATGATCAACCTAGCACACCTGGGCTAATTTTTTGGAATACTAAACAACCCGCTATTAAACACTGGATTTAAAAAGCTCTGATTCCCTTCAAATCAGAAACTTATTGACCGGACAAAGAAAATAACGACACAATTTCCAAAAGGGAAGGGCAACGAAAACGAAAACAACAACAAAAAAACACAGTAACCTCAACACAACGACAAACAAGCTAACCACAAAAGATAATAAGGAAAAAGTAAACAAAAAAGAACCGACAGACAGGATCCCTTGACCCGGAAATACTAATTAAAAGATATATCTTTAACTGTGAGGATTTGGAGAGCAAACTCTTCCCCTCATCGATGTACAAATTCACAGTAGACAGAAACCAAGACAAATCGTCATACGGATAAAACAAAGGGAAGTAATAGTAGACACACGAAGGTAAATAACCCCATGAGGAAGTGGAAAACCTCCTTCTAGAGGGTTTGATCTTGTTCTCAGGCTTCAGCCAACCCATCGTACATGTTGACACCTTCAAAGTCATTAATAGCGTGCAGATGAAATCGGAAGTTAAATAAAGACCACCCTTCCTACCCCTAAACGAACAGTTAAGTGTTAATATTAATAAAAGGCGAGGATAAAGGGAAATTTTATAAAATTAACAATCAAATTTAATTATAGTTAAAAGTGAATAAAAATATGGCTATTACTTAATCATTGAAAAATATTAAAAATATCCACAGTTAGTTATAATATAATTATCAAAGGGAAGTTTATAAAATTAAAAATCACTTTCAATAATTAAAGCGTAAATTACCAAACACAGAAATCAATATTAAAACAAAATTAATAGAGGTGAAAGAGTATATCAGTAACAACAAATAAAAACATAACAATAGATAAATCAATATAGTGTAACGGTCAAGTAAATGTGCAAATATAAATAACGTGGCATTTAAATAAAAGCAAAATCATTCAAATACAAACTTGAAGATAGAAAATAACTTCTTAATCTGCATATATCGAAATGCATTTGTGAAAATGACTTGACATATGTTGAAATAAGTGACCAAATTCTAGTCTCTTGGAAAGTTTATTTCTTCCTATCCTCTATTTTCGCTTTTCCCTCTTTATTTATCCCTTCTTCGTTTTTTCAAAACGTTCGAACTAGGATAGTCAACCACCGGTTTCCACCCAAAAGGGTGTAGAAGGGAGTGGCCCTCTTACCTGGTCCAGTCGCTTCCATTTTACAGGCGTAGCCAGTAGAAGGAAGTTCGGGGAGAGCCTAGTAGAGGATAAGAATTATGAAAGGAAGGGAAAGTGAGAAATAAGTAAGACATAATAAGTTGATCTAGGTTAACCTTCCTGAGTAAGAGAGGATAAAAGAATAGAATGAAACACTTCTGTTATTTGGATTTATTGATTTACATGGAATATGAACTACTAATCTCTTATTTGTATGCTCCAATGCTACTCTTTCCTTCACCCAGTCACTCAGTGCAACTTTTTTATATGTGAAGGAGGAGTCGTTAATTTTCGTTTTCATTCGGTCTATCTCTCATGCTCATTACTCTTCCGGTATTCATGCGTAATAGCATTCATGCATTGTGTGAATATACGAGTATGTAAGAGAATATATGTTATATGTTAGAATATATGTGTATGTCTGTTTGTGTCATTTATCGGATTATTAACACTTTAAGTTTTATCATTATTACACTTTAATCCACCTTTGATCACTTCATTTAATCCCATTTGGTGTCTTCATCGGGAATTCATATTCTTGGACTGTATCGTGTGTCTAATTCGGGGTGATTTTCTTACTTTAGGGTAAATACTCTTTATTCGAGAGAGATCTGTTCTCTTTTGAATTTGATTTTTTCATCGGGTTACACTCCTTTTCGTGTAACAATGGCTTATCTTTCATTCCCAGCTTATTTATCCTCCCTGGGAATCGGGAACCATTGCCTACTATGAATAGTTTTAGTATCTTTCGGTGATTTGTCTGGGTTGGCTTTTGGAAGTATTGGTACCACCACCTCTCTCTCTCTCCCTCAATACAATTTCTTTGAATGTGGTTCGTTTATGATCACGCAGTCACTAGGGAAGATCCTGGTCCTAACTAATGTTAAGCCATAATTCTTCAATAAATTCTTCATTTTCATCTCTTGTTCTTCCTTTGAGGGGCCCATTTGCATGTTTCTTTTGACTGAAGGATTGAATTCCGGACCTTCTGTGTTTGTCGATAAGTTTACTTTTACTCATTTAGTGTCCCCATGTAGCCCTATGTTAGTGAGACTAAGCGCCAACTAAGGACTAGGATCGATGAGCACAGTCGTGTTAGTGTTCAAACGGGTCGCTTTCCCTGTAAGGTTTCCATTTCCTCTCTACTGGATCAAGCTAATTATCCGATAAAACCAGAAAACTCAAAACTAATAAACCCTCCCTAAATGCTTTTGTAGCCCTTCATTTTTTACATATATCTCGCTGATTTCTTCCCGATAATTAAGCCCTTAGGTCTTTTTCTTTCCTACAGTGACTCCTTTTCCAGTTTCCTCGCAATTGTTGTTATACTCAGCAAGGATTTGTTTAGTAGTTTATGTGATCATAATTTGAGTAATTGAATTATTTCGTCTTTCTTGCTCTACATTAATTGTAACTCTTTAAATTTATTAAATTAGTCTATCATAGTCTCCGGATATGAATCCACTGGAAAACCTCTAGCAAGAACTGAAAGAAGCCGTAATTCCTCGTCAGACAACCCCCAATGATATAATGAAGGCAATCCTCATTAAGAAATAAGCCAGTATTGCATCTCTCAAGGTGTCACACCCTCATGGAAAGCACGCATGGAAGAATAAATGCTCTCATCACTGCCAAACCACTCTCGACACGCTACTGAGTTGCCTATATCAGTTTAGTTTTGCTTTAAACTTCACAGAGCTTCATCTGCTTAACTGATATATGTTGCTGATGTTATAGGTTTTTGCATCTTTAGGATTCTGTTGATTATTTTTTATTATTTTCGGCACATATTACTTATTTCGATTTAATCCTCCTTAAAGTTAACATTAAACTTCATTTTATATATCTCCTCACATTTAAACCTGATCTAGATATTCCTTCAGCTCTACGCAACCTTTATCCAAAATACAACTTCATTCTAATCAACTTTAATAGTTCTTCTCTACTCCTATTTTTCATTTTTTCGTATTAAGGATCTTCTGTCTAATTTGTCGAGATACTGGTTAGTTTATTAATTTATCTTTCGACTTTCAACAATCATTATAGAGGACAAACTATCCTACAATTTATGTTTGGATCTCGAAGCTCTTGTGTCTGTCTTACAGAACTTCTTCTCTTCTCTCTAATTCAGTGTTTTCCTCAATCCGTCAGCATTCGATTTCTAATGACTCATTTTCTGCCCTATCCTCCGCCTATAGCAACAGGGATTTGAAAATTTTAGGTCCCTGATATATCAAAAAACTACAGCCAGAATTCAAAGATTAAAAGTCTTCCCTCAAGTTTGCTACCAGATAATTATCAACTAAGATATTTACAACAACCAACACGACCCTTCTTCGTTCAATGTCTTCCCAATTTCTATATTTATTCTATTAACTCCAACGCTATAGGTCAGTTTTTGTGTTTTAAATGTATTTATTCCTATTATAAACCCTTTCCTATTTTTTCCTTTCTTTTTATCGTATGTTACTGTGACATTTTAAAACATGTATTTTAATTTTTACATTTTATTTATCTTTTGTTGTGCATTTCTTAATATTTCTTACCACACTTTTTAACATTCTACATGTAATTCTATTGTTATTTTTTAAGGTTTCACTTGAAAACATGTATGTAATTTAAATCTTCTTTCTCCTTTAACATTTGTATGCAATTCTACATATTTTAGACTTATTAGGAATTTTGCTACTTGTCTACATTGGTTTTACTGTTTTATTTAAAATTTTAAAATTTTATGTTAATAATATATTTTCACTTTGACTATTCTGTTTTGTTGTAGCCAATGAAAATGGTCTTAGGTTGAGGTCAGAACCGTTTGGGAAATATATGATTAATATCACTCACTGCCTTTGATTTCATTTTCCTGCTCCGGATAAGATTCCCGCAGAGTATATACTTGGAGATTTATTTGCACAAAAGTTGCACACATTCATATACACGGTGTTCTGAACATGACCGACGATTCATTTTGTTTGCCTTCTTTCCTTACGTTATTTACCTTTGGCTCATAACAAACTTCGTTCCCACGGAGCTGTCATTTAACCATTTCCTTTCATTTGTTTATTAACACCAGTCTGGTACTCTTAAATCCTACTTCCCAAACTTTGTTATCATATTATTTCTATAAATTTCTTTTCTCATCACCTATCTATAAAATTCATTTGATAGAAAAGATCTACTCTCTTTCTCTCTCTCTCTCTCTTTCTTTCTCTCTCTCTCTCTTTTTTTCTCTTTCTCTCTCTCTTGAATAAACATTGACTTCAAACAAAGCTCATCCCCAAAAACACCATTGGTCACTTCGACCTTCTCTACACATATAAAATAATCGCACAGTAAACACACATACACATTATTCTCTACATTCTCATTATTCACATCATCCACACAGTCGATCAAATCACTTCATCTTCGTTGTTGTGATCCATCCACCTCGGGGGATAGTATTCATAAGCTCCAGGCATCCATCTTATTAAACCTCAAATTTAAAATAAAGTTATGTTTTATCAAGTTGTTTGTGCAAAAATCCAAATACAAACTTATTTGGTGAACACTTTAAAAAACAAACTCGAATCATGTAGCAGAAAAGGAATATTTGGTACAAAATCGAACTCGTGACTCCGCCACAATCCATTACCTACTTCTTTCACTACCTATATGAATATATATCATTTGAATAGATGCTTTATTCTCAGAATAAACATTAATTAGAAAAACGGAGAGGGGTAAGAAGCTAGTCAACCTCATTGAGGAAAATCCGAGACCACCTAAAATGAGGGGGCTTCTAAAAAACCACAAGCAAGGCATCCCACTTAGACCTATCACCTCAGGAATGGGGAGTGCTCCTCATAGGATTGCTAAGGTATTTTTGAAGCCATTATCTCAAGCGTTGGGAAAAATCAGTGTAGGTCATTTAAAGAATCCAGCCGATTTAAAAGAAAGATCATATGGGGTGAATCTCTAGGGAAATAAACTAGTTAGTTTTGATGAAAAAGCGTTATTCACTAATTCCGCGGTATATGGCGATTTGGAAGCATTGAAGAAATCAGTAGCCAACATGAATGACTCTGATTTACCCATTAATAAGAGGGACTATATCAAGTTAGTATCTTTATGTGTAAGGTTTGGTGCTTTCACCTTTGAGGGAGAGGAATATGGGCAGCACAGGGAATTAGCCATGGGATCGCCTCTTAGTGCCGTCATGACATGCTTGTTCATGGAAGTTTTAGAGACGGAAAAATTAACGAGGGTCATAGGGTGGGATTCCCTTTGGTGGAGATACGTAGACAATGTCCTGGCCATAATTCCAACGAATACCAATATGGAGGAGAATTTGGAGCGGTTGAACGAGATGGATGAGGATATACAATTTACCGTGGAAGAGAAAGAAAACCATAAAATTCCTTTCCTGGACACGTTGATCCATAGGGATGGTGGTAAGGCAGAGTTCTCCGTGTACAGAAAACCTATGTGTAAGGTTTGGTGCTTTCACCTTTGAGGGAGAGGAATATGGGCAGCACAGGGAATTAGCCATGGGATCGCCTCTTAGTGCCGTCATGACATGCTTGTTCATGGAAGTTTTAGAGACGGAAAAATTAACGAGGGTCATAGGGTGGGATTCCCTTTGGTGGAGATACGTAGACAATGTCCTGGCCATAATTCCAGCGAATACCAATATGAAGGAGAATTTGGAGCGGTTGAACGAGATGGATGAGGATATACAATTTACCGTGGAAGAGGAAGAAAACCATAAAATTCCTTTCCTGGACACGTTGATCCATAGGGATGGTGGTAAGGCAGAGTTCTCCGTGTACAGAAAACCTACAAATAATGACAGTTTTATTCATTTTCTTAGTGGACACAGTAAAAAAACCAAGACGGGGGTAGTCATTGGGTTTTATTTAATGGCTATTCGCATTTGCAGCGAAAACTTTTTAAAATATGAATTTGAATACATCAAGAAAGCTTTCATGAGACTTAAATATCCAAAGGGCTCTTTGATAAAATTACAGCATGAAGATAGCGTAGCGGGGTAAACTGGTTAGGCTCAAAGAGGCGGTCGAAGGTAATGAGCCCACCACGAAGGGACTAGAAAGGGTCAGGTACCTGTCTGCTCCATACTCTATGGCGGCAAGGACATTGAATAGGTCTCTTAAGAAGGCTGATATTTTGGTAGCCAACTCCGCGGGGACTAGAATTAAGGAGTTAGTAAAGCACAAAAATTCGACGGCAAAAACAGATAAGGGTATTATGTATCGAATACCCTGTAACGGATTCAACCGCATTTACTATGGTGAATCAGGTAGAGAAATTATGACTAGGGTGAACGGGCATAAGAGGGACATTAGAGCGCATAGCACATCAAACGCCATGGTAGTACACGTCGATGAATTCAGCTATTTGCCTAATTGGGGTGGGGTTAAAATAATTCACAAAGGTTTAGCGAAAAGAGAGAGAAGGATAATTGAAGCCGCACATATTATCTCCGACAGATCAACCAATCACAGGGACGGACTCTTTCGGCTGGCTAATGGGGCAGCGCGGATCATCAAAAACGAAGCGGAAATCAACCAGAAAAGCCGAGGGAGGACGAGCAGCGGTGATCTGGGATGACATCTAACGCGTATATAGAGGGCGATCCCCCCTTTCTCCTACAGTTTTATTCTGAAGAAGCCAATAGGCGAAACGTTAATAAAGAACTCCATAGTTTTTTCCGGTTTTTACTTCCCCCACCCAATCTCACACATATATATATATATTTATATATATATATATATATATATATATATATATATATATATATATATATATATATATATATATATATATATATATATATATTCATCGTAACAAGTTTTGTTAAAAGCGACTGCTAATTTTGGGTTTGTGATTCTTTTTTCACATCTTTCAATTTGTCATATATTTGCCTTTATATCTGGATTGAGTCCATGTATAAGTTCTCTAAAGTTCATTATAGCACGATTTCAAAATTATAGCGAGGGAATAAAAGATTCCTTAGGTAAAAAACGCTTTGTTGATCTGACTCGTAACATCTTCAGATATACAAGAAAATATAAGAGAAAATTATAAAGAATTTTTTATATATCATGGATAGACGGTAAACGTACAGACGAACATAGAAGTCACTCAGGTAGGGTCCACTGACAAACTCCTTGACAAGAGCGCAGGTAGAAGATTAAATTTGCGGTCGTATCCAGATAGATAAATGACCTGGATACCCGAGATTAGCTCTCCCGTGCGTTTCTATTCTGATTCTTGTTGCTAGGTAGTATTCCATTTGAATTGAATATTAATTTTTGGTTGTTTTTCTTGTATGTGAATAGCTTTTAGGAATAGTAATTGTCGCCGATCAAGTGCGGAGTCGATAATTTTAGTGTTCTCTTCTAACATTTTTCTGCTGAGAATTATTTCATGGTTTTAGCTGATATGGTTTTGGGGGGCGCCATTCGTCCGATGGTAGGTCATTCTTCGTGATAATTTTGTTTCAGTCATACCAATATATGAGTGGAGGAGGAGCTTGCAGTCTCTTAGGTTGCATTTATACTCATATATTACATGGGTTCTTTGCTTAGATTCAGGTTTCAGCCTCAGATTGTTTTTCATGATGAGGGTGACGGCAGTTTGTCTAGTTTGATAGTATATAGTAAGCGATATATTTTGTTCAGTATTCGTAAGTTGTATAGATCGGTTGATAATTTCCTTGATTATCCTTTCGTCTGTTCGGTACGTCGTGTTCATGGTATTTTTATAGAAGAGTTTTATGCTGTTTTCTCTGTTATTGTTTACATTGTTATTCTCTTCTGTGTGGTAGAATTGGTCCATATATATATATATATATATATATATATATATATATATATATATATATATATATTCTCTTGCTCTTTTCTTTCTCTCTCTCTCTCTCTCTCTCTTGCATTCTAGTTCTTTCTCCTACACGCTCGTGAAAACGACATTCATAGTCAAGAGGTGATCGAGTTTGAGACTGATGGACAATGATCGTTGCACGAAAAAACAAATTTTATGGATGATTCAGTTCGAGTTATGAACTGAAAAAAAACGAAGGAAAGAATATTTGTCGTCGCACCTGATTTGTCAATGACGCCCGTTCTCGAAGGCTGACAAAAGGTTGCCATCGGTATGTTGGCAACCTGTTTCAATAGATTATTGCAACCCCCTGACAGTAATCTTGATTGAAAAATATGCAGAGCCGTGTTGCGACAAACCGTCTCTATTATTCATTTTACATTCCTTCATTAGCTAATTATACCAGTATCCTTGTACTGGTATAGCTACGTTAAAAATAGGGTCATTTTTCCATTCAACATCTGAATTCAAGTAAGTAGGAAGAAGAAAACGTTTGTTGTCTTTCCATTTCTCATATTTAATTCATTTTTTCTTCATTTCAATGAGTTTGTAATTCAATTCTTAAAACAATTTGCCAACTATCCATTCGCTCTGTGGTTGCGCGTCCTCGTAGCATATTTTTGAACAAAAGGTACATTAGTGTGCCTATATTGAACAAAGCTTTAAAACACATTCGAAGGTTATTCAAATCTCATGGCTCTTTCAGACCATTTTTCAGTGTATCTTTAAATGTCGAATCCGATGAGTCGTTTCACAGGTATTGCAAGAAATATTCGTTTTGACATCTAGAAAATGAGCTTAAAATTGTGTCTGTTATATTTATCAAAGAGACAATACAATTTGACATGCTTTTACGCTTTTCCAAGCATAGTATAAACAACAATTTCATGTAAATTTAGGAGGAGGAGAAAATATTTTAAAAATAAATTCATGCGAAAATATTTTTATTATTTAGTGGCAAGTTATATAAATGCAAGTTTAGGTTTGTGAAAAGAAATAATTATTTTGTCTAGACATTTTAAGGTATTATATCGATTAGAACTCGCTATAAGCGATTTTTCGTAATTAAGAATGGAAAGAAAAACTAGGGCGTCTGCAAAATACATTTTTTTTAAGAGAGTGCATTGAAAACTATTGAAGTTTATGTAATAAAATTGGGTGAAAATAAGCCAAGTGAACAAATTAGAGCACCGGGAACTATGGGAGCGCGCAACGATCCTAAAGCTCCCTTTGTTCCACAACGGACTCTGGTTTCCAAGCCATTGGACGGCTTTACTCCTGAGACTCTTGTAAGCAATCAAGCGATTCTTGGATTAGCCCAGTTTCCTCCTCTGTTTTTAAAGCCTGAAAGGAATTCAATTCTCCAAACGGAGAAAGTATTCTGTTATTAAGTCCTTGGCAATGTTTGATTACACTAGCTTACATAGAAATTGAGGCAAGCACAAAAATAGTTGTTCTAGCCTAATTTGGAAGTGCCGATTTCAGATACAAAAACAACTTTTACTCATTACCTCTAGTTTTTCAGGTATACATGTATACATGTTCTTTAAAACCTTTACATTACCAATGGGACAATACATCCCAGAAGTTTAAAAAAAATACCTGTGTGCAGAATTCAGCTTAAATTAGTGTATATTTTTATCCTAATGGTAGTTCTAATGTATTGGCATATAATTGAATATCTGGCAACTCTCTATTACTCCTCAGTTGTTTTTGATAACACGTGAAGTGAACACGTGCTGAAAGGTTAGCATTTGTTTTTAAAATTTTTTGAGAACTAAATGTTTAATTAGTTCTCAGGTATATTAGAAAATATATATCTTATATATTAGAAAATATATATCTTGCACTAACTATATTTATGCATTATACTCAATATAATATATCTACGTGGCTAAATTCAAGTAAACGGGCTGCCCAAAATTTCAACCCCCCTCTAACTAAACTTTAATGTTTTAAATCCTCTTATAACATTATTTTGAATAAAAAATATTCTGGTAGTGAAAGGGTTAACAATATTAAATGTCCCATTCTTAGATTGTGAGGTTAGGGCTGCTCTACAATCATGTTATATAACCTTTTTATTTGTTGGACACGTCTATATTATGATTTTGAAACCATATATGTATATGATTAATTTTATTTTTACTTCCAGATTTTTGTGAGTTGATACATATATCTACAATAGCTTCAGACACTTCAAAACACTGAGGACGCATCAACAAAGCAAATTCATTCTGTTACATGTGTGGGGATTTCATGACAGTTGCACAGCGCCCAACAATTACTTCCCTCCGAGGAACTACTTACTTTCATTGTTTTGACTATAAAATTGGGGATCAAGACAAATCTTGGGCCCCACACATCTGTTTTAAACCCTGTTACAATGGACTAATTGCATGGTTTAATGGCAAGAAAGTAGCCTCAAACTTTGCTGTCCCGATTGTCTGGAGAGCGCCACAAAGCCATGCAGATGATTGTTATTTTTGTCTGAGAAATATAACTGGTTTCAATGCTTCTTCTAAAAAAAGATAAAATATCCCAACCTTCGTTCAGCTATGAGAAAGGTTCCCCACTCAGATGACCTTCCTGTCCCTACACTTCCAGCAAATAATGATCTTCCTTCATCAGATGAAGAAATGCCTTAGGGGAATATTCTGCCATTCCGATCTCTTCTGAAGACAATGTTTCTGTTAATTCAAGAGCAAGTAACAATGACCCCCACCGGGTCACGCAGAAGGACCTGAATGACCTTGCCTGTAATTTGTATCTATCTACGCAGCAGGTAGAGCTCCTGGCATTCTGGCCTAAGAAGTGCAACCTGGTCAAGGCAGATGTAAGGATCACCATTTTCAGTACACGGAACAAGGACTTCACTTCATTCTTTGTCATGGAGAACAGGTTGTTCTACTGCAAAAATGTCTCGGGCTTGTTCACTTTCCTTGTTTTCCCACATAATCTTTCAGATTGGAGTTTTTAACATAGACTCTTCCAAGTGAAGTCTGAAAGTTGTGTTCCTGCACGAGGATAATAAATACCACAGCATTCCCATTGCACACTCAGTCCATCTGAAGGAGTTGTATGACAATATAGAGCTCTTTTTGGAAGCTGTCAAGTACAACCAGTACCAGTGGAGTCTCTGCGGGGACCTCAAGGTCATAGGGCTCCTTATGGGTATGCATGCGGGCTTCACAAAGTAGTGTTGCTTTCTCTGTCTCTAGGACAATCGGGCTGTGTCCAAGCACTATAAGCAGAAGGACTGGGGGTCTAGGAGCACTTTCGTGCCTGGTGAACACAGTGTCCAAGAACATCCTCTGGTGGACATAAACAAGTTGCTTCTTCCTCCTCTTCATATCAAGCTTGGGCTATTGAAGAATTTCGTGAAGGCCATGGACAAAAATGGCGCTGCCTTCCAACACTTGTGTACTTTATTCCCAGCTCTGAGTTCTACTAGGCTGAAGGGGGGCATCTTCATCAGACCTCAGATCCGAGAGGTTCTAAGGAATAATAAATTTGAGAAGCTTCTTAACTTAGAGGAACTGAGAGCATGGGAATCATTTCAAATCAGTCTGACACGGCTTCCTTGGTAACACAAGGGTACTAGATTACCAAGAGTGTATCGAAAAGTTGTTACAATCTTATGAGGATATGGGATGTCGAATGTTACTTAAAATTCACCTTCTCCACTTTCTCAACTTCTTCCCTTCTAATCTCGGGGCAGTGAGTAATGAGTATGAAGAAAGGTTCTACCAAGACATTTCTAAGATGGAGAGCAACTATCAAGGCAAGTGGAACCCGAACATAATGGGGGACTTCTGATGGATGCTCTTGCGTGACATCCCGGAGGAAAAGTACACAAGATCGTCCCTAAAACTTCACTTCTAACTGTCTGCTGTACTATGATTTGTGTGTATTTTATTATCCAAGTAATTTAGTTTCATTAATGTTTTGTATCTATGTTGTTTTTTCTATAATATACTTTTGTAACAGATGAAATAAACACATTATATTTTCAATTTATATGCAGTATAATAAAATTGAGGTATGTGAAAGCAAAAAAACTAGAGGTGATAGAGCATAACTGTTCATAAATTTGTATTCACCACAACAAAATTAGTAAAAAACACCTATTCATATCCTTGCCTCAGAGCAAATCTTTTTTTTAAACCAGTGTTATTTTTCTTATCGTTTGTTTATATATAGTCTCCATTTTTACATCATTTTCATCCGTTTTTCACCTACTTAATCTCTATTTCCTCTACCCTGATCCTTGTTACAATGTTTACTAGTTAGCATGTCGCATCCACTTATTTCCTAACGCGAAACGTCTGTTTTTTCGCTGTTGGTTCAATGCACTACCCTTGTTGTAGGAAGCATTTCTTTCACTCTTCTTTTGGCTAATGCTGCAAATTTTCCTCTTGTTTGCCTCCTCTGATGGCTCTTGTCCATCACCGCAGTCCGGAGAGTTTCAAGGAAGCGTCAGTTGATGAGAATCAGCTGCGCTCACACGTTTCTCAGATTAACTCTTACTAAATCCAATTCTTCGTTTACAGAAGCTAAATAGTTACATCATCCATTGTACTAAACGAGTTTATGATGGTTCACATGGATGAACAGTTTTAATTACAGCCAACGCTAGGTTTTACTCTTAAGATCTTTCCTACATTTAGTGTTTAATTATTTGTGTTATTCATTGGTGTCTCCTGAGATCTTGGAAATGTACCTGCATTATTTGACGCAACCAGTCACCAAGTTGAATAATTCATTTTATGTTTTCGTTATTGTTTTCTTTAACAATATTTAATCCTATCAGGAAAAATAGCTTCGTCGTAGAATGGAGAGTGGTTTAAAATACTGAATTCTCTCCTTGTCCCGATCGCTCTAAGCTGTCTCCATTTTGGGTTACTCGCACGATTTACCTATCGCATGCTTCCAATACTCAAAATTCAACAAATTTTAAGGACAACTTTTATTCGTTTTCCCAATCAAAGTTTTTACTGTTGTTTTCGGTTTTTTTATTAATATTTATGTATGTCATTTAAAAATACAAATATTTGGGTTTCAGAAATAAATATCAATCGGTTTAATTGCGCTAAAAGAATGAAAGGATTGTACCCAATCTTTGATGTGAAGCCCATTAGGCAGAATAAGCTTAATTCGTATATGACTCATTTGTAGATTTATATTGGCTCTCTCATCGTGGATGGTAGTTTTGATTCAACTTTAGGTCATAATGAAGGATATAGAAGCGTTTTCTTATTTGCTGAACGTTTAATTCTAAGTTAACAATCATTATGAGTAGTTTGTTATCTTAATTAAAAGGTGCTTCGTGCTACTAAACAAATCGACAGTTAGAGAAAATCTTAAATTACTTATCTTTATTACTCTAATTCTTATTTATTTGCTTAGGAAATATGTATATTCACTGGTGTGTGGCAGCGTAATTACATTAATTACACCTTTGTATATCGCATATCATCGAAGGCATTTAGCGTGCTTACAACACTTATAAATACCAAGCTATTCTCAGTGGTTGCGTTTCTTCAGCGCTTTTGGTTCTTAAACATTTTAACATTCACTTGTCAATGAAGGGTAAATAAAGCATTTCATGCAACTTTTAGTTTCTCTCTCTCTCTCTATATTATATATATTTCCAAACTTCTACTCCTTTTGTCTCTTCCAATTTCCCTTTGTCTCTTAGCATTTGGTGCAGCCATAAAAAGCCATCTTTTTCCAAATTTTAAATAATAGAAAAGCTAAAAAACGAGCTTTTTGTTTCCAAAATCTTAACAAATTATTATTTTTGTCTCCCTCTACACTTTTTATTTAATACCTTTTTTGAAGAAGGTATTTTTGGCTATAATATCGCCAATTTAGATTTAATTAAAGTCATTGAAGATATTAATCAACAATGAGGCCTTTTAGGAGAAAAATGGGCCGTTTCACACCGTCTTTAGTCGTATGAAATTTGTATTCTCGCCTCTGTTCATGTTCACCTCTCAAGTTGTGATACCCCTTTAATTGTTTAACAATTAAAGGAGTATCACAACTTAAGAGGTGAACATAGACAGAGGAGAGAATACAAAGGATATTAGACGTTAATTAAAGGATGCCAAACTCTGTTATTCAATAGAAGTGAGATGTAAACTATCGCAAAGAAAGATAGTGTTCTAGTTCAATGAGGAGACCACCATTGAGTCCATAATGCCAGCTGGAAAGAAGTGGAAAGTATATCAGTGGAAGTAAAACATTGTTGATAAGAAAGATTGGCAATTTTATTCCAAAGATATAGGTCAATTTAGGTACAGTAATGGCATGAAACCTGCTTAACGATTAAAGTATTTGCATATTGGTAATATAGGTAAAATGAAGCGAGGCGGTATTCCAACGGCTGTAGGGATTTCAGGTTAGAAGAAATATTGATTTCAGGATTTTTTTTTAAAGAAACAAATACAGAGTCACCTCTCCTCCCTAAAACGGGCCTGCACACACTTTTCGTGATATATCCTTCATGCATTCACTAATCACCTTCCCTTTTTAGGAAATGACAGAAGCAACTCCTGTAAACACAACTAGATCTCAATGGGAGCTCCAACAAAGAATATACTGCGTCAAACATTACTGCAATACAGGCTCGTTCAAGAAAGTGCAGGACACTTTCGTGCATCAGTTCGAATGTGAAAAAGCCTAAACCAAGAGCAGAGTTCAGGACTAGATGGACCACTTCGAGAACTATAGGACAGTGGAGAAGCTCAATGCAGCCAATGACAACCGACCAAGCCATTCAGGACCCCCCAGGAAGCGTACAGCTGAGCTAGTCGAGAGCGTAAGAGAGTCAGTTCAGCAGAATCCAAAATGCTCTGTGCGCAAACGAAGTCAGTCCCTCGGTATATCCCGTGAGACTTGCAGAGGAGTGCTATTAATGGATGTAAAGTCCTACCCATACATAATAAAGACGAAGCAGGCCCTTAGAGCCCCAGACAAAGAGCAGAGAAAGGCTATGACAGTCAATATACTGGAGAATATTTAGGAGACCCCAACTTTCCTTAACCTCCTTTGGACCTCAGATGAAGCTCACTTCCATCTTGAACGAAAAGGTAAACTCGAAGACAAATTCTTCTGGCGGACCTCCAGACCAAATGAGGTTGCTACCATTAGTGCACAGTATGGACTGCAATCCCAGCCCGAGGCATCATCGGACCATTCTTCTTCGAGGAATCTGGCGAGACAGTGACTGAGAGTCACCAAGGAGCGGTATGTTGAGGTCCTCAAAATCTTCAAGGGGAAGTTGCAAATCCTGTTCCAGGCACTTATGGGAAAGTTCTGGTTGTAGAGGGATGGAGCAAGCTCTTACACCTCAAACCTCTCCCTAGATTGGCTGAAAGAGAACTTTGTTAGCCATGTGAACAGTCTCAAGACTGATTTTGAGTGGACACCTCACAACCCAGATCGTAGCTCTCCCGCCGCAGATTTCTTTCTCTGGGGCTACCTTAAAGACAGAGTGTACACAGGGAGATCCAGGACCATCACGGAACTCAAGGAATCCATCAGGGAGGAGATCAGAGCCATTACTAGGTCGGTTTTTAAGGACGTCATGGAAAACTTTGTGCTGCACCTCAAGAAATCCACAGACTTAAATAGAGGTCATCTCGAACACGTGCTCTAGAATAAAGAAGAAAAGTCCAAAGACTCTCATGTTTTGATATGATGTTTTTAAACACAAAAAAACTAGTTATCACCAAAGTTTCACTCAATCCTTGCATAAAATTAAGAAATGAGGCCTATCGAAAGTTGGGGCACGTTTTTGGGGGGTGATCCTGTATGTAAGTGATATTGACATATTTGATTGACTCTTTCCCACTGGATACCATGCTTCCACATTCTTTCCCTTTCAGCTTGTCTAAGACTTTGCAGCCCATATTTTTCTCCAGAGGAGATGTTTCTCTTGTGACTTTCTTGCTTTGTAACTTCATTTTCCTCATTAGTTTGACTAAAGCCTGGCTAGACCACATAAATAAATGTCTCTGGACCTTCTTCCTGAAAAATTGGTTAACGCCTTAGATGAATGGAAACACAACTTCAGATTACAGTTAAGTTAAGCCAAATCGGGCGTGATTATTAACCGGATGCAGTTTTCATTTGGGCTTCCTTCTCTGGGCTGCAATACGTTGTAAATGGGTAATGCAATTTATCCACATGGTGAAGTAGATCTCACCACTGGATAATGAAATGCACACAAATATCATAAATACAATCACTATAAGCCCTACGACACCAGAGGCCGTTTCTCCTTAGGAAGTGTGTGTGGGAGGGGGGGGGGGCTAGTTAATATTGTATGTTTTAAACACAAACCAGTGATTGTGGAACCATCGTGCCCTCAAAGTCGCTCAATCTGAGTCAGGGGTATGTGGATATGAGTGTCTCAAAAGGGGACAGTAGTACTCCATTGGTAAGGTTCCGTAACAGAGGAGAGGATGAGTATGTTGGAAGGGCAGGAAGCACAATGATTGTAGTATTATGATTTGCTATTTGTATGATGATGTGTG
Source organism: Ceratothoa steindachneri (assembly GCA_963969495.1). NCBI lineage: Eukaryota > Metazoa > Arthropoda > Malacostraca > Isopoda > Cymothoidae > Ceratothoa > Ceratothoa steindachneri. Next base: position 73,191,597 of record OZ018326.1, on the reverse strand, counting down.
TGGAGTTATTTACAGCCGCGAGGCTGAGTATCAGTCTATCTACCCAATGGACGGCCAGCTCATTTGATAGCTGAAAGTTTTGTATCGGCGCTCGCATGGATTAACATCAGAAATCCAACATCAGAAATCCAACCTTGTATTCCCTGGAATACCGAGAGCTCCGCCATAAGCTCAAGATACGCGTGGTTTGGATTTCACGTTAAATTCTAGGTCCTCACCTAGAAATAAAAGACCTTGTAAATAATTACAGCTAGGTAGTAATGCTTAGCAAATTAATAAATATTGTATAGTTATATTTTTAATAATAATGGAGAGGAATTTGTATGAGAGTTTCTAAATTGGTTTGTGTATTTAATATAAATTGCTCTGGTAATCTTAAATACTATTAATCATTGGCCGTGTCCACATTTAATAAAGCAATCATGGAAAGTGTGGAGTGGATGGCGACAAAAAAATATTCTGGGGGATGATTGCTCTGGGTGAGGGATTGTGTTTTATTGATACTGTAAAGATCGCACAAATACTAGTATGTAATATAGACTGTGTCGACCCGAGATAGGCCTCAGATTTACATGGTGAGCAGTTTTATTTATAAATGATAGAGGTCCAATGCAGCGATAACCGTTTTAGTAATTTAATTTTTTTGTTTTCATATTTAATAACTATATTTGTTATATTTGACGAAAAGTCTAGTTAGAGTGGCTCTAGTACCCTAGTCAACTTTTCTAGCGACTAACATATGGGTCATCTTGTTGGAATAATAATTAGTCAACGATGATTTTAAACCAGAGAGTGTCATTCGATATTGTGTAAGCTATTGTTCTGATGAATTTATGTATCGATGTAGTGTTCTGATGTATGTATGCATCAATGTAGTGTTCTGGCGTCTGTGTTAATTTTGAGTTACATATTGTGCTATTATCTTCATGCCGCTGGGTAGGAAATTATTTGGAATAATTGGGGATTCTGGTTCTGGAATATTGTGAATGAATAATCTAAAATTAAGTGTGAGAGGATAGTTTACTAGGTGATGCCATTTGGGAGTGATAGTATGCATGATTTATGTGTTTAGAGGTAATGGCCATTGCTGAAAACCGATTTTAATTTATTCATAATTGTAGAGTCATCCTGGGCAATTTCTTTCTTGGGCCTAGGTTTGTTTGATTTTATTTTACTTAATTAATATATATATATATATATATATATATATATATATATATATATATATATATATATATATATATAGCAGGAATATGAGGACCCAGGTGATTATACTAATCATTTATTGACCGGACGTTTCGGACCTTTACTAGGACCATCTTCAGCGACTATATAGTCGTTTAATGAGAAGGGGAAGGAACATTAATTGATAACACTCAAAAGAATGCATTACAAAAAAAAAGCGGAAGAAGGCAAGTTAAAATAATAAAATTGACAATAATTAAAATTAAAGTAAAAACGCTAATAATATATAGAATTAAATAATATTACCCAGTGGTATTTAAAAAAAAAATAGAAAGTGAAATTATAACAAACTGACTTGATTATCACGTATTAAAAGTTACTGAAGTAAAGAAAAAATAACATTATATTAAATTGTAAAAACACACCAAAAAAAGACAAAAACCCCGAAAATAAATCAGAATGAACAAGGGGACTGACCTTTAACGTGGGAGTTGAGAAATCAACTGACTAAACATTTAAAATTACTGAGGAAATTTATTCGGTTGGTCGGTTGGCTAGTTAATCTATTGAAGTGTTGGTTGGTTATGTTGTGAATAATTTAATTGAGGAGGCTTAATTATTTAACTTTGGATTTATTTTAATGATATATAGTGACTCTAAGACTTTCAAATCGAGAGAAGTTAAGGCTGAAGATAATATAGTAAATGAGTTAGAATTAAGAGCATGATGGTGATACTCTGAATGTTGTCTAATGGAAGAGGCTTCAGGTTTAGAAATGGGAATACCAGTCTTTTAAGTGTTATCATTTAATGTTCCTTTTCCTTCTCATTAGACGATATAGTCGCTGAAGATGGTCCTAGTAAAGGTCCAAAACGTCCGGCCAATAAATGATTAGTATAATCACCTGGGTCTTCATATTCCTGCTACATATCAGATTCCGAAAGGAACAAATCAATTACCAGTATATATATATATATATATATATATATATATATATATATATATATATATATATATATATATATATATATATATATATATATGTCGTGCTATAGCAATTTATATATATATATATATATATATATATATATATATATATATATATATATATATATATATATATATATATAAGGAAAGTACAAGTTCTGTGGGTGATAACAACCACAAGAGGGTTTTCGCCATATTTATTTTCTGCCTTTCAAAACAATTTTGAAGACAGAAAGAAAGATGCAGAAACTTTGTATTGTAGAATATATAACAATATAGTAGAAGAGAAAGAGAAATTGGACGCGAATGAGGAATGAAACAGGAGTTTTTTAGAGGCAAGAGAAAGGGATATTAGAAGAACACTTGGATCAAAGAGAGCAAAGGGCGGCACAATGAAGGCAATCCTTACTGACAAGACAGAAATAATGCCAGGGGATAAAAGTTTGAAATTCCTGGCCGGGACTCGAACCCGGGTCTGCTGATTGACGATCAGATGCTCTTCCGTTAAAATACCAGGCACAATGACTCTACCTCGCCTAAAGCGTTACCCCCATCAAACCCAGTATCTCTCTTTGCTCTCTTTGATTCTAGTGTTCTTTTGATGTCCCTTTCTCTTGCCTCTAAAAAACTCCTCTTTCTTCTCTCATTGCTCATTCGCGTCAAATTTATATATATATATATATATATATATATATATATATATATATATATATATATATATATATAAGGAGAATTACACGCTAATGGCTTGGTCCGACCAGAGGAAAATTATTAATTAGGGGAATAAAACGGAAGACATTTGGTATTTTCTTTCTATCCACCCCACTCGCCGCAAGAACGATCAAGATGTGCAAAGAGGTGCCGTTCACAAGCCCTCTGCATGGTGGAAATAACTGGACACTACTAAAACAAAACAAGCAGCTCGAGCGTCTCCACACCGGAGTTTTGTTATCAATCGTGTGAATAATATGTCAAAGATTATGATATTTTCAATATTTTCTTTAATATATTCTTCGTAACTTTTCTTTGGACATTCTTTCGTTCTTTTACACCATGGCAAGAAGGAGCCGTCCATGTGAATCTCATTCGCAATAACAGCAAAATTGTGCCCTCGCAGTAATTGACTCGATGCTGTAAGACACATATATGGACAGGTGTGGGCTTCACGGCATCAAGTCAATCATTGTGAGAGCACAAAATTCGCTGTTAGTGGGAATGAGATTCGCATGGATTTCTCCTGCCTGTGATAGTATAAAAGAATGAAAGAACTTCCAAAGAAGAGGTCAGGGCTTGTTCAAAGTACCGGTGACTCGGGCAGTTGCCCGGGCGCGCCTTGGGCTAAGGGGTGCCATCATGAATCTTATAAAAAAGAAAGAGTAGAAATAATACAAAATTTTTTTTTCAATCTGACGTTTTTAAGATTGAAAAAAGCAGGTTCATATATATATATATATATATATATATATATATATATATATATATATATATATATATAATATAAATATATATATATATATATATATATATATATATATATATATATATATATATATATATATATATATATATAGTGACCGCAAAAGTATCTAATCCCTCTAGAAATTTGTATTTTTAACATAAAAAACATCTTTAATATTGACTAACTTTATATTAGTAATCTGATATCTTTTCTTTGGATTTGATAACTTGTTGTAGACGCTTTGGCATGGACTTGATGAAGTTTTGACAAACTTCCACTGATATTTTGTTCCACCATACCTTTATAATTGCCTTTTTTAATTTTTTGACGGGGCCAGTGTCTTGGCCTTCCCCTTATTTTTTATTATTAGCCATAAATTTTCTATTGGATTGAGATCTGGGCTATTATTAGGCCAATCCACAATATTAAATTTATTGTCAGTAAGCCATTTTTTCACAATTTAAGCCTTGTGACAAGGTTCCCCATCATGCATGAAAGTTTATGTCCCATGGATTGTCATTACCACGGGAAGTTTCTCCTGTATCATTGCTAAATACCGTACACCATTCATAGTTCTGTTCTTAGGAAGGAAATATATGCTTCATCTCCCTTGGAAACTAAAACAAGCCCAAATCATCACACTTGGAGGGTGTTTCATTGTCTTTTGAGTGTATTTAGGGGGCATTCTATTTGAGCTAATTATAGGACAGCTTTTGAATGTGAAAAATGTTGACTCATCGCTGAATAAAACATTTTGCCCCTCCTAAACAGTCCACTGAATTTATTTTTTACAAAATGCGACGCTTTTGTCATGCATTTTTTCATCAATGAAAGGGTTTCTTTGCATCGTGGCGAGATGGTAATCCGAGTTGTTGTAGCCGGTCCTGGATAGTTCGTTCAGAAACATCAGAAAATAAATTATTCATATTAAAGTTTAGTTGTTTCGCAGTTATTGTTGGATGATTCAATACTAAACGTTTCATAAACATGTCTGTTAGTAAATTTGTTTTACTCGGTCTCCCAGATAATTTTTTAGCTACTGGCGTAGATAGGCTAACATTGTTTTTAACACGTGAAACCGATAAATTATCAGTAGTTTGTGCTATGTTTAATTCATTAGATATCTGTCTCTAAGATTTCCCACATTTATGAGGAGCAACAATTGCACCTCGACAATCACTACAGAGTTGTTTTTTAGCACACATTAGAAATAAATTTTATTTAGACCACTATCTGTAAAAAATCACAATATAATAACAAAAGAACAAAAAACATGAAATCGGAGAAACTTGGCGCACGCCCATACGCAACGAACGCTACAACAATATTAAGTTAGAGTTGCATTGGAAAGCTGTCATATCAGAGCGTTATATGAAAGTAACAAGATGTCGCTAGAAAAGACAAAGTGAATTATGCGACTGTGAATATAAACGAAAATAATACAATTTTGAGGGTGATCGGATACTTTTCGCGGGCACTGTAAATATATATATATATTTATATATATATATATATATATATATATATATATATATATATATATATATATATATATATATATATATATATATATATGAAAGAGAGAGTGTGTATGTGTGTCACCGCTAAAGAGGGAATCTTCAGAATGTATTCTTTGGCAATTTCGTCTATAGAAAGTGCCATGAAAAGATTTGCACATCTAAAGGATAGGGAAAAAGGTTTTAGGTAGGCTAATTGTTCATAATGTCCAAAATCTCGATATAGAAGAACAACCCAGTTAATAAACTCAATTTTCCTATTCTATATTTTTAGTTTTTTCCTTGTGGAATTTTTAGAATTATACTTATAAGGCGCGCCGAACATCTGCTAGCCCAGGGTGCCAGCGACCATAGGACCGGCCCTTGAAGAGGGACAAAGATTGTTTTAAAGGAAACATTGAAAATATCAGTGTTTGCAAGAGAGCTTGAGATGCATGCTGGAGAGAAAGTAAATGGGCGACTGGTGAAGCACCGCAATTTCGTCTCCTGCAAGAAAAAATCGCCTTTGCCAGGCAAAGCAGGAAAGGCTCCCCAGCATCTGTCGATGCCCGGAGTCATTCCAGCAACCACAGATCCTTCGGTTGCGCGTTTCTAGGATCGAAAATTGCCACCCACAGTCAGGCACATGTCAGAAGACGCACATACACTCAGATATATATATATATATATATATATATATATATATATATATATATATATATATATATATATATATATATATATAGTTAAAACCCTAAATGAAGTAGTAAAACCGTACATCCCTTCGAAATATAGCATAAAATCCACAGAAGAATTCATCGATATACTCCACTCTACAAGACCGGCCGGACTAATATCATCCCTTGACGTGGAAAGCCTGTTTATGAACCTGCCTATAGCTCAGAGCATCGACATAATTATAAAAAAACGTGTACCATCATCCTACAATGTCTTCCCCAAACATCTTAACGAGCATGTTACGTTCATGCACATCAGAGGCTCCGTTCAGGACACCAGACGGTAATCTATACACGCAAGTGGATGGAGTGGCTATGGGACCACCCTTATGGCCAACGTTTGCCAACTATTAGATGGGTCAACTTGAAGAGAGATTATTGGACATCATGGAAAATAAGCCACATACATATTGCCGATATGTAGACGAGATCTACATCAACGTATAACGTCGAAGAACATCTGATAAACATCAAGCAGCAATTTGAGGAGAACTCCGTGTTAGAATTCACTTATAAATTGAGCACGAGCAATAAACTCCCTTTCTTGGATGTTGAGGTCCAAAACATCAATGGTACCTACATCACTACAATAAATAGAAAAAGTACTAACATGTGAAGATGCCTCAATGCGGAGAGTGAATGCCTAGAAAGGTAAAAAAATAAGCGTAATCGGCTCATACATCCGCCGAGCATATAACTGCTGCTCTACTTTGGAACTTTTCCTCTAAGAGATAGCACGAGTAAAACGAACACTCGTGAACGACGGTTTCTTAAACAGCATGATTGACAAACAACTCCAATCATTTTTAAATAATCATTGCAAAGATACAGATAAAACTGAAAGTAATCAGAGAGAAGTCAACAACATCAAAGTGTATTACAGAAATCAGATTTCCACGGCCTATAAAATAGATGAAAAAAATATCAAGGAGATTATTAACCGTAACATCAATGTTAAAAAATAAAATAGATAAAATTTAACTCATCATATATTATAAAACAACAAAAGTCAGCAATCTCGTGATAAAAACAACAGCTGCATAAACTTCTCGAATCTCAAGCCAACCAACATAGTTTACGAGTTCATCTGTCGCGATAAAAACTGTAAGCTTTGTAACAACTCAAAATATATTGGCATGACAACTATTACACTTTAGACATCATTAAATGACATCATTGATATGCTGGACAGGTAGGATAGTCCAGTAAGTTTTTGGAACAGTATCCGAAGACTTAGGGAACTGCGCACCAAAACAAGAACACAGTTAAAAGACGGAGATGAGATCACTGAGGATCCAGAGTCTCTCGAAATAAAATCCAGGACGCACTGGAAACAAATTTTCGCTATAACCGCTGAGGATAACGACGACTTCGATCAGGACTTCGAAGACCAATTGCTGGATGACCTCAGTACAGCGATACATAGAACTCACCCACACCCGAAAGTACCTCAGAAAAGAGAGATGGTTGACCACGGGTGCCCAATCACCTTCGAAAAGACCATGAACAACATAAGGTCATTCAAGCAAAAGAAACCAGGCTAGTCTGGGATCACGAGAAACAACCTCGTGAATGCCCCGAGGTAAATCATACATGGATTGCTTAACACCATGAATGTCACCTTGAATACAGGCTACTGTCCTGACGGGTACACGATGGCTAAAATCATCTTCATTCCGAAAGAAAACAAGCCCCCAGACCAGGTGGCTAACTATCGTCCGATCTCTCTTCTGGAAATGCACGGCAAAATTTTTGAAAACATTATAGCTACTAGGCTACAAGCTCAACTGAGCGAGTTAGGAGCGCATAATCTCCAACAACACGGGTTCCACAGAAAAAGGGGCACAGAAACAGCCCTGGCGCTCCTAAGAAAAAAAATGGCCTATTGCCCAGCGAATGGGTACTATGTAGATATTGTGTTGAAGGACATGCAGAAAGCTTTCGATAAAGTCTGGCTGGAAGGACTTCAATATAAGATCCTGAACCTCCAGCTAGAATAATCCTGGAAAGGATTCGTTGTGCCTTTGTTATGGACAGAAGGGCATGGCTCATGATCGAAGGATACAAAGGACTTGAATTCAAACTAAAGGCGGGCGTTCCCCAGGGAAGTTGCCTGAGTCTCTGCTTTACTTGGTCTTTACCATCGACCTTCAAACTCTGGTGTACAGGGACACAATGTATCTGCAATTCGCAGATGACGTCACCCAAATCGTTCCGTGCCCGGTGAATAAAATAAGGGATCAGGCAATGCGCACAATAGCGGAAATCAATAACATCAACCGGTACGAGAGACGATGGAAGATTAGAACGAATAGGGACCAGTTCGAGATCGTCCCACTAAGCCGCAGGTTTACGTGGCCCATCATCATCGATGGGAGGAGATACGGCTACTCCGCCGAAGGCACTGTCCTGAGCCTAAAGATCTCCGATCATGGATACTCGAGACAATACACGGAGAGGCGGAACCTATCAAAGAGAGAAATCTCCAAGCTATACTGGTTTAGAGATCTTGGCTCGGCCAACATTAGAAAAATATACCTGTTGTACGTCCGTGCTAAACTCCTTTACCACGCAGTAGTGACTCAAGCGGCCAACAAGACCTGAATGAGAAAACTCCAACGTGTTCAAAACTCCGCATCCGTATTAATTAAGAAAGCCAGAAGGCGTGACCAACAGCGGACAAGGGATCTTTATACGAGCAAAAAACTGCACCCTATCAATATCATCATCCAAAAATTGGGAAGAAAGGTCTGGTCAACCCTTACGAATGTTGTCATTCCGGAATTACAGGGATCTGGTGGCAGACTTAATATACCTGCACGACTACGGAAGAAAGTCTCCTGTCGTAGCCAGTTTTCAAGTACTAAGATATGCTCCCAGGAAAACATAACATCACTGTACACATAACAAGAACACTAAAACCTAACGCAGTACAACCGAAACCAAAACAAATAACAACACACTAAAACAACATAAGGTAAATCGTTGAGCTAAAAGCTATAAAAGGTTTGAATGCTTAACAGAAATCAACCCAAAAATAAGTATACAAAAATTGAAATACTAACAATAAGAAGAACACGCTAAGAACACATAAATAAACAAGATATAAAAACACAACTTATCAAAAAACAAGACAAAAAGGAAAAATCTAAAGAAGAGCATAAAGTGATGCCCTCCTACTAGGCCAAAATACCCCCTCCCCGCTTTAAATTTCACCCACTTTTATCTACTACTATCCCACCATCTACTAAATTGAGTATACCATCTTCTTCTTCTTTCAGAGACTGCGTAGAGCTCCTGGCATACTCACTCCTGGCAATTACCTCTTTCTTCGATAAAGGAGGAAAATATTTGGGTAAATTTTCAAAGGACTCCTCCAAGAATTTGAGGCGCTCGGACTTACGGATATTGAGCAATCGCACTCGAAAGACAGCTTACGCTACTTTCGCTTTCCAACGCCTGACCTTTTGGAGAAAAAAGAAGATCATAGAATTACAAGAGCATTTTGCACATCGATCTTTATAGAAGAAACCCTCCTCTCCAATGCCACTTTTTCCCTTACGGGGGACTTACAAAAAGAGATTTAATACCAGGTGGTCATAATTAATTCTATGGCTACCTAAACTCATTACCCCCTCCGCTCTCGCCTCCTAAGGGGTAGCCGTGTGTACTGCCATTCATAACCTGGTTCAAACTATCCCCATCGTGAGACAAGGCATAATTCGAGGTGGCTGGGAAAGCAGGTTTGTGAACTAAACAACTGTGGAACCTTTCGCCATTCGCACTCAGGACAAGAGGCAATGCTGCGACCGTTGAGGAAAAGTTATCTCTACCCATGATGGACTGGCAGTAATCATAACGGGATATAAAACCGTATCTATGTGAGCTGGAAGCATCCTCGATACCCAAACCCCAGAAAAGGCGGCACCTCGGGTGGTGGTAGTTGATTCAATCACCTACCATCATCAAGTCCGCCATGAGTCATCCTTCTGGAGGGCCTCCCCGGGACCATCATCTCATTCATCCATCATCTTCATCCAGGCAGATATACCGACTAAGCTTAGGATTGTGGGGGCGGTGGGGGATCGTTCTCATTTTTCATTTCAAAAATTAACATACTTTTATCCAAGGCAAATCAATACTTACCAGTATAAAGAAGAAAAAACACAAAGAAGAAGGAGGCTTTATCGAGCCAAAATGGACGACCGTGAAGAAGCTAAGAGTGTCCCCCTTCGTATCCTTCCTGGCGGGGAGAAACCAACTCGCGAATTGACACTAAGGTTTATCTACGCTGATATTGGGGTCATACTCCTTAGACTAAAAGACAAGCACAACGGCTATGTGGCGCTATGCGACACAGAAAAGGACCTAGATTTCCTCGCGCTTCTGACCCCTCCGGACGTACAAACGAAAAGATCCGTGATCTGCAGATGACTCGACCCCTGTATCAGTGAGCACACTCCAAAACAAATCAAGGAAGAACTCGAAAAACAATAGGATTGGGCAAAGAACGGAAAAATAATCAAATTTAAAAACCAAAATGGAGAAGAGCACAATCACGTCTTCCAAGTGGTATTTAGATCGACAGAAATGTCCAATAAAGCTTCGGAACAGGGACTACTTGCCTTCTACACTAAAATCTCACCCGATCAAATCGAGTGGGAGATATTTGTCTTCGTGCAAGTATGCTTCACATGTTATGCCCTCGACAAACACCCGACCAAAGACTGCGATTACAGAGGGAATGCATGCTCTGAATGCGCAATCCAAGACCACAGGTGGAACCAATGCAGGAGCACGGTGAAGAAATTCTTAAACTGTGGAAATGCCCACAAAACACTGGCTATGTCTTGCAAAATAAAGAAGCAGCTCATACGAGAAAAAAAAACTGCAAATGGAAATACCACAACACCACCAACACATACCACAACGGTGAACATAGAGAGAAACATGAGGCCAGATTTAATTCTCTGCATAATGCACGCCCACTCTGTAAACATAGCGAAACCAGACACATACGCAAACGAATTGAAGACCATGATGGAAAAGAACGGACTTAAAAAAATGTGGTTCCTGGAGAACACTCCTTCGAGCGAACTGCACAGAATAAACATGGCCCAAGAAGAGACTTCGAAAAATACGAACCCGAAAGAAGACGAAACCGGAATTGATACCGATTCTGAAGAGGAACAACCGACGAAAAATCCTCGAAAACGACCCCAGAAAGCTCAAAACAAAAGCAAAAAAACAAAATTAAATACCCAAGATTTAACATAAAAATTTACGGTTGTAAGGGCCAACCTGTTACCTGAACAACTCAAACAAAAAGAAATCGTGGACGGACTAGTTAAGGGAAAATACAGGTGAGGCAGACGCCGATGAGACAGGTTCTATTTTAAGAGTGCTAAGAGTGTCTAATATATTGATATTATAAGAATATCTTAACGAACAGAGCCGTTACGAAACACGTAAGGATATAAAAGAAACGCCCACTAATTCACAAAATAAACTTATATTTTACCTTTATCAATTGAATACATAACATTTATACCCTAACTACAGCAATACTCTAAATATTATTATAAACAAGAATTAATTAAATTAGTTTACCCCTCAAAAATTGGTTAACGTTTTCTCTACACACAACAATAATATAAAAATTAGGCTTACTGACTCATGTGGAGTTTAAAGGCCTCAGGAATGTTATTTACTCTCGACGCGTGCCGCCGGCCAGATGTAGATGAGCGAGATCACACGGTTGTTTTGGCGAGGGTGGCAGCTGGGGGGTACACACGTTCTTCCGGGGGGGGGGGTTCTTCAAGGACGAGAACCAATACGGTGCTTTATGCAACACCTAGGAAGTCGTGGTCTCTCTGGCGAGAGTGAGTCGAACTTGGTTCTTAAATCAAGCAAACTTGGAGTGCAGTGTGACCACCGAGTAACGAGCTCGAGGAGGAGCTTTTCTCCTCTGTTACTAATTTCCTTATGGACGAGGACTGAACTCGGGAAGGGTTTTCTTCAAGGGCGAGGATAACGGAGGGGGGTTTCTCTGGCGAGAATAAGTTACTTAAAGTTCGGTGTGGCCACCGAGTAACGAGCTCGAGGAGGAGCTTTTCGCCTTCGTTACTTATTTCCTTATGGACGAGGACTGAACTCGGGGAGGGTCTTCTTCAAGGGCGAGGATAACGGAGGGGGGTTTCTCTGGCGAGAATTATTTGAACTTGGTTCCTTACCAAGTTAACTTAGGAGTTCGGTGTGGCCACCGAGTAACGGGCTCGAGGGGAAGCCTTTTCCTTCTTCTTCTTATTTTCTCAAGGACGAGGAATACCCCTGGTGTTTAAGGTGCACCAGGATATGAGGAGTCTCTCTGGCGAGAGTAAGTTGAACTTACCAAAGTTAACTTATCGTTTGGTTTGATAACCAGGGACTTAGCTCGAGGATGAGCTTCTTTTTAGCCCCTTAAGGTAGGTAGCCCTGCCTCTCTTGCAGGGTACTTCTTGGTCTGGCGAGCCAAGTACTCTACCTCTCCAGTCTCGGTAGTTCGGTTTGATCCGAAGACTTCCTCACCTAGAGACTGATGTATACTACCTCGATTTTCCTCAGAGTTCGTCATTTATACCTCGTCACCCCCACTGGGGGAGTGGTAAGGGGAGGAGGGGCTTGAGGACGGCCCCAGGAGAGTTCTTTTGGCCAACGGTTTTTCCCATGAAGTCAAACATCGGCTCCTCGTTAGCCTTTGAGATTGGGAGAAACCCGTCTCCAATTTCTCATTCAACGTGAAACTGGATCTCACTTTCCTGGGGGGGATCTTACATTTTGACATTTAGGGTCTTTCATAGCACCGAGTTGTGCCTCACTGCGGTTAAGCACTGAACATACCGATGCCTTCGACGGATGTCTTTGCGGTAACCGCCTTGTGACTGCACCAAGAGTGAACAAGGGGGGGGGGGACGAGTGACCATTCCCCTACACAAGGCATGATACATATCACCCCTGAATCGTGTCAAAACTTCTCAAACGGCGAATTCAAGAAAAAACGAAATGGACGCACTCGTTCCCCAGGCCGCCCGAAAAAAAACGAAGACAGGAAGAGACCACAACAAATAAATGAACACTAAATGTAAACGGATGGCAGGAAAAAAGAATATCATATTTAAACATAATAAGAAAAGAAGACGCAGACATAATTATTCTAACCGAACATAGACTAAACACAGCGATCTACACTATAAGAATTCCCAACTATAAATTTATTACCACGAACTACACCCAAACAAGATAAAAGATGGTGTAGCAATTGGTGTCAAAACCAGAATCCATTTTACAGAGGTAAAGGAATTCAAAGAATCGTATCTGGCTATAAAAATAAAAAATGACCACAGGAGATCTGTTTATAGCTGGGGAATATCAGCTCCCAAGACACTCGTGTTTGCCAACTCCAAATTTTCTCAAACTCTCTCGTCAACAAGCCTCGACTATATTAACAGGACACCTCAATGCAAGATGGAGAGAGGCAGGCTACACAAGCCAGCCAAGCGGAGCTCGAAAAACCCTTAAATTATTGATACAAAGGAAGCTTTTAATCAGAGAAGAGCCAGACTTCCCAACTTACCTAACAGCACAAGCCTCGACAACTCTTGACATCGTACATATGGACCAAAATTCAACCTAAATCACCAAACAGAACCAGGCTCCGCAAGCCCATCTGACCATTTAAGTATAATAACGACCATTTCAACTTCACCCATCGAAATTAAAATTCCACAAAAAAAGAGCCATCAGCAGAACAAACTGGAATGGTTACAAATAATACTTAAGTACAGTAGAAACTGGATCCCTAAACAACCAAGGAACAGAAGAGATAGAAAACCAATTTGAACTAATCACCGAAAATATCATTGAAGTGGACAGAATTCACACCCGAATAATAGAATACATAACCCTACCTGCTCCCAGATGGAACCACGAAATAAAGGAAATGATGGGAAATTTCAGAACTTAATAAAAGAAATCACAGAAACTGGCACTAATATGGAAAGATACAGAATGCTAATTACAATCAGAAGGCAGATAAAGCTCTTATTAAAGATAAATCAAATCAATTTTGGAATAACAAAAGTAAAATGGATGTCGAAGCAGATCCGAGGAGATTCTAGAGAGACTACAAAAAACTACGAGGTTCTCAACCAAAAGAAAATATATAACTAAAAATACAAGACAGGGAAGTGCAAAATAACGAAGAACTCCAAGAGCACGTTCAAAATCACTGGAAACAAATATTCTTAATATCACCAGAAGAGAACCAAGAATATGACATGGAGCATGAATAGGAAACCCTACAAACCCTAGAGGGGCAACAAGATCGCACTGCACCATACAGATACGTCGACGAATAGAGAAACCATCCCTTGCGGGATGAATGTCCTTCTTAATGGCCGAATACTAGACAGTCATAAAATCTTTCAAAAAAAAAGCACTAGGTCAAAGCGGCATAACAAAGGTACACCTAATAAATGCTCCAGAAATTGTGTATGAATCGATAGTGAAGATTTTCAATGCCTGCTTTAATATTGGATACTTTCCCCACACCTTTAAGCAGGCAAAGATGATCTTCCTACCGAAGCCGGGCAAACCAAAACACCAAGTCGGAAGCTACTGCCCGATCTCACTCTTGGAAGTTCTTGGTAAAGTCCTAAAAAAACTCCTAAACGACAGGTTAATTAAACACCTTACGGAAAATAACCTGTGCAACCCACAACAACACGGGTTCAGGAGCAAGCGAGAAATGGATACCGCGCTGGTGATTATATCCGAGAATATTGCCACAAAAACAGCGCTAGGCAACAGAGTAAAAATAGTACTCAGCGATGTTGCTAATGCCTTCGACAAGGTATGGTTTCCCGGCTTAAAAGCAAAGATCTGCAGCCTTAACTTACAAATAAATGTTTTCAAAACTTTATGCAACTACCTGGATGAAAGAAAATCCGTACTACAAATAAACGGCCAAACAGGCGACCACATCCACCTGAAAACAGGTGTCCCCAGGGGAGGATGCTTCTCTCCAACGCTGTATACTGTTTACACCAGAGACCTTCCACAACCAACCCACGAATGTGCGATGTACATCCAACTAGCGGATGACATCACAAAAATAATAACCAGCGACAGGAAGAACCCCCGAACGTAGCTCAAAGAACAGTGAGGAAAATAAAAACTTGAATGACTACGAAAAAAAAAACAAAATCAAAACAAACAAAGATAAATTCAAATTAATACCCGTAAACAGATGGAAAACAACTGCAGTACGAGTCGATGGAGAAGCATATCCATACTCCACGGAAGGACGCGGCATCGGTCTAAACTTAACAACAACAGGCTACAGCTGCCACATAACGCAGAAAATCAACGAAACGAGCATTACCATGTCGGCGCTGTACAGATTCAACAACCTATGCAATAAAACAAAAGATATTATACATGGCCCTAATTCGCCCCAACCTCCTCTACACAATAGTACCGATGATACGTTAAGTAATTCACAATTAAAAAAGGTCCAACGTATTCAAAATCAAGCCACAAGATTCATGACAAACTCAAAAAGACAGGATCGTATAACATCAGAGAAACTCCATCGAAGATCTTCATTAGAACCTATAAATATAACCCTACAAAAACGAACAACGAAACTGTTTGAAAATATAAAAAACACAATTTCCCCAAATGAAATTAACCGAATAGTAGTACCGGAAAATGAAATCCGGAAAATACACTACAAACAACGTTTTAATGGCAGCCTGAAGAAAACCTTAAATAACGTCAACTCGATCTATAGGTAAAATACAAGATTACCGAAGTAGACTACGGACCATACAATCAATATGAGAAACCAAATAAGACTACCGACTATACAAACAAAATGAGAAACCACATGAGTAAAAGAATTATCGATATTAACAAAGAAGATGACCACTTAAAATAAAAAATGTAATTAAAATTTAATAAATAAATAAATATATATATATATATATATATATATATATATATATATATATATATATATATATATTAATAATAATAATGAATAAATGAGGCGAAAGAAGAACAAGAAACAACAAAAACTAATAATGATTTGACTGAAATTCTGCAAAATTCCTTTATCATTCCGCTGATTTCACAAAAAGAAATATTGTCGAGTATTCCTTAATTGGCATCTTACCAAATATAAAAATTTTCCCTGGTTTATTTAAACTCGACCCTGTTTTAAAAAAAACTTGCACTAAATGAAATAACTTCATAATGCAGCCTGTTGTCACTCTTTATTAGTGTAATATCATTCGCATTGCCTACCCCACAAAGTGCCTCTATTGTGACTGTGGATTAACTCTTAGCTCTAAATGTTTTCGCTATAATGATAATCCTTTAAAGTGTTGTTTTTTTCTCACCTACCATATTCCATTCATATACATGGCGTTGTTGTGTGTAAATCGTTTTAGGGATGCATATATTTGTTGTTAGTTGCCTACATATTGTTCTTTTTCTTGGTATTTTTCTTTCTTTTTTTGTTTTTTCCATTGGTTTGTACTATGTAATGGGCGTTCCCTTCGTATCTTTGTACCCTATATAAGGTTGTTTTCTCCATTTTCATGCTATTCCTTGAAAATGAACTTGAAAATATAGATCAAAAGTGCTTAGATTCATCCTTTCATTTTCCTGTGAGTTAATTTTCATATATATATATATATATATATATATATATATATATATATATATATATATATATATATACGGTGATTTAATACATTTCAAAAGCCAATAACGGTAACGGAGAAATTTCCAGTCGAATAATCCTCCCACAGGCATCAGTTCAGACAACCATACGCATTTATATAGAACATTGAAAGCGAGTCAAATTAACACAGCCGATATTCGTAATATTGTAAAGAATGTTAAATTCGCGCTCTACTCGCTATGAACAGATATATAATAAATATTCGGCTACAACTGGATATAAACGTTTCCTAGAAATATTACCAAAATAGCATTCACGCCAATGGGCTAGAGAGAAGCCCTATCTTCATGAAAATGGCGTTGTTGCAAGGCTCACTTTTGCAAAGAAACACATTTAACGGTGTAAGATATATTGAAAGAATGTATTGTAGGGCACGAGGTAAACATAAAATATTTAGTCATAATTGCAGAAAATATGTTTGCCTAAAGACTAATGATGTAAAACTATACAAACCAAAAACTACGGGAGATCAAGCAAGGACTTATAGGGCTGCTTTGCTGCAAATGGTAAATGAATAATAAATACTTATTTAATTTGATAGAAGAATAAGAATACAAGCTTATCTAGGTATGTTGAACGAAAACATACCAGTAACAAGAAAACTGTAGTTGGTTAGACTGTTTTACTTTCAACACCACAATGATTCAAACATACGGCCTCTAGTAAATAAATGTTTTCTCGATTCTTAAATTTATATATGGAATGGTCATCGCAAAACTCAGAGTTAATGTATATAGAAAATGTGTTAGGAGAATTAAAAAAATAGCTCCACTAATAATACGAACAACAAAAGAATAAGGATGAATGGGAATCTAATGTAACCAAAAAAAGTGAAAAATTTCTAGCGTAGGAATATGTACTTCAAATGAATATAAGACTACGAAAAACATTTGACAGCTTAAAATTGCTAAAATATGCCACACAAAAAAATATTAATCGTTCTTTTCTTCCTTTTATGTAAAACTTTGTTGTATGTTCAATTTTGCATGTTGCAATAATACATTCTTTCAGCGCCCGGAACAGTCTAGAATGGATTATTCTATTACCTTTAGAATGAATATGAAACATCTTATAAATGAATTTCCTCTAAATATTTAAATATTAATAAAGAAATAACTAAAATGCCTTTACTAAGGACAATTATTTAAGCTTTCACTCCAAACTGTGGGTCGTGCACTGCCTTAAATTAAATTTTATTTTTTTTACCCTCGATAATTGTAATCGTATTAATAATATGGTGGTAGTTCAAAATGTAGTAGTTTGTTATCAATTTTATTACTATTATTTCAGAAATGATACAAACGAATATCTTAAATGAAACCATCTTGCCTCTAGTTAAAATGATATGTACAATACAGAACCTCGCGCATGAGCAAGACTTGTATCTCTGCCATGATTGGTGGGGGGAGGGATTCCTCCTAAACCAGAGAAATTATATGGGTCCCCTTTCACTGAGAACTGATCCTGACCACTCAGGCTGCGCATCCTCTGCCTTATTGACGAGGACACGTGAGCTCAATTCGTGTTTATAAAACTAGAATTATTATTGAGCGCTTCAACATTTTTAATAATAATAAACTTTTTTAGGGTGTTATTTAAGGACACGGGCCTTTTCAAGGTGACTGTCCACCAACTAATAAAAAACTTAAGAGAAAAGGTGGGACTTAATACCTCGGAGCGTTTAGCAGTAGACAAGTTCTTCTAATACCTAGACGGAAATGTCAAGAAAGCACGTTCCCCAATGCAGCACAGAAGATTGAGATGTACAAACACTAAAGTGTCAGGCCCTGAACATACGATTCTAGAGCCAGGATAGGTTCATTAAGGAAGACTGGAAAGATGGACTGCACCATTTAGGCCATTGTAGGTAAGAAGGAGAATTGTGAAAGCCATTTAGATTGTGCATGCTACCAAAGAGGTTCACGAAGCAGGGGTGTTGCACGATTAAAATGTCCCCGGCAGAGAAGAACACGGTGTGTGGTAGCATGAGATCCAGCGAAAATGGAGTTAGATTAGTCAAGCTAAGGTAACAAAAACATGGATAGTGATAGCAAAACTATTCTGCTAATGGTCAGAACGGATATGGCTATGATTGCAAAGAAACTAGAGACAAGATAGTTTCAAACATTATCGAAAGCACTTTTGAGAAATAGCTAACTATCAAAGATGAGATCAGGTCTTTAACAATGTGAAAAAAAAAACACCCCCAAGGGTAAATCAAATGGGCAAATATTTTACAGATATTCATATCCCAACGATAGTGACACACCCTATTGACGGAGAAAGGCCTACAATGACGTGATGACAGAGGGAAACGAAAAGGATAAAGTATATTTCCATGTACTGTATGTATGTGGAAATGAAACAAAATAAATGAGAGAGAGTAAAGTTCGAAGTTTTTCTCTGAAGTCAAAGATATGAGGGAGTATGGTCAAGGATGGTGAGTTTACCAAGAATAATCAAATACAAACCAAAACTCTTTATAAATGTACAAATAGC
Source organism: Ceratothoa steindachneri (assembly GCA_963969495.1). Classification (NCBI taxonomy): domain Eukaryota; kingdom Metazoa; phylum Arthropoda; class Malacostraca; order Isopoda; family Cymothoidae; genus Ceratothoa; species Ceratothoa steindachneri. Next base: position 73,172,445 of record OZ018326.1, on the reverse strand, counting down.
AAACTGGCATTGCCTATCTTAGATTGTATACCAACAAAAATTCTGAAAGCACAGGAAGTTAGTCTAATATTAGGTTTATTTCAACATAAGTGGTCTACCAACCATAAATTAAATGGTAAAAGCTGAATGTATTATATCTCTGATGATTGGCTGAAACGACATGTAGTTGAAGCGGAATTAATTGCTTCCATTGCATTTCTGAACTACTCGAAAGGGAACTTTCGGTTTAATCGTCATTAGATTGCTAATCACCTACGAGATAGGATTCACCTGACCATTACAGTTTTAAATATCCCCTTCACTTGTTTCTTGTAATTCATTTCCTCGTAGTTATTGTTTTTTATATTTATTGTGTTCTTTAAATATAAGGAATATCCTACGGCAATATGTTTCGAGTCCTTTTATAATGAATGATTGAGCGTGATGCTTCGAAACTAGTTATTTACTTGTACCAATAAAAAGCCGGTCTCTTTAAAATAGCTCTTATGTGCTTTTAACTATTAGCATGTCTAGTATGCTAATACCAACAAGAAACTAGTCAGGGTTGAGGTAGAGGAGGTAAATTTAAAGAGGCTGTCTAACGGGTGAACAGGGTTTCAGTAAATAACCGGACTTTTCAGAAGAGGCCTCAGGACCAAGGAGATTAAATAGACTCCAAGAGTGTTTGGAGAGTTGATCGCAAATAGAAAAGGCAAAAAACGGAAATTGCCGATTAAGCCAACGCCACTACGTTCCCTTTTAGCTCTAGAAACATGGAAGAACTTGCAACATCCTACAAAAATTTAAGTAGGAAGCAAAGTTTTGATGCAGTCATGTATCACCTCACAAAAAAGATCATAGAACAAGATGCTCAAAAATCAAAGCAACCAATATCACTAGAAACGAAATCATAAGTAATGCTATAGAAGTTGTAGCAGTGTTGTGAATGGTTTGGGTAGCTCTTGATGATTTGTCTCCCAGTTTGGTTACCACTCCTGGATAGTCAGATTAGCTTCTTAGTTCGGGTTGGTGGTTACTGTTCCATACTTCTGGGATTGACTTTTAAGTGAGTTACTAACTCCAAAGGGTAGAGTTAGCTTCTTTTTTGAATGTTGGCTGGGTAAAAGTGATCAGGGATTTCCTTCATGGTAAAGAAACTTTCGGTTCTGGATTCAGCATTCTTTATTCGGCGGGAACTTGGAAAGCCTTCCGATGCATCTTTCTTATTTTGTATGTCTCTTCATCATTAGGAACTTTATAATTTCCCTTTTATGTAAAGGGTCTGCATACATCGCGGTCAATAACAGATACATATGACCTTAATTTTTGTATATTCGACAAGTTCCAAATAACATTATAACATTGAATTTGCACATTCTACTTACATTAATATATCTTACAATGTTTTACATTATTATAGAATCTTACAATTCTCTTTAAAATCCTGGATTAATTAGATTTAAATTAAATATATAGAAGTTATTCAATTGTAATTATCACCTACCGTCTTTTACACAGATTTTTATAATTATTCAACCAATATTATTATATTATTTTCCTTTTCTTTGTTATTAAAACGGTACTAAATTTGCTTGAGTAAACGGAAAGAAAAAAATATTTAGTTAGTGGTACAAATGAGAAACTGATTACGAAAATGACAGTAATTTTGTAAAAAATATAATTAAGCCTTTATTCTTTTTACATTAGAAGATATATGAATTATAATGTTGACGGAATTTACTGTTATAAAAGTTAATATTTGCTTTTCGAGCCAAACGTGAAACTTCAGGAGAGCGGTGATTTTTTTGTCACGAGTTTCAAAGTTCCTAAAATACAGCACGAACACTCCTCATTTTTTTAAGTGGTCTTGAAAGAATCCTTACGGGCTCCTTATTGTTTTGTAGTTTTGTCAATTTATTAATTCTAGTTTGCTTCGCTCCTTTTTTTAATAACAAAAAGAATCTTCTCATTTGACCATTGCCCCCTTGGGCATTTCCCAAAAGAGAGGTATTACAATAGAGGAACAGTGCTCTTTTCAGAGTACTTATCCATTCAGATTCCATTACATCAAGTGCTCCTTTGCTTCTACCTGGACAGTGGACACCTTATAAGATTTCTTAAAAAAAACTCCAAAGGGCTCATTTTTTTAGTTTTCTTTGAGTCTCTTCTTCCTTATGGCAATATTTCCCTACAAAACTACAAACACTGGAGAACGATAACACAATAAGTAGGATGAGGGGGAAATCTGGGATCCACTACCAAAACACGCTCAAGTACTAATTACACTACCAAATTATAAGCGACTAGAAAACTTGAGGAAAATTAAGAAGATCAAAGATGAAGCAGTGGCATGCCTATCAAGATTTACACACGACGATATACCTGCATTCGATAGTGGGCGCAATATTGCTAAAAGTTTGGCAAATGATCTAGACTTTTGTGATTAAAAGTTCTAGATATAAATTTCAAAATTCAATTTAATTTTTTTTCATTTTTCAATGCATTATCGATTTACTTTTCATATCAAACGCTTATAATTAGTATTGTATCCTATTTTTCAGTGTTATCCTTCGAACTACTAACGGCATTGTGTCACAATTGGATAACCTTACATTGACCAGGATTGTAACTCATTACTGATCCTTAGACATCAAATACGCGCGGTATTGAAACATAGTTCCTGAAAATGTCTCATGTCAGTCTAAATATTCAGGTATGGACCATTATTGTCCTTTAAAAATCCAAGCAGTAATGAATGAAAAGAGTAAGCTTAGGTAATTAAATAAAAGACCCCAATAACACCATGGATTTTCAGGATATCTAGGTTAGAGTCAACATGATTTTTTTATAAACTGGGTTTTAAAACTAATACCTAGTTAATCGAAAGTTTATGGAAGCAGTAATTTCAAGAAAACGAAATATTAGGAAACGATAAAACTCTTCTTAATGGGAAGAGAAGATTTTGTTTTGAACATGGCAGCCGAAGGAAACATCGATCCTGTGGAAGCATTTGTGGAAGATAAAAAATTCCCTGTGCAAATTATAGTGTCGGAACAAAACTTATCAATTGGATCAGATCATTCAATCTTTAAAGATCACCACTTGAACAAACGCTTAACTGCTATAAGTACCACAACTTTTCGCCGAGTTAAATTCCGATTTTTATAAATGGGATGCAAATCATGTATGTTTTACAAAGAGTAGTCACTGGTGATGAAACATGGGTGTATCAATATGATCGAGAAGATAAGCAACATCTAAAGTTAAGTAGGTTTATATGACGCCTTTATTATATCATCTACTCATCCTTTTAATTCGAAGCTTCATGTTCAAATACATACACCATTAAAATCATTTGATCGTTATCTCGCTTTGTGATGAGTTTCACATCAGATAGCTTAAAATCGCTAGCAACAATTCGGTTGTTTTTTAAATATTCAACCGAGTTAATGATAAAACAATTCATCTAATAAATAGTTGATTAGATTTTGTTGTTAGAATCGACCTCCCTTGATGTAAGGGGGGAGAGTTTATGCTCTTTGTTATAGGATTGATAGTTTGTAAAAGATGAATGGCTTCATGGAGATGCTCAGTCCCAAATTGCCTGATGGAAGATGACTTGGATATTAGATAATTATGTGTTAAGTTTTAATAATAAGAGCAAATTTGAACCGAGGCTGCACGATGAAGCCTGAAAGGGATTTGATTAATTTAACAGTACGTGCAAGGAAACCAAAGTTTCCTGATACGCAAATTATTTCTCAGTACAAGGTTACACCACTAAAAAAATAATGAAGCTGAGCACTTAACTTATTCCACTAAACGGATTAAATTAACGTACCCTTAATAACTCGACACAGCTCGAGTACTCAAAGATCGTCAATTATTCTTACTCTATCTGAGTTTGACAACCCCAAACTAGATAGAAAAACATCAAACATAGTCCACCCTAGTCGGAAGAAAACCTTTTCAAGGTCACCAACGTCCGACTAACCCAACGAATTCCTGGCGTTTTGTTTTGATTCTACTTTGCATACTCGAATTTCCGCGTGACGTCACTCGCTTACTCCTCATCCAACAACGCCATGTCTTGAGAAACTAAGAAATCATCCTCCACAAGTCTCCCAGGACCAGAAATCGAGTGAAGGTATTTCGTTGGGATTCTCTGGTTGAAACCCCATTATATAATGTGAGTAAGCTATCCTATTTTTATGTCCCCGTGCGTTAAAGTAGTCTATTTTGTATATCTTAATTACGAAGTGGATTATATCAAATTGTTCTCCGTAAAAACCAACAAAAACCGAGTATTGAGAGCGGAACATTAAAAAACATTTTTTTTATCTGTATCTTGTAAGTGTATATAGTAATTTTATTTTAATGTATTAATGTTCAGTAAAAATATATTTTTTGGTAGAAGTTTTTTTAAATTATCCTTGAACGAGTTGCGTTGGTAGTATTTGGTAAATTCAAGAAAGAACTACTCTTTTATTCATTCATTAGAATAAAGATTAAGTAAAGCACTCTTAGAGACCGATTCTGAAGCGATCACTGGAAGTACGAACGTACGACTCATTTTTATTAATCATAATAAAAAAGAACATATATATATATATATATATATATATATATATATATATATATATATATATATATATATATATATATATATATATAATCTCGGCTAACCCACGATACAGGTACTAGTTGTAATATGCTCCGAGCAAACAGTTTATTCCCTTGATTTAATCTTTCAAATTCGAATACATAGTAGAATGCTCTTTCTATGAAAGGGACCCCATCAGGCCTCATAGCACTTTTTACACTTTGTTTGATTCGACTAAAATTTAGCCGCTATTTTCGCAGGACCAAACAAAAGAATGTCCTCCCTTTCCACAATGTGTTTGTTTTGACAACCGATGAAAGTTTTGTTTGTGTGAGTGTGTAAATTTTCCATCATGGTAACCAACGAAGTAGTCCATTGTTCAGATACGGAGATTATTTGATGTGAAGATTTGACAGGAATTCAAACAGATCTGAACTCACTCCCCAATCCAAGGTCTTCAATAAACCTAGGAAGCAGATATATTAGATTAATTGTAGTTGATTTTTAGAACCATCACCTAAGCTAGATTAGATTGGGTTTAGTTAGTAAATAACTCGGGAGTTAGTTCAGGAGCTAACCTCATGGATACAGACTACTTTCTATGGTACAAAAACGATGCACGGCGATTGAAAAACAACGGTAATGAGGAGAAAAAGACACTTTGAGTTGTTTTCAGTGGGAAAAAAACATTCGAAAATCTGGCAGAGCTGAATTAAAAAAGAATCCATTAGTGGGAAAAAAATAGATGTTATTTTTCGGGTGACTAAAGAATTATCGATGACACGAAAAATGTATGGAATCTAGTTGGAAAGTCCGGGGTTTTTAATTTTTTTTACGAATACCGCTGTTAGTATGTTCATTTTGGACAAATGGCTCGTCCAATGTCTACAACTCGTCTACTTTCAAGTAAAAAGGCTACAATATCATCAGATAGTAATTAACATAAAATACTTTCGCCATTAACATGTATGTATAAAGTACGCTTTCAATATTGGGATATTTATTACTCACTAATCTTTGCATTTTAAATGTTTTTCATTTGAAAATACCTAGGTAATCCCACCTGGACATAATCTTAACAATTACTAAAGTTACTTAAGGCAAATGAGAAAGAAATTAAATGGACGGATAAAACTCCATTTTAATGGATGCTATTTTACTCGAGTGTTTTAGCTTATGAGTCCATTAATTACAACGCGAGAAACATTCTTGAATATATTAAGATTCTGTTCCTAGACTATAATATGAACCCCGGATAATTTTCATTAGATACATTAAATATTAATGATATTAAATTACAAATAATAAAAATGTTGTAAAGAAGAATCCTTCCTCTCATTATTTTTCCATCAAGCAGTATGTGTTTTATTTATTGCTGTAGATCTACACATGTTCAGTATTTGATTGATTGATATGAATAGAGGCATTCAAAATGCAGAGATACCGCAGTAAATTATTGTTTTTTGACTTTGTTTTTTTCATAACTCTCAATAAAAGGTGAAGATAATGCATGACTCATCACAAACAACTTGTGTCCAAAGATTCGACTACCACTTCACTCGTGACCTCTGCCAGTCTGTGATTCTCCTAGGATAAGTAATTCGGTGCTTTCTTCACCAGATCATTTGAAACAAAGCGCTTAACATTTAATCATTTTGAGCGTTGTTGTTATTATTTTGGCATGTATTTACTACCAATTTGCACCGCCTGATGCCAATTTCGGTGGAGACCTACACTGTAAATTATTCCTCTAAAATTAATAGTAATTCACTCTAATTTTTACAGTAAAATACTAATAAGCTATTTTGCTGCAATTTTACTGGAAAATACTTTGTTTTTATGATAATTTGGGTGCCAATATTGGATGTTGTGAATTTGCCGTGCTAAGCCGTAATTTGGTAGTATTGTTGCGCCAGACACAAAAAGTTTACTGTTTACTTTTTAACAAAGTTTTTTATCGGTTTTTATGGAAAATAAACTTTATATTAGACCTAAAACGTTTCTAAAACGAATCAGTTAGGCCTTAAGTTTGGCCACGATATGAGCTTAACTATATATGTTTTATGTTCACTCATATAATGAATTAATAAATTCGAAACACGCAAATAATTAAAGCCCCTCAAAATCTCCCAATTAAATTGATTACATGAAAATAAATGATTGAAAAATTCTAATTTATAGCTACTCACGACGGAAAATTTAGCTATTGCAATCGGTAAAGTTGTAGAGATTGTAGAAAATTGAACAACAAAAATAGTTTGTTTGGTAGTTATTAATAAAGGGATGGTACATTACATTTTGGATAGTGATAAATGAGGCTTTTTTTTCTTTCATTGCTAATCAATGAAAAAAAAAAAAGCCTCAGTCCGCTCTGTCAGCTCTACTGATTTGAATATATTAATTTATATTCATATTAATAATGTGATCAAAGGAAAGGGATTTGATTAGTGTGTAGCAAAGGTTTGTGAGGCTTGATTTTGTATGACAAATCTATATACGAGGAGCGGTCAATAAGTTTTGCAATTCGGATATAAGGAAACGAAATATGAGGAAAAGTGTTTTATTATTTTTCAATATAACTACCCTCGACTTCAATGCACTTGCGCCACTTGTCCCTGAGGCTTCAAATTCCCGACAACCAGAAATCTCCCGAATGCTGTTCAATCCACTCCTGGACGGCGAGCTGGACATCTTCATCGTCCCCAAACCGGCGTCCACGCAGTGCAGCCTTGAGCTGGCGGAATAAAAAGTAGTCGCTAGGGGCCAGATCTGGACTGTAGAGGGGATGGTTGAGCTCCTCGAATCCGCACTCGCGCAGGGCAGCTTGTGCAACTCTGGGCTTGTGGACTTTGACGACGTTGAAATCGATCATGGGGCGTGAGCTTTCTAGGGACCCAACGGGCAGAGACCTTGGTCATGGCCAAATTGTCGTGGATGATGTTGATAACACTTCCATGTGATATTCCAAGTTCTCGCTCGATTTCTTCGACCTTCATGCGTCGATTTTCGAGGATCATCCTCTCCACACGAACCACATTGTCCTCGTTGGTCACGTCTAACAGGCGTCCTGGACAAGGGTCATCTTCAAGGGACTCACGACCATGGTGGAACTCCCTATTCCAGCGAGCAATGGTTGTATAGGAAGGGGCGGTGTAGGTGTACACTGCAACCATGCGTTCATGGATCTCTTTTGCATTCTTGCCTTCCTCGGTTAAAACTTTCATCACTGCGCGGTGCTCAACCTTCTCCATTGTTGAAAAATTTGTTGTTGACGACCTGCGATCAGCTACTGCTTCTTAAATAGACGAGGCAGGAGCGTGCGACTGCAGATCCTGACTTGTCATAACTTGTCTTAACACCCCCACAAACAGCCATCCCCCTTCCTCTGTTTTGCCTTACCGATTCGCAAAACTTATTGACTGCCCCTCGTATTCATTAAGTAGAAGTCTTTTAACGCTTAAGGCATAAATCATGAGCTATAATACAATTTCACCCCGACCTTTCTTTGATAATTATTATAAACAATAAGAGATAACCTGTGTTGCCCAGGCATAAAAACATCTTGAACAAATTAAATTCTCTGCTTGGGTGAAATGGCGCAATTAAAAGTTGGTAGGTATAAGAGTGTAAGGTTTATTTTTACGTTAATAATAGAGTAGTGTATCATGAAAGCTTACCAGAGATCAATATTCACATTGCAGTAGTGCGGCCTGGCAAACAAGCGGGTGGGGGCACAGGCTAGCTTAACTCCGCGGGTGGCAGCCACAGACTTTACAGCGTGTTTCAAGTAGATGGGCACGAGTTCGAACTAAATATCTAAATTATTCGACTCTGGGCATGTTGATAATCGCGTTTTTTAAACATTGCAGTTGCAGAATTGTTATGTCCAAGCCTTAATTTTTCGAGGGGCAATGATGGTGTTTTGATTGCATCTCATAGCTGCGATTACCTACCCCCCCCCCCCCCACACACACGCACACAAAACAAAAAAAACTAAAAAGGGCAAATATTTAATAAAATATAAATGGCTTTTTTAAACAACAAACATGTTGAACTCCTAGACAGGGACGTGTTAATTCCAAATCTACACACATTCTCAGTCTGGCTTCAATAGTTTTGGAGTTATGGGGAAGCAAACATATTTCGTGCAGACACTACTGATCTTATACGAGTATAATAATGACAAGTGACATAAACAAGGGTTAAGAAAGAAACACCCGAGGCTACGTTGGAAATCATTTCGTTCTTGTTGAAAAGTATATACTTTCTTACGTTTACTTTTTGTGCTGAACTACTTTTTTAGCTTGTTAAAGTAAAAATTAATTCAAGGGGATTATCTACATAATTTATTAATTAAAATATAGTACCGATCTAATCTTAGATTTTGGTAGCTGCCTTTGTTGATTATCAGTAATAAGTATTTACTATTGTCAAGTTCCAATAGTTTAATATATATATATATATATATATATATATATATATATATATATATATATATATATATATATATATATATATTGCCTAGGATATTTAGGAATTTTTTTTTTTTTTATTTTTTATTTTTTTATTTTTTTATAGAGCCCATCTGGCAACTACCCACTTGGGCATAAGTCGCCGAAAAACACGACAGCCTAGAATTAGGCTACTTTAAAGTTAAAATATGAAAACTTAACAATCAATATAAATTTGAAAAACTTAACAATCGAAGCAATCTCCGGCAGCGGGGGGAGGTCCCCCTCACCCCGGTGCAGGAGAGTGCAATCTAAAACAAAACAATAACAAAAAAAGGAACCTTAAATAAAGGGGAGAAGGCCGGCCTCCCCCAAAAAGTCAATAAGTCCACCAGTCATGGTGCACGCACTCGTCCCGAGTACAAGGGACAGGCGGTAGCGACCCCGCCCATCCCGGTACCGAGACAGGTATCGTGCGCGAAGATCACCCAGACTGGGACATTCGACAAGAATATGCTGAACAGTCTGGGGGACGACGCAGTCGTTGCAATAGGGCACATGCGAGCGCTCCACCAAGTAACGATGCGTCACACGAGTGTGTCCGATTCGAAGACGACAGAAAGCAACCTGAAGCCGCCGCGGCATTGGGGGATAGGTCCATGGGAACAGTCGCGGCGCAATGGCACGCAACTTTAAGTTCCCCTCGACCGTCTCCCATCTTCTTTGCCAAGCAGTCCGAAGAGCTGCCCGTATTCCTGCCATGTAGTCGGTGTGAGGAAGAGCGAAACGCTGGTCCGGTCGCAGAGTCCTCGCGGACTCTTTGGCGCCCTCATCGGCGCGCTCATTCCCCGCAATTCCTACATGTCCAGGAACCCAGCAGAAGATAATCTCGACATCTGCCCGGCTCGCCAAAACCGTGGCGTCACGGATTTCGCGAACCAGGGGATGCGGAGATTCCAATGCCCCGAGAGCACTCAGGGCGCTTTGTGAGTCGCTATAAATCACAATCCGGTCTCCGAACCGGGCACGTCGCGTAATCTCCCGTACCGAGTGGTGTATTGCCACCAGCTCGGCCGTGAAGACAGACGCAGCGCCTGGTAGAGCCCCGCTGACTTCAAACAGAGGGGATACGGCGTGGAAGCCGACCCCCTCTTGGGACTTGGAGCCATCCGTATACACTGGCACGGTACCAGCGTGACACGATGTGTGCTCCAAAAAGATCGAACGCAATACTCCCGGCGCAGTACAAGCTTTGGGAGCAGAGGCGTGGCGACAAATAGCCAAATGTGGTACCCTCCAGGGTGGCGTCCTGGGCAGAACCAGGGGCGCCACCGGCCCGAGAGCTATATCTACCTCTCGAAGGAGTTTCCTGGCCCTAAACCCAAAGGGCTTAGGGTATGACTGGCGTCTCTCGGCGGCATAGGCATCATCGAGATCAGCTGCGGATGCAGTGAGAGCTGTTGGCGACTGGGGGAGGCGCCGGGCTCGCGCGTACAGGCGAGTGATGCACTGCACGCTGCGCAGAGCGAGTGGCATCTCCCCAGCATCGACCAACAGGCTCTCAATGGGGGAAGTGCGGAAGGCACCGGTCGCAAGGCGAAGGCCGGTGTGGTGGATCGAATCCACCTTCCGCAATAAACGCTCGGCTGCGGATGCATAAAACTCGCATCCGTAGTCGAGCTTCGAGCGAACAAAGGATCGATAAAAAAGTAAGGCGGTAGCCCTATCAGCGCCCCAAGCGCTGAACGTCACGGAACGGAGAATGTCCATGGCGCGGGTACAAGAGACCCTAAGGCTGCGAATGTGAGCCTCCCAGGTAAGGCGTCGGTCGAATACAAGACCAAGGAAACGGTGCGACTCAACCACATCCAGGCGCACCCCATTAAGAAACAAATCTGGGTCGGGGTGAAGCCGTGGATGGCGGCAGAAGTGCACCACCTTAGTCTTGGCCAAAGAAAACCGAAACCTGTGCGCTTCGGCATAGCGAGAGACGCGGTTCAATGCCTGTTGGAGTCGGCGCTCCAGAGTTGGCATCTGGGCCGCGCCAAAAGAGATCGAAAGGTCGTCCACGTAGAGCGTAGCGAGAACATCTTCCGGCAGCACCGAGGTGATGCCGTTGATGCTCAGGGCAAAGAGTGTGACACTGAGGACACTTCCCTGCGGGACACCCTCTTCCTGCTCCTTTGGGCCGGAGAGGGCTCCCCCCACCCGTACGCGGAATCGACGATCTCGCAAAAATTCAGATATAAACATTGGGAGGCGTCCCCTCGCCCCCATCGTGTGGAGAGTCTCCATGATACCGTATCGCCATGCGGTATCATAGGCTTTCTCCAGATCAAAAAACACCGTGGCGTAGTGCTGTCTACGAAGGAAAGCCTCGCAGACGGCATTTTCCAGTCGGAGCAGAGCATCCGACGTGGAGTGGAACTTACGGAAGCCGCACTGTGCAGAAGACAGATGGCCTCCGCTGTCCAGGAAATAGGCTAATCTAACATTTACCAATTTCTCCATCAACTTGCACACGCAAAAGGTTAGAGAGATTGGGCGGAAACCGGTCGGAGTAGAGTGATCTCTCCCCGGCTTGCGAAAGGCGAGCACAGTAGCGATTCGCCAGGAGTCTGGGAGGAGACCTTCCACCCAGATCCTGTTGAACAAATCTAATAGAAAGGCCATGCCTCGCTCACCCAGGTGTCGAAGCATGGCGTACGGGACATCGTCCGGACCATGGGCGGTGTCCGCGCACGAAGCGAGAGCGGAACGCAACTCACTCACAGTAAACTTGTCGTTGAAGGGTTCTCCGCCTCTGGAGGTAAAGTCCAGCCGGCGGCCTTCCGCGACATCACGACGTGCATTGAATGCTGGCGGAGCAGCATCACGGCTAGAGAATGCGGAAAAAGCGGTCGCTAAGGATTCCGCCACGGACGCGGGGTCCGAGATTGCGGTCCCATTCTCCTGGAGAACGGGAGGGGGGTCCTGCGAGAACTTGCCCCGAATCCTTTTGACTCGCTTCCACACCTCAGCTAAAGGGGTCTTCCCGTTAAGTGAAGACACGTATGCCCGCCAAGAAGAGCGGCGGGCGTGCTTCGAAATATACCGGAACCTAGCCCTAGCCCGACGAAATTCAGCGACGGTGAAATCGTTCGGGCGGCGCTTATAGCGCATGTAGGCATAACGCTTCTGTTTGAGGGCCGTCTCACACTCGGCCGACCACCATGGGAGTGGTCGGCGTGCAAAACGGCCAGACGTCCTAGGAATAGTAGTCAGGCCCACGGCGATGAGGTTGCCGGAGAAGAACTCGACGGCCTCATCTACCGACCTAAACTCCTTGACTGAGATAGAGAATTCAGTCATTTCCTGAAATGCAGGCCACCGCGCCCGCGCCAAGCACCACCGAGGTGGTCTCTCAGGCGGCAGTTGCCCTGAAAATGATATTTGAATGGGAAAGTGATCACTACCATGGAGGTCATCGACCACCCCCCAATCAAAATCAGGCTGTGCATCCGAAGAGCACAAAGATAGGTCAAGGCAAGAAAATGAAGCGGTTCTCGGACAGTGATGCGTAAACTCATCCACGTTTAGGACACCCATCTCAAGCTCTTCGATCAGATCGGCAAGGACTTGTCCCCTGGGATTTATGGTGTAATCTCCCCAGAGAGGATGCCTGCCGTTCAGATCTCCAAGCAAGAGATAGGGCCTCGGCAACCGTGCCACGACGCGGCGAAAGTCCCCCGCGTCGAAGTCAGCTGACGGTGGAATGTACGCAGAAATGATAGTATACCTCCTATCCAGGTGCAGCTGCACAGCCACTGCCTGAAAGGAGGTATCTAAAGAGAAAGGAAGAACGGAGACATCATGCCGGGTGTAAACCGCGCATCCCCCAGCCCGGCCGTCCCGCGGTGGTTGGGTCGCAAGACCCTTATACCCCGGGAGGGCAGGCAGGGGGCACGCGCCTAGCATGGTCTCCTGCAAAAAAAATAGCTAACGGGGAACGGGATGAGGCGAGCCTCCGCAGCTCCTCCCAGTTGGCCCGGAGTCCACGGCAATTCCATTGAAGGAATATGCCCTCCAGGCCTAGCTCGGAGGAGACGCGGGGGCCCTCCTCGAATTGAAGACCCTCACGGGAATGGCCGTACGCTTCCCGGGGGCAGAACCCCGGGCGCTGTTGGCCGGACAAAGCGCTGAAGGCGCTGTCGCCTTCGAGGACTTATTGGGGGAGGTTGGGCTCGCCATGCGAGTCTTTTCCTCCCTCCGCCTCGAAACTTTAGGCGGGCGTTGCGGCTTCGGAGGCGGGGGGCCCTCTTTTCGAGGAACCACCGTCTCCGAGCCACTCGCTCCACCTCGGGGCGTGGGCAAAGGGGCCGAAGCTCCTTTGTTGCTGTCCTCCTTTCGGGGAACAGCTTTAGGAACCCCGGAAGATGGCCTAGCGACCATCTTCAGGGGTGTTGCCTCCTGTGAGTCTAACGACTCGGTGGAGGCGCGTGGCCGTTTCGCTTTACGCGAAACGGTCACGCTGGGGGAAGAGGGGGGAGCCCTGGTTTTAGCCGGGGCAGGGTATGAACCCTTTTTGCCGCCAGCTTTACCAGGGGAGCTCCCAGGTTGGGTAGAGCCCACAGAAGGGCTCCGAATGGGCGCGGAAACAACCGTGCTCGTTGGCCTGGATGGGCCAGGAGCAGAGGGTGCCTTTCTAACTATTGAGGCATATGACGTCCCAGGCAGAGCCGGGCGCGCCAGGACCAAGTCCTTTGCCTCGCGGAATGAGAGTCGATCCTGGGCCTGAACGGCCAGGATTTCTTTCTCAAGGAGATATGCACCACATTGCTTCGAAGAAGCAGGGTGCGGCTCTCCGCAATTGACACACTTGGCCACACACGATTTGGACTTATCGTGTGCGACCTTGGAGCAATTTACACAGACTTCGGGTGACCCCGATTTTGCACGTCTACATGATCGATTCGTATGGCCGAAGCGGTGGCAGTAATAGCACCGCCGTGGCAGTGGCACGAATGCCTTCACGCGGTAGCGGTACCAACCGGCACGCACCGACTCAGGGAGCTTGTCACAGTCGAACGTGACGAAGAGTGTAGGGGTGGGTCTCGAGGCCCCTCCCTGTTTTCTCATCACACGTTCGACCTTGACCGCCCCATGGTCGGCCAGCTCTAGGGTGATGTCCTCAATGGAGTAGTCAACGAGTTCCCTCGCATAAACTACTCCTTTCACAAAGTTCATGGTAGAGTGCGGCGTCACACTCACCGGGGTGCCATGAAGTGTCCGAAGAGCACTTATCTTAGCCGCCTCGGCGGGATTCGCCGCATTCGCCAGAAGGCTCCCGTCCGAGAAACGGGTTACCTTCGGCTCTCTACCAATTGCACTAGCTAATCCTCTCCTCTGATGGATCATGTTGCCCTTGGACAACATGGTGCCATCAGTGGAGCGAATAACGAGGAAGCGTTTGAAGCCAGCGGGCTCGAAAACGCCAGGTAACCTCTGAATCAGGGGCCCCGATGTCATCGAGGCTCCGCCCTGTGCATTCTTGGTCTTAGTCGTAGTCATGGGCTCCGCACACGAGGGGGTAGAGGGGCCGGATGTGCCGATCTTGGCTTGGTCGCCTACCAAAGTGGCAGCAGACCCATCCGTCCCCGCAGCCCCCGCGGATGGAGAGGAGCCCCGAGTCTTCTTCGTCTTTTGAGTCTTTTTCTTTTTAGGAGAGGAGGGCGGGGAATGAACCCGCTTTTCACCTCCGCCGGCAGAAGTCCCCAGGCCAGATGGACCAGCCTCAGCCAGGTCCCTCTCCGAAATGGAGAAGGTCCTGGTTGTCGTAGGGGCACCTGTCGGAGGAGATCCCTCCCCTCCTTCTACTGCCTCGGAGCCCTCAGCCATTTGAGGAGGACCTCGCATAGGGGCGGATTCGGGTTCGGTGCTTGGCGCCGAGCCCGAATTCCCCCCTATGGAAGGCCCTACCGTCTGGGGCTGGGTCTCCTCAAGGACCATGTCTATCACAGGAGGGGCCTCCAGTTGGCCATCCCCTCCCAGGACATCGCAGGTCCCCTTGGCAGTATTGTCACTAGTCAGGTGGTGTGGGGAGGCACAGGCCTTGACCCCAGCAAGGTTCAAAATTCTTGCCAGCAGGTCTTTTGAGGGAAGCGACCGAAGGGGCCTGGCTTCCCTCTCCCCCCTAAGGGGGTTTGCCCTACCGAGCCGCTTGCACGAGGGGCGGTCGGCAATGGGCTGCCTGCTGGCTTTCTTGGCAGTCCCCTTAGAAAGCAAAGGAGGGACTGCCGCTGGAGATAGGGAGGTGCCCGAAAGCACCTCCAGAGAAGGGGGTGAGGGGGAGTCCCCTACACCCGTAGGCGTAGGAGAGGAGTAAGCCTCCTCTCCGGTTAAAGAATTATGGAGGGTCCCTTGCGCAAGCACAAGGGGGGGGACCTCCATTTTCTCGGTGGAGCTGCCCGAGGGCGGCTCCGTAGATGTTTTTGGGGAAGTTGGGGGTTGGGGTTTTTGTTTTTTTTCATACATGGGCATGGTGACCCTCTTTTGATTACGGGACGCAATAGCTCCTCACCTCTCGCAGTTGCCCGCACTGCGAGAGGTGCTTACAAGCCCGGCAGAGCCAGGCGCCGCCATTCGGGACCACCCCTCCCGCCTGGTGGCCTGGCAGTCCTTCGGCATGGCGGCTCCACCTTGGACACGGCGTAAAAAATATAGGTTGTGAAGAGGAGAGGAAAAGGGATGTGAGGAAGATGTGGGTGGGGATGAAGCAGGTTGTTAAAAAAAACCCATCCCGAACCGGAGCTGAGGGGTTAGGGAACAATGTCCCCTCCCCCCCTCAGCCCCGATCCGGGGTGGTTGGCTTGAGAAGAAGGTCAGCATTCTACCCTGTGAAATTAGAGGCTGACCAGAGAAAGTTGTGGGAGAGGTTGTATGAAAAGCGACGAGGTAGGGGAGAAATCGGGCTATCTGAAGGAAGGAAGAGAGGCTAAGCTGGGGCCGGACGGAGCGCTGGATCCCGTCAGCACGGCGGCCAGGATGGCAAATCGCCGCGCCCCTTACGGGGTAGGATATTTAGGAAATTCCTTTTTGTACAATAGGCGGTGGTTAATTTGTCGCTTAACTGCAATATAAAAGAAAATAGCACAGAATTCATTTATACGTTTATATTTATCAAAATTACAAGTTGAGGTCGGCCTCAACCACGGCTTCTATGTGCGTTGGAACCTGCTGCTGGCCTTCTCGACGATCCTCCTGTTTAACTGGGTAGAAACTGTAGTGATCTTAGCCTTGAGCTCCACCTCGGTGATGCACAAGACCTTTTGGTATCTCGCTCAACCATGCCCCACATAATATAGTCCAGGAGGTTGCAGTCTGGGGAGTTAGGAGTCCAGATTTTCGGAGTGAAATGTTCAAAGAAATTGTCTGAATGGTGCAGAATCCTGCTGCAACAGTTACGGCCTTCCAAAGGCCATTTCCTGGACACAGGGCAATACCAACTCCTCTAGATACTAGATGTGGCCCTCCGGGAAGATAAATGGAGGCATAACGTGGCCCTCGATACTGACTACAGTAAACACCTTTCTTATATCGGATGAGGAGTAGCGGATCTCTTCAGGCTTGAACTGCCTCTGATCCGCAACAAATCCGAAGTTTCATTTTGTAGCAGAACTCTTAAACGCGGGTTTCAGAGACGCCGTACTTTCATAATTACACTCTGACTCATCTAACTCTTTGCCATTCCTGTGCACCGTCTTCAGATTGACAGCGAAGCACTCGGAGATCTTCACATTGTAGCTCCCGGCGTGAATCCCAAGCGGCACCGAGAGACTTTTATAAATTTTTGAAAATTGAATTCATCCATCGTATCGCCTTCCTCACATACGATGCACATTTGAGACTACTTTAATAGAAATAAAAAAAACCGACGCTAGACAACACGCATGCGCTGAATCGCCAATGGAGAAAAATTTCACACCGCACCCTGTATTTCAATATTATTTTTGCAAACGTATTTAAGCTGTATTAAAAGACTAGGCTTGCGAATATTAAAAATATAGGGTTATATTTTACTTATAAATAGACAATCTTAACCGGCATAATCTTCAGCCATAAATTTAACCAATATAATATTTTTTGCTATATTTACGTTCCTTTGTGAATTTGTCCTTGTGGCCAGTTTATATTAGGCCTATTTTAAATTTTTCGGTTCCAGAAATTCTACTAAATCGTATTGTCTTTTTTTCAAAAGGTCTCTTCCTCGGGATCATGATTTGGAATAATAGCAAATCATTGATTGAGACACATTACTGGTCACAGAATATTTTTATTTCAACTTAAAGTAACAAATGACAACACAAAATATTGAAAGCAATGTTCTATACATAATGTAAATTAATTGGTTAATATGGACAAAAAATGTCACAGTTGCTAAAAAATGATTGATGCCTAGATTCTGAACCCAATCCACATAATCCTGATTTCCTAAGTGATTTTGCTTTCAACAGCACATTAGATGGCGGATTTATTCAGAGAAGAGGTTATTTAATATATAATATGAGTCACATACAAATAATAAAGTGCATGGAAATAAATTATTTTTTCTAGGTACACAGCTCCCTGCGTGGTGGTCAGCCTGCGTACCTGGCCGCTGGCACATAACTGAGTCAAATGACTCGACACGTAATAAGACCATGCCTGAGTCAAATGAAAAGTGTAGTTACACCAATCCTCCGAAGTGGGTGCGCATGGATTGCCTCATGCATTGTTCTAATAATGAGTGGGAACTTATAATGCCAGAAAACTTTAAATTATGGACTACTTTGTCTAGTCATTGAAATGACGAAAGACTTGCGAGAAGGAAAGGTCCCGGAGGTTTACTAACATCGCAAATGTCTCCAGCTTTTCACATTAAAAAGGGTTTCTTTATTTCTACCAAGCAAAATGACAGCAATGAAACTGGAGGTGATAAGACTGCGAGTGCTACAGCATTTGGGGCAAGGGGCATATTCTGCCAAAATGTCACCAAATATTTGAAGCGTAAAAAACCCAAAGAGGGAGCCACTAACACAATGTGCAGAACGGCGTGCGTATCCGAGAATCAGGGATGTAGCTGTTAATAAATTGGATGAAGTGATTATGGTTCTTATGATTAGAGATTTAATGGTGGATGAGGGTCATTATCACATGTCTTTTTATCGTTATTATATGTAAACTATATATATTTTAACAAAATGCTACTGGCTCTGTGAAAGATGATAGGGATAGTGAAGACAGTTTAGATCCAATAGTAAGTAAGGTATTCACTGAAAAATTTCAATTTTTAAAGAAAATTCTTTGACCGTCCTGAGGTGGTAATCGTGACTGACATGTTGTCTAGACTGAAGGAATATCTGCAGGAATTATCTGTAACTGAGGTAAGAGATTTAACTAAGAAGCATATATATAGAACAAAAGCTCTAGAATGAGTTGGAGGATCAATGCATATTATTGCAAGCAGCAACGGAAGACTCCTTGTTATCTGATAAATGGTGAATTAGTTTAGTTATATAAATCAATGTATAATAAAAAAAAACTGAATATTTGGAAATCTTCCAAAGAAGCAGAAATTAAGAATGGAGAGGTTAATCAATTATGGCCACCTGACACTTACAAGAGCTATATCCCTGATTCACTGCGTCAGTTCATGTAGCTGCTATCAGGAGAGATGGCATCCATGAATCCGCTTGAGAAAGTATATAAACTGTCTAATTCATTTGGGCAAAAAATGGTCTATGCTTTACAAGTGGGAAGCAGAAGACCTCGAAGCATATTCTGCTAACATTTGCTGTGAAATCTCTCACACCCACTGAACTTGTACATACATTGAACCGTGGTGCCCACAGCGTGCCATACAGTTAGAAGAAATAGATACAGCAATCTGCCTTGAGAAACTTTCACTAACGGATGGCATTGTTTTATTGCCATCAAATATCCTTCCGGGGTGTTCACCACACTGGCCTGGGATAATTTTGATTACTTGGAAGAGAGTTTATAGGAGTTGTTCATCCTATAGAATTAATGGTATCGCTGTCCATCTTATGGCTGTTCGCCCGGAAGAGCAACTTCTTTCCACTGGTACAATTCATAAAAACAGGAAAAAAAGTATAAGCCCTGAACTAGCTGTGTTGTTAATCTACAACTGTGGACAGAGAGTGGGAACTCCTTAAACAGTCAGCATTGATCCTGATACGACCGTCGTTGTTCAAAGAGCAACCATGATTAATTATGCCTAGATTAATGCCAATATGTTTGGTTTATCATGATCCGGAACTACGGACCATGGTGATAAGGTACCTTTCAACGATAAATCTCCCTCCAACTCAAATGTCCCCAGTCTATGAGACGTTAAATCAAATCCATCAATATCATGGAGTCATTGCAGTTTAACCGTATAACTTGTGTCTTCGATCAGGTTTTTTATGCAAAGGCAGCTGAAAACCTATAAAGCATCAAGCCAAGTTTGAAAAAAATCGTCTTGAAATTGAGTGTGTTCCAAACAATCTGTTTACTGTTCTTGATCATTGAGAAATGTTACTAGGATTGAAAGACATCTGTGTCGAGGCAGCGGCAGGTATAATTATACAGGGAGCAATGACTGGTGTTACGAGTGTTAGGTCCAAATTACAACTATGCTAAACCCGTTCACAAGTTATTCTATGAAGCTCTGATCAGACTGGCTTAAGGGCTTCGTAACACGGTTTTAAACAAACCCATGAGTTGAAGTGAACCGAATAGAAGAGGTACTTAAAATTATTATAAACCTACACGACGATGTTTCTCCTTCTGCTATGAAAGTGGTGATGGAGTTAAATAGATGCACTCGCGTCATACAGCTGCTTGGGGATTATCTTGATTTTTTGAGCCATTTAAATGGCAAAGTCTCATCATTCTGGATGTTATACATTGAATTATTATACATAATGCTCTGCCTCCTGAAGGCATCAAAAGAAAGTGACTGGCTGTTGCATCAAAACTCAAACTGGGACAGGATTACATGGTGTTTTACATACTATAATCAAAACAATGCAAAGAACTCCAATTGCCTATTATTCACCCAATATTGTATGAATATTCCATGAATGAATATTTTTAGTTCATATGTGACCCAACAATTCATTTGGTAGAAATGTAGTGGACCAGACCATAGAAGAATCTGTTAATAGAGATGCACATACACCATAGGGGACTACCACAAAATTCTATGTTCCTCCGGGAGCTAAGAGAGATGAGATGATTGGGTGGTTCCAAACTGAACCATCTAGGTTCGTAACAGACTAGGAGCGAGAAGGATAAAGCAGATATTCGACCCTGGATGGAACTCATGATGGTGAACACGTGGATCAATCCAATGCGACATGGCCAAGTTGATTTATTCCATTTAGCCATAGGGATCCTTTCCGCAGTAGGTGTCGCCAACGACCTCCTCAGAGCACAGCAAGTAGGAGAGGAAGCATACCAAACATTATTATCGATACGTCTTGAGAAGGATCCACCAGATGTAAAATTCCATAACACAATGAAGGATATAAACTTTAAAACTTTCTTACACATAATGAATAAGAAGGTGACTTACAAATATAAGACAAAAAATGTAGTTATCAGAGCAGACATAAAATATTCGGGTTCATAATAACTGTTGCATAGCAACAGAGCAAGCATTCTTTACGCATACATTGGAAACTCTGACATCGGCCATATACAATGATTGTGGATCTTTGTGCAAAAAATCACAACAAAGCCAGTTTAGCTAGAGAATTGGGTAACAAGGCAGCTGCAACATAAGTCATTTCAAAGCACTCAGTATTTATTATTAATGGAATGTGCCTAGTTAACAAAAGAGCGGAAACCATTTGAGATTATCATACTGATGAAAGTACTTCATGATAGCGTACCGACTCGCAGAATTGATGTGGTATTTGATGCCTAGCAGGAGGAATCCATAAGAAAATGCTGAAAGATGTAACAGAGGTTTGGGTTAAGGCTTTCAGTTTAACAACATTGCACCAGGTCACAAACTAAAGCATTGGCAAAAGTTTCTTTATAGCTCAAACAACAAATTAAGCATGATCAACTTCCTTGTCAACTGAAAAAAGGAGAAACTCTGAAACAAAACAATTTATGTAAAAAAAGAGTCCTGTTTCAAAATTGCACATCATCAAAAGAGGCGGCCTACACTCGTCGGCTACTGCATTCTATGCATGCCAGTAATCAAGGATCCAAAGCAATAAACTTCAATGTAGAAGATACAGAAGCTTTCATTCTTTGCTTGGTATTTAAAAACATATTTCATCATCACTGTACATTAAGTCTGTAACTCAGATCAAAACAAGATTTCTAGACATTGGAAAACTAGCCCTGGTGATTGAAGACGGTGTTTGCCAGGCCCCTGTCAGTTTATATTCGCTGGAGGTGATTCATTCAGTACCTTGGCAGGACATTGAAATATGTGTACTCTGAAAAAACTTGAAACTTATCAAATCGTTGATAAAACCTTCGGTATGATAGGTAATTCCTGGAATCTAGAGGGATAACAATTTTATAAACTGCAACGCTTTACTTGTCAAATATATACAGTTTTTTTTCCAGCACCTCCAAAGTCATTAAATTAGGCTACGAACTATTCTGTAAAACTCGTGGGCGATGAGGTGGAATAAAGTTACCCTCCTCCTTGCGAAGACAGCCTATTCATGCACACCCTTCGTGCAAACTATCAAGCTGGAATTTAGAAGCGTTTCCTTCCCGCCAACCAATAAGGAGCATGGATGGACCACTGGCTGTATTAGAATTAATGTCACCCAAGAGTGCCCGGGCTTGCAAGTTGTCTAATTGCACATGGTTTGCAGTTGAACATAACTGCATGCATATGTGCATGTTGAAGATGATTGGAAATCAGAAACCTGATGAACAGGAAACAGATGTTATCTTGAACTACAGTGAGGATGAGTATGACAGTGACTAATAGATTAATAAACTAAAGGTTAAAGCATTGGAAGCGTTACTCTTGTATAATATTCATGATTTGGACAATACCTGTCATCTTCAGTATCTTTTACCCGTGTTGATATATATATATATATATATATATATATATATATATCAAATTTTCTTAAGATAATTAGTATATTACTAGGACCACAACATATAGAATATGGCTACAAACATTTAAAGATTTCATAGAGTTTAGTGAATTCTATTTTTTTTAACCTAGTTTTAGAATTAAATTACATATTTATATTTGCATTATGGAGAGAAAAATATTGTGAATGATTTGTGTGGTTATTTGCTGCTGTAAGTTGAAATACATATATGTAAGTATTCCATGACCGCTGATGTTTCCTTTATCCCACTAAGTTATTCATCGCCAGGTGCTATTATTCCAACTCCTGATCCTGAGGCAGAAACCTTTTGGAAAATAACAATAAGATTTAGTAGAATATTTAGTACCGATATCCGGTCTGGCCCATAGACTATTTCTAGGCCACTTATAAACGTGTTTTGAATCTATGGCCCCAAAAATCTAGTCATTAAAAGATACCCTCTATTTATAAAATCTATGGAAATTCTTTATAGTTTTCTTTGTAATACTAAATTATCCTACTTGTGCGAAATTTAAAATTCCATTTTCAAGAAAAGACTGTGATTCCTACATAGGCGCATATATACACAGTATATGTATACAGATTATTTTACTGCTTTCATAAAAGACTAAACTTTTAAGATATACAATAGTGAAATAGTAGAAAATCATAAATGATATGTATGTTAAGAACTCCAATTTAAGCCTCTTTCATGTAAATGATTTTATTACCAGCGGCAAAGCGCCAGGTCTAGGCGTCGCTCTTTTTTCAAGAGGAGTAAAGTTCAATTTTCAAAAGGAGTAAAGATCAATTGTACCCATTTAGAGCCATGGAATGACCCATATGACCATGGGACATATGGTTATTCACCCTGGAGATTTCAAATCTGCCATCGGAGTTGGCGCTGGGTGGCGCCATCTAGTGGCAGATGCCTCATTTAGCCGTTCAAAGGCACTTGTAAGTGATTTGAACCATGGGAAGCCATCAACGCAATAACCATTTATCCTCTTATTACAAAACGACGCAGGTCTTTGGAGGGACTGTCCCTCTTGTTGTTACATTAGTATATTTTATAATTTTAGCCTATTTTAACTAGATACATTATTATAATTCTAAACCATATAATAAATAAATTTTGTATGTTTAGAGACTATGTCCACGTTAGTTATCTTTTTAAAAGATTCATTTTGCAAAGGAAATTTCACAGAAATGTACCAAATAGCAATTATCAGTTTTGTTTTCCTGATTGTTTCCGTTTATTTTGCTCTTTCAAATTACCACTGAAATTACAACTATACAGAGGCCATAGCTTTATAAAATACAATGTTCAACTCTTCGTTTAGGTGTACAGATTGACTACCCTCTTTTATCATTTGAAATGTCACACCCAGGAAGAGTTGAAACTAGATGTGCATTCATTGAGTGTAACAAGGAATTCAAACTCAGATCAACATTTACATCTCATTTGGACAAAAAGTACAAAAGTTGTTCTCTCTCACAATATGTTGATTCTTATTTGAATGAGGTTTTAAAAGTGTCAATTATCTCATGATAGGTATAATTATCATATACCCAAGCATGGATGATAATAATTTGTGCTAAAGTGTTAATGAGTCCCTTTATTTAAACAGTTTGCCTAGTTATATTTAAAATTACGAGCAAAGTTTTTGTTGCCAGACTCAACTATTCAAAATATAATAGAATACTTTCAGGAAAATCATGGCATTAACCATTTACATCTGTTTTATAAACATATTAATAACTTGAAGCACATGTAATTGGAGAAAATGCTATAAAAATATCAATAACAGTTTGAAAAGGAAGATCTCTTGCTGCATGTAATAAGGGCGAGCTGCGTACTAATCGAACAAGAAAGGCATATTTTAAAAATCAATTTAGATCTGTTTAGAACCAATTCGCCTTGGCAAAAATGAACCTGGAAACGAAAGCTTCCACCAATACGTGGCAACCGATTAAAGCTATATTCTGTGAAGAAAAAGTACACACATGTTAATTATCGTCAATTTAAACAGAACTTCTTCGAGGATGTTTATGGTATGTAGAAATATTTTGACAATATTCATTTATAAATACAACTGCACGCAATAAAAATCCTAAGCTTATCTTGGATTGACACAACGACCAAAACGTGCACATCTTGGCATCAGTAATATAAAACTAGTCTAGAGCACTAACATCTAGCAGTCCTCCACCAGAGAACATTTTACGTCTCACCATTCTTCCAACATAACCTTTGTCGATAACTACTCTATTATATGTACATACATGATAATATTAGTTTAAGAAAATGTTTATACTTTTATATTAGATTCACAAACACTACTCTAAACTCTGATGCAAGCCTCTACCCCTTATTCTTACAAATATAGCAAACATGTGCCCTCTAATTCACTCTCACCAAAACCATAGTGCATCCAAACATTTCACCTGGGATCTGAGTGTGCGGCACGTCCTGTCGGTCCAAGGACCTAGGGTAGTCTGAAACTATTGGGATCTTTTACTTAAGAGTCATCTTAATTTTTACCATTTTCGCCACTTTCTTTTAGAGCTCCCCTCCCACCCATTTGCTAGCTAGTCGCCATAAACATTTTATCCACACATCCATGGTCCAGCACGGGAGAGACGCCCCAAGCATTGTGGTAATTCTAAATTGTCTGCGTTATTTTCGCCCTTTTCACTTCTACTGCCTCACCTTACACTTCTCTTACTATCTCCCACATGTACAAGGATGTCAGGTGTAGCAGGGAAACCAGGCTACAAGTGTTATCTAGAGGATTGTATGCTCTCTCTCTCTTTACAAACCTTCTGCGGGGAAGCCCTCGTTGGTTTTCGTTTTAAATTTTAATATTAATATTAAAACATTCCAGTCTCTTAAGTCCCAAGGTAAACATATGTCTAAAAAAATTGGGCTCACTCTTATTTAGCAATAAAATACCATTTTCTGGAGTATTTTGTATACTTTGTTCAAATCTGGCATGCTTTCTTTCCGAAACCAGCTAGAGAGTAGCGTAGTTAACCGTCTCTCGGGAAAGTCAATACTGCAGGCACCACCGACCGCTTAAATTAGCCCTTAACCTTATATTAAACAAATAATGACGCTTTACTTACCTTCTAACTTCTACATACGTTGACAGGGTATATTGTGAGCGTACTCATCTCTACGACGAGCCAAAATTTATGGGTACAGCTCGGTGCGTGCAGTGTTTTGACTTTCGTCCGCCCTATATTAGTCGCGTGCGGGTCTAGTCGCGGGCGACTCTACATCTCGCTATGTCGGTTGGTCGGTCCCCGTTTTGCAAATTTTTGTTTTTGTAATAACATTGTAACTATTCTGCCGATTCTAACGGAATTTGAAACTTTTATGTTGTCTTACATTCATTTTTGAATGATATAACTTCCAAGGTCATCCCAAGGTTAATCTTTGAATTTTTGAAAGTTTTGAAGGTCGTAAAGTCATAAATCAGAATAATTGAGAGCATGTGACTTTTTGGTCAGCAGACTTGTTTTTTTTTATCATTGTAACAACAGAACCTTCGCTCGCTAGGGTTATAATTGCAAATTCTTTCACAATACAGACACTTTTTTCACGGAAAGCAAAATAACTTGCTAGAGAAAAATTTGTATTGCTTTGGCGTCGTCGTCACTGTAAATATTTAATCCAAAGAGCTCAGAATAGAGACAAGCCATATTCACAACGAAAATGACACGTCCACGTCATTTTTTGCTTGCAATTTCTTACGTCGTTAATCTGTTTTTGAGCCTAAAATAAAAGTAAATGTGATTTTCATTCCAATTATTTACAGTATTATTGCGTGTTATCATATTTTATAATACAGCGTGTTACTGTATAAACTACAGTAAAAATATGTAGAAAGTACAGTAACAGGGTTATTACTGATATTTTAATTTCTACAGTAACACGCTGTGATATAAAATAATAAACATGCACTGACGCTGTAAAAAAAAAGTTGTAGCTGTTTACTGCCAGTCAATTACTATGACTTTTTCAGTAAATATTTTACAGTGTTTGAGTCACTACAGCGTTTGTAGGCCGTGCATTATTGCCCTAAATCGAGAGTGCCATCATGTCACTAAGTATACTCGACGTGGATTAATTCGCTCAAAGAGAGGGGCTGTGTTTCCATTTTGCTATTTCATTATATACGAATCTTAGGTAATAAAGAGCAGAGGAGCGGGTTCGCCACTCCTCCTTACAGGAGCTTGTACTTTGCAGGCAGAACTCACTCTGTCCTACGGCCTATCTGTGTCTAACAAAGGGGCTTTGCTCTAAAAAATTAAAAGGTTTCCAATACATATCCATAATACTATATTTTAGGAATGCAATTTTTTAACAGTTTGAAGTTTAGTTTGTGAGTTTAGTTGTTAGGTACCTACATATATTTGAATCTTTTATCCAAGTTCTTTTCTAGATTTTCTTTACAGTTCGAAAAACAGCCTGAAGGTCCTGTTTTTAGGGTATACTATGCTAAGCTAGGCTATAATATGCTAGACTAGTATATACTATACTAGGCTAGGTTATATTAAGCTTATACTATACATAGTAAGCTAGATTAGGGTAAGTTAGCCTATAGTAAATAGTCTACACTATGTTAGGCTTGGCAAGTCTAGGCTAGCCTAGGCTATACGATGATAGAATAGGCAATACTATGTTAAACTCTTCTAACCTATACTAGGTTAGGCTATGCTATATTATACTATTCTAGGATATACAATGATAAGCTATACTATGCTATACTATGGTAAGATTTACTATCCTATATATGCTAGGCTGTACTATGCTATGGTGGGCTAGGCTTTACTATGATTTCTAGGCTAAGATAGGCCATAGTATACATTCTTTGCTAGGCTAGGCTAGATTAGTCTAAGCTAAGTCATACTATGCCAGGCTAAGCTATGCTATGTAAGGCTAGGCTTTACTATGCTAGCTACGCTAGAGTATGGTATTGTAAATTTTACTATTATACAGAATCATTGGCTAGTACTAAACTATTCTAGGCTAGACTAGGGTATACGAATCCAGGCTTGGCTATACTATGGTAGGGTATGCTATGACATAATCTACTCTGTTATACTATACTATGCTATGATATACTATGCTAAGCTAGGCTAGGCAGGATTTACTATATTAGGCAATCTAGGCTAGTATATACTATGCTAGGCTTTATTATGCTAGGTGAGGTAATACTATGGTAGGCTATCCTACGGTAAGCTAGGTTTTTCCAAGCTGCTATGTTATTACATATACTATACTATATTATACTTTACTATACTATGTTTGCTATGATATGTTATACTATACTATGTTATGCTATAATATACCATGCCATGTTATACTATGTTATAATGTGCTATGCTATACTATTATTTACTATGCAATTAGGGTGTGATCATTTTATTGCCTTTCCAATTCCATAAATGAGGGTTGACAAAAAGTTAGTTAAGGAACGCCATTTTAATTAAAAAATATATATTTTAATATAATTTAGTTCTGCTTTTTTAATAAGCTTTTAGAAAGTTGTGACTTTTTAGTCGCAGCGACTCTGCATCTCATTATGCCGGTCGGTCGGTTACTAGGAATTTTAATAATTTGGAGCAGAATTTATATTTGTTTTGGGGTAAAGCTTCAATAGCTCTGGCAGCTTTTTCGTTGTGCAAGGCCGGAATTAGCATATCTGGGATGTCTTTATTCGATCGTTTTCATAAACAAGGGCAGATCCTAGGGTTATCTGGCAAAGGTTCAATCGCTTACGTCCACGTCCAGGAAGAGGAACGTAGCGACCGTGCGGAAAGAAAAGCACAGAGAGAAAACGAAGATAGAAAAGCACAGAGAGAAGCAGAAATCGAAGATAGAATAGCATAGAGAGAGAGAAAGAAGCAAGAAAACACAGAGAAAAGAAGAAGCAAGAAAAGCAGAAATCGAAGAAAGAAAAGTGCAGAGAGAAGAAGAAGCAAGAAAATCGCAGAGAAAACCAGAAGAGAATGAAAGAATTAGGCAGAATGAGAGAGATAGATAAGTCGTGACCAAGTCGAGATAAGCTCCGTAGGATCTCGAAATGAATGGGCTCAAGTGCCCTCACTAGAACTCCCCACATACAAAGATGGAGAGGATTTATGCTCTTATTTAACGCACTTCGAGAAGATCTTCGAAGTCAACATTTGGGACTTAGAAGCAAATGGCGTCGCCCGATTACTTCTACTATTAAATTCCCGTCTTCGCGACTTATTCGTCGCGCTTCCTTCCGAGGCTACCCTTGATTATTCAACCCTAAAGGCAGAACTTATTTCTGCCATTAACATAAATCAAGAATTTTATAGGGTTAGGTTTCGCTCCGCACGAATATAGCCAGGCTAAACCTAGAGGCAATTTGGATTCACGCTTCGGCGTAATTTCCAATTCTGGATGGATACCGCCCAAGTATCAAATGATTATAGGTCGCTAGTTGACTTCATTCTAAGGGATCAACTGATGTCGAGCCTCCCTCGCGAACTAAGGGCCTTCATAGCGTTCACTTTCAAGGAGTGTGTGGAAGAAACCTTCCTTCACGCTTCCAGTCACGACCTCTACCCCAAGAAGGTCAAGAAGAATCATGCCCCTTCCCCTAAACACAAGTTTGGGTTTAACCGAATCCTACCCAAGGGCAACAACGGCTTCATAAAAGTGCAGGTGCCGAGCAAGTTCAGGCCTCACCCGCCGAGAGAACAAAAGGACGTGAAGCCCCCGTTACATCTCTCCACGCCTAGCAATTACCCCCATAGGCCAATTGTGTGCTTTACATGTGGCACCCCTGGGCACATAAGTTATAATTGCCCCCCAAATTTTCAACTGAGGACCTTATCGAGTCACCAGGTCCACCAAATCTCTGCTGCCCTCTCGCCTAATCCGCCAGCCGCATCGCCAGCGGACTGTGCCCCTTATCCCCCGGATCAAAAAGTAAATTTCCTGTTTAACAAGAGTTCCCCAGGTGGGCTCCAGTTTGAAAATGGTGCAATAAATGGTTGCCAAGTGTCAACCGTCGTTAAAGATACAGGTGTCCCCCTGTATAGTAGTTTCTCGACAAACTACTACCCACCATAGGTCCCCAGCATAACAGGTTCGCGTTGGTACACGACTTTCTAGGTCGTGCTACTAATTTCCCAGTGGTACGGTGCCATATTGAGTGCCAGTACTTCACCGGATGGGTCGACCTAGTCGCGGCCCCCATAAAATTCTGCTCCGTCCTCAGTGGACAGAGCGCGCAGCTGTCCCAAAATCCAATTTTTCAGCTGGTCGTTACCAGTACCCTTATCGTCCCCAGACATCGACCCCGCCACCAAGGTTCAAGGTGATGAGGTGCCAAAGAATTGCTCCCCATTACAACCCCTGTGGGAAGAAGAAAGGAAGAAGGAGCCTGAAACGGTACGAGGCGATCGGAAGATCAAATACATCGTGAAGGACGCGTTAGTATACCGTTCTTCTGTTGAGCCGAGAACCCCCCAACCAACGCGTTGTGTGTGCCGAAAACGAATATCGAACCCGTTCTAAAGATGGCTCAAGATGGCCTAATGGCCGGACACTTCGGCCATAACAAGACGGCACCGCGACTTTTTAAATATTTCTTTCGGCCAGGAGCGGCCAAAGGAATTATCGAATTCTTCAAGTCCCGTGACCTTTGTTAAAAGGTCACCTCCAAAGGGCGAGTAGCCCCCATCCCCCTTCAAAAGACCCCGAGAGTGCCCGAGCCTTTCGCCTGGGTCTCAATCGGCGTATTAGGCCCAATTCGTTCCCCATCTAGCGAGGAAAACATTTACCCTGTTGAACCCGTGTGTCTGGTCCAAACGGTGCGAGTGGAAGCAGATGATAAGTATCCCCTGCCGTCTCTTCCTTTCCCCAAGCGGAGCCTTACTCCAACTTGATCGTAAACCCCAATCTCGCCCCTATTGAGAGGGCCCAATTCCTTGCCTTATTGGGAGGCTTTCCGTGTCATTATATCGTCGTCCTGGGCCAAATTTCGCTGCCATAGCCGCGCCCCTTAACGACATGCTTAAAAGAACATCCCCAATCCCAGTCAATTGGACCCCTTCCGCGGAAGATCGCTTCCGCCAGTTAAAGGACAAGTTAATCTCTGCCCCTATCTTGAGATTACCTAATCCTAATAAAACATTAGTTGTTCGTACCCAGGCCTCACAGGCTGGCCTAGGTTGTGCTCTCGTCCAATATGATGACGATGGAGTGGAATATCCTGTAGATACGGTATGCTAACAAGAAGCTGTCCCATAGCGAAAAGGCGTATGCCATCACAGAGCTTGAAGCGTTAGCCTTATTGTGGTATATACGTAGGTTTAGGATGTATGCTAAAGGCACCGACAACTGCCTAGCCGATAGTTTGGGTAGGAATCTTATAGAAGATCTCCCTCCCACAACCTGAGTGTACAGTAAAATTTACGTTTGATTCATTTTTTGTAAATACTATTTTTCTTTTTCTTTTTGTCTTGTTGATGTAATTATCTCTTGTTACACATATGTAAATCTCGTGTAGTGAAATGTTTGTTTTTCTGTTGGTAAACATTAAATTGGTAACTTTATAAGTTCCCCTCTTAATAAATTTATTGTAGACATTTTTTTCGCTCGCAAGTGTCCTTCGCTGCAAAAAGGTCTTTGGATAGGGAGGAGTGTGGAGGAATCCCTTTACAAAAATATTATTTCCCATATCCTAAGACAGTATTTCGGGATAGAAAGCGAGCCGTTACAGCCCCATCCCCTTCCCACCTCTCCCTGTTTTGACCCGCCACCAGGTACCCGTGAAATTCACACTAAAGCTTCCTCCCAGTCGTCTCAATCTTCCCTCCCCCACCCTCGGGTCGGGGGACTGCTTTGTGGATTTGCCGTGAACCGCGTTTATGGCTCCCGCCGCTGTCGCCCGTCTGGCTGTTGATCCCAGCCGTTGACACCTCCTTGTAAGGAGGCGCTCGGTTCATCACGCCCGATAACGAAGGTTAAGATGGTCTCAATCTCTCTCTCTGTTTTGAATAGCTCTGAGGATATTTGCACCCGCTCCAAGCTGACGGACAGATTCCGTTAAACGCGACTTCCCAGAAAGGAGTGCAATTCAACGAGCTCTCTCCCAAGAAGTATTAGTGATGGTCTCAAGCCACGGAAGAGCTGGACATCACACACGTGTCTTCGGGACAGGGAGAAGATTCTCGTGGGGCAATGTCAGCCTTTCTCATCCGCTTCGAATCAAGGATTGGAGAAGCCGTCTTCCGAAGTTCTTCCGGTGACCTCTTATGACAAGAGGCCCATTAGCTCGCTCAAGTCGAGTGTGAAGAAGTCATCTCCCCCTCCCCCTTCTTCGAAGTTCGTTCGGTGACCTCCTGAGGACAGGAGGCCCACATCTCGCAAACGCAAGTTTGCGAGATGTGGGTTCTATGGCTCCCCCCCCGTGAGTAATTAAGGCCACCAAGACCTCTCCCTAGTTTCTCCACCTTACCCTTGAGTTTCAAAGGAAATAAATCATTCATTAGCCTTAATCTCCTATTATAACCACTCCCTAACCACGGTTATCTAATTAGTATTCGGAGCTTCAGTCAATCTCATTTATATACCATTTATATATATATATATATATATATATATATATATATATATATATATATATATATATATATATATATTTGTTGTCCCATTTTATTTCGTGTGTATTAAAACCTATTTTTGTTATTGGGCTTGTTATATTCCTTGGTCAAACAGCCACCGCTATCTACTTAAATCGCACTCTTAGAAACAATAACAGTTGTCACCTTGCTTGGCCTACTTTAGAGCCTGTTTGCGCATATTCACGTAAACTTGGTCATACCTCGACATTTGGCAAAGTCCTCCTATTTTAGCAAGGGAATTATATTGTTTTGGCAATAACATCATAACTATTCGGACCATTCTAGTGAAATGTGAAACCTTGATGTTGTTTTACATTATATTCCGAATGATATAATTGCCAAAGTAATCCCAAAGTCAGCTAGGGAATTAATTTCTCTGGCAATAACATCATAACTATTGGGCCGATTCTAGCGAAATTTGAACCCAATATATTGTTTTAGATTCTCCTTCGAATCATATAATTGCTAAAGTCCTCCTACGGTTAGCCCAGGAATTAGGGGCGTTTATTGCAATAACATCATAACTACTCGGCTGATTCTAACGAAATTTGAAACCCTTATATTGTTTTACATTCCCTTTCAAATAATATAATTACCAAAGTCACCCAAGGTTAGCCACTAAATTAGGTTTGCGAGTCAATAACAGCATAGCTATTCGGCCGATTCTAACGAAATTTGAAACCTTTAAGGTGTTTACATTCTCTTTAGAATGATTGATTAGCTAAAGTCCTCCCAAGGTTACTCTGGGAATTATTCAAAGTGACCGCACGCGCCTTTTTGGTCAGCAGACCTTATTCGTATATTCGAGGCTTTTATGAAACTTCTTTTGAAGAGTTCAGAAAAAATAAATATGAGTATTGGATGTTTTGGAATTAAAAAAAATAATTAAAAATCCTGAAGTTCAGAAAATGTATTAAAATTGATGCATGGCTGTTTTTATTTTGTATTTTCACTAACTTTATTATTATATAACGGGATTTTTGAAAAGTGGTAAAAAATTTATAAAGTTTTTTTCCTTAGTGGACAAATGACTTATGTTTTTTTGCGTTTTGGGGGAAAAATAATTACAACTCATGAAGTTCAGAAAATGTATTAAAATTAAGGGATGGATGTTTTTTGTTTTTTGGCATATAAAAGCAATTTTAGAGCAAAACCCCGTAGGTGTATTTAAAATTTTTATCAAAGTTATTTCTAACAATTCTTTTATAATATCCAAAAAACAAAATGGTAAAGTTCAGAAATAAATATAAGTATCAAAATTTTGTGAGTTTTTTAAAACCCAAATGGTCAAGTTCAGAAAATTTGTTTTTATATATCTTCTATAACTCTATATTTTTAATTCTTATTTTAGCAACGTGATATTTTGAAAGGGCGGAAATTTAGTTTAGAGTTCCCTTTTAAAATTATTAGAATTGGTGAAGTTCAGAAAATTTTATAAAAATTTAACCATGGCTGCTTTTTTTATATTTTAAATTTTAATCTAAGAAGCGAAGCGCAAGCCGGGGAAAGTAGCGAAGCTATGGCTGGTCTCCTTATAATTTACTCTCAATCTATTTTTTTCAGATCCATACCTTTTTTTATAGGCCTAAAGGCAAGAAAGAATCTTTTAGCGGAATTCTTTAGATTATAAGGACCAAAAAAAATCTTAAGAGCGGTTTCTTTTCCGCCATTTAAATTGCTTTTTTATATGAAAAAAAAAACAACAAACAAAACTTCACTCATAATTTAAATACATTTTATGAATTTCATAATTTGTAATTATTTGTGTTTTAAAAAATTTCAAAACAATCGATAATCATATTTAATTTTTTTTTAGCTTCACCATTTTGTTTATTCTAACTCTAAAAGAACTCTTAGATACAAATTGGATACAATTTAATATATAACTACGTCATAACCAAACTAAGAGAAATAAAATATCTATTACCAGGCAATGGCTTCGCCACTCCTCCCTACGTGGAAGATTGTGCTTCGCTACTAAGATTAAAATTTAAAATCTGAAAAAAATCAGCTATGGTTAAATTTTTATAAATTTTCTGAACTTCCCCAATTATAATAATTTTAAAAAGAAACTCTAAACTAAATTTCCCCCCTTTCAAAATATCACGTTGTTAAAATATAGTTATAGAAGAAGATATATAAAAATATATTTTCTGAACTTCGCTATTTGTAATTCTTTGGGTTTTAAAAATTTCACAAAATTTCGATACTTATATTTATTTCTGAACTTTCACGATTTTGCTTTTTGATATTATAAAAGAATTATTAGAAATAACTTTAATAAAAATCATAAGTCGTAACCAAACTAAGATTAAGTTATTATTCAAATACTCAAAAAATTCCCTTCTTAAATTATAGAGTTAGTGATGATGATTATTCAATCCATCAAAATAAAATCCCCTCCTTAAAATATAGTTATGGTTAAAACTCAGTTCATGATTATTTTCGTAATCATCCAAAATAAATGGAAATTTCAGCAAATTTAAAATACTCCGGCTAAATTTGAATGTTTGCATAAAAGAACCTCCACCCCAACCCCACCTAATATATCAGCCAAAAAAGTAATTTATTTTAAAAATTAAATAAATAACTATATTATTACTGACATAACAGTTTACTAAAAGTACCGCCCTCAACTTTTACCACGGCCTCAAGACGGCTTTAAAACCTCGCGCATGCGTTCCTCAATGTGTCCCTGGGAAGTTCTTCGAGTACCTTAGTCTTAGCCACCAGTTCTTGCAGGCAGAGCGGTTGGTGCGTTTCCTAACCGCGCCCTACACATAGTTATTTATGGGACTACACTTGGAGGAACTAGAGGGCAGGTAAATGAGGCTGGTAAAGTGGTAGAAATGCCCCGACAAACACTTCTGATTTTTTCCGGTAGTATGGCCTTCCGGCAGCAACCTTCTCCAGGCAAGGTTTTACCACAGTGTCCAGCAACTCCGCATAGCCGTCTGAATTGAGTCTAAGCCCCTGCTCAAAGATGTGGAACGGCATGACGTTGTCCTCAATGGAGACACCCCAAAAACTATCATAGTTTGGGAGAATTTGATCTTCACGATACTTGGAACGTCGTATAAATTGTAGGCATGCCACCTTTTATTCTCTGTGTTGTGCAAATGGTCCTGACAGAAGTTCCTTTCATCTGAGAATAACCAGACCGTCCCCGACTCAACAGGATGCTTCAGTTTGTTCAGGATATTCTTTGCTTTCGTTAAGCGGTGTTTCTTGGACATGGCTGTAAGAATTTGTGCCTTGCGCTTCTTGTATGAGTGGTTAAAAAGGTCCTCATTCAGGACTAGGCATCTCTCTCGCCAAGCCTTGATTCCCTTGCCCGTGTCTTTACTCACCTTGTCCTGCATTTAGTGGATGAATTCCTGCATACGGACGCTGTAAGAACGTCTGCTGTTTTCTTTTCTGCTGGTCACGTCTTCGTAATCTCCGTTACATTTGTCCATTGCACGTCTTAAAGCATTTGCAGCGTTAAAAGAGCATTAAACATCAGTTATGATGTCTAAATTTTGATACCTAGCCCGAATCATGAATGAAGGTGATTTTTTTCCTATATACAGATGACTTCAAGTCCTCGATGATTTTTTTTCTGCTAAAACTATATTCTATATGCTATGCAACGCTGTTGACTGTTCAGCGATATATTAAACTGTTCCTGAAAAAAGGAGGCTTTAAATATCGTCCAATTTAGCTGAACATCCTGTATATACCAGGCAGAAGAGAGCGTTGTTTATGCGTAAAGGACACCGCGCAGACTGAATATACCGCGTTCAGAGTTATGCTCTGAAGTGTTCAAAGTCATACTATTATTATTATTATTGTTATTAGCATTAACTAGTGACTTCCAGCTTAAATCTTTTGAAAGAAATAGACAAATTCTGAAGGACCCTGCAAAATAATTTTATACCTTTTATAATTCAATCCCCAAATGAAAGAACTTTCATATCATAGTCATTATATTTCTGTAATCATCTTCCCATTAATCATTTAAATGTTAGATTGTAAGCCTGAATTTTTAATATTACCAAGACCTTTCCCCAAAATGTTTAACGATATTTTAACTTAAAAAAATTTTTTTTTCAATATTTTATTATTTACGAATATTTAATTCATTAGAAAAAGCTAAATTTAATTGAATATGGTACAGAATAAATTTGCAGAATAGTTAGGTGAAATTTCATAGTAAACCAATGTACGAAAGAGGCAATATTTCTTTCCTCCCTCCCAATTTTTTCATATATTGCAAGATCGACTTTTCTCCGCAATTAATAAACAGGAATGAAAGTGCTAGGGTAAGTTAGGCATTCGTATAGCTCTAATGAATGATTTGATAATTAGACTCTTTTATGAGTCTTCATATAAAGCGCAATAGACTGACCTGGTCAGGCTTAAATGAAGATAAGAAAATTAAGAAATTGACAGGTTTTGAATAAATACTGAAGATGATATCTAGTACATCAGTGGTCGGCAACCTACAGCCCGCGGGCCTGATCAGGACCGTAACCCCAAATCATCCGACCCGCAGTAAATAAGATAAATTTTCAATCAATTTAGCCAGCAGGCGGGTCTTTTTGACGACTTTCGTCATCTAGAATTCGAGAACAATCACAGACAAAACTCGATCTGCTGTGGCGGGAAGCGAGTCTAACTTTTTTTTAATGTCATCGGTTTTACTGCCAATGTCTAGATATATATTTACATATTGAAAACAAAGAAATATCCAAAATAAAAATAAACAGAATAATAATAATAATATATTTTAGATATTGAATAATTCCTTTTTTCTGTACGCGATACAGCGGCTGACGACAGATGATGGTCCGCTTGACGATAAATGTGAACCGCCTTCCACTCATAAACATACGCTCTGGACCCTATACTGAACAAGGCTGCTGACCCCTGGAGTAGATTATTAAATTAAATTCAACCTTAAATGCATCAAGCGAAATGGAGCTTTTCAAAATATTAAAAACTATGGAATATAGAATTTTCATTGTTTACTTTGTTTGAAAATTAATTCGTCAATTGTGTTTTCTATAAAATTTAAAACATTGGCTAAATATTTGTAAAATATCTTCTGCACCTATTTTCCAAATATCTTTTAGAGCATCCTTTTAAATCTTGAATCTATTTTCTTATATAAATATTATGTTCGACTAAATGTATAATCACAGTACTCACTAGTTTCAATTTTTGTTGTATTTTCTGCGTCTAGACTCCTTATTATCCGTTTTTTGCCTGTGCAGAAGCTCCGAGAAGAGGAAACAAGGTCAAATTAGCAAGAGAAGACGGTGCTTTATTTGACGGTCAATGAAGTCTCAAACCCATATAGAACGAGATGGGTCGAGGCAGCTGGACTGGTTATGTTTATTAGCAGTGGTGACTAGGAGATGATGCAATGGGAATGGATACATAAAATAATAAATCTGGGAAAGTTTTATACTGAAAAAATCATAAAAGGAATAAGAGAGCAGGAAAAAGGAAAGAAGAAGGAAGTATACGATCGAAAAACGCTCACATACTTTCTTATAATGTTAGTAAAGACACAAATAATAATGAAAGGATTCCTTCTACACTAAGCAAGCAACATTCATCACCGAATTAATAGAGATATTCGATAGAGTAATCAAACTAGCATTTAATATATCAAATAGGTATTCTTTACAAGTAATCTAAGCCTCCGTACCAACATCATCTTACTCAGAGGAAACATTCATGGGTGCGAACACAATCAAATCATCCGTTCAAGATGATGCTGTTGACGTCAATGCATTTATTGGATAAAATGGAGATGGGACTCGATAGGGAGTAAAGTTGAGAGTGAATGATGGAAATGAACAAGGAAATAAAACATTAGAATTTGAATAAGAACCAAACCTTTACGCTATGAACTCTTTTCCCCAAAATATACCAAAAAGGAGATGGATGAGAACATCTCCCCTCAAAACATCTCAATCGAGAGGTATCGTTAACAGCTCTGTCAACACAGGTAGCGACCATATATTATTTAGGTGCTAAGTGGAATTAGATCTAAAACATGAGAGCCAATGAAAATTGATACCCAAAGTAAAATAAATACTTTCCAAACTACAATTGTAATATTTAAAAAGGGATGATGAGATAAAGCAGATGAGGTACGAGGTTCTTCTTTACTGACGTTCTGCTCTTATGGAGTTCCCTCTGAGTTACAAGAAACACGGTCTTAGTTTCAGTAAAGAAGAACTTCGTACCATATCTGGATGCTCTTATCTTTCTTCTTCATTTGTTGTGGAAGACACTCATCAAAGATTGTAAAACGGCTTAATGAACTTAGTAATGTAGTAAAAAATCCTCATTAGAAAAATGACATAATAATATAACATAGAACATTTTACTATCTTCAATATCGGCAAAATACTATTAATACAAGGTGACCTAAAGGGAAAATAAGTGAGGCTCCGTAAAGACATTTAGACAAAAGGAAAAAAATATGACGGAATAATAACATTTAAAGAAAGGATCGATTATACTGAACTCAACAATCTTAATAAAAAAAACGGCAAAACATAAACAAGGTCTGTTGACCAAAAGGTCGCGTGCCCTCACTTATTCTGATTTATGTCCGCCTGCCATAGTATGACTTAGCCTAGACTAATCTTGCCTAGCTTAGCAGAGAATGTATAGTATAGTCTATATTAGCCTAGAAACCATAGTAAATCCTAGCCTAGCATAGCTTAGCATACATAGGATATTAAAGCTTACCATAGTATCGCTTATCATATTATAGCCTAGAATAGGATATTATAGCATAGCCTAACCTTGTATAGTTTAGAATAGTTCAACATAGTATTACCTAGCCTATCCTAGCCTAGAAACCATAGTAAAGCCTAGCCTAACATAGTATAGTACAGCCTAGAATATATAGGATAGTAAATCTTACCATAGTATAGCATATTATAGCTTATCATAGTATAGCCTAGAATAGTATAGTATAGCATTGCCAAACCTAGTATAGGTTAGAATAGTTTAACAGAGTAGCCTATCCTATACTCGTATAGCCTAGGCTAGCCTAGCCTGGCAAAGCCTATCACTATTTAGCCTTTCTATCATAGCCTACCTTACTCTAATCTAGCTTACCATAGTATAGTATGAGCAAGGTACAACCTATTTGAGCATAGTATAGCCTAGCTTAGCATAGTATATCCTATCCTATTAAAGCATGGTATATCTTGGCATAGCACACCCAACCATAGTCTACCCTAGCCTACCCTAGCCTATGCTAGCTTAGCATGGTACACAGTGTATCCCATCTTAACCTAGCTTATCAAAGTATAGCCTAGCCTACTTAGCAGAATATAACTTAACCTAGCTTAGCGCAGCCTACAATTGTATATTAAGACTTTGTCTTGCCTAACTTAACTTACCATAGTCTAGTATAGCCTATCTTAGTATAGCCTAGTTTAGCCTAGTTCACTGAAACATAGCCTAGTATATTTTATCCTATCCTATCCTAGTTAGCATATTCTACCCTAGATTAGCAGAGCTTAGTATAGTATATCATAGCCTACCTTACCCTACCCTACCCTACCCTAGCCTAGTTAGTCTAGTATAGTATATCATAGTATTGCTTAGCCTAGACTAGCCTTTCGATCTTAGCCTAGGGTTGAATAGCATGTATAACATAGTTTAGAATACCCTAGCAAACTCTCGCTTCTCCTAGCCTGGTATAGCCAAGCCTTGCCTAGTGTAGCATAGCTTAGTATAACATAGCCTAACCTAGCCTAGCCTAGCCCAGTATAGCCTTTCATGCCCTGCCTAGCCTAGTATTGCATAGCTTAGCATAGCATAAACTAGCCTAGCATTAACTATTATATATATATATATATATATATATATATATATATATATATATAACCTATACTATTATCCCCTAGTCAAGCATGGCTTATTATTGTCTATCCTAACATATGTACTATATTTTATCCTATCATAGCAATTATAGCCTAAATTTGCATAGTATATTTTACCCTTGTAATTTATAGCTTAGCATAGCTTAGCATAGAATAGCCTAGCCTATAACATCCTAGCATAGCATAGCCTTGTGTAGGCTTGCCTAGCAGAGTATAGCATATTATAGCCTAGTCTAGTCTAGCAGATTAGCGGCCGAAGTATATCATCGGGCGAAAAGTTATGATGTTATTGCCAAAACAACATAATTCCCGGGATAACCTTGATAGAAATTTGGCAATCATACATTTTGAAAGAAAATGTTAAACAACATAACAGTTTTAAATTTCGTTAGAATCGGCCGAATAGTTATGTTGTTATTGTCCCCCCAAAATAATTCCCGGACTAACCTTGGGAGGATTTGAATAATTATATCATTCTAAAGAGAATGTTAAACAACATAAAGTTTTCAAATTTTGTTAGAATTGGCCGAATAGTTACAATGTTATTACAAAAACAAACCAAAATGCAAAACGAGAACCGACCGACCGACTAACATAGTGAGATGTAGAGTCGCTCGCGACTTGACTCGCACGCGACTAAAAATATATTAAAAATCTTGAGAAAACAACAAATCACGAAGACATAATGACTTGACACATAACATTTTCCAGACCACAAATGACAACACCAAATGTTAAACAAGGAGGAAAAATAACAGGCAAAGATAAGATCAAATTATATTTTGAATAAAACAAAGATATTCAATATAAAAACAATGTACTTCCATAAAAACTTTGAGGTGTTTTTACATATGATATTAAAAGATTATTCAATAAAACTACTTTCAGTCTCAATGTGGCATCGAAAAAGGCTGCACGACCTGATCAGCTGATTCTGATAAATGTTGGGCATAACGTTTACGAAGACAGCCTTCAAAGAGTCTTTGGGTATCATGACGCCGTTAGTTGGTTGTTCATACACAAAGATTACCTAGACCAGGAGGTTCAAATCTAGAGGGCAGGGAGGTCACAAGTTTTGGAGATCACATGATCGTGAAAATCCCAAACCAGCTAACCTTGGGTCACCTAAGTTTAGTGTACGAGT
This sequence comes from Ceratothoa steindachneri, assembly GCA_963969495.1. NCBI lineage: Eukaryota > Metazoa > Arthropoda > Malacostraca > Isopoda > Cymothoidae > Ceratothoa > Ceratothoa steindachneri. The sequence goes on along the minus strand of OZ018326.1, from coordinate 73,131,589 downwards.
CCTACTGGAACAAATGAGGATCCTAAGAGTCACTGATGGCCCCCTACGTCTTGCTATGGTTGTTCATAATGACGTTCTGGGCATGCTGAACGAACTCGAAAGTCTTGACGATGTCTGACCTCTGAGGATGATTGGCTCCAGGTGCCAGTTGCTCTTTCCCGACCTTGAATACAAAGAGTCATTCGTTGGTTAAGAAGCTGCCAATCTCTTAACCACTTTGGTTATTGATTAAGGTAAAGAAGACGGCGTGCCTTACCATGCATTGTACTCTATAAGAAGAGGCAGTGGTTGAGATGAAACAAAGTTGATAATACCTAGTTCATTTATGGCTTACTAAAGTTTTGTTTTCAAATGCTTGATGCACACTGTCTATGATAACAAAACCCATAATAGTACACTTTCCCCAAAATGTTTAAACAAATAAATAAAGAAGAACTGAATTTTTCACCCACTTATGAACATAAAAATAGTAAGCCGCCATGGAAACGTTTGGTTATAATCGGCCTTAAAAAGGACATGGGTGGAAGTCTAACTAGAAAAAATTTCCAATCGCTTGGTCTAATGCTTCCGTTTAATTCGTTATAAAAGGTCATCATACATCAAATCCTGGAGAACTCCGGACCTATCTGTCTGTTATCTGTAACAAATAAAAACTAACAGAAAAATTCGACTGTAATCACCTGATAACGGTAGCTTTTAGAGGTAATTATAGTACCTATGATTATCTTTAGGCTGTTCAACTAAAACTTTGGCCGAGAAACAATTTTTGTGGTTCATTGCTTCTGATCACTTCACAATACCAAGTGTGTGATCATATAGTAGAATAGAAGACAACCAAAAGGGTATGTAAAGGAACCATATGTTTTATATATTAAAAAACATTTAATTCATAAAGTTACTTTTAGTGTGTTGGCTCAGGCAAAGTTTATTATCAACTTGTGGAAAATATTCTGATCGATAATGCTCCATTCGTGCCCTAACAATGATAGAGTGTTGTGAATGTTTGTCTGCTTCTTCTTGTCCACCATCCTTTTGAAAAATCGCATATAAGTTGTCAATCGTATAAACATTTGGGGATTTTTCTGGCCAAGTACCCAATATTCCAATCCGCTATTGTTCAAGCCATTTTCTTATCAACCCAGCTCCACCAAAAAACGCTCTATTATGTTGAAATACGCATGGATCTTCACAAAATTGGTCTTGGTTCCTTGGTAGGAGGTATTCTTGGAAGACTTTTCGGTATCATTCTTTGTTCTTTGCGGTATTTGGGAGAATAAATATGAGGGGGTAAGTTTCGTTGGAGGAGAAGTATTGCCCTACATGAATGGTATGAAGATGCAAGCCTATTGGAATGATTCAGGACTCGTGGTATCCTTCTCCCTTTCCCCTCTATACAGTCGATCATCCGAATGTCCAAAAAAGGAAAAAGGGTGTGTCGTAGAATGGCCAGACTCTATATAAATATATGTATATATATGCTTTGGGGGGTTTGCGTCGAAGTTGGTTTAAGATTCGAACTTAGCTGGTTCGTGAACAGGAAATAGTTAAGAATTCAATTGGGTTGGTGTACTTTTTAATTGCAGGGTTCTTTTAAAACAAATAATTCAGAGTGCAAGTTGGCACTCGTTTAGGGTTGCAAGAAAAATACAATAACAAAAATATACCTTTACTAACAAATAAATTAAGTTAAAATATGTACAGGTACAGGGAATGATCGTACATTCGAAAATTAACTGTCGGCACGAGACACAGAAGAGATTAATATGGGATTAGTGGTCGGGTTCATGTCGGTGATTAAACGGGGATTTTAATCCGGGGCTCACACAAAGGATGGGACGGTTTGGGTAGACCAGATTATAGAATAATCTGTAGGCGTCAACGATTCCAACTGCTTACGTATTCGTTGAAGGAAAGGGCCGCTCAGGATACGATGACTGTAATGGGGAAGCTGGGTTACCCAACGGGGCGGATGAGAGAGCACACGTAGTTTGGCCTTCGGAGATTGAAATCCTCGTCAGATACTCGCCAATTGACTATGACAGATTTCACGGCTATCGATTCAGCTTTCGTCTTCGAATCGAAATCGCCGGTGTCTCCGATCGCGACGGGCGATCTTGTCCTTTGTTCGCTATCCGTGATAGGCGGGAATATCCTGAAGTGATACACGTTAAACCAAGATGGGGATTATATATGCGCTCACTGGTGTCTGATATGACCTGGCGTGAGCCTATACGACTCGCGCGATCTTGGGGAAAGGCAGCAACTCCTTCGTGGGAACCGAGATAAAGATGGCGTAGAATGTTCGAAGATCTTCGATCTATGTCGAAGGGCAAGAAAATGGCTGTGAGGACATGCGATACGAGAAAAATGTGTCCCTACGTAAATGCAGCTGAGGTGCAATAAAACAGCGTTGACCGCATCCTCGCCATAGATCAGCCTCGCTTCCAGCGCTCGATGCGGCTATTTCGAGACGACGTGGGTACAGAAGAGCACGTGGTCGCACTTTGAACTGATTCTTCTACACCATTCCCATTTGGCAAGATGGCACTTTCGGAAGTGGGGGAGAAAAGTGACATCTCCTAAGACCATCGACTTGGAGGAATCGAAGTCTTCCACGCGAGAGCTCAAGATGCATCATACACAAAAGGAAGGAAGATTACGTTGCTACATATACACATATAGTGGTGCTGGACCAGAATTATAAATAATAATTTTATATATACAAGGGCGCTGTGCGTCCTAGACATACGCATATCCCCCCAAAATAATAACTACATACACAGAGAAATAATTGTCCTTCAACTTATATCTAGCTGGCGGTTACATTATATACAAAATAGACAAATGGCTATGAAGCAATTACAATTACAATTTAGGAGGGGTCGTCGCCCAAAAGAATACGGCTAAGGGTATCGGGGATACAATTCTCCGACCCTTTTATATAAAATATCCGATACTGAATTTCTTGCAATAATAGGCTCCATCTCATTCCTCGGCCATTATGATGTTTAATGTTACGGATGTATGCCTACCCTAGAGAACATGGAAACTAAGGGTTCGGCGCCCGGAACACTCGATTCTCTTTAATGGTACGGCCTCGGGAAACCGCGTGGCACAGTCCACGAGGGTAAGGACATAACTATGCCCTACGCTGGATGGGAGGCGGACGAATGGGCCCGACAAAGTCTATGGCCACTCGGGAAAAGGGTTCCGATATGATCGGTCTCCTCTGAAAGGGGGCTGGTTTAACATGCAGTTTTGGCGTTGTTTTCTGACAGATGTCACATGATTGGCAGTATTCAGAAATGTCAACTGCGGCATCAGGCCAGTATAATTAGCGAAATATCCTCTGAGCTGTCAAATTGTGGCTAAAGAGGAGAGAAAACCCACTATCGTGTCTAATTTTTAAGAGCAGGGGACATGCAAACGGGGAACACATAGGGAGCACACGTAGTTTGGCCTTCGGAGATGGAAATCCTCGTCAGATACTTGCCAATTGACCTTGGCAGATTTCACGGATGTCGATTTAACTTTCGTCTTCGATTCGAAATCACCGGTGTCTCCGATCTCGACGGGTAAGCGTCTCCTTTGCTCGTACGCGGTGATAAGCGCATACAGTTTAGCAACATGCTAAACCGATTCGGGGTTTATATAGACGATAGCTGGAGGCTGAGATGACCTGGCGGGAGCCTCTACAACTCGCGCAATCTTTGGGAAAGGCAGCGATTCCTTCGGGGAAACGAGAGTGGTCTAAAATTCTTCATCTCACCGTGCATCCAGATGTATACATACCTGTTCGTTGCCACTCCTGAACAATTTCCACAGTAGTAGCCCTATGATTCTGAAGCTGACTCCGCACAAAGCGACGGTCTTAACGTTTAGTTAATACCCTTGGACCTCCCGAGGCCAAATTCTGAGCAATTTAGCTGTTTCTCTAAATATATTGATGGTTGGGAAAACAGTTCTTACAGGTGTATTAGTAATACTAATAATTTGTCTACACAATTTCCATTTCATATCCACATTGTTCAGGGTTATCGTTTCTGTAAGAATTTTTCTGTGCCGTCCCCTCACCGACACTTATTACTTTGGTAACAATTAGGTGATTAAATACATAAGATGAGTTGGTCGATTATGTCTGTACCAGAGTATACAAGTTGGCATGAGCCTTTTGATAAAATTAAAAGAAGAGGATAAACTTTCATTATTATTATGACCTGGTTGGCTTGAGCCTTCTTAGAATATTAAAAGGACAGGAATTTTGTGTATTTAATTACAACCTGATCGGCATTAAAATTCTAAGGAAATTACAAGGAGAAGATAAAATTAAATTTTAATTGCAACCTGGTTGGCATGAGCCAACCATTTTAATTACGACCTACTCGGCAGGAGCTTTCTGAGAAAATTAAAAGGACATGATAAAATTTAATTTTAAATGTAAATGGACAGCATCGACTGTGTGAGAAATGTTTTTGTATTGTTTAAATATCTGATTTGGTTGAGTATATTGGAAACATTAAACCAGAAAAATACCTTGTCAAGTAGTCAAATTGTAATAGATAGCTGTTGCCTCTTGGAATATGACGCCCTACTCCACAGAAGCAATTCTAAGGACTATCAAGAACAAAATAATATCAAACATGTTCATTACCCAAAACACAAAAAAAGCCCTCAACCTCAAGCTGGATAGCGATCAAAATTGGTTAATCTTTAATGGTAAATTTGGTCCAAATGACTTAAAGATAGGATTTCCTATTAAATCTATGATTAAGTTTTTTTTTCTGAAAATATTCTTGCTCTAAATTTCTGGATAAATTTGGGAGGAAAATGGGTATGAAGAGTATACTTATGGCGTACAGTGGTATAAGTAAGTAAATATGTATTCTATACATAATTGTAATGTAAATATATACACCAAATTTGCCTCGTACGGTGGTTACATCCCAGAGAGAAGAATTATATTATAGCATAAACAAATTTGCATTTAACTAATACTTCATGAACAGGCTTGCTGGAATTGACTGGCACCACTGTCTGTATTTTTACCATTCGTAAATTTTATTGACAGCTTCTCCACCAGAACAAATGGAAATCTAGATATTTAGCGATAGTTGTGTAACTTTTGCTTATAATAAAATAAATAAACAAATGCATCTTTGACATGTACAAAATGTTCTTTATTTCATCATTGTCTTGCAATGATAGATGACAACAAACACATAATTCAATCATTACAAGCAGGCTGATTATTTTTTAGACGTTTATAGTGCTCTACAAACGTTTTAAATGAACTATTATTGACAACTATGATGTGTAGGTAAGGTAATGGTGAGAAAGCGATACATAATTAGAAATAACACGAAGATAGACATTTATTTTCAATTGAAACGCCTTATAGCGCAGAGGTCCGTTATAAGTGCGGAGTTGCCTGCCAGTAGCCAAAGTTGGGTCGACGTTATGCCTTTTCACAATAGGCTTAACGAATAGTACCAGGAAGGGATTCAACCTGATTATAAACGTGTTTTGAAGAGGTAAACGAATTTAGTGAAAAAAGTTTCAACCTTTGTTTGTTCTCGGGTAACCGTAATGAGATTTGGGTTTTAACTCAAACAATAAAAGGCCCGAGAGAAAGCAAAATGTAGGAAACTGCGAGAAAAATCCTTTCTATAAACGATTAGACCTTAGATAGTCATCCCAGTTAAGAAATTTGGAGAAAAAGATCAAACTTTAAAGTATATAATCAGGGAACTTCCCTTTCTAATATTGAAGCCTATTTTTCTCAAATAAAGAAAATATTTCAGCAAATACCCGGTCGCTTCCTTTAAAATTTCTTTGTCCAACAAATTACCTCGAATTTAACCTTCTCCGACCTACCTGATTAGTAGTACCAATCATTCCAGCTCCAGTTCCATTGTACCGGCCGCTTTTACCACATCAGAATACGAGTATCCACCACATTTATTTTAATTATTTATTCATACATGGTATAAAAGTGTATAATAATGATTAGATGAACAGTCTGGAAATAAATTTCTGAAAAAGAAGAGAAAGAGAGATTAATAAGAGAGCAGATTTAGGTTTTGAATACATAGCGTTGTTGTTATTATATTATTATTACATATTATTCATTACTAATACATTTTAATATCAAAGTATTTTTTTTTTACATTTTCCTATCAAAGGTATTCTATTGTATGTAAAACAAAAGGTAAAAAAAATGATTGATTTTGAAAATTGTTCACGCTGTTAATAATATTTAATACATTAGTGTTAATAATTGTTTTTAGTTTTAAACGAATTTATGACTCGTTATTTTATCGGCTTAATGTAATTTCACTATGAAAAGCTATTTATTATTCACTATTTTCTTACACAATTTGATTTATTCTAATATCATTTGCCAATTTTGGCTCTAATCTTTACTATATTTCGTTTTGATAGATTATTTTCCTCTCACCTTAAGATTACTGATTTTTTCACTTTATTTTGATTATGATTTCATGGATGTAAATACTTCCTCCAAGGACCATAACTTTTATCCCCTTACGAGGGTACTGAGTCCTATTTTCAGGATATCCCAGGATGAGGAAATGAGAGGATTCATAGTTGTTTGGAAAGCCGTTGTTTCCAATTAACTGGTTGAGAACACCTGCGAACGTGACTGACTCTCCCAGCTTTGACATATGAGCACGGAAAATAGCTGTCACGAGTTCTTTATTCTCTTCTCACCATCATGGCCTTCGGGGTGATGTTCTTTGTATTCGGTGTGATGTCTTTAGTGGCTTCGGTGTATGATTGCCTTTTTCTTACTTACTTTTTTTTCAAGTTTTGCCCCTTTTACTTTGTGCTTCTTTGTACAGAGGTCAATTTATAGATAGGGCCTTTGCTTTATGCTCTCCGCCGTAGTTTATGCATTTTAGTTCTTAGGGATTCACGAAGGGCATTGTTCACTGTCCTGCGCACTTTGAACAGACTTTGAACGGACTGTGGTCGATACACCTATCATCTTCCACAAAAACCCTTTGCTATTGACTTCTCATAAAGCTTGCTATCTGAGCGCAGGTAATAACACTCTCCGTTCTTGGTAAAGAAGGACATTGTAAATGAAAGCCAAAGGAGAAAAATGTAATCAAAGTGTGTTTTTCTTTGTAGAAATTAGTTCTTAAATAAACGAGATACAAATTCACCCAACCTTTCATACCATAATTTTTCCCTTTTTTCTTCTTATTCAGTACCTTTTTTATCAGATAAATGCTTAAGCCATCTGCCCACCCTACCCGAATGACCTTCCGCCCCACGGGATTGAGGATAGACCATCACGTTTTGTCCCAGCTATGACGTTTATTTGAATAGCTCGTTTGAGGGAAGGCCCAGAGCCGATAACAATGTCAGTAACTTCCGGGACAAGGGATGGACTGCAACCTCCACTGAATATTTCCGCGGGGGCCCAGCCAGCATCACATAAGTACACATAATCGTCTATGTGTATGGTGGATGCAGCCGCGATCAACAAACCCTCAGGAGAATGGCATTGTTCATAAGTTCGTCATCATTCACCCACAAAGAGAAACCCCTCGGGTTCATGTCATCTATCCATCATTTCACATACTAGGGAACTCTTTTATCTATCGAGGCTTCGGGGAAAAGAGGGGAGGTTCCCTTCTTCTCTACGCAAAAATACAAAGGTTAAAGAAAAGATAAATATATAATCAATGCGAAACGTCAACAGAAGAATTCCGACTGAAACACGGGTATAATTCGCAAGTAACCCCCGTTAGGGCCTGCAAAAAGAAAGAAATGGCGACCTACTCTGCCACCAGTCCCTCTGAGAACAGAAAGTGGACAGGCCGAGCCTAATAGAGGAACCGTGTTTGGGACGATACCACTGTAAGCTAAATGTGACAATTAACTGATTGATCGACGCTCCATCCAGATATGTTGCAATTTGCGAACTAGATAAAGATGTAGAGACCCACACCAAGGAGGCAGGGATGTGGGTGCCTAGGAAAATCCACCTCTTTCTCTGCATTCCTGCTCAAATAGCGCGACACAGAAGTGTGATCTGGCGGAGACTGGTCTTTCGGATATGGCAGCACTACAAAGAGGAAATGGGAGCAGAAATAGAAAGAAACCATTAATAGGCCAAGATTAAAAAATGTTATAAAATTCAGGAATAAATGAGGCAACACCGAATATTAACGCGTATTAAAGTGATGTTCTCCGAGACTGGAATGTCGCAAAAGCAAAAGAGCAAGTGCTCCTCATGTTTAATGCCAAATTAAGCGGTAGGCAGATTGAAAGGAGGAGTTCACTCCCATTCAAGTCTCTTTCCGCTGTTACAAGATGTAGCAACAGGCCAACAATGAATGAATGAAGGTTGGAGAAAAGGCCATGCTCAGAGAGAATTTATCTCCCCCCTTCGAGAAGTGCCGTAACTGCAGCCCAAATTAGGGCCAAATTGCCATCTCCTGGCTTACAAACGAAACACCTCAAAAAGAAAATTAAGGAGAAAAAGGAAGTAGAGAGCAGGAGAAAAGCCACGAATACGCCTAAGCAGCGAGAATATCCCCTGGCAGAGCCTCTGAGCCTACACACAAGACTTAATTGAAGCTGGAGTATGGAAATTCTACTAAAATACTCACATACATTCTTCATGCTCGTGTGAGAAATGTAACTCACTCATGCGCCTTCTCAAAAGAAAGGGATAAGTAAGATATGGAAGCTATGAAAGTAACGAAGGCAGCGATAAAAGTCTCCAAGCAAGAAAAAGAAGTGAGCTCCGAGTCATTATCCAACTTAGAAGTAGAAGGCTACGGATCTGAGCCATCAAAAGCTTCCAAAAGAGTAAAATATAGACTGAGAAGGCCAAATATCGGAGATACAAGTACAATGCGGACAAGATAAACGTCGAAATTTACGCAACAGAACTGGTTATATTCTCAGACAACACAACAACCTCAGATATTTACCAGGAAGTGCGCACCAAAAAGTTCAGGTGTGGGACTTTCCGCTCTCCAAGAGGTTACAAAATAGAAGAGGCCCTTCATCGCCGAATATATGCAACTATACAAGAATTCTTGTATCAAGCTATGTGCTACCGAGTTAAAGAAGATCCGGAATGGCAAATCCCGAACCAAGAAAAACTAACACACTAGAAATAAACACAAATACATACACACATAAACATGGAAACAAACAAACTCAAAACACTGAGATTAAACGTAGACAGATGGGAAAGGAAATCTACTCTATATATAAATATATTCCCGAGCAGTAGATCCTTACATATTCATTATTACGGAAAAAATGATAACACACCTAACCAACAAAAACTACCAAATTACATAGTCCTAAATAAAATAATCGATGGAGCAGCCATTGCAATTCGGAGAAATCTCAGCTTCAAAAGTCTACAAGAACTGGCGACTTATCTGTGGTAATATAAATCCAGACTCTAATAGGGGGTATGTAAGTGGGAGCGACATAGCAGCCGATAAACAACTTCCTAACCTTGTTCGACCACAGTAGACTGGCGTTGCTACGTGCTGTCTTAAACGCCTGATGCGGAGCGCCTGGTTACGGCTGCACCGACGAGAGGGGAAGAAACCTTGTGTTACTAACCAAAATATTCAGACTCCAGATGATCGAAACTGAATTTCTGATCTTCCTAAGACACTGTTCATCAAAAGAACCGAACATGCTGTTAGCGAGTTTAAACTTTCCATTAACATCAGCAACGAAGCATGACCCGTGTTCCTGAGTGATCATCTCCCTATTTTAACAACCATCTCACTTGCACAAATGCTCAAGCCCTTCCAACCTAGGAAATTTCATGCGCAGGCTAACTGGGAGCTTTAAAAAGAAACGCTCAGAGCTTACCAACTTGATGACTCGGGCAATGAAAATCTCAATGAAAAAGATGAGCAGATAGATAAAATCATTAATCTCCTCACTTGAGCTGACGATAGATGCGTCACCTTGATCTCGCAAAGAATACTCCCAAAACATAGGTGTACGGACGGGATTAGAAAATCGCCCGTGAATATAGAGGAAATCAGCAGGACTGGACCGAGCTGGGAAAGATAGTCAGATTGTTCCGTCCAAGCGAGGAGCTTAAGAACATCCTATTAGAGCAACAAAGGGATGTCTGAAAGGATATTGTCGATGGGCTGGACAGGGAAAGAAACCCGAAAAGTTTTAAAGGAACCTGCAATAACTGAGAGGGTTTACTGCCAAGGCAAAAATCACAATGAAGCAGGAGAACTCATAGAGTATCCAAAAACTCTCGAGAGAAGATTTAGGAGAAAATACAGGGAGATATTCGCGATAATCTCTGAGAAAAACAACGAATTCGACCCAGAATTCGAAAACCAACTGATTATCGAACTTAGCAACATGATACACAGAAATCATCCCAACCTGCATTTGTTACCAAACTGAGAGATGGTTAACTATGGGCGTCTTATTACACTTGTAAAGACGATGACCACCATAAGGTCTTTTAAACCAAGGGCGCCTGGCTCATCTGGGGTCACGAAAAATAACCTCGTGAACGCCTCGCGGCAATTTTCTTAGGGCATCACCAATACTAGGAATGCTGCGATGAACACTGTAGAAATTCCCGGATAAGTACAAGGTGGCCAAAATTATCTTTATCCCAAAAGGGAAGAAGCCCCCAGACCAGTTAGTTGACTTCTGCCCCAGCTTTATTCTGGAGATACTCGGTAAGATTTTGAAGAAAATTGTGGCCGACAGGCTACAACTCAATTGAGCGAGTTAGTAGCACACAACCTGCAAAGACATTGGTTCCGTAGGAAAAGAGGTACGGATACATCTTTTGCGCTCAGGGTAAAGAAATTCGCCTAATTTCGAGCAGGATTTGACTACTTAGACATTCTGCAGCATAAAGTGCAGAAGGCCTTCGACAAGGTGTGCCTGAAAGTAATTCAATACAAGATCCTGAACCTTAAAATAGAGCCAACCCTGGAAAGAATCATTAGCCACTTCCTCATCGATAAGTCAGTTTTCATGATCGAAGGATGCAGAGGACACGAGTTAGAACTAAAATCAGGCGTTTCTCAGGGGAGCTGCCTAAGCCAATTGCTTTACCTGGTATTTACGATAGACCTTGCGACACCGTTTCAGGAGACGCGATGTAGCTTTAATTCACAGATGACATCAGACAAATCGTTCCATGCACCTATGTGAATGCAAAGGAACAAACAGGCAACACGAAGAAGCACGGAAATCTCCAACATTAAAAAATACGAACGGATGTGGAAGATCAGAACTAATAGATATAGGATCAGAATAATCCACTTATGCCACATAAAACGGTAACAGTAATAGCTAATTGGAGGAGGTACGCCAAAACTGCCGAAGGCAGGGTTCTGGGTCTCAAGCTCACAACCTATAGATACAGGAGTCACCACACGAACAGGGAGAAACTGGCAAGTGTTTAGCGAGGCTAATATTAGGAAACTATAGCAATTCTTTATCGGGGCTACGCTCATCTACCCTCCCATGGTGACGCAAGAGGTCAGCAAAAACTCGATGAAAAAACTCCAGCGTCTGCAGAACACCGCAATCTTCTGCATTAACATGATCAATCGGCGCGAGCATCGATCCCAAAGAGGGCTGCTGCACAGGCGACTGAGACTGGCCAAAAAGATTTTGGCAGCAATGGCTAACAGTATCATTTCAGAATTAGAAGAGATTTTAGGAGGAATTGAAATCCCTTAAGGGGAGAGGGCGAAAGCTACTCATAAAATGAGGTTCCCTAGAACGAAGATATTGCTGGAGGAAGGCATAACATCAATGTACATTAGATCAATTTACGGTGCAAAGACTATATACGCAAATACCAGACGAAAACACAGGCAATATATACAAACGAAAGGAAGGGAAAGAAAGAAAGAAAAACAAACTTAGACAGAAGAATGGATAAAACAACAATTAAAGAGTTATAAGCACAACACTAAACCTCAACAAAACAGCGAACTCTCAAAAACTAGAAGAAAAGAACAAATACCAACGACAGAAGAGCTGAAATAAAAGAAGGAAAGGAAAACAAAACAAATAAAGATCAAGTTGATAAACCCTATTGCTGAGAAAAGCTTGAAGGATTCAAAGATTACAAAAAATAATAATAATATCGAGTGTTTCCATAAATCAAAACATACACCTAACATCATCGAGAAAATTAATACCATAAGTAAAAGTAAGGCCTCGATCACTAGAACAAACTCTCTCTCCAACTTATATGATTTCACAACTTTTACCTTCCACCATCAAATTAACCTCATCTATTAGTACATTGTAGTAGTTTGCTATAAATTTGCTTGAGGAGAAAATGGAAGCCAGTTACTCCGAAACTAATCTTCCAAATAAAGTTTTTCGCATCTCGACTTTCATTTTCCCTTCAGTTTCTGATTAATTATAATTATCTGACTCTATTTTATAGCTCTCTAGTGCTCATCCTCGCTCGATCATTTTAAGTCAAACTAACTTTTTCTCATGCAATGATGTAAATGATTTAACTCAATATTGTTTAACTCATTGATTAACCATAGTTTCCTAAATATTTATTTTGATTTCATAATAATAGTAGAAAAAGGATTTATGGGCTAGAAATTAAGGTAATGAATAAAAATTTAAACTTTTGATTATAATTATTGGAAGGTAAAGGGAAATGTGTAAATTTGGCAAAGATACGCACCTTACTAGGGAGAGAGGAAAAAAAAGGAAAAAAGATGAATATATAATTGAATTAACAAGAACCCTGAAGAAGTTAAATGTTAAAAAACAATCCAATAACCAAAATTCATTCAGGAAACAGATTCAGCAAAGAGATTCGAAAAAAAAACACTCATAAAGATGCAAAATAGAGCCTTTAGTGAGAAAGGAGAGACAAAGCGACAAAGAGAAGTGTTTTGTGTCCTCGAATCTGATGGCATTTTTTGCCAAGGCTGTCACAAAAAAGGCTTGGTTTCAGCCTTTATTGCTATTTGAGTGTTTGTATAGGTGCGTGTATTCTGTGAAAGAGGTAATTTGACTACATAATGTAGGTGAATGAAGTAGGAGGGTACATTTAGTATAGATGCGCAAGGAACGAGGGGCAACAAAGAGCTACTACCTGCCAACAAAGAGAGTATGATTAGCTCGGAAAGAAGTCAAGGCCAGGAGAGTTGTAGTCTTTGGTATCTAATGCTCCATGTAGTCTCTTTTGCGAGGATCATCGGGTTATGTATCATCCACACATTTATAGCTCTCTTAACTTCACTTGTTTTGCGATCTTTATTTTAAATCTTCTGAGTGGAGATGTCTGCTGTGGACATTTTCTTAATGAATAAAATAAATAAGAAAAAAAAATTCAAAGTGAAATAACGAACATATGTTTAAGTACTCGTGATCCGCTTAGGACTTTTAATTACTTATATATTAATATGTGAATAATTTTGGTGATATAGTAAATGTTGCGAATTTATTTCAAAGATAATGCAAAATTCCAAGCTAAACGGTTCCGAAAAACGAAAAACAACCTATTTAAACAACTGCACATTTGAACACAGAACACAGGTTTACATACACAAATAAAATAATGATTAGTGTTTTGCATCATGAGCTTTGTTACCAATTACAGCTGCAAACGTTTGCCATAGCTTTGTGTTAACGGGCAGCAGCAGTCTTCACGATAAACTTTGATTCATTTTTTTTTACAATTCCTCTAAATTCCGGGTTTGGGTTCCTTTGGTGCTTTTTAATTTCAGCCAAATTTTTTTATGGATTTCAGCTCTTGTGTTCGTGATAACAATTTCATAACGTTAATTTCGGAAACTTTAGACTATTTTTCCACCTCACAAGTGGTAGGGGTGGGATTGTTGCCCTGTTGAAATTAAAATTCCCAACCAAATTTAGTTTTCTTGCTCTTGGTGCTAGACTTTCTTTCAAAATAGTCAGTTATTCTTCTTTCAGCATTTTTACCATTAAATCATGTAACCTTTACTCTCATTTAAGGTCAGTATGGGTTTTTGTCGGAGGGAGGGGAAGAAACGATTTACCAGATTCTTCCAAAACAACGGCTCCCCCTCTAGCCCCCGAGGACCTGCTGCTATATATGTATCTTACTATTTTCGCTTCTGTCTACCTTCACCACTTTCTCCCTACTCACCTCATGCGTGATACGGCCTCGTTACTCTTCTGCTTTAAAATTACGGTGAAAGCCGTCCTAGGCAAACGTGAACTTGGCTGCAACTGAGTTAACGAAAACATCGCTTCTTTCTAGCCCCCTATCCTTGATGCAGGAGAATCCTTTCCCTGTCATCTTTAAAGCATTAACTCTCGCTAAACAAAATTTGGACTTATGCATTTGCTTCATATTGGTGTTTGGGGCGACTTTAATATTCCTTACAATGTTATGAATATCAGTTAGAAATTATATTGACTTCCTTCCCCTTCTTGGCAGTTTTTACTGTTGCAAAGTCAATATACAGAACATCAATGCGCACCAAATTCGATTTCGTAGGTCACTGTAGAAATTTTTGGATAATCATAGTCTACTGACCAGCACTGGGACGATTTAATGGAAAGAAAGTTGAATTTAAACAATGTTTTGAGGTTGCCTCCGAATTTTTTGTATAAGTCCCATTACAAATTGTATGCATCAAGTTCTCATATCTTATGATTCTTGCTCTGAAAATTTACCTTCGGAAAGTTCTTCTTTCAACTCATAACTGAGATATGGCTTAGGATCGATATAATCATAAACTGATTTACACTCTTTAAGATTCTTTCCTTGTATGATAATTTTTAATTAACTCTGTACTTTAGCAAGAATATCCTATAAAATAAATTAGAAAGACATTTTTCTTGTCACAAAACATTTTATATAACATTCAGCTATATAACACCATTCCTAATTTCTTACAATTAAAAAAAATGTGTTTTGAATTCAACGAACTATCGTAAAATACGAACTAGAGCAGATTCAATTGACATACATCCAACTTGTGCTACTGACTTTGAGAAATATAAAGGTCTATTTCTTTGGTTCATCTTTTTAAAAAGTTGGGTATATTTCGACTTACGAACACCTGAGTGAGAGAACACTCCCTTTTCATAAAATCTAAATATCTTGGTAGATAACACAATTGCTACATGTTATAATAAGAAATGAATCGAATGATAAATGCATTAAATAAATATGAGAAGAAAACGCCCTCTTTTTAATAATGAATGTATCCCAATTTCAATTCCTGAATTAGTGAAGCGTTATCTGTTCCTAATGAAGTCAAACTTTTCCACATTCAGGTCATGATATTTTCAGAGATTCCTTAATTTCTTTTCAAATCGCTAAAGCATTACACGCATCTAATTTATCTAAGATCTACATATGTTACAACAATATTCTTTTTAGTTTCTAAATAATATCTTATTAAAATTTTGACTTAAGAGATTGTACGCGGGAGGGATTTCAATTCTGTAAAACGATGTATTGGCCAAATCTAGGCATCCTGCAAGAAATTTGGAGGGTAGCAAAGATTGTTACTAATTTCAAAGATTTTAGAAATCTCAAGATCCTAGAAAGAACTCCCTTGTTTTACCGTTTTCTGACTCCTTTTCCTTGCTTCCCAACTTCTTGAATAGGTTAAATATTTATGTCAAATTCAAGTATCAGTCTACTATAAACAAAATGTTGATTCATAATAATAACAATAGTATACGGAGGGATTAATCTGTCGATTGTTCAGTTTTCCCTAAACAATACTTTGGGAAAACTGGTAAATCATTAAGTGTACGCTTGATGCAACATAAATACAATATTAGGAGAGGTAAAATTAATAGTACGTTCTTTGTCCATTTATCTGAAAATAATCGCCCTATCAATTGGAATTCTGCTAAATTTATTTACAAATCTGATCACTTTGTTCAAAGAAATATTTTCGAATGCTCATTAATTAATTCCTCGCCTAATTTTAATATAACTGTACCCTGTAATTAAAAGGCTTATTTATAACGAAATTGTCCATTTTACATCTGAGCCTTTTGATTTATTAATTTAGTTATGCTTCTCTTGTTTATTTTTATCTATTCATAATTGCGTGTGTATGTACTTAGTTTTGTGACCCAAATGTCTACATTCTTTGCTCACAGTTGGAATTCCCGGAAGTAGACCTTATCTATTTGGTTATATACGTCATATCCGGTATCTAAACCCGTCTTTGATGATATTTTTCTATTCTGTGTCCTTTCATTGTACATGTGCGGGGCATCACTCTGTTGTTTCCCTCACACACACACACACACACACACACACACACACATATATATATATATATATATATATATATATATATATATATATATATATATATATATATATATATATATATATTTACCACCTTTGTAAAATTATTCGTTATTCCTTGAGAATGAACTGAACAAGTTCGAAAGAACTTGTAATCCGCCTTTCATTTTCCGGTGTTTTTTTTGCATATATATATATATATATATATATCTATATATATATATATATATATATATATATATATATATATATATATATATATTTATATATATAAATAAATACATAAACATATATTGTTTTGGTCTGCTCCTGTAGAGCTCCTCTTTAATTTGTAGAATAAACAAAACACGTAGAGGGAGAACTTCATTTCTACCTGATAAAACAAAGTTTCGAATGTTAATTTACCCATTTTCTGGTACTGGAAATATACAAATTCGTGAATAGACTAAACCTCTAAAATAAAAATTTGAACATTCAAATTTGGAGTTAATGGAGGATTTTGCGTGTTAATAAAGGGAGCAATATACAACTTACAGTTATTCCGTTAAAATTTATGTTGTGGAAATTAATTAGTAAAATTTAGCTATATAAAATTGAGGAAAGACTAGATGCACATCTAGAAAACACTAACCTTTTCGAATCAGCTATCAAAGAAAGACTGGTAGAAAAACGTTAGGAGTGTACGAAGAAAGAGAAGATCAGAAGGTGGTTTTATATTTCATGGCAAAAGTAGAGGATGAGAAGAGGAATCTGAATTTAGAGAAGGAGAAAAGGAGAAAAGTATTCTATATATATATATATATATATATATATATATATATATATATATATATATATATATATATTGATTCTTGAATTCTTAATTACACATGATCAACGATGGTTTTCAAAATTTTAAAATGTTCTAAAGTGACATTTGTTTTACATTGTATAAAATGAAGCCAAAGAAGCGAGAATTCTTTTTAAAAAGAACTTTCCCAGTCCTGTGGCTAATTACCATATAGGAACAGAACCCCGCCTTCAGCGAACAAGCCGTACTGCCAATATATTTCCCGAGATTACATCTGGGGCAAGTAAATTCATATATGACTGAACGCTTCGCATCAAGCGGGATTCTGTCCTTACATTTGATGCGTTGTCTTAAGTTGTGTTTCTTAAAATTATCTTACAATTGGTATGTAAAAAAAAACTTTCTTAATAAAGTTGTGTTTCTTATCAAAATCTTTGGTTTAAAACATCCATATCTTGAAAAACTACAAAACAGATAACTTTACAAACAATTTGAAATTTCAATCTAGGTTCGTAAATGTAGTTTAGAAAAATTGTGGTAGTTTTTTATACTAAAGACACAGTAAAACCTTTCTTTTGAAGTATCCATACAGAAAATCAACTTATTTATGAAATTCAATGTAAGATAAACAAGAATATTTTATTCATGGAGTATTAATGTATTTTTGACACTGATTTTATATGGAAAATCGCAAAACTAATGAACTTGAGGCTTTGATCACTGAAAGTTGGCTTGATAAAAACTTTGGTTACAAATCCTGTTAAAGAATGGGAGATGTGAATAATCAAAAATGAGAGGGAATCATTGAGCTCCTTTTCGCAGGTAAAATTAATATTGGAATGTATGTAGTTGGTGGATTGCAGGAATTTATCACACAAGTTCTCGTAATTGAACAGAAGGTATACAAAGCGTGGTACAGTACGGGTCAAATGCTTCCCAGTTCTTGGTTGAATAATTGTTCTTCAAACCAGATCATGAAGATATCAGCAAAGACAGGGAACTTAGGACTGCCCATGCCCACAACATCTATTTGAAAATAAGTTTCGTAGTTAAACGTAAATTAATTGTCTTTAACGGCTAACTTTACTAGTTCTTTAAAAAGTGGAGGACTAATTCCGTGAAAATTAGAATTGGGTTGGGGAAAGGCACGTCTGACAATGATAGCGATGGTTTGGTCTGGTGGTATATTGGTAAAAGATGAGGAAACATCAAAACTACTAATAATGCACTCGAAGGATGTTGAAAAATTAGTAATTCTCTGACAAAAGTAAAACTATTTTGAATTTTAAATTGGGTTGAGGAAAATGCAGCTATTAGAAGAATCAAATATTTTGCTAGATTATAAGAAGGGAGATTGTAAAATGGTAAAATTGGGCGAAGGGGGATTCCCTCCTTGTGAAACTTAGGAAGCCCGTAAAGCGAAGCCAAAATGAACCAGAAACGTGCGGCAGTTATGTGTAAATTAATCTAAAACATTTTGATTTTTAAATTTAAGCAAAACACAGTAAATATTTTCCTCCGATACCTTCTTAAACTTTAAGTTATCTGTCAAGATGACATTCATTTTTTGTATGAATTCAGACCTATTAAGAACAAAACCTTTACTCCTCTCAGGTTTAGGAATGACTATCTCCTCTTTTGCCTGCAAACTCTTGATCATGTCCAGGTCATTTCGGCGCAGAAAAAGCGAAGAGAATTGGAACTTACGCAAAAGGTGGCGAAATTCATGCGCAAAATACGAGTGTTAAGCGAAAATCCTGGAATTTGCCAGCGATAGGGAGGTCTTTTAATTTACTTAACACCTTTTCAAAGGAAAGAAATAATCGATACGATCAAGTTTAAAAGGGTGAAGTTTAAACTCAAATCCTAGCGCAAGTATAAACGATTCTCTCGGGGTTAATTGGTGATGGGAAAATTTCAATGTATTGTCAGATGACAATACCGTGGGACTTTTCTGTTCTTAATCCTTGTCCTATTGCCGTATTATCAGTTTCCATTTCGTTGTTAATTTCTTTCCTGTTGCTCGTTTTCCTTGATTATAAATTGCAAAGTCTCGGATAGTTGGATGCAGTAAGGATGTCTTCGATGTTTTCTGTCCGTGGCTCTGCCATAGGTTGTTCCGTGGAAGTTCTTTGTACAGTTAGTACCTCTGCTGATGTCCAGTTTTTCAAGAACCCCTTTTGCTAATCAAGTGTTACCTAGCATACGAGTAGTGTTGAATGTCGTCGCTTATGAATTTGATGGCGTCATATTTATTACATGAATATGCAAGATGTACCCAATTTTGTTCAGACATTTTTCTTGTTTCAGTTGAATTATGTTCTGTAGATTTTGGTAATATCGGTAGTCGCTCTGACAATCTTCGTGTAGGTGTCAATGATCTTTTGCCCTGCTCTTGTTGTTTTCAAGACGTTTTCTCTTTTCCTAGTCGCTGCCGCAATTTATACCTCTTTGGTGCTGATTCCTACGCTCTCGCCATGTGTGATCTTCCTCGCCGAATTCGGTTCAGATTTTAATATTTCCATAGGGCATTTCTTGGAGATGTGGCTATCCAGAGCATGGAATCTGAAGCAGGTCACTGCGTGCAATTTTGAGGGTCCACGACATTAGTCCATTATCCTTGGCCTTCCTCGAGACCTCGGTTTCTTGGAAAATCGGCGTAAAAACATGTTTGTAGTCATTGATGGTTGTCAGGTTTGTGAACTTGATTAATTTTTTCACACTCGTCCATCCTTGCCGCTCTTTCAAATTGTTCGTTTATTTTTTGAGGAGTTGGAAAGGGTGCTGCTTGCCTGTAGCATCACGATAAAGAATTATTTTCTGTGTGATATTAACACATAATAAGTTTAAAAAATCACATCGAAGGACTAATTCACTCACTGGTAGATAACATTAAGAGCGGAATGAAAACAAAAGAGGAAAGACTAGAAAAGGAGCAACAACAACAGTTAGAGAAGGGAAGACAAAAAAGGGAAAAGGGCGAATCTTCCAACCACACTAAGATCATCCCTCACAATATAGTCGGATGGCATATAAGCAGATATACAATATACAACGTGGCCTGGATTGAAGACCCTGATTTAATAATAATAAACGAGCATAGCATCAACTCGGTGACCGAGCCCCTTAGACTCTACAGCTACAAACCTTTAATCAAGAATAGACTCGAGATTCATCGCAGTAAGAAAGCAGTAAAATACACAGAAATTAAAACTACTATTTTTGGTTAGTGTAGAAACGGATATAGAATACAAAAATGTGACGGGTGTCTACAACTCCTTCTTCAGAAGTACCTATCGATTATCAATTCCATGCAGATAGAATACACTGAAGAGAATGGAGGCATGTTTAGAGACTAGTAGAAAAAGGTGTTCCGTATCTTTTTTGAGGAAAATCATGAAGTGGACACAAAACAGGAAAAAAAGATAGTAAATTACCTCAAAGGGCACCGACAAAACCATTCCAGATCACATGTCGTGAGATGAGTGATTCAGACAAGAGGAAGTAAAACCGATGACCCTACTAAAGAAATTAATGCTTAAACAAAGAAAGAAAAATGCACCAGCAAAATAAGTCATATCAGGAAAATTGCAAAACGTCCCATACCACTTGCTGTGGGTGTCGGCAAACATCTCCAATGTCACTTTGATCAGAGGTTACTTGCCAAACACCTGAAAATAATAATAAGTAATTTTAATCCACAAATTAGGCAAGTCGTTCAACTCGCCGCAGAACTTTCTCCCCCTTTCTTGACTATATACCATTAGCAAGTTGTTTGAGATGCTTTAAATAGAAGACTAATGCTACTTCAAGTAACACACAACTAACTTCCAAAAGCATAGCATGGGTTCCGGAAAAGACTTGGAGCCGATTTTTCTTTCGCTGTTCTTACAAAAATCCTAGCAAAGGCAAAACAGGGTAGACATTATATTGACATTATGCTCAAAGATGTCCAAAAGGCCGTCGATCAGATCTGTTGTATGGGTTCAAATACAAGATCCAAGGCCTTCCATTAATTTTTACCAAAATACTATGACACTACGTATTGGATAAATTCACTAACATAGACTTGAGAGAAACAATGGTTCGAAATTCAAGTTATTGGAAGGGAGTCCTTGATGGAAGTTGCTTAAGTTGAATCCTGTACATGAGTCAGCAACGTACAGACCATACTGCATCGCCTATTAGAGACAGAGAACTAAAACAGAAAAAGAAAGCAGCTTAACAATAAGAAGCAACTCGTCGAGTAATATATGATTAACAAAAACAAATGCCAGAACAAACTATAAGTCTTCACGCTAAACGTTAACGCATGGAAAGAAGATAGAAGACAAAAAAATGCTGAATTGCCACATAATCACCACCAAATATACTCAAACTAGATATGATGTAACTTTCATTTAGATATAAAAAGGATTCGAGTTCGTATAAATACAAGACTTCAAAGAGTTTTATGTCGCCGGGAAAGAAAATAACCACCAGTGTCATAATAATAGCCGGTGGGTACCAACCCGTACGGCGACATCAATTTCTTCAACAATTTTTTTTAGGGAACAAACTAATCACCAAAATGGACATCAAGAAAATCCTAAAAGGTAAAAATCAAGAAAAATGTGGTATGGAACGAATTAATTGTCAAAATGAACATCAAGAGAGATTACAAAAAGTTCTGGATCCAATTCAAAGGGTTGATGGAACCAGAACACAGAGAAAAGATAATAATATAAGGAAGGTAGGACAAAATAACTTAAAACAAAAAACAACAACAACAGTTCCTATGAAAATTGAAAAATTCCCATCCTTCCCGAAGAAAACTTAAATTTTGAAAGAGAATACGAACTATGCGGACTGCAATAATTTGAAGAGCAGGAGACCGCGCTTACCTCCCTCACGGGTCAACGAAGAAGACTGATATCAAAAGCGTGAAGGAAGGTTTTTACACAAAGAAATACGCTATAACCCTAAAATTATTTCGGCTGGAAACCCTAAGAATAACCGGAACCACCTAACTTCATCATTTAAACGCACTCAATAATATCCGCGAAGCAATCCTGGGGACTTCTTTAACGTGTGTTTAAACAGAAGATACTTTCCATCTAGGTTAATGACAACAAAAATTATCTTCCTTCTAAAGCCCGTCAACACTAAGCATTAATTTGAAAGCTACAGTCACATTTCTCTGTTAGAAATTATTGAAAAGAAGAACGAAAGAGACTTATAAACGACAGACTACGCAACTGCTAAGATGATAGCAGCGTACAGAACCCCTAGTAGTATGGATCAAAGTTGCAAAGGACAACGAAATGGACCTGATTCTCAGCCATGCGGCCACAGCCTTCGCTAAGGTTTAGATGTTGTGACTGCAATTAAAAATATTACAGTTACACTTGGAAGACTTGATATTAAGAATTCCTAGTAATTATCCAGAATAAGGAATGCAACACTGGGGAGCCGTTCAGCCTATAGGCTAGCGTTCCTCAAAGGGTGATGATTCACTATAACCCTCTTCACAGTATAACTACACGAGGGAATTTCAACAACCAAGTAACTATTACGCACTCTAAATACAACCAGCTGAAGACCTATCTCAGGTAGTCGCATTTGTCTACAAAAGCTCAAGAGACAAAGAGCAAAGATCAACAAGAAGATAGATTAATAACATTAAAGGTTACGAAAAAGGTAACAAAACAAGTTAAAACTTTTAAAATGAGCATCGACGGTGAAGAATTTTTGTACAGTACAGAGGGGCAGGTGTTCAAAATAACCAAGAATGAATACATTGCTAACAACACCAACAAAAATACTCTCTGCATGATATGAATATTCTTACACAAATAAATATAAATTATACCTAGCGCTTATCCGTCCTATATTAACACAGAAAGATAACGCCCCACTTGATGAGCAAAGCTCAAAGTATCAAAGTACACAGAATACCGAACGAAGCAATCCGATTTATTACCAAACACACCAAGAACCAGAAAAATAGCCTCAAGAGGTTTATATCAAGGAACTCAACTAAACGGAATAATCAACGACTTCAAGAACATGTCCGAAAGTATCGAGCAACATAGGCAAATTTTTTCAGAAGTAATTTCAAATAAAATTTTCTCAGAGGTAATATTAAATAAAATTTTGTCCCAAATGATGAAAACAAACAAAGAAGGAACAGGCAAAAGATTTAAAAGTAATAGAAAAATAATCTAGAAAAACATTGAACTAATATACTGGAAACCAATACCATGAAAAATTAAGAGAAGGACAAAGATAACGAAGCAAAAGGAATAAAATATAAGCAATAAATTATTCAATTGCATGTAAGACAAAAGAAACTACAAAACATAAAAGGTATAAAAATATACAGAAATTCTGAAAAAGATTAACCAAGAAAACAAGGCTCGAATGCTACATACAATCTAAAAAAGCCAAAGCAAACAAATCTGAAATAAAAAAAAGACAGTTTGATTTGGTTGAAAACTTAGTTGTTTTCCTTCTCACTTAGCTTCATCTTTTTCTCCGGGTTTACAATTTTTAGGATTAATAATTTCTCCCTTCATACTCAACTCACTCCGCTCTCTACGGTCAGAATAACCCGTCCCGGTGAAGGACACATAGACCGTAAGTTTGGTTTGTATTTTATTTTGCTTTAACCATTAGTTCACCTCGCGTCCTACTTCTCATTTAATACTGGTTCCATTAATATCTGACCTACCTGACGAAATGGAAATCTAATAGAAAATGTGGAAAGCTGCAAAACGAAATTTTTAAAAACCTTGCTTAATTATAACCCCCCAAATAGTAATCATGGTGGTAAAATGATACTACTATTGTTAATAACAGAATACTAATTGCTAATTGCCAAAATAATACTAATAAATATTAAAGAAAATTTTTAATTATTAATATTTTTAAATGGTATTACTGTTTTAATAATTAGTATTCCGTTATTAATAGCATTTTAACAGCATTATTAATATCTTTGGTGTTTTGAACTTTACTATATTACTTTTACCTTCCATTTATGCTGGATGTGGTAGGTAATTTGTTGTTAAACTTTCATGTCAAAGAAATTAACACAGAGAGTTCCTTTATACACTTACATTTACAAAATTTACATATTAAAGACTTACAGGAGTGTACTAGTCATTTTAGTTAATGAAATCACCGTCAGCCTCCAGGCGAAGTTGGGAACCAGTTACAGGCCTTGTCGACGGTCCCACTGTTTAACTGGGTGAAAACCAGGATGATCCTAGAGCTAACTCCACATTGTTGTTGCACAGAAACTTGTTATTTGCTCTCTCAAATACGCCCCACACATAATAGTCCAGGGGTTTGCAGTCTGGGGAATTGGAAAGCTAAATGTGTAGAGTAATATAGCCAAGAATGGCTGCTCCTGTTTTTCGTGTGGCATGATGTACATAGAGTCTTGATACTACACGTACGGCTTTCCAGCGGCCACCCCCAAAATCGAGGGTAACACTAACTCCTCCAGGCACTCAAGTCTTTGGTTCTCCGGGAAGATAAGTGGAGGCATAAGGTGGACCTCGCTAATGACTACCTAGAACATGATGTGCACCAGGAATTTGGTCTTCATGACTCCCGGTACATATTTGGCGAACAGAACAAGCCGACGGTTGCTTTATGAGGTAACCAATTGATAGTGGTAGAAATTCTTCTCATCTCAAAGAAACAAATCATGCCAGTCTTCAGAAGCTGCTTCAGTTTGTTCATAAGCTTCGCCGCACCTTCCTTTCGGTTGTCTTTCCTCTTCTGCAACAGAAGATGGCCCTTTCTAATCTTGTATGAGTAGAAGTGAATTTTCTGATGCACTTACTTCCTGATGAGTGACTTTGACACTCCCTTTTATGTGGCTATGGATTTCATTGAATAGTTGGGATCATGATTAACGGTGGCCTGGATCGCAACGATAAATTCGGGGATTCTTTTTGTAACAAAAATTTTAGAGTGAGGTTTACGAGTCGCTGTTCGCCAAGGATGAGAGGAGTCAGGCTTAGTACTACTTTTTAGTCTTCCGCGGCCACACTGCCCAGAGCTTAAAAAGGCTCCGGGAAGAGTAGAAAAGGTGAGTAGGATTGAGAGGTAAGAGAACAAGAAAGTATAATGACTGAACAGCGAGGAAATATAGTAGGAGAGGACAAAGTAGATAACGAATAAATAGCACATATTTTGGGGGGAATTTTTCACCGTTTGCACCGAAAATGATCCGTATAAAAATTGAAAGAAGACTTGGCTAATAAAGAAATGCCACTTGCCGGCATTTTACTCAATTTACGCTTCCTGAAATGAGAGTTATTGAAGAGGTTAAAAAGCAAAGTTGCACCCTAAAATCAACAAAGCAGCCATCGCTATCGGTTCCAAAAATCATATATATATATATATATATATATATATATATATATATATATATATATATATATATATATAAATCTAGTAAACCACAAAAAAAAGAAAAACAGGATAATATTTCTTCGGAAAAATTAATTCCTAATTCGCAAAGATTTTGCACAGGGGTGGGATTCAAACCGTGCACCCTGAGGAAGCGAGCAACCGCTTTGCTCTCAATTCAAACCGTCCTTAGAGCACTTGGCTACGCGGAAGACAAAAATCTTCCAAACCAACGCTTGTTTATTCGAAAGATTTTTGTTTTCTGCATAACCGAGTGGTCTAAGGGACGGTTTAATTGCATTAAATATTTGCACAATTTGGCCAGATATCGTGGATACCTCTTGACATTCGATAGCTTGTTTGAGGTAGACTCATATATTTTCGATAAGGTTCAGTTGTTTTGATTTTTGCCGATCTTTGCTTGTTTTTGAGTTTTCACCATGAATGTCAGTCACAGATTTACCCCGGTGAGAGCTGAACTTGTTATTATGAAAGACATGGATTGAAATGTTATGATCCGCATTAAGATGTAAGGCAAACGTCAAAAACTGGTCGTTTAGCAGCTCGATGCAGGCATAATGAATCAAATTGTGATTGATCTCAAAGGCCCTATTTCTGCATAATTAAAAGAACCACAGTAAATTACAGATTTACACCCTTGCCCACGCCCCCTTACACGCTGTCGTCCTTTAAGGCCTCATGAGGTCTACGCGATGAACACGACCCCGGAGGTCCTTCAGATCCAGGTTGAAAATTGATTCATTCACCAGATAATGTGTTTTCAGTCCTCCACGTTTCTCTGACTCTCTCATCTCATCCACAATCGCCGCGTAGCTTTGTAGACAGACCTGAGAATTACCTATACTATAGCGGCTCTCAGAGATACTAAAATATTATTGACCAGCTTTGTTGAGATCTTTTTAATAACAGCTTGCACAAAATAATTTAAATGGTTGAAATCGGCGGATCTGGGAGGACACAACCCTCGGACTAGTTGTGCGTGACGTTGTTGAACTTCCACGTCTGTATCTTCCTTGCATTGTTTGCGACAGCAGAATCCTGCTGGAAAACGTACGGCCTTCTCGCGGTTACTTGGTTGACTCTAGGCTTGACTACCGTCTTTAGCAGCTGAAAGTAAGTGTTTGCATTGACGTTTAGACCTTGCAGATGATGTTATAAGGCATAAATTGGTCTTTATGCGCTGACCATGCCCAGAACCATCACAGAGGCAATAAATTTCCTGTTCATAACATAACATACATAACATACATAACATAATTACACGGATGACAAAAGCCACAAGGGCCTATCAAAGGTCATCCACCTTCATGACTGTAAGCACTTCCGACGAGTCGTCACACGGCCAGCGATCATTTAACTGGGTTACCTACCTCTCCTGCACAAACCTTTTCTCATCGGAAAAGAAAGGAAGAAGGCTTGCACCATAGCTTTTGGCCTCCTTTATGAGTAGTGCTTGTGTCTTCGCTTTACTAGTTTCTTTGGTCACCTACTTGAGAAGCAGGCATCTCTCCAGCAGGTACGTATTGTATTCCAGGCCAGTATGCAATGTACTGTTGATGGTTACCTTGCTTACTCCTATCTTTTTGGCAAGTTTGCCATTGGACTAGCGAGAATCTTAGGAGATTATCTGCCTGAGACTCGTGTACGTCTCTTATGTTTCTGGGCATGGTTCTGACCATGCCCAGAACCATCAAAGAGGCAATAAATTTCCTGTACATGATCGTAAGCACTTTCGATGAGTCTTCACCCAGCCAGCGATCATTCAACTGGGTTACCTTCCTTTCCTACACAAACCTTTTCTCATCGGTAAAGAAACGAAGAAGGCTTGCACCATAGCTTTTGGCTTCCTTGATGAGTAGTGCTGGTGTCTTCGCTTTATTAGTTTCTTTGGTAGCCTGCTTGAGAATCAGGCGTCTCTCCAGTAAGTACGTGTTGTATTCCAGGTCATTCTTTAATGTACTGTTGATGGTTATCTTGCTTACTCCTATCTTTTTGGCAAGTTTGCCATTGGGCTAGCGAGAATCTTAGGAGATTATCTGCCTGAGACTCGTGTACGTCTCTTATGTTTATATACTTTAATTTAGACCATTTTAATTTTGTAAATTTATTATCTGCATAGTAGTAAAGTATATTTTTGTACTCCGTTTCTATTACTCCAGAACCTTTCCAAAATAAGCTAAGCATTGGCCAACCTAAATTGCACTATGAAACTTAATTGCACTCTAATTTGTATTTATAATTTTACCTACGCTCAAAAAGGACTAATCCGTTCAGGGGCTGGGAATTTTGAATATGGTTGGGTTATAACATCAACTTACAACATATCACATTATATTAAACTGGTGTCAGGTGTGAGTTCACCCTAGGTTACTATCATTTTTCTGTTGTACAAGGTGGAGGAAGGTATTTGTTTGAACGATGATTGTCTCAGGAGAGAATAAAAGTGATTTTTTTAGATACATTCGTCAAATTCGGGTCAGTCTGTCTTCATGACATTTTCTGTCGAGTTCACTAGATGATCCCGCCTGAAGCTTCGATTAAAGTCTCGAGGTGGCTTTAATGGACCAAGTAAGAAAAAATATTTTCACATCCACACATATGATCCATTTGTGTTCATCATATTTGAGTAAATCTAATACAGATCTTATGTGTTCATGCTTCTTTTTTGAATACACAGAGTGAGAGCTCGCAACGAACAAGTTTCCATTATGGAGTAACACACATTTAAGACTCTTCTTTGAACTATGTATAAAATGTCTCCATTCACTTGGATCATACTCTGAAACACCCATCGCGTTTAACAGTCCTGCCACGTTACAACAGTAAACAAAATCTTTAGTTTTAAAGAATGCCAAGAGATTTCTCTCCTTGTTCCGATAAAAAGTTACATTTGTTTTTTTCTGCAACAAATCCTTCTCTTTAAGTCTAGAAGCTATCATTTCTGCTAACTCATTTAGTTCTAATTAGCTGAAGTTTTCACCTTCTTGGGTCGATGTATGTACAAAGTCTGGATCACTGTCAATTTCATTGCTTACATCAGATTCACGTATATCAGTTACATTGTCCAGTGAAGGAAGTTCCTTGAATACAAGTACTGGAATTTCATCTGAATGAACCACTGGACGAATTCCTGAATTAAGATTTGAGTAACTTATTTTGTATTGCGTTTTCTTGTTATAACCAGAAGTCTTTGTAATACAAAGGTAGCAATCGTTTAAATTTTTTTTTGGCTCCCGCCACATCATAGGAATGGCAAATCCTAGTTGTTTTCTTGTGACTTTGGTCCATTGGCTTAGAATTTCGACACTTGGCTTACAACATTGTGCACCCGCCATGTGCGGGCATACGGTTTATCCTGATCACCTAATTTAATCTTAAAGTAAGACAAGTATGCTCCTTTCACAAAGATACTAATGTTCATTCTTTGAGTTGGTGCAGTAAAACAACCACATATATATCAAAACGAGTCAGGGGAATTCAAACATTTATTTTTGAATGAGGGCATAGTAATGAATGGTATTTCATAAAACAAATCTGAAAAAACAGAAAATTATATTATACACAATTGCTTTATATATCTGGATGTGCATAAAGAGAAGTCTAAATACATAGATAAAATAAAATAAGAAGAATACAAAACCCCTCCACTTCCTTTCAATTGGTCTTAAGATAGCATGCTAATATGAGTGGGACCAGTATGGACCAGTTCATAAATAAAAAATTTGACGTGATAGAAGAAAACTATTGCTGTTTTTAAACTCAATGACCCCGAATTTCCCAAGAACAGGTCTCAATCTTAAGTAACCAGAAAAAAGTTAAAATTTGTTGACCAGTGTAATTAAGGTTCACAAAGACACGAGACAAAGTAAAAATTGGTCAAAATTGGTTTTTCGTTTTTTCAATAAAATAATAAGGCACTAATAAACACCATAGCTAAACTTACTGACCAGGATCACTTAATCTTTAAGAGATTGTGAAGTCTTAGTATAAAAATTGGGAGAAAATCGGAGGAAGGGGAGCAGCCTCCACATCTACATTCTGATCGTTGTGTTTTTATTAAGAACTCTATTCACTTTGTTAAACTCTAGAATACAAAGAGTGTCCAGAGGAAAGCAAAGTTGACTTTCTATGTGTTTCGCGGCTCGACTTGAGTTAGAGGAAAGTGAATTTTGAAGGCATTACAATTTAATAGAGAACTTTGCGAGATGCAGGAGTCCAAACATTAAGTTCTGAATAGAAGCGTATGAAAGATAATAACTGGGTGACTTTCCCAAAGGTAGAAGTAGGTTTATGCCAGGATATAAATATATATTAGTGTAAATGGGTAGCAGACCTTCTTATATGCAGATTCTATTAAAGACAATACTACGAGGGGAGGGGGTCAATAAGTTTTTCGAAACGGTAGGGCAAAACAGAGGAAGGGGGATGGCTGTTTGTGGAGGTGTTAGGACAAGTTATGACAAGTCAATACATGCAGCGGCACGCTCCTGCCTCGTTTATTTAATAAACAGTAGCTGATTGCAGATCGTCAGTCATAAATCTTTCAACAATGGAGAAGGTTGAGCACCGTGCAATGATCAAACTTTTGACCGAGGAAGGCAAGAATACAAGAGAGATCCATGAACGCATGGTTGCAGTGTACACCGACACCGCCCCTTCGTATGCAACCATTGCTCGCTGGAATAGGGAGTTCCGCCATGGTCCCCCGTCAGATGTGACCAACGAGAACAATGTGGCCCGTGTGAAGAGGATGATCTTCAAAAATCAATGGGTGAAGGTCGAAGAAATCGAGCGAAAACTTGGAATATCAAATGGAAGTGTTATCAACATCATCCACGACAATTTGGCCATGACCAAGGTCTCTGCCCGTTGAGTCCCTAGAAACCTCACGCCCCATGATCGACTTCAATGTCGTCAAAGTCCACAAGGCCAGAGTTGCACAAGCTGCCCTGCGTAAGTGCAGATTCGAGGAGCTCAACCATCCCCCTTACTGTCCAGATCTGGCCCCTATACCGACTACTTTTTATTCCGCCAGCTCAAGTCTGCACTGCGTGGACGCCGGTTTGGGGACGATGAAGATGTCCAGCTCGCCGTCCAGGCGTGAATTGAACAGCAGTCGGGAGATTTCTGGTTGTCGGGAATTCGAATCCTCAGGAACAAGTGGCGCAAGTGCATTGAAGTCGAGGGTAGTTATATTGAAAAATAATAAAACACTTTTCCTCATATCTCGTCTCCTTTTATCCGAATTGCAAAACTTATTGACCACCCCTCGTATATTTCGCCTTTATTAATTTTCTTTGGAAACTTTCCATTTTTCTTATTATATTTTTTAGTTCATCTTGAAATTGGTAAACAACTTCTCGGTAGTTTTTTTACACCCAAAGCTAAAGTTAGGTATGAACGTTTTTTGATCAGGTTATAACCAAATGTAAGTCTTCTGAGATAAGAAAAAAATATTCTAAGAAAAACAAGGTATGCGGATTAAAAACTGGTCTGCTCTCAATTATTCTGATTTATAACCTTACGACCTTCAAAATTGTCAATAATTCCTGGACCAACCTTGATAGGACTTTGGAAATTCTATCATTCAAAAGAGAATGTAAAACAACATAAGGGGTTCAAATTTCGTTAGAATCAACCCAATAGATATGATGTTATTGCCAAAACAAAAATAATTCCCGGGCTAGCCTTAGGAGGACTTTGGCAATTATATCATTCAAACGTAAAGAACATAAGGGTTCAAAATTTCATTCCAATCGCCCGAATAGTTACAATTTTATTCAAAAAAAAACCCAGCAAAACGCGGACCGACCGAGAGACCGACATTAAGAGATGTAGAGTCGCCCACGAATAGACTCGCACGTGACTACAAACTTAACCTTAGACAGGGTATTATAAATTGGTAGGGTACTAGAAACGTCAAATTCACAAGCTCAGATAATTGAGGGTAAATTTTGTCTTTACAATCATTCCCAAGGTAATGTCAATAAGTTATCAACTTACTCAAAGAAACCACAAAAAACAGTAGCAAGCTTGTAAAAGGAAAAAAACTAGGGAAATCCGAGGTTAGACAGCCTAAAAGTG
This sequence comes from Ceratothoa steindachneri, assembly GCA_963969495.1. Classification (NCBI taxonomy): domain Eukaryota; kingdom Metazoa; phylum Arthropoda; class Malacostraca; order Isopoda; family Cymothoidae; genus Ceratothoa; species Ceratothoa steindachneri. Next base: position 73,099,982 of record OZ018326.1, on the reverse strand, counting down.
GATAACAGTACAATACCACAACATAATGAAAAAGGGCAAGATCCTAGATTTCGTACATGGTACAGATGTAGTAGGATAGGTCATTTTCCAAATGACAGAACAAAATGTCCTGCCACTAAGAAAGAAAAAGTGTCATTGCTGTGAACGCAGAGGTCCTTTTAGTAGTTTATGCAGGTTCCCGTAAAGCAGGACAAAACATTAATTCAGCTTCTGCTATAAATGAATCGGAAAACACAGACACTACTGAGCAGAAATTTGCATTTCAGATCAATTTTGTCGGTAACCATGAAAGGAAATTAATGGTAACAGTCATCATAAAGGGTACACCAGTTGTCATGCAGGTAGATACAGATGCTGTTTGTCGAGGTTTAGTGAGTGGGTAATCCCAGTCCCACTACTTTCTGGACATATATTTTATTACCGCACCGAGGTGAAGCGGAGGTGAAGCGTATCCAATACACCTACCTTAGCCACTCCCGGTGAATAAGAATAACCCCAGGGCGTACCTTTCAATCAAAACTAAGATGATGATCCCCTGAGTGTGTCCCCACTCAGTAAAAGCCAACCATGGGTGGATCAGTGTAATATTGAGATTTAAGCCGAGTGGATTGCTTAATAATTGCCAAAGGATCGTCCAAAATAGTTAAACACACAGATACAAAAATAATCTTTAATGTACATGAATTTGAAATAAGCAACAGCGTATATAAATATAAATAGAATTAATCTTGCACTGAATAAATAAGTCTACAAAAATGTCGTGGGGATTACTTGAAAATTACTCACTGAGATGCTTGCGTCTTAATGACACCCGACAGCATGAATGGAATAGTATTATTGAATTAAACACTGAATTAGGTAAGCACTGCTAATACTCGAGGTTACGGGCTCGGGATGGGAATTTTAGTTCACAAATAAACTAGTGAAGTTAGAGGAGGGGATAATTCAATTAACGATACCTTTGAGTTTGTAAGTATTTTTGAAAGGGATGGTGAAGATCTTCTTCTGGTGACGATGATCGCACTTAGTCCGGCCGTCCAAGGTTACCGAATGAGAGGGTAATCCTAGACCGGTGATATAATGACTCTATGCCGGATCACGAAGGTGAGCCAAACGGTGACTCAAATCGGACTTCTTCCTCGAAGTACCTGTGCGATTATTCGGCTCCTGGAGTGGGAAGCCAAAACCGATTACCTAGCTACGTCTAGGGGGGATGGGCCTGCGATAAGTTTGGCACCCACCGTGACGGCAACCACCAATTCCCAGAGAAGTTCCTTCCTTGCAGCGGGCGAACGGTTTCCTTTGTAGATCGGGCTCCACACAAACTCGACGCAGGTCCAAGATCTTCTGCCTGAATCCAGGGACAAGTTTTCCTTTTATTTCTTGCACGAGCATAAATCGAGAGAGAGAATCGTAAAATCAGTATCGTCACGCGAAAGACCTTTTTTCATCTTTGTGCAGACAGTATGTCTTTCACGCCTTCGAGCCATCTCGGAGTTTACAGTGGCGCGAAAAAGGGTGATAGATAATTCGAGGCGAGAGGTGCATTTAGAGATACGATAGGGCACGCAGCTTGTGTCGGAGTATTTCTGCGTACAGGTATGTACGCGGTATTTAGACTTCTACACTGATTTATCAGGGATGTCAGGACAAGTAGCACACAGTATTTCAGGTCTGTTTATTGAACGCTCTAACAAAGTTCTTAAAGATTATAATTCACATTGTATCAGAGTTATGGGTTTCGTTAAGGTGGAGGTACATGTAAAATCAACAAACAGCAGATTTGTCAGTCACTATTGTAAAAGCACATCAAGTTAGATTGGCTATATATTTTAAGTGTTTAAAGGGTTAGACATGAACCAGTAGTTCCCTTAAAAGGGATTATATCACAGTTCCAAGGAATTTTCAGTAAGGGATACGGTACAGTAAAAAATGTCAAAGCTTCACTTGCCCTAAGGCAGATGCAGTACCTAAGTTTTGTTCACCCATGACCATCCCATACTCATTAAATGCATCAGCGGAGCAGGAGATCAAAAGATTAGCCTCAGAAGGAACATGGGAAAGTAATGTATTCTGATTAGAGAACAGCACTTGTGCTGGTAGCATGGAAAGGCGGTGGCGTTCGTTTGTATTGAGATTAAAAAGTCACATTAAATCCGCAACTACAGGTCGCCCAACATCCCTTGCCTAGTCCTTCTGATATGTTTTCCGCTCTAGGGGTGTGCAAAGTGTTTTCAAATATTGACATGAAGCAAGCTTTTCAGCAGTTAGTCATAGATGAGAAATCTCAAGAGTACTGAGCCATAAACACACATTTAAGGTTATTTAAACCAAAGAGACTTCCTTATAAAGTAACTAGTAGTCCTGACATATGGCAGTAAACTATAGACAACATTTTCATTGATTTACCAGGAGTATTTGTTTTTGTAGATGACATTTTTGTTGCAGGCAAAGATTAAAAAGAGCACCAAGAAAGACTAATAGCAGGATTAAAACGAATCCTTGAAAATGGTATATAGATTCAGATGAATAAATGTCATTTTCATGTTACGTCAATTGAGTATTTCGGTTTCATTATGAACAGTTAAGGCATTCGCAAGACTGATGACAAAGTCAGGGCAGTTCAGTCAGCAAAGGCACCTGAAAATGTTAAAAAAAGTTCAATCATTCGTAGGTCTCGTAACATTCTATGGAAAATTCATTAGAAATCTAGCTACAATAGCAGAACCATTGTATCAACGGATCAACAAAGATGTAGAGTGAAACTGGACTGAGGATTGCAAAAAGTCATTCGAGAACATCGAAGCAGAAATAACTTGACCCAAATATTTGACACATTTGAGAATTTGTATGCCAGTAAAACTTATTTGTGACGCATCACAGGTAGGAGCTACAAGGAGCTACAAGGAAAATAAGTACCATAGAAAACCTTATGGTCCATGCAAGGAGGGTACTTTTGGCGCAAACTTCGAAGGTGTCCGTTGGCAACCTTGAAGATCACTCGCGAGGATCTTAACGGCGATTTCGCAGGACTTTATCTAGTCTTAACTTGAACTGGTCAACAGATTTACTGTTGAAAACTTCCGTCGGAAGTGCGTTCCAACTACCGCAAATACTGTAAGTGGAGAATTTCCCACACAGATCACGGTGGTATCGCTTCAGTTCAAGTTTAAAGCCGTGATTTCTTGTCCTCCCCTCGCTGAGCTGGAAAATATCCGCGTAGTACAGTCTGTCGAAGCCTCGAAGTATTTTAAATACTTCGATAAGCTGACCACGTAGTTTCCGGGTCTCCAGCAAGAACATAGCTAATTTCCTTAATCTATCTTCATAACTTTTATGTCTGATAGAGGGAATCAGTTTGGCTGCCCTGCCTTGCACGCGTTCCAATCTCGCGATGTCTTTTCGGAATGAAGGACTCCAAAATTGTACGGCATACTCCAGGTGCGGTCGGACGGGGGAGTTGTACAGACACAGTACTATCTCCTTGTTCCGATATCCAAACTGTCGCTTTATATACCCTAACATGCTTTAGCCTTTCTTCTCCACCTCAATACACTTTTTCGAGAACTTGAGGTCACTCGTGATAGTTACACCCAAGTCCTTCTCAGTGTTGGTGGATTCAAGAGCAGTGCCCTTAAGGATATAGGGTGATTGAGGATTTCGGTGGCCAATATGCATCACTTTGCATTTATTTACGTTGAAAGGCATTTGCCACGGATCAGACCACTCCCCAATCTTCCGAAGATCTTCCTGCAGGCTTGCAGTATTTCCATCCTTTGCAACTTCATACCAAGCTTGGTATCGTCGGCAAATTTGGAAATCTTGGCAACCATGTCACCGTCCATGTCGTTGACGTAGATGATGAATAGTAGTGGTCCCAGGACAAAACCTTGAGGCACCCTGCTAGTAACGGGCACCCACTCAGAAGCCTATCCATTCACCACCATCCGTTGCCGTCTGCAACTTAGCCAGTTCTTGATCCAGCCGGCTACTTTCCGTCTATGCCCAGCGCTTGCACTTTCCGGAGAAGGCAGCGGTGTGGTACCTTATCAAAGGCTTTTTGAAAGTCTAAGTACACCACATCCACCGCCTTGTCCCGATCGTGCCCACTGAAGACTAAGTGGAAGAATTCCACAAGGTTCGTCAGGCATGACCGTTGCCTTCGGAAGTCGTGCTGGAAACTCCTCAGTAGCAGGTTTGACTCTAAATGCAAAGTCATTTTGTCCACCATCATGCTTTCCATGTGTTTACCAACTATCGAAGTCAGACTGATAGGTCGGTAGTTCGACGGTTAGCTACGGTCTCTTTTCTTGAAGATAGGAGTCACCTCCGCCTCACGCCAGTCTCTATGAACGCATTCGGTCCGGATTGACATGTTCACATATCCAAAAAACTCCTTGGGATTCTCTTTACAGAGTCTCGCCACTCGGAGTTCCTCAGACCGCTTAACCGCCCTTATGCTGGACTTCACTCTCCTGGCTAGCCTCCGGTTTCGTCAAAGTCACCCAAGATCTTCGATTGCCGGTACACAGTTCTCTTCTCCCTAAGCAGTTGGCCGATTTCTCGATTAAACCACTTTGGTTGAACAGAAGACCGACGGGGGCATTTCAGAGGGATGAAACGCAATTGAAGACTCATGAATGTGGTTTTGAAACTCCCTTACGAGTCTTTAACGGCATCGCACACTTCTAGCCTCGCGTCAGTCAGTCCAGCACGAACACCTGCAAAGTCTGCTCTTCTCAAATCAAATTTCCTCGATTTACTAGTTGCAAGCCCTGCCTTCGGGACTTTGACTACAAATCTAATTAGTCAGGGGTCACTGCCACCGAACTCTTCGCCAACAGAGAGGTCCTCAACGATGTCATCCTCAGAGGTGAAAACCAAGTCGAGGATATTGTCTCCTCTCGTTGGCTCTCTCACCCATTGAGTGAGAAACTCGTTGTTCGTGAACTCCAGGAGTAGTGCGTTCTCGTCACGGGGTTCTCTGGTTTCCCAGTCAACTTGTGTGTTGAAATCCCCCATGACGATACACATTCTGTCTTGGACAAGTTTTCCTAGTAGCTGGTACAGATCTCTGTCCTTTTCAACGAGTTGGGCAGAAGGTCTATAAAGCACCAGGGTCCTGTATTTGGAAGGACCTATCTCTTTGTCAACACCTAGTAGTTCATGGTAGGATACGATGTTGTAATCCGTCGAGTTGAGAGTATCCTTGACATACAACATCACACCGCCACCCTCTCTATCTGGCCTATCTTTCAGGAAGAGCTGGTAACTGGGAATCGTGAATTCACCTTCAAAATTTTGGCTTGAGGTTTTTATCCACGACTCCGTTATGGCCACAATCTCCAGTTCTTCTGTTGCTACGAGGCCACGAAGTTCTAGAAACTTGTTTCTTATAGACCTCGCATTAAACAAAAGAACCTTGAGGGAGTCCCCGACTGTAGGGCTCCCTACGCTCTTCCGTTTCCCGCTTTGTTTCTCTGTGACGGGGCCACTCCTCTCTTTGTGACCTCAGAAAAGGTAGTACCTGGAGTAACACGGGTGTACTGGCTTACGTCCTCCTTTACTCGGGGCCTGACACTTCTTTAGGTCCACTCCACAACATCTTGGATCATGTTGGCGAGTACAGCTTTCCATTTAAAGAAAAGATGCACTCCGTCCCTTTTATACAGGTCGTTTCTCCCGTAAAAGGTGCGGTAGGGGTCTACAAAGAAGACTCCTTCTGCCGTGCAGAGATCCGCCAACCGCCGGTTTACTGTGACGTTTCTCTCGTGAGCGGTTCGGGATGGACCTTTTCTCGGAAGCATGCCAACTACGACACGTTTTCGGGTTTTAAGCCCAATGTCATCCACGGCTCCCATCACCGTTTGGATGGTCTTGCCACTAAGGCCAACCTTACCCCCTTTGAGGTAGAGGTCGTTTCCACTCACCATCAGAGCGAAAACTGAATTCCCAGAAATCTGAGCTTTCTCTGCATCTACTCTAATGTTGTGGTTACCTTGTCCTGGCTGGCAGCTTACCTTCACGCTAGTGCGAAGGCGAGCCGCTAGCAGCGGCTGCAGATCCCGTGTTTGCGAGTCACCAATGAGGGTCACCTTCGGACACTTGGTCTCTGAAGACGGGGTCTTCCCTTGTGGAAAATGCCTCTCCTTTTCCTCTTTACTCTCTCCATTCTTATCTTTATTTTTTTTATTCCCCTTTTTCTTCTTGTTTATGGGTTTTTCTTCTATTTTTGGTTCTTCTTCTTTTTTTCAACTTTATTCTTTTTCTTCTTTTTTCCTTGCTTCTTTTTCTATTTTTCCCCTGCCTCAGCTGTCTTAACGTCGAATGATGCCAAAATCTCCGCTTGGGTAAGAACTATGGCACCAGAAGATTACGACACATCAGTGGGCGATGCCTCTTCTAGGCATCGAATATGAGCTGCGTGAAAGGCTTCGAATTTTTCCACCTTTCTCTCAAGAATTTGAGCTTTCTCCTCTAAGGCTCTATAGAAGTCTTTTAATTTCTCCACCTCTCGCGTCAATATGCAAGTAATTCAGATACTTTCAGGGCTGCATTTTGAGTAGCAGCCCTCCGGGAAGTCAGCGCACCACTTTTTTAACTGGTATGCTGCACAGTTATGTTTTAGACGAACGGGTCCTTTTTTGCTTGTCATTTTGAGCGCTTACTCTCTCTCTCTGAAAACTCGTGACCAATCAATGATAAAGGGGGGGGGGAGTTCTCCCCGCGTGAGTCGAATCTTTCAGAAGGCACGCTCCATGTGCTTCTGTTCGTCCGACCGAGTCGTCAACCTCGGCGTGCCGTGGCTCCCAACCAAGCAGCACTGACGGTCTCCGAAGAGGCCATCGATTTCTCACCAGGTGAACAACGGAGCACGCACCGTACTAAACTCCTACTAGTTCCCTTCACGACGGCCAGGATCTCAGAGCAGCGTTTAATGCATATCCCGCTACACCAAGAGACTCGACCCAAGGATTCTTATTGGCCTGGCAACCAACCTGGGAACAAAGGGCCGTCACCTCGGAACGATGCTACCAGAGGCACCCGTCAACGGGCACTGGGAACAGTCAATAGTTACGCCCCAGGGAAGGGGTTAACGAGGCACTACCCTCATCCTATTCATCGTGCCCCAACGCCTAGGGCACCTTTAGTCCTAGTCTCTCGCAACCAGTGAGCATCGATTGGCGTTGTTTATAAAGGTTCCAAAGCCTCTCTTTTAAAGCGAGAGGTAGCTGTCAGGTCCTTATATGTAGATAGATGGAAAAAGGGAAAGAGTGACATGATAGGAGTAGGCTTTTTTTTGTTTTTTTTCTGTTTGTATAAGTGGGAGAGATAGGATAAAAGTAAAAAAATAGAAGGATAGAGTAGAAAAAGGAAGAAATGACGCACTTAGTCTGGAACCTGGTTTCCAACCAAATCGACAAGGGAAGCCTTACCAGGGGTATCCAGAGGAGGTACCCCCGCCGACATAGCTCGAAAAGTCAAAAGTACACACAAGCTCTTTTCCCGCGACAAGGGGGCGTCACCTATCCCTCTACTTTCTTTATGAAAGAGAGAGAGGAGAGAAAGCGTGGGCAGTGTGAGCTGACGAAATGCCTGATGGCAACTAAAAGCCAATTGCTTATGCATCAAGGTTGCTAAATTATTCACAAATTGAGAAAGAAGATCTTGCTCTTGTATTTTGGTGTAATGAAGTTTCACATATATTTTTACATTAGGTAAAAATTCAAGTTAGTAACAGATCACAAATATTGCTAGCCATTATTGGTGCGGAGGCAGATTTAGCAATTCTAGTAGCTGCACGATTGAATCGTTTGGCTATCACACTATCAGCATACAATTACACATTGGAGTATGGGTCTTCAACCAAGATAGGAAACGCAGATGCACTATCTCGTTTGCCAGTAACCAAAGCACCTGATAACCATAATCCTAGTATTCTGTTGATAGACAGTTACAACTTACTCACCTCAGCTAAAAACATTGCACAGAAAAATTAACAGGATCTTAAACTATCAAATGTATTACAAAGACTTAATTACTGGAAGAGACATATTAATAACAAGTGACGATTTTAAATCATTATAGCAATATGGTCAGAGCTACCTGTTGAACACGATTTCATATTGCGTGAATCCAGAGTAGTTGTTCCCAAATCACTTAGAGAACAGGTTTTTCAGGGTCACATGCTGAACAACAAAGTATTTTCAGTGCAAAGGCAGTAGCCATAAGTTTTATGTGGTAGCCAGGAATAAATAAGGAAATTGAGTGCTATATCAATCAGAATGATAACAAACCAGCTCGATTTCACCTCCGGGAATATCCTAGATTGCTTAGCAGCGACCTCATATTGACTATGCAAGGTCTTTTCCTAGGATATTCATATTTAATCATTGTAGATGCTTACAAAAAGTAGTCTGAAGTAATTCCATTGCATTAAACTACATCAGCCCTCACAATTAGGACACTTATGCAAGTTTTTGCAGTACAGGGCTTGCAAGACTGTATTGTATCAGATAATGGTCCACAGTTTTGCTCTCAGGAATTTAGAGATTTTTTAGAAGTAAATGGTATGCAGCACAAACAGTCAGCACCTTATCATCTCCTTACAAATGGGGAAGCTGAACGCGTTGTACAAACGTTCAAGCAACATATAAAATGTACAAATGCTGCACGATTGCAGCATACATGCTAGGATCAGTAAAATTTTGTTATCCTACAGGAAAACTCGGCATGCAATAACGTGCATGTCACCATCCCTTTTATTAATGGGAGGAGTAGCAGAACTAAGTTAGATTTGACGTTACCAAATTTGTTTAGTGAACATAAAATCATAGGCTGGAAAAAGTTCAATGCTCTTTAAAGTCATGGAATTGAAACCATCATCCTTAGTTATGGTTAGCTCATACGGTACATTAAATAAATTGATATCACGAACCATTGAAAATCAAATAGGTAATCTGCACTATAATATCAATATAAATGGATATGTAGCAAAGAGAAATATTGATCAGTTGATGACCTCTTGGACTGTTCAATCATAGACTATACACATAGGAAAAAGCTCTTTTGCAGAACATAGTAGTACACAGCAATCAGTTTTTTCCATTATTGGTGGACAGCTAATACAACCTACAGTTCCTTCGAACCAAAGTCCTGTTGCACACAGAGTTCTCCCTGATAGGGCAACTAGAGGATTAGTTCCTAAAAGATTGGATTTGTAACGCAAAGTTATGTCATTTCAGGGGCAGAGTTCATATTTTACTATGAAGTTTAATTTTGTATGTTTATGAAATAAAGGAAATGTACTTTCCTTTTATAAGGGTAAGGGAGTATTAAGTATTCAGTATTCAAGTATTCAATATTTAAGCTACCCCTGAAATATATTCTCTCTTGTGAGCTTGAAGTTTCGAATGTCTATTACTTAAAGATACGATTTCTTTCATTAATTGTTTCATCTATTATTAATACTATGGATAGTTGAACCTCTTTACAACGTTGATAGACATTTTTTTTTAATTCATATATTGTTTATTCATTCGTCTATTGAATTTTGTTTACTAAGCAGTTGAACTCTATTGTCACAATGAACATGCAGCATCTACATCCCGTATCATTTCATCCAAAAATTTGACAAAGAGGCTGTGATAAATACGTGAATAAGAAAATGGATAATCTAATATAATTCCATACGTGATTGAAATCACTATTAGCAACTGCATTCTTTACAGGTAAGCAGTATTGAGTGGTACTCAAAGACACCACACTGTATGGAAACTTGCATTTTTTGCAATTATTTGAACTATTTTATATGACGCAGTCAATCTACTTCTCCTTGTTTCTAAACCATTTTATCAAATGATGAAATGGTATTTCTTTGGTTAAAATCTTCCTTAAAATTATCTAAAGAAGCATGGGGTTTGTCGTTTGAACAGGATATTTTCTTTTTAAATGTTTTAAAAGCTTCGACGGCTTCGTGGCTTTATTTAAAAATGAATTCTTGCATATCAGGCACATTGGTTGCTTTATACAAAGCCATAAGCCAACTACTCCTCACATACTGTCTACACTTCTTTTTGACACTCATAATTTCTGAGGAATGCATCTGAAAATATAATAAACAGCAATATTTTGCTCCTAAAGTTATCACAATTCTGAAAAAGAATTTAGGTAATCTATTATGTCAATATTAAAACCATTAAATTTCAGAATACAGTACAAACTAACAATATTCTTCATTAAATTAGGCACCAAATACTTGCTACAGCTGTAATTAAAATAGTACCAGCACGGTTTACGGATTTCGAAACGCTTCACGGAAAATGAGTCAGTGAGTCATATCAGATACCACTTGCTACCATGTACAAAGCCAATGAGAAAATTTTGGGTGGTACTACTGACCTCTTAAGTAATACGTTGATATTGTGTCAGCCTAGCAATATAATTTTCACCAAGAGTAGAGATAGATATTTATCTATATTCTATACTAAAATTTCTAAAGTAGAGTGAAGTAAAATATGTAAAGAGAAATATTCCACACACTCATTTAAATACTTTTTCTGACTTGCTAACTGGCATTTCAATACACAATATAGATTGTGCTGAACATTGTGCAGTTGATGATGCAGTGAATTATCGCCGGCTTCAGCCGAACATTTGCCCTCTAGGAGCGATATCGTTCCCATTGAAAATGGCTTGCCTAGGGGTAAATAACCGTAGAAATGTAGGTTACTTTACCTTGGACAGCTTATTAAGGTTTTGAGTCATGCGAGTAACAATACGCAGTTTCTTTTGAGAATGTCCGCTAAAATAGTGAGACTGCGAGACATAATCGTGGCGATCCGCGCGGGAGAAGTGGGTAGGGGACTAAATTATTTAAATACCCAGAGCGAAATGAATATATGACTATACTGAGAATGATGACGAAGTTACCTCCGACCAACACTGTCACAAGGGTCGCTCTAATGCAACTAGGAACCCGAATTTCGTCGCCAGTGTCAGGCAGAACGACTTCGAGCACCCTGCCACCTGAGTGAGCGTGAGCAAGGTAACCATTCACATTGCAGTGCAACAAGACCTAGGACAACATAATTATGAGCTGATCAAGCGCCAGATTCTCACTCAGGCCATCAAGGAAAGCCGTAATATGAAGGAACAAGCAGTCATCAACTGTTAAAGAACAATCAAATCACTATTAATAATTAGTACTACAATCAACTTCGTCGTTTTGAAAAGCGCTTTGAGTCAAAGGCGCCATTCCTTAGTCAACAAAATGGACATCATTTTCCATCACGATAATGCCCGTCCTCGCAGAACTCGAGTGACCAAACATCTCTTGGAGGAGCTCGAATGGGAAATATCGCTTCATCTTCCATACTCCCCTGACCTTGGTCCTTCTGAATATAATCACTTGTTAAGGGGATTACATAACCATTTGGATGGTCTTAGGTTGAAATCAAGAGAAGAGATTGATAACCGGTTGGTTCATATTGTGCAAGGAAACCTTAAAATTATTACAAGTGAGGCATTTATGAACTTGTTGAAAGATGGAATTAGGTTCTAGAGAGCAATGGATGTTACGTTTTTGATTAAATATTTCCATAGTCATGTTTTTCATTTTCAATATGTACCCTAAAATAGAACATTACTTGCTTTCGTTCCAACCTCATATGTATATATATATATATATATATATATATATATATATATATATATATATATATATATATATATATATATATATATATATATATATATATATATATATGAAATGAAAAGCTCACCAAGTATCACGTGAAGGTAGCAAATGAATTCAATGTCCCGCAGGAAAAAATGAAATGGTGTTTCCAAGTACAGTTGTAAATACCTCATATATATATATATATATATATATATATTGATGGGAGTCTATAAAAACAAATGGAGAGGGGGAATAAGAGAAACCAAGAGAGGTACGAGGTATTTACAACTGACGTTTCGCCTCGCAGGAGCTTGCTCAGAGTGACAAGAAACATTGTTTCTTGTCAATCTGAGGAAGCTCCTGCGGAGCGAAACATCCATAGTAAAGAACCTCGTACCTCTCTTGGTTTCTCTTATTCTCCCTCTCTCTCTCTCTCTCTATATATATATATATATATATATATATATATATATATGAAAGCAGTATATATATATATATATATATATATATATATATATATATATATATATATATATATATATATATATATATATGTATTTTTAGGATAAATAAGCATGCTACATTTAAGAGGTTCATTACTATATTATAATTTCTTGGTACTGACGTTTCGGGTAGAAACCCATTCTCAAGGATATGAGATTATAAATGTATACAAACATAAGAATTTTTTAGATAAGTTATCAGATATTTATAAATTAATTATATGGGAAATGGGAAGCAGCAGAGGTGGTAATACTCAAATTATAAAATTGCAGGGCTTTTAACTATTTGAGAATAGGAAATGTGTTTTTTGTTTTTAAAATAAAACTGAGATTAATTACTTTTGGGTGTCTTTAATGTAAAAAGGGGGAGATAATAGAAATATTTGAAGGATAGGGGTTGTTTTGGGGGGAGTGGATTTGGCGTGTGTAATTCATGGGTAATTATAGTTGTAGTAAAATTTGGAAATGAGCTTATGTGAGAGTTTAAAGTGGGGTTTTTAAATCTAATATAAAGAGATTCCAGTTTATGTAGTTAGTTTTCGTTGTCTGCTGTATCTTTAATTGAAAAATCATTTAAGTTTGGTTTATGGTGTGGATGTCTGTTTTCGTAGTGTATTCGGATAGGGGAGAATTCGCGAGTAGTGAGCGGGGCTCCAATTTTGTTTCTGATGCCTAAATGTGCGCAAATACGGGTATGTAGTGTGGGTTGTGTCGATCACAAATAAACTTCAGAATTACATCTTGAACAGGTGAATTTATATACGAGGTGCGGTCAATAAGTTTAACGAATCGGTGGGGCGAAACAGAAGAAGGGGGATGGCTGTTTGTGGGGGTGTTAGGACAAGTTATGACAAGTCAAGACCTGCAGCTGCACGCTCCCGCCTCGTCTATTTAAGAAGCAGTAGCTGATCGCAGATGGTCAGTCACAAGTTTTTCAACAATGGAGAAGGTTGAGCACCGCGCAGTGATCAAATTTTTGACCAGGGAAGGCAAGAATGCAAAAGAGATCCATGAACGCATGGTTGCAGTGTACACCGAGGCCGCCCCTTCCTATGCAACCTTTTCTCGGTAGAATAGGGAGTTCCGCCATGGTCGTGAGTCCCTTGAAGTTGACCTCCGTCCAGGACGCCCGTCAGACGTGACCAACGAGGACCATGTGGCCCGTGTGGAGAGGATGATCCTCGAAAATCAACAGATGAAGGTCGAAGAAATCGAGCGAGAACTTGGAATATCACATGGAAGTATTATCAACATCATCCACGACAATTTGGCCATGAGCAAGGTCTCTCTGCCCGTTGGGTCCCTAGAAATTTCACGCCCCATGATCGACTTCAACGTCGTTAAAGTTCGGAGAAGCTGCTGCTCCTGTAAAACCAAGACCTGGCGGCCTTCTAGTTACGCATAGTGACAGGTGATGAAACGTGGGTTCATCACTGGGCTCCCGAGACCAAGCTCGAAAGCATGGCTTGGAAGCACAGGGGCTATCCGGCCACCATCAAGTTTCAGGCCCATCCCTCAGCCGGGAAGATCATGGCCACCATCTTCTGGGATTCTGAGGGAGTGTTGATGCTATACTATGCCCCTCATAGAACGACCATCACAGGCCAATATTACGCCGAAGAACTGGCTGGGTTGAAGAAGTGCATCCGTCAGAAGCAGCGCGGCAAGTTGACACGTGCTGTCCTGCTCCTCCACAACAATACCCCTATCCACAAGGCCAGAGTTGCACAAGCTGCCCTTCGCGAGTTCGGATTCGAGAAACCAACCCACTCGAATGCCTATATACATTATTTTTCGTTTCACGATAATACTGTTAAAAAATCAGTAATTTCTAACATTTTCCTTAGAGCATACAAAATATGTCATCCTTCCTATTTAGATGAAGAAATTGTCATTATCAGAACCATTTTTTCTAATTTGTATTACCCCGATTAGTTCATATCGTCTGCCTATTTTGCAACTAGGAAAACATTCTATGGAAATAAGCCTTCTCGCACTAATGACTTCAACAAATGTATAACATTGCCATTTAATAATAAATTAAATAGTTTAAAGGACATATTTGGAAAAGTGGGTATTAATCTAGCCTTTAAATATAATAATTCCTTAAACCAATTGATGATTGCCAGGAAACCCAAAGAAGATCATAACATAGGAGTATATGCAATACCATGCAACGATTGCCATAAAGTTTATATAGGGGAAACGGGGAGAAATCTAGACAAGAGAGTGTACGAACACAAAAGAGATATTAGAGTGGGCAGCCAAAGCAGTGGAACATTTTGCCATGTTAAAGACTTGAATCATTCGATCGATTTCAATGGAAGTAAAATAGTATTTAAATCGGCTAACTATGTTAAGAGAAGAATCGTAGAATCGAGCTTGATATCGTCAGTTCCTAATTTAAATCTATCTGAGGGTCAATTTTCTTTTAATCCTGTAATAAGAAAGCAAATAAACAAAATAGTAAAATGTCAGCCCTTCAATATGTTTAGGCCTCCCCCCCTCCCTGATTAGCCACAAGTAGGGGATTGGGTGAAAAAAAGAGGGGATCTTTCACGATCTGACCCCGTGTTATGTTTGTAAGCACTTTTCTAATATTTTCTATCCAGTGTCAGTTGAAAAAGGGTGTGAGATACACCGAAACTGTTCTGAATTAAATTGTCTTCGGAGAATGTGGTTTAATTCCTCATCTGTTCTTGCGATATTGCATTAATTTTCATATATATATATATATATATATATATATATATATATATATATATATATATATATATATATATATATATAAGTATATATTTTTCTTAGTTTACTGAACAGAAAAATTGAGAATTTTAAAAGAGATCCATTTAGCTATATGAAGATTCAATTTTCACACTATTTAGTTGATGTTATATCCACTATAAATAAATGACAACTGGATATTTTTCATCTTAGATATGGACAGCAACAAAATAATGAAAAAATCCAATGGCATTTTGAAGAAAAACACCAAATTTGCCATACACAAGAAACGCTAATCAAAGTTATGGAAATTATATTTAAATCAAATATTAAAGACGACCTAGTTCTCTTTGAAGTGTTAAGTAAAAGAGACGAAAGAGCAACCATTAACATACATAACGATAGATTTACATAAAGCCTAAAGTATTTTAAAACTTAAAAAATTATAAATTTCATAAATCATTTCAGACCAACGCAACATGAAACACTAACATGAAAAATTATATATATATATATATATATATATATATATAATGGGTTGAGGAATAAGTTCTTGCAGTTTTATTAAATTTATTCATTACCATTAACAATTTTAGGAAAACTTCATTTTTAATTGATAAAAATATGCAATTTAATCAATAATGTATTCTACATTGTTATTTACAACTTCTTCCCAACGTTCAACTAGTTTTTCGATGCCTCTGCAATAAAACTCTCTGGATTTTGACTCGAAGAATTCATCTAACTAGGTTCTTAATTCCAAATCAGTATTGAACGAAACGCCGCGCACATTGTTGGAGAGCTATCGGAACAGATGCAAATCCGATGGAGCCAAGTCTGGCGAATATGGAGGATGCGGCAGGATTTCCTAATTAAGCGTTTGGATGGTGTCTTTTGTCATATTGGCAATGTGAGGACGAGCATTGTCGTGTTGCAGAAGGACTCTATGACGTCAATGAGGTCGCTTTTCGCGAATAGTTTCGGCCCGTCGATACATTTGTTGAACGCAAGGAGGTCATAAAGAATGATGCCTTCACAATCCCACCACACACACCAAAATCGTCTTCCGTGGATGAAGTCCTTGCTTTGATCGCAGAAGTGGTTTTTTATTGGGGCTAAGCCATTGTTTTCGATGGTTCATGTTGACATAAACACACCGCTTTTCATCGCCAGTGATAATGCGGTGAGGAAATCTGTCCTTATATTCACGAGTAGCCTTGAGACGAGCAAGTAAACCTACGGCAATCGTGGAGCGTTGAAGTTTGTTGCTTTCGCTCAAAGCGTGCGGAACTTATACACCGAGTTTTTGAACTTTCCCCTTCGAATGAAGGTGATTCTCTACAGTTTTCTGATCATACGCCAATTGTACAGCTAATTCTCTAGTCGATTGACGAGGATTTTCATAAAGAAGGGCGTTCAATCGATCTGATCAAACTTAATGGGGCAACCAGAACGTTCTTCGTCATTAAGATAGAAATGACCTTTTTTTAAACGTGAAAACCACCCTTTAGCTGTCCTTTCTGATAAAGCATTTTCTCCGCACACAGCACAAATATCGCGACGAGATTTGGCTGCGTTTGCATTGTTCCTGTCTCGATTGAAAATGAATAACAACAAGTGTCGAAAGGCGCCTTTCTTTCAACTTGACATTCCATTTTGAGGGTACAGAACGAAAAATTAAATCAACACAACTTTTAAATAAACCGCAATGACTTATTACTCAACTTCAAGACGTAGCCGTAACAAAAGCCTAATAGTCTACGCTGTTAAGAGACGGAGCCTAACCTTTGCAAATTTTGCTCTCATTATTTATTATTGTTTCTTAATACGTGCACAAATCACGTCAACAAAACTTAAAAAAACACAACATAAAAAAAACGCAGGAACGTATTCCTTAACCTAATATATATATATATATATATATATATATATATATATATATATATATATATATATATATATATACAGCGATTAGACAAAATTATTTGACAACGTGTTAAATTCAATGAATATTTATTTAATACAGAGTTGGTCCTCCTTTTGCTTTCTAAACAGCGTCAATATGTCTGGAATTGATTCATACAACTTCCTGATTTCATTGAGAGGAATCTTAACCCATTCTTCCTGCAATACCTGCTCCAGCTGTTTCAGACACGACGGTGAAGGGTAACTACCTCTAACTAGTCGGTCCAAGACGCACCACAAATACTGAATTACATTAAGATCCGGATATTGTATGGGTCAAGCCATGTGTTGTAGCTCACTCTTATGTTCTTCATACAAATTCTTAACCACGTGAGCGGTGTTTATTAGGGCATTGTCATCTTGGATAAAGCATTCACCATCAGGAAATAATGTCTGGAAAATGGGATGGAATTGAGATCTTCCAAAATATTCAGATATATGTTGCTATTGATCCTACGATGATGGGCAACAATTAAACCAAGAGAATTCCAAGATATGGCTGCCCAAACCATCATTGTAGGAAGAAGGCAGTCAGGATTAAAAGCTTCTCTGGGCTGCCTCTACACATAAAATAGCCCTGCAGTGGGTAAAGATAAAAACTAGACTTGTCGGAGAATATTAATTGATTCCGTTGGTCTGTCGAACAGCCCTTGTGATCTCTACCCGAGTTAAGCCTTTTCTGAATGTTTTGATGAGAAGGCAGAGGTTTCTTCATGGCCGCTCTTTTAGTGGTGTCCGGCTTTATTGATCCACGTCGAACAGTTTTGTTCAAAACTGGGCTACTGAGATGATGAATCAACTACCCAGTCACTTTAGGGGCAGTTGTCCTGTGATTAGTCCTCACGATGCGTTTCAACACTTGTCATGCTCTTTCAGTGAGCTTCGAAGTCCTGCTTCTTAAATTCTTCCATGGTCCTTGATATGGTAGCTCTCGAAAAACTAAGGAGTTTAGCTGTTCTGGTGAAGGAAGCTTCTGCAACTCGAGTTGCAAAAATTTGCCCCCTTTCGAACTGAGTGAGATCATGCATCTTAGAATCTATACCACGATATGAAAAAGAAATACAAATAATAATTAAAGATGATAAATAAAACTATGTATCTACAATAAAAACCAAACGCTCACAATGAAATTTTGTTGTATATTCGTAATATTATGTATGGCTCATTGAAATATTGATGTTAAATTTCTACTGATCCAATTATTTTGCCCAATATCTGTATATATATATATATATATATATATATATATATATATATATATATATATATATATATATATATATATATATATATATATATTTATATATACATATATATATATATATATATATATATATATATATATATATATATATATATATATATATATATATTTGTAGAGAAATGGCTACATTAAGCATCCAGGAGGAGTATAGGTACATTAAAGCCCCCTCGTCCCCTCATGAGGAGAAGCGTGGGAAGGTAGCCGGCGAATAACCATAACTGCTTACCCTGTTTGATCTCTCCGCCGCTTTGGGCAGTTGGAGCTAACATCTGTTGTAAGGCGACCACATAAGGTCCTTAAACGACGCTCTAACGATCTAATTACCTACGAGACCCATAAACCCATGGTTATGAAAAAAAATGCGGGCTAGTCAAAAGGCACGCCGAGTAGCGGTGCGGACGCGACCCTCTAATTAGCGAGCCGACTTGGGCACCCCAGTGCCACCCTCGGCAATTCTCGCTCTCCCCAGATGCGAACTCACCCTTCGCGTCCTCCCCTGCCTTTGTGGCCTGGTCACTTTCTCTTTAGATGGGGCGGTATTCCGCCTATAAATAAGCTTCGCAAAGAAAAAGAGAAGATTAGAAGTCGATACGCCAGAAGAAGGATTAGTTCGTGAAAATCGATCCTTCAGCCTGACAAGAAGATCAGAAGTCGATACGCCAGAAGAAGGATTAGTTCGTGAAGATCGATCCTTCAGCCCGACAAGAAGATTAGAAGTCGATACGCCAGAAGAAGGATTAGTTCGTGAAGATCAATCCTTCAGCCATACAAGACTATTTCCGTGAGAAACGATAGGATCAGATTGAGAAAATCGATCCCCCCTTTCCGGGCTGTATTAACCTAAATAGTCAAGCTTTATATCGGTGCCATACCGAAGAATCCTTTACAGACTTCGAAGAAGTCTGACTGAGGAAAAGCAAAGCCGCTCACACTCGAGTGACTCTCACATCTCAAGCTCCGTAAGAGTGAGAGGAGAAGAACCCAACCCCAACGAGCTCCCGTTCTTTAATTACGTTGAAGAATCAGCCCCCTCCTCGACGAAATTTCAATCATTGGCCACAACACTTCAAAGCGAGAGATAAATCCTCCAGCGACATCCGGCAATCCCTAATACCTCCTGTCATGTAAGTTAGAAAGAACATTTATATTCATATTGCGATAGTAGAAGTTTAGTACGTCTCACGTTTTAAAGGGGAGTAGAAACCATTGTTCGTGAACCTAGGTCATATTTGCTTGTAGACGAGAGTACGTTAATTTAATGTTTAACGCTAATCAAATAGAGTCGCGATAAAAAATACTAATCGGCAATTGGTATGTTTACGGGTAGCCTATTTGTTTAGTTTTGTCATCGTATCCGTGCGAAAGGTCTAGATGCCAAAAATAGAATTGTGTTAACTGTTGGTTTGTTATAGTTAAGTGTTTCATTTAAAATACATGTTTATTTTGGTATATATCTGGTGTTTTCTCTTATCCTTGCGTATTTAAATAGCTCTTTCTTAAGAACATAACTACTGAATTAGCACTCTTAGATCAAAGCCTACTTCATCATAGAAGTAACTCACGCACCACAAAGCATACCGCTACAAAAGGGGTGTCAAAGAGTATAGTTATCAAAGACAGAGGGCCATTCTACGACAATATTATATCATATTAAATCTACTTCTAGTATAAGTATTTTTAATATTTTGCAATAAGTTGCAAATAATATTGTTATCCATACACTTTATTATTCCTTGCTTTGGATGCGATTTTACTAGTGGTTCGCCTTTGTACTTGAAGCCGGTATCATCGGAAATTGATAGTTTAACTTTGGATCTGAGCCATGGTTTGCTCCACCGTGATGCCATCCAAAACTCTGGCCGGCGATTAGCCATACCCAATGTAGTTTACCTTCGCTTAGGGGGTGTTATGAGTTATTTTTTATTTTTATTTTTAGACTAATTAGAAGCTACCACTTTATTTATATATATATATATATATATATATATATATATATATATATATATATATATGTTCATTCATTTAAATAAGAACTTATATGAAACATAGAATTTTATATTGTACATGATATTATTAGAATTTCGAATACGCTTTGTACCTACGACCTTCAAAACTTTTACTAATTCCCGGACTAACCTTTGGAGGAACTTTGCAATTCTATCATTTGAAAGAGAATGTAAAATAACATAAGGGTTTCAAATATCGTTAGAATCGGCCGAATAGTTACGATATTATTGCCAAAAAAGTCATTTAAAAGCAAAATGCTTACCATCTGACCGACAACCTACGCACCGACATAGTAACTTAGAGAGTCGCCTACACGCGACTAAGAATGTTGTAAAATATATACATAAATGCAGAATAGACTAATATTCCAATGTTAAAATTATATTAAGCTAAAATTAGAAGTATATTCGGTGATTTCTTTGAACTCGTATCTTCTCCCATCTATGCATTTCAGGTTTGGGGACTTTAGCTATAAAATGGAGAACTAAAATTTATGATTTGGAATAAACAGTGAAAAAGATTAAAAGATTAAAGAAGTCATAATTAAAGTATTACTCAATTACGGATCGTAGTAAATAAAACAAAACGAATTTTAGTCTTTCAAATTCTGGTTTCCCTCTTACTATTTAATTACGTATTCATTTAAATGAAAACTTATTGATATTGCATATGGTGTAATTGAAAATTTGAATATGCTTTATACCTTGAATTTCATGTAAATAAATGCTTAATATCAAAGGTTGTATGTCATATCGACACGTTTTCATTCACAGTGAGAGAAAATGGAATTTGGCTTCCGTTCAGAGAACTTTCAATTAGATTCTAGTGCAACTGCGTCATGAAATATTAAAATATACTTACTTCAGCACTAGAGATTTACGTAGCCCTTATCGCTCTATTTCTATTAAAATATACACACTTAAGTATTAGAGATGTAGGCAGGGGTTATTATTCTTTTCTCTATTGCAATAGGTTAGAGGAAACCATCTTTTATTAAGATGATACCACTATAAGTGGCTTGCCAAAGGACCTCGATTTGAATTTATCTCGTTTTATCGATACCGCTAAAAAATATAAAGTAGACGTTATAAAAAGGTAAATATTTTTAATAACGTTCATATGTAATTTTTGAAACCAAATTAATTTTAAGGAAGTCTGCCCTGTCCTATTCTGGATTCGTTCTTTGCTAGAAATGTCATTAACTATCAAACACGCTAATAACGACGCGAGGTTTGTTTAAAAAAGAGGAAAAAAGATAGAAATGAGAGGTGATAAAATGATAGAAATGATAGATGATATGCAAAAAGAATTAATTTAACATCCCTTTTTCTATGTTATATTTTAAACTAATATTTATCAATTATATTCCATAATATATTGACTCTAAAAATTTTAATGACATTCCTAAGCAAGTTATTCCATGTTTCTGCTATTTTATAAGAAATTATTTGCTATTGCAGTGCTGAATCCTTCATTTACTATGTATTTTTACTCATTATTTAACGTCGGCAATTGGTTATCTAGTTCATATATTAAATCATAGTTTATATTATTGAATCCTTAATATTTTAAATAATTCGATAGGTTGTTCGACCAGATAACGATTTTATTGAAATGCTTCAATCAGTCTTCTTATGATCTATTTATTTATTTCGTTGCTCGACGCTGGATTTTTTCGAATATCGCAATGTCCTTTTGCATATTTGGAGACCATAATTGCGGCGCATACTCCAAAATGAGGTCTTCAAGTGCACTATAAAAGGGAATAATCTCTTTTGAATGATAAAAAATGCCTAGAAATGTACCTTAAAACCATATACGCCTTTTGTGAAGCTAGAGTACATTGTTTTGTAAATTAAGGATCACTCAAGATTTGGACACTTAAATGTTGGCAGTGTTTAAATTTTACCAACCATATCGTAATCTCTTTATAGATTATCTTGCCTTATATGCATTACTTTAAACACTTAGTCGTTGGTTGCGCGATTTCCTACATTTAGTGGAGAATCTCGATCTCAAACGCCGAATGGTACAGCGTCGATATCTTGTTGTAACTCTCTAGAAGAAAGTGTCGTAGAATGACTCCCGACGATATACATATATCACTATTCGTTGAGGGAACTTCCTTAATTATCTCTAGAGTGCGTTTTACTGTCTTGGCGGCCGATATTATGTATCTTCAAAAATGCTTAAGAAGTGGAACTGAGCTCAAGGATAATAATATTGCTATCATTAATAAAATAGAGTTTTATTAATAATAACTATAAACAAAACACAAAACGGAAAATATTGACAAACAGAATGGAAAGGGTCGTGGAGACTCGGGCTAATCCAAGGATTTAAGGGATCAAAAAAGGTAAAACAAATATGGAGTTAAAGAGATGGGATGGTTCGATAAACCATTTAAAGCACAGGATAGAATTGACAAATAAGGGATCAATACTCAAAAGGTGACGCTTGGCTTACGTAACTTCGTTAGGGTGCAGTCGAAGGTACTTGAAGGAATATTCGGTCTGCTGGCGAGTTCCAGCAGAAGGGGGGGGGGGATGAAAGGATCCTGACGTGGCGTCTTGGGAAGGAGAACCGTTCTCGACGAACGGCTGGACGAACAATGGCTGTTCTAGGTTGTTCTCTTCTGAACAAAGGGGGGATGAGAACCGTCTCTTGTCTACGGGCTCAAGAACAATGGCTGTTCTAATGTTGTTCTCCTTTGAACAACAGGGGGGGTGAGAACCGTTTCTTGGCGAAAGGCTCAAAACGAACAATGGCTGTTCTAATACTGTTCTCCTCGAACAATAGGGGGGGGGGATGAGAACCGTTTCTTGGCGAAGGGCTCAAAACGAACAATGGCTGTTCTAATACTGTTCTCCTCGAACAATAGGGGGAAGATGAGAACCGTTTCTTGGCGAAGGGCTCAAAACGAACAATGGCTGTTCTAATACTGTTCTCCTTGAACAATAGGGGGGGATGAGAACCGTTTCTTGGCGAAGGGCTCAAAACGAACAATGGCTGTTCTAATGTTGTTCTCCTTGAACAACAGGGGGGGATGCCTTGGGGACTTGACGTCACTAAAGGCTCGAACCTTTGGCACTCAAGGAATATTGTCCTCCTGGACAAGTGATGGTGAATCTCGAGGCCGAGGTCCCTTGGCGCACAAAGGGAGAGAGGGTCGTGGTGATGTTTCGCGACGAAAATCTGGATCTCCAATCTGATCTTAGTGGTAAAGTTTCCATATAAATAGCCAGGAAATCTCCTTGGCGTGGGGGAGAATGGGGTGGAAGCTTCGAGGGAACGCACAGCTGGGCCGGAGAAAAATGCCTTATCTGTTCATAAGCCTAACTCGATCTGGCGAGGTCGGCGTATGGGGGCGAACGGGGGGACGATAACCTCCTTGTTTAAACATTGACGTCCGGCAGCTGTTGATAAGACTCCAAGCCTCGAATCGAAGATGCACGTGGGCCTCCTCGAGGTTTTAACTAATATGGGATAGGAGTTGAATTTAACACAGATTCAACTCGTTCTATCACACCCCTCCATTCCAGGGGAAGTTGTCACTTCGAAAAAAAAAGAGAGAAGGGACAACGATAGAGCTCCGTTTTAGGGAACTCGTTTTCTTGTACCAACCGTATCTTCCTGCACCTAACTAGTATTACCTCAGTACATGATTATTTTGATCTTTAGATTACAGGGGAAAATAACCTTTAATACAACTTAATAAAAAAAAAAGGGCATGGAACAATGAAATGTTATAAACTTAGTACATACGGGACAAAATAATTTATACGTAAATTAGACATTGAGCGTTACAAAATTCAGACATACATTAAATAACTATATTACAAAAGAATCTTAAATTAAGTCGTACAAGACGGTATATACCTACATGGAGATACTAATCCTATGAATACAATTGTTCTACGCTATTCGGTAACGCATTCCTACTGAGTGCGTCAGCGACCTGGTTATCGGAACCTTTGATATAATTTATTTTAAACCGATACTCTTGCAAGAGTAAACTCCAGCGCATGATGCGGCCGTTTGAGTGTCTCAAATTCCTAATATAGGCTAACGGACGGTGGTCGGTTCCTATTTGAAAATCTTTACATATCAAGTACAGCTTGAATTTGTCTATGACCCAGATAATTGATAGAGCGATCTTTTCTCTAGTGGCACATCTCTTTCCGCGTGGTATTAATTGACGACTAGCATATGCAACTGGATGACTCGTTCTGTCATCCACGTATTGAAGGAGTACACTTCCAATGCCCTCGTTGATCACGTCGGTCTTAACCCCAAAAGATTTTTCCGGGTTGGGCAACTTAAAAATGGGGGCAGAAATGAACTTACTTTTGAGCTGAATAAAATGGGAAACAGCGACATCATTCCAACGTAAACGATCGGAGAAATTCTTTTCCTGAAGGGGGCATAGGGGGGCCGAATTTGCAGCGAAATTCGGAACAAATCGCTGATAGGGAGAAGCTGATCTTAGGATCGATCTTAATGGCTTCTTTGTAATCGGGAGGGGCATGTAGGCGATTGCCTTAATCTTGTTCTCGTGGGGACCTGACTTGCTTTGTCCTATTTTGAAACCCAAATATTTGATGGTTTCGTGGGCAAACTGGCATTTGCTGGGGCCAATGGTGAGGCCATTTTCACGCAGTTGCTCGAAAAGAGCTAATAGGGTGGATAAATGGTGATTGCATTTAATTAGTTCTTGGAGCTGACTCTTCTGACGTGGTGTCAGCTGCGCGTCACTATCCAGGTCAGAGGGTTTCAAAGACTTGCCTGGTAGGGAAGGAGGAGGGTAATCGGCATCAGGTTGGATGCACACTGTCTGGATTACCTTAAGGGACTCCGCGGGGCAATCCTCTTCAAGCGCCGATGCTTCGTCTAGTTCTACGAAGGTATCTCCATGGGCGCGTTGGGGGTTCTTTTTTTCTTGGGGTCCAAGGACAGTCTCCGTGTCCTTGTCTGGGGCCTTATCACCTAAGGGTTTTAGTGAATCACATTCCTCTTTTTCCGTCCTAAAGTCCTGGTTAGGGGTCTCCGAGAAATCGGACGGTATCGGGGTTCTGATGGGGACGGGCTCCTGGGCTTCTTTCTTATCTCGGCCTTGAGGAAGGGCGGCCTGAAACACAGGGTCGAAACTTACTTGGGGGCTCTTTCCTATAAGTACGGAACAGAATTTTATTGGTGCTACAATGACTTCAGCCCAGCCATTATAATATTGACACTGCAGGTAACATCTAGCGACGGGGAATCTGTTCGCCCGCCCAAGTTGGTCATGTACCACCGCAAATTTTTCGTGGTTAGAGGCCACTGGGAGGAGTTCGTCGGACACGATGAAGCATGTACATCCTGTGTCCCTGACGAGAGTCGATACTCGACAGCTGTCCACGCTGCCCTCCTCATATTTCAAAGTTCCCGATGAACTTTTACCAAAAACAAAATTTACCTGGTGGCCTGACGGAGGGGGAGAAGTTTCTGCTTGGGTCTGCACCACCGAAGGAGCCGGGGTCGCATTAATCTGGCGAACTTGGTTGCCTGGTCCGCTTTTAAGCCTAGAATTTTGGGGGCAATTCCAGCTCATGTGGTTTTCTACTCCACAGGTGAAGCATATGGTTGGTCGCTTCGGGAAGAGAAATGGAGGAGAAGTCTTAACGGGAGGTTTGGAGTCCCGTTGTTGGTTTTGGGGAAAGAAGTTTTGGGGTTTTACGGGGCTCGGAAACTTTGTCAGCTTCCCTGGGAAGGAGCGCGAATCCGTCCTTCTTTCTTCTCGTTGGATTACTCTTTCCCGTTCCTCTCTTTCTCTTTCTTTTTCTACCTTTTTTCTTTGAACTTCTGCTTTAATCCGAGCTAATTCAACCTGAAGGTCAGCTAGTCTTATCCGTTCCTCTCTATCTCTTTCTACTCGTTGTATTTCTCTTTCTTCTCGTTGTATTTCTCTTTCTTCTCGTTGTATTTCTCTTTCTTCCTCTTTTCTTTGCTCCTCTAGAATGTACTCAGTTAGTTCTTTTCCGGAAAGTCCACAGGACTCTCCTTGCGCTTTAAAGATTTCGAACGGAGTCATCTTTGCACTTGGGGCGCACTAGTCAACCAACTAAAATTCCTTGCAACAAGAATTATGCCTCTATAGAATTAGCCTACCTAAATATGGGCACTGACCTATTCGTACTTGGTTTCTCAATCTAAATAACCACTGACTAAAATCACAAAAAAAAACACAACAAATTATTATAACCATTCCTTGAGCTACTCCAGCTTCTTAAGTTTCAAAAAAAAGGGGATAGCAATCGTTAAAACAAAAGGGAACTACTATATTCTATTATTATAACGAATAACACTATGCTTTACTCGACTGAGACCAGTGTTTGCAAAGATATAGCGTTAAACCTTACACACCTGATACCAAATTAAATAGTATATATATATATGTCGTAGAATGACTCCCGACGATATACATATATCACTATTCGTTGAGGGAACTTCCTTAATTATCTCTAGAGTGCGTTTTACTGTCTTGGCGGCCGATATTATGTATCTTCAAAAATGCTTAAGAAGTGGAACTGAGCTCAAGGATAATAATATTGCTATCATTAATAAAATAGAGTTTTATTAATAATAACTATAAACAAAACACAAAACGGAAAATATTGACAAACAGAATGGAAAGGGTCGTGGAGACTCGGGCTAATCCAAGGATTTAAGGGATCAAAAAAGGTAAAACAAATATGGAGTTAAAGAGATGGGATGGTTCGATAAACCATTTAAAGCACAGGATAGAATTGACAAATAAGGGATCAATACTCAAAAGGTGACGCTTGGCTTACGTAACTTCGTTAGGGTGCAGTCGAAGGTACTTGAAGGAATATTCGGTCTGCTGGCGAGTTCCAGCAGAAGGGGGGGGGGGATGAAAGGATCCTGACGTGGCGTCTTGGGAAGGAGAACCGTTCTCGACGAACGGCTGGACGAACAATGGCTGTTCTAGGTTGTTCTCTTCTGAACAAAGGGGGGATGAGAACCGTCTCTTGTCTACGGGCTCAAGAACAATGGCTGTTCTAATGTTGTTCTCCTTTGAACAACAGGGGGGGTGAGAACCGTTTCTTGGCGAAAGGCTCAAAAAGAACAATGGCTGTTCTAATACTGTTCTCCTCGAACAATAGGGGGGGGGGGGATGAGAACCGTTTCTTGGCGAAGGGCTCAAAACGAACAATGGCTGTTCTAATACTGTTCTCCTCGAACAATAGGGGGAAGATGAGAACCGTTTCTTGGCGAAGGGCTCAAAACGAACAATGGCTGTTCTAATACTGTTCTCCTTGAACAATAGGGGGGGGATGAGAACCGTTTCTTGGCGAAGGGCTCAAAACGAACAATGGCTGTTCTAATGTTGTTCTCCTTGAACAACAGGGGGGGATGCCTTGGGGACTTGACGTCACTAAAGGCTCGAACCTTTGGCACTCAAGGAATATTGTCCTCCTGGACAAGTGATGGTGAATCTCGAGGCCGAGGTCCCTTGGCGCACAAAGGGAGAGAGGGTCGTGGTGATGTTTCGCGACGAAAATCTGGATCTCCAATCTGATCTTAGTGGTAAAGTTTCCATATAAATAGCCAGGAAATCTCCTTGGCGTGGGGGAGAATGGGGTGGAAGCTTCGAGGGAACGCACAGCTGGGCCGGAGAAAAATGCCTTATCTGTTCATAAGCCTAACTCGATCTGGCGAGGTCGGCGTATGGGGGCGAACGGGGGGACGATAACCTCCTTGTTTAAACATTGACGTCCGGCAGCTGTTGATAAGACTCCAAGCCTCGAATCGAAGATGCACGTGGGCCTCCTCGAGGTTTTAACTAATATGGGATAGGAGTTGAATTTAACACAGATTCAACTCGTTCTATCACAGTAAGCTATAAGAATTTTTTCTCTAGCACGTGTGGCAAGCTCTTTTCTGGGCGTTTGAGGTCATTTAAGTAATTCCTTGGAGATATGATTGATTTCAAGTTATTTCGCTTTTGCCACCTGAAGCTATGAAGATATCATCTATGAACATATAAACAAACACACACAAAGGCTCTAACGAAATGATTAAAACAAGAACAGTAAGTAAATTAACGAATAAAAAAGCCTATATATTATGAAAAATAAACTAGCTAGTTTTTTGTGTGTAGGGGCAGGGGTGGGTACGCATACATAACTTTCTAGGAATCCCTTACAGATTAATGCCCGATGCCTATAAAATCCATTCAAAACTCAAAATTCTCTTAAAATTAGATGGATTATCGCCCAATTAAAATAATGCAATCGTTTGATAGGGTTTCTTTTGAACCTTGAACTATATTACCTATAATTCAAAAAAAGTAAGAATAAAAATAAATAAGCAAATAAACAAGATAAAAAACAAAAAAAATCCAGACCTATACGCAAATAAAACGAAGTTAAAAAACGATACGCGACGTAGATATATTTCAAATAGGAAGAAGAAAAGCAAAACTTAAATATAAAATCAATGAACACAAATTAGCTTGGCATTAAGCCATCATTTAACACTCCCTCCTCCCTCCCACAAAGAAAAAAAATGTAAGTTAAACACTAAATACACCCATTAACAGCAATTAATTGTTGAAAAAAATAACCAAGCAAATATACAATTTTATTTCGTGCTTCCAAATAAGCTGGATTGCAAGTATTTTTAAAATCTACTCATTTTATTTAGTAAACAGTTAGAAAGAGTAAAATATCAAGCTGTTAAATACAGGACAGAAAACAAAAAGAATCTTTGAGGAATAGATTTAAATACAATTTTTTTCAGTAAGCTGACAGGTTAGATAATGCTCTGTATTTCTAGCCGTTACGTTAGGTAATGTTTTGTATTTCTAGCCATCAGGTTAAGTAATGTAGCTGTATTTCTAGCCGTCACGTTAAGTAAAGTGTTGTATTTCTAGCCGTCAGGTTAGGTAACATTACCCTATTTCTAGCTGACAGATTAGGTAATGTAACTATTTCTAGCCATGAGGTTAGATAAGATAGCTGTCCTTTAGCAATCAAGGCAAGAAATATAGTTATATTTCTCGCATTCACGTTAGGTAAGGTAGATTTATTTTCAAGCGTCAATTTAGTTAATGTAGCTGTATTTTAGCCGTTACATTATGTAACAGTTGTATTTCAAGCCGTAAGAATAGGTAATATGTCTGTATTTCTAGCTCTTAGGTTAGGTAATGTAGATGTAATTCTAGCCTTTAGTTTACGTGATGTGGATGTATTTCTAACAAACAAGTTAGATATTGTAGCTGTATTTGTAATCAAGGTTTAAAAATATAGCTGCATTTATAGACGTCAAGTTAGGTTATGTAGCTCTATTACTAGCAATCAGGTTAGATAATATAGCTGATTTCTAACTGTCGAGTTATAAAATTTAGCGGTAATTCTAGCTGTGAAGTTAAGCAATGAGGGTGTACTTTAGCCCTCAAGTTAAGTAATTTAGCTGAATTTCTAGCCGTACTAAAACAGAATTTATAGTCGTGAGGTTAGGTAATGTAGCTCGATTCCTGGCCGTCGGGTTAGGTAATGTAGCTACAATTATAGGCGTCAAGTTAAGCAATGTAGGTGTATATCTAGCCATAAGATTAATTAATCTAGCTGTATCTCTAGCTATCAGTTTAGGTAATAAAGCTGTATTTCTCACTCACAGGTTATTTCATATAACTGTAGTTTTAGCCTTCAAGTTAGGAAATGTAAGTGTATTTCTAGGCGTCATGTTAGATAATGTAGAGTTATTTCTAGGCGTAAATTAAAGTAATTCAGCTATTTCTAGCCGTAAGTTAGGTAATAAAGCTGTATATCTAGCAGTACGGTTAATTAATGTAGCTGTATTTCTAGCCTTCGGGTTAAGTAGTCTGGCTGTATTTCTAGAATTCAAGTTAGGTAATATAGCTTTATTTCTAGCCGTAAGGTGACTGTATTTCAAGCCGTCCGGTTAGGTAATGCTACTCTATTTCCAGCCGAAAAGTAAGGTAATGTAGTTGTATTTCTATACGTAAGGCGACGTAATGTTGTTGTATTTCTAGCCGTCAGAGCAGTTAATATAGCGCTTTTTTAGCGGTCATATTAGCTAATGCAGCTATATTCCCGGCGGTTATATTAGGTAATGTAGCTGTACTTCTAGGCAAGATTTTATGTAATATAATTGTATTTCTAGTCGTCGGATTAGGTAATGTGGCTGTATTTTTCGCCGTCAAGTAGATAATGTAGCTGTATTTCTAACCGAAGTTTATGTAATGTAGCCTATATTTATACTGTTCTGATTAGGTAATATAGCTCTAATTCTAGCCGTCGGGTTAGGTAATGTAGCTGTATTTATAGCAGTTATGTATTGTAACTATATTGGGGGGGGGTGTTATGTTAGGTAACGTAGCTGTATTTATAGCCATCAGGTTAGGTAATGTATTTATATTTCTAGCCGTCAGGTTAGGTAATGTAGCTATATTTCTAGCCATCAATTAGGTAATGTAGCCTTATTTCCAGCCGTCAGGATAGGAAAGGTAGTTGTAATTCTAGCTGCTACTTTAGGTAATGGACCTGTATTTCTTGCTGTCAGGGTAGTTAATGTAGCTGTATTTTTAGTGATCAGGTTAGGTAATTTAGCTCTGTTTCTAGGCGTCAGTTTTGGTAATATAGTCGAAATTTTAGGCGTCAGCTTATGCAATGTGTCTGTATTTCTAGCCTTCAGGTTAGGTAATGTAGTTTTATTATAGCCTTCAGGTTAGGTTATGTAGCTTCCTTTCTAGCCTTTAAATTAGATAATGTAGCTGTATTTTTAGCCATTGATTTAGTCACTGTACAGTGGGAAGAAATAAGTATTCGTATACCTTTAAATTTCAATTTTAATAGACTTCCAACCCATCAAATTTCTTGAAACATACAAAATAGATGTATATTATTGTAAAGTTAAAAGTTTGGTCAACAAAGAGGCATGAAACACAATTGATATGTAAGCCTAAAATTAATGAAAACAGGGGTGAAAAAAGTATTCGTACAAATCAATATTTGGCGATAAATACTTTCACCGCCTCAATCGTTTCCTGTAATTCTTCACTAGTGCGCTGCAGTGTTCCTTTAGTAATTCTGCCTATTCATCTTTGCAAATTACCTCCAATTCTTTATGTTCTTAGAACCCCTCAAATGTATCTTGCTACTCAAATTTCGCCACAAGTTCTCTATTGGGTTCAAATCTTACGACTGACTAGGTCACGCTTAAACGTTTACACTGCTTTTACAGAACCATTCTCAAATAGCTTTTGCATCATTACGTTGTTGAAAGATCCATCCCTTTCCAAGTCCAGGCCTCTGGAGAGAAACGTACAGATGTTCTTCTAAAATGTCTCTGTAGATTGCCGAATCCATTGTCCCATATATGATGTGGATATTGCCGGTACTCTTAGATCAGAAACTCGCCCATACCATGATGCTACCACCCTCAAACTTCACGGTAGGGATGGTGTTCTTAGGGTCGTAGACACTGCCGTCTTTTTTCCAGACAGGACGCCCATCGTTACGTCCAAACAATTCTATTTTGGGCTTGTCTGATCACAGAACATTATCCCAGAACTCAGCGAACATCAACCTTCAGCTCTATGTCTTCCTTAGCCTGCCAAACCTAAAATCATGCCGTTTCAGTGCATTACTGATGGTTTACTTTGTGCGAAAATGGAAGATTGTCATGAATAAGAAGCAGGTTACTGAGATATTATTTTTTAAAATGCGTCATTTTGGAGGCACCATCTGATATACATATATATATATATATATATATATATATATATATATATATATATATATATATATATATATATATATAAATCACGTAATTGGCCAAGATAACACTATTATTATGCTAATAATAACATAAAGGGGTAACTTTGAAACGAGGTTTTTGGACTAGTGGATGGGATATCCTAGAATGTTGGCTCCCAGTTCGAGGACGAAGGATGTAACGCCTGGACCTAAATTAGATCAGTTGTCTAATAATGCCACTATATTAACCACACTAATTTGTCTTGGATTTTATTCCATATATATATATATATATATATATATATATATATATATATATATATATATTTCTTTCATAGTTACCGTTCGAGCTTGCGAAAATGTTCCTTAAAAGCTATTCTATTCCGAGAACTTTTTGGTTCTCTGCGTAGCATAGAGCACTAAAGGCTTACTTTTAATTGTGATCAAAGCGGTGCTCGCTGCCTCAGTGTGCATGGTTTGAATCGCTTCCCTGCACGGATTTTATCGAAAAATGGTAATAAGAATATTATTGCAAGGAAAAATTATTCCGTTTTCTTTTTCTATGTAGTTTAATGGATTCATTTTCATCATTCTCTCGCGATACTTTGAGATATATATATATATATATATATATATATATATATATATATATATATATATATATATATATATATATATATATATATATTATATATATATATATATATATATATATATAATGGACTCGGAAAAATGATAGAAATAAATCAATCATATTCTATATATGTTTTGAAGTTTATGGGGCTGTCAGACAGCCACTTGCAGCTTTATACTCATGAGCTCCCACCGGCCTCTTGGATGCTCCTTTAGATTTTTGATGTCGAAGCAGCAAAAGTCAATATCAGAGAGACCCGACACAACTCATTCACTGGCATCATAATTTGGCTGCCCATTGGGCGAATTTGCTGATACTCTCCACCGTGGGGCCTAAGTAGTTCTGCCCGCAATATTACGCGCATAGTCAATCACAGCAACGTTAACATTTTCACTTCCGCCTTAACAGTACAACATAACCATTCCATATTTTTTTTCCGAAACCACACTGATAGATTACTAGTGTCCCCTATAGGGTCTTTCATATACACCTATGCCTAAGGCGGAAAGGGCACCCTCTCCTGAAGTCCCAAAAGGTCCCACCATCGTCAGTTGTGCCATAAAGATAAAATAAGTCCTGAACACATCCTGACCTCTCCATTTCGTTCAACAATGCAACTCTTTACCCGAGAAGCAGGTTGTCTTCTAATGAATAAAAGATACACTCATTTTTAACTTTGTTACTCCTTAAGCAAAAAAGAGGTTGTCGTCTAATGCATGAAAGATACTTTCATGTATAACAATAAAACTACTCAAACAAGAAGCCTGTTGTCCTACAATGAATAAAATATTTAATCATTACCAACAATTTAACTCTTTACCCAAGTTGCACTTTATCCTCTGGTGCATGAAACATAGAATCATGCTCAACAATGCAATCTTCACACATGAAGCAGGTTATCCCCTTGAAGCCTGAAATACACAATCATACACAACAATGCAGCTCTTCACCAAGACGTAGGTTGTTTTCTGATGCATAAAAGATACAATAAAGCTTGACAATGCAACTCTTCGCCCAAAGACAGGTTCTCCGCTTATTCATAAAATATATAATCATCTTCATCGTTGTCATCTGATTCCTGAAATATACATCTTGTTCAACAATGCAAATCTTCACACAACAGACAGGTTGTTCAATAAAACAAGAAAAAATATAATCATACTCAACAATGCAACTATCAATCCAATTTATGGTTTGTCCTCTTATGCATGACAATGCAAATACTCACCTAAGATGTAGGTTTTCTTCTAATGCTAGAAAGATAATATTGTTTTTAACAAGGAAACTTTTCATCCAGGAGGCTAGTTATCTATTGCTACAAGAAAGATACACTCATGTTCAGTAATATAATATATCACTTAATAGGCAGGTTGTCCTCTGATGCATGAAAGGTAGTATCAATTTTAACATCCAATTCTTCACCCTAGAGGATGTTTGTCTTTAATGAATGAAATATATTATCATGTTCAACAAGACACACTATCAAGCAAGCGACAGCATTTCCTCTGATGCCAGAAATAGACAATCATGTTCAATAATGCAACTACTCACCCAAAAGGCAGGTTGTCCTCTGATCCATAAAAGATTCAATCATACCTAATTATGCAACTCTTCACCCAAGAGAGAGGTTCTCCTCTGATGCATGAAATATCTAATCATGCTAATAATCTAATTCTTCATCCAAGAGGCTGGTTGTCTTCTGATCCATGAAAGATACAATCATATTCAACAATCATATTCAACCTTGCCAAAAGGCAAGGTTGTCTTCTGATGCATTAATGATTCACCAATTTTCAACAATGCAACTTTTCACCCAAGAGGCAAGGTTTTCCTCTGATGCATGAAATATTTAATCATGCTAATAATCTAATTCTTCATCCAAGAGGCTGGTTGTCCTCTGATCCATGAAAGATACAATCATATTAAACAATCATATTCAACCTTGCCAATAGGCAAGGTTGTCTTCTGATGCATTAATGATTCACCAATTTTCAACAATGCAACTCTTCACCCAAGAGGCAAGGTTGTCCTATGATGCATTAATAATTCACCCATGTTCAACAATGCAACTCTTCCCCCAAGAGGCAGTTTTTTCTTCTTATCTATGGAAGATATATTCATGTTCACAATGAAACTCCTAACCTAAGAGGTCGTTTGTTTTTTGATGCATGAGAGATACAATCTTATAAAACAATACAACTCTTCACTTGAGAGGCAAGTTGTTCTTTGATGCATGAAAGATACACACATGTTCAACAATGCAACTCTTCACCCAACAGTCATGTAATCCTATTATGCATAAAAGATACAATCATGCTCAACAATGAAACTCGTCCCTCAAGACGCAAGTTGTCCTCTGATGCTTGAATTGTACAATCTTTCTCAACAATGCAAATCTTCACCTAACAGACAGTTTGTCCTCTGATACATGAAAGATACACTCATGTTCAACAATGCAACTATTTATTTAAGAGGCAGGTTATTCTTTGATGGCTGAAATATAGTCATGTTTAACATTGCCACTCCTTACACAAGAGGGAGGTAGTCTACTGATGCATGAAAGATACACTCATGTTCAACAATGCAATTCTTTACCCTAGAGGCAGGTTGTACTTTGATTGTTGAAGTATACAATCACGTTAAAAATCACAATTCTTCACCCAAGATATTAAGTGGGAATGCAAAATGGCTCTCGACCTGCTCTCGAACACGATCTAACTAACCAGATAAACCTTTCTCTGACTTTGAGATATACGACTTTCAGATATAGTTTGATAAAGTGAGTGAAACACTTTGGACATCTTCCACACATACTCCTCTAACTTTTGAAGAAATCTACCCATATTCAGTGACCTTTTTCCTTGACCTGGGCTGCTATCCTCCAAGGCAACTTTATGCTGCAATATACACCCAACGACTTCCCGCTTTCTTTATTCAATCATTACATGAAAGCATTCTTCTCAAGGGGCCAACATTCTATTATACCAAATATAATAAATTTGACACTAAAAAAGATTTTCAATAAACCGTCTCCTTTTCATTCATTTGAGATATGTAGAATAAGCAAAGATACAAATTTAGGAAAAGGGAGGCTAATCGAAAGGGTAAGAATAATGAAAAAAGTTCCTGGAGAAAGCTCGTAAAACGATCCGTGTAACTTTAAAGTATGAAGTTGATCCCTGTTGTAACAATAAAAATGTTAAAGAAACTCTTTATGAAATGTAAGTAATGTTTAGTAATGACTGAAGGGGCGGGGCGGGTTTCACAAGAGAGAGAATACTGAAACTACAAATGACAGGCCTAACAAGCAAAGGATTAGCATAATGTTCAATTAATTGAATTATGCTGCTTATTGTTTTCATAACAAGATTATGTACAGTAATAAGAAAGAGTAGAGATTAGCATAATTGGCTGCAGAATCGAAATTGCTGACAAAAACCAAACGCCAGCAGGATAGATTAATCTGAGAAAAGGAAAAGGAAGGCCTAAGGAAATAAGCTTAATATAGCGATCAAACGAGGATGAAATAATATAACTGCAAGAATCTAGTCGAGCAATCTTTGATGAGTTTCGGAGCGAATTTTTCCGCTCAAAATGTTTTCTGAAAAACCTCCACAGCTGTCGACTTTTATCCCACTAGAGAAAAGAAAAACAGAAGCTGGTCCAAAAATTGGAAGAGAGGGGTTTTTTTCTACTTCGAACTGCGAAGAAGCTTTTCGTGATCAAATTTATTATGTTTAGCACAGCTTTCAAAGATCGGGGAATTTTCGAAGTTTGAGGCTCAAGAATTTTTAACTTCTTTCAAACCAAATTAGGCTCCGATTGGATGGTTAATATATAGTCCCTGCCCTTCAAACTTTATAAATACGGCAAAAAAGCAAAGATTTTATGCCCTGTTATCAAATTTGGAAAATCCCCCATTTTTACGATTGAAACGTAGTTGGGTTAAAACCTATTTTCAGATGATAAAAAACTACTTACAGTATTCATGAAATGCATTTGCAATTTAATGATTTTGTTCAACCAACTTAGGCAAATCAGACGGACTACATTGAGTTGGAAAGGATTCGTGGGATATTAAGTTTTAATCTTTCAAAATAAGATATTATCTTGCAGTGCCATGCTTTTTACATTCATATGATCCAAAAATAATTATTAAAGTCATTCCAACAGTCTCAAACAAACAAAAGTTTGAATTCTATTTATTTGTACCTGTATGTAAATCTCATAATTAATTTTTATTTTCCCTTTAGTGAAGCTCAAAGTAAAAATATGCTAATGGAAATGAGATATCAATTAACTTTACTTATTTATCTAAAAAGTTGGTATATACATATAGAGCATATGAAAGCTCATTACGATTTGCGTGACTGTTTTTCATTGGCTTTCATATATTATTTCTGAGGTGAAGTCTGAATCTTCTAGTATAATATGGCTGCCTCTGCTTGAGGTGTACTTATGATAGATTTTATGTATGAATTCTCAACCACCGCTTTCAAGAGGCGACTATTACAATTTTGATGAAAGAATAACTTATGGCATTTGCGAATACGAATAGGAAATAAATTCAAATTGATGAATTTAGTGAGCGTTCCTCGTAAGTCTTCAAATTCAATGTATAATTAAACATCAGCCTGTCCACTTAGAGTTATGATTAGCTTGATTCACATCATCAAGAAATTAACGTAGACTTTACGAGACGAATAAATGTTCCTTCCTAATGCTTCATTTGTTTTTTGCACGGAAATTCTTATATTGTAATTCAATTTTTTTTTAAAAGTCTATTTATGAATGATTCTGAACTCGACCTAACAAGAGAGAAAGGCTGATTAGTTTTAATCTATCCAAGACAGAATTTTAGTAATCAGTTATCTTCGAACTTCCTACTTGTTCTCCTTCTCTAACCTGATTTTATAATGATGTAGTCGAGAAGAAATAAAGTAGGAAATTTTCGTCATTTACAGAGATAGTTGTGGAAAATAATCAAACAAGGGTGGCAAAAGTATGCTAATGCTATCGTAATGCTATTATTTTTAGGAAATAGGCAATATTTTTACCAATAAAATCAATATCTGCATTTTTCGGCAAGTAGGTAATGAAATTTGGACGTTAATTTTGTCTATAATAATATGAATCGAGGATATTTTTCCGGTCGTCTCCTTTGAGTGGCCTGCAAAATTGCTTTTATTATGAGAACTGAGAGGGTAATCTTTTATGCCAGGTATCTTATTAAAGGTCCTTTCCTTTTCTACACTTTTTTTGCCATGAAAAAATAAAAAAGGAAGCCGGTCGCCCTATTCCCGAAATGAATTCTGGTCATTAAAGAAACAATTTCTCAGATATTGGCACGTGAAATAACACGTCTGAAATATATAAATAAACTTGAGGTTTGACAGACGACTTGAGGCTCCGCCTTATTCTATGTTCAATGGGAAATTCGCGTGTCAGAATCAAGTTTAAGGTCCACGGTATTTGCACCGAGAACACGACATTTTGGTATTACTAACACAATAAGCGAAAAACCTCACCTGACATCGCTCTTCTTTATGGTTTTGCACACGTTTATTAAGAAGGGTGCAATGGACTCTCCAAGTTTTTCTAAACCCGTTTTCTAGGCCTACGTTTATATGCGTTAGATTTATTAAGGTGAATTATGAGTGGAAGCAAATGGAATAATTTTAGTAAAACGGCGATTTCTTTCCGTCTCCTACCAAACATATTTCACTCCGACGGATTCGTGTCTCATTCTTTAGACTTTGTCCTCACATAATCCTGCATTATTTCGTATTGAAAAGAAAATTACAAACGATCGCCCGTTATATAACGAGATTAGGAAAGTCTCTTATCGCGTTACTAGAGTTCATAATCGTAACACATCAAATGTGAAATTTAGTCCTGGAATTGAGCATTGCATTTTTACAGCTTGCAGGCTGAAGCGAAGAAAATAAATTTATTAAGAGTCATAAAAGAACAAAATCGCCAATAATTCTTGGTTTAAGTTACGGCAGAACACATATTGTTTACAGATTAGGGTCCATGGCGATAACAAATTAAGACAAATTTTATTTAAAGTTTTACGTGACTCTGAAAAGGGATCTTAAGGCTTTTTTAACATTTCTTTTTAAATTTTCTGTTAGAAAAGATCGAGAAATTGAGCTAGTGATTGCCTGTAACATTACAAAAGAGCGCAGCACATGAACTGCGTCCTTGTTTATATTTACGAGCAATTTATGTAATGCCAAAGGAGGGAAGAGTCCCTTGTAAAAAAGGGCATCATGTTCACTGCTAGAAGTCTTCACTAAATTAAATCAGTCTCAGAATCTTTTGAACACTTTATCTCGGCCTGAACATTAACGAGCGATAAATGGTAAAAATAAATTAAATAATAGGTGTAATTATGCGTGTCCAGTTAACCACCCTTAAGCATTTTAAATGTCTCGACTTAGATCCGTTTAAAAACTGTAACAGAAAAAAAGAAGTGAAAGCCGAACTTGATCCTGGAAGGCATCGATTTACTTGGGAAGATAAATAAATACAATGAAGATTAATTAGGCAAAAAATGAAAGGGAAAAGGATTCTGTTAAAAAAGAATATTGTTTAAATATATACCAGAAATACGATGGACCCAAGTATCCAAGAATGATTCTTTTCATATCTTCCAAGCAATTCCATTTACCATAGGAGTAAAATTCGTATTGTTATATTAATCGAACAATCTAAAACTTATATATAACTAGCACTGGTCATGTCCAAAGCGAATAATATTAACATTGAATGTATAACATTTTTAGCAGACGCAACAGAACATGATATAAATTAATGATAATTTTATATTAAAAATGCCATGGGATAAGCTAAATCACGAAACCTATAGCCATCATATTACTAAATAGGAAAGTGAACTCGTAATTTGTTACATGAAATAATACAGGATCATACAAATTTGAGGACTCCAAAGAAAATGAAAAAGATATAAAGATTTGATTGACATAATAATTTTTTTAATAATAATGCATTTATAAATCTCTCTCAGACGGCTTAGCCCTCACACCAGGCTTGGACGATTAGATGGTGCGCGTCATATCCTGGGGAAATCGCTAAAGTTGAATGAGATTGTCTGAATGAAACAAAGAACTGTGACTAAGGGGGGCCTCAGCAAACTTTAGGTGTGTTTGTAGTGGGGTTCTACAAGGATCGATTGGCGAACCACTAGTTTCTTTTATGTTAGTGACATCCATGCTTATTTTTTAATTACTATATTTAAATTTACAGAGGAAATGAAGGTCAGTATAAAAGTGACGAATAAAAAAAACAGAATAAAGCTAAAAATCGATATTGATACAATTGTTTGAGTGGTATCCTAGAGAAATGGAAACTTTTATAACATAAACCTAAAGAAAGAATACATAGCATCTGTTGATTATTCTTGAAATGTCAAATAAGAAGGATTTTGGTGTAATATTTAGCAAAAACTCAAGCTCTTCACAGCATTATGTAGGAGTTTTTGAAAGAAACACAAAGCTCGGATTTATCCATGGAAAATTTGCATATAATTGTAAATACTTCTCAACAATTTTCTTGGTCGTGTTCATATAAGGAATTTAGCCAACTTTTTGCTTCCATAATCGCGAAAATTTGGCCTTCGCTGCAACCCAAAAGACGCTCAGCATAGAAAAATTCTATGAAGCAAAGAAACTTGAAGAATTAAACTTCTATTATTGGAGACAAAACGATTGAAAATATTCAAAATTTCTAACTTGTTTTTGCTCGAATTCTGTTTTTACTCAAATCTAAGAAGTGATAACCAACCAAAGTTTCGACACCAGGGAGTTTGTAATGAGAGATGTATAAAGAAAGAGGTGAGGATAAAGTGAATTTGTGGTAGATAAATGGCAACAAACCTGCCTAGAAGGCACCTATCATCTATCAGCGACAGAATAGTTACCCATGTTATACCTTGCCCCTCCAACTTACAGGTGGTTCATACTAAGAAAAAAAAGACAGGTTGAGAATAAATGAATGCTAACTATGTCTACCGATACTTAAAACTGAGGTAAAGAAGATTTTTTACTGCCAAAATCATGAATGACTGAAATGCTTTTTCCACCACTGAGTCGTAATGAAATCGCTTTGAAGACCATTTAAAGAGGTTAAATATAAACTAAAGTGAAGCTCGCTTGATAATATTAGTCACTTACAATCATATAAATATATGTATTCCCTATGTAAATGAGTTTCCTACAGTTAAAATCCGTTGATTAGGGAGAGAATACAGAATTGAATATCTTTCTAATGCCATAATTACCATAATTCATTTTTTACAAATATTGAATTTAATTCCTTTCCGTTTCTCTTCTCTGATCAATCATCATCTAGGAAAATCATTGTGACGATAGGCAAGAATCTTTTCAATTTACAAGAAAAGGACACCTACATATTTAATCCAATGAAGACCCTTATTGTTATTCGATAAAAGGATGAGAAGAAGAACTGATGAATGGAAATGGTATATAACTATCGAGAAAAAAAAATTACTTAAAAAGACTATAAATGACTAAATGAAAGAGTTCGTAAAAGAAGCAGAGATGTTCACAAGTACCAACATTCCTTGACTATTAATGTTGATTTTCTTCGGCTTAAAATCCAATTCCTCTATAGATTTCTCACCGATATATCTGAAAAGTTCCAAAGTAAAGGTATAAAAACTTGGTTCAGTTTAAAAAGTGGCTTTCCTACTTACAGTTAATGGCAGTTTAAATTATTCTTGAAGGAAAAACATCAAGAGAATACGAGATGATTAGACATAAATATGAGCCGAAAGATTGGCTTTTTACGACCGGCAAACGGCTTTATAAGGAGCTGTTGAAAATCCGGATAAAGTGAAAGTAAAATAAAATGGCTGTTACTCTTTTAAACTGTTTTCCCTCGCGTTTACTCAAATCAGAGCTGCGGTTAATGAAGTGTACGAGGTTTTATTGCATGGCTAATACACTTGCAATCTAATTGACGGCTTCAGTTTAATTAGGAGAGTTTCCGCTAATTTTAGGTGTTGTCCTTCATTTGATCTTTAGAGTAGTATTAGATTGTTCGATCTTGTGGGAGGAGATGCTGTTTTAGGATACTTTTATTTCATCCTGGATTTGAGATTTAAAGTAAAAGTGTATTTATGTTTTGGTTTCTTATTTTTTTGTAATTTTTTTATATTGTTTTGTCTACTTTTGCGAGATCAAAAGTGTTGTTAATATTTTTTTCTTAATTCTATTTATTTCAACATCTAAGACTTAACAAGTAGAGCATATCTTGAAATTTATATAAGACCAACCTATGGGCTCCACATTTAACTTCATGGATGTTAAATTAATACATAAAACAAACCGGGAAACACACATACACCTATATCAGACCAACAGACCGAGGAGTTTACTTAAATTATAACTTATTCCTTACAGAAAAATACAAAATGTTACTTATATAGAAATTCACAGAGCATATAAGATGATCGCGCGCTTTCCCACACCCAACGCCTGCAGGTGGATCTGTACTATAATCTTTTCACATATTTCCATTTCATCCTGCACTTTTTTACAGACTCCTCCTTACAGATTTTCTGCGAGAGAAACTTTCTTGGGTTTTCGCGTTAAAAGTTCTTAAAAATCACACCGGAATCGGGAAGCAAAAGATTAAAGTGCATTGCCTTTTACTTCGTGATTTAAATGGAAAAAATTTGCCTCGATTCATCATCAATATAAAAGAGTAATAGGGCAAAGTGCCGTGTACAAAGTGACGGTATACAGTGGGCACGTATTTGAGACGTTCCTCTCTCACGCCAACTAACTAAGTAACTGTTAGATTGGTCTATTGGATACTGCAGTATGAAGATGGGTTACTTATTGCTATTGTAACCGCATCTAAGAGTAACAAGACACAATTTTCTTCCATCTGCAGAATCACAATTTTTTCTATTTTTCAGGGATTCAAATGGTTCACTGCCCTTAAATTGGATTTAATAGTTACAAAAATATGCAATTGGAATCTAAAGGATTTTACTTATATCTGCTTTCGCCTTGAAAATTAGGACGCTAGACTAATAAGAGAGGATCCTC
This sequence comes from Ceratothoa steindachneri, assembly GCA_963969495.1. Lineage (NCBI taxonomy): Eukaryota > Metazoa > Arthropoda > Malacostraca > Isopoda > Cymothoidae > Ceratothoa > Ceratothoa steindachneri. The sequence continues at coordinate 73,057,319 of OZ018326.1, read as the reverse complement.
TTACTTAATAGTTCTACACATCTGATGAAACAGGGATTAACTTTTCCCGTTTTGTTATTACACTGGTCTGCGTCAAAAATGTACCTTAGGTTTTCTATAGTGTTTCTTAATAAAATTGACCTCCTAAATCCGAATCTGTCATCCGTTTTTCTCTATTACCTCCAGTTTTTGCGAAACAGGGGGTGATAATAATTTTATAGTTTATACATCTCCTATATTACATCAAATTTCAATAGTTTTTGCACTGCTCTATTCGCAGTAAATTTTGTGTACATTTTAAGTAATTATGCAAATAGGTTTATATTTTGCAGGTTAAAAATTGCTTAGCATTATAATAATAAGAATAATAATAATAATAGTGGTTTAGTTAAAAATGAACAGAAAATGTAAGAATAGCTCCGACAAATTTTGCTATGTTTGCGACAAAGTGACTTTTCCCGAGCAGCAAAGTACAATCCCTCATGTAATTAAATCTTTGTATCATGCATATTTTGGAGTAAGGCTATGAGATCAAGATAAAAGTTTTGCACCACATATCTGCTGCAAGGGATGCTACATAAGTTTAAGACGCTGGAGTCAGGGCGAACACAAGTCCCTCTCTTTTGGTGTTCCCATGGTGTGGAGAGATGGCAAGGACCACACTACGGACTGCTATTTTTGCATGACAAATCTTAAGGTGAGCATTGTATCAGTATTTAAGCTTTCTGTATTATACTGGCTCCTGAAAATTTCATTATTATGCAAAGACTTAGCATAAAATTAAAAACTAACATAGTTCACTTCAGCATGAACATATCCTTTACTAAACATTTATGTACTATCTGCAACTCCAAATCAATTCCTTTATGTAATATGCAATTATATTTTCCACAGGTATAAATAAGAAGAATAAAAATAGTGTGGCATATCCGGATGTTCCTTCTGCCCTCAAACCCCTGCCCCATGGCCCAGGAATTCCTATACCTTCTCCCCCTGAACATATAGAGGTACATGAAGAGATTAATATGGAAGTTGACCAAGATTATGACACATCTGAGTCTTATCAGGTTCCCACACATGATATGGTCGCAAGACCATTCACTCAAGTTCAGTTAAATGACCTGACCAGGGATCTGGGGGTTACAAAGGCGAATACACAACTTCTTGGCTCTCGACTTCGTGAAAGTAATCTTCTCGCTTAAGAAACAACATTTAGGGGGGTACTGAAATAGAGAACAAGAGTTTCGAAGCTATTTTTTACAGCATTTTTCCAGCTCTTTAGTATACTGCGCCAATATTAAAGGATTTGTTGAGGCCCTTGGAATTTCATACAACCCATTAGAATGGAGACTGTTCATAGATTACTCCAGTAGAAGTTTAAAAGCTGTGTTACTGAATATTGGTAACAAGATAGCTTCCGTTCCTATAGGCCATTCAATCCAACTTACTGAAAGTTATGAAAATATGAAAAAATTGCTGGATGCAATAAATTACTCTAGCTATAAGTGCAGGATATGTGGTGACTTAAAGGTAAGATCATTTTACACTTGGCATTTATAAGCTTTTTAATATTGACATTTTCATTTTTAATTGTTAATACTTGTATACACCTTTGGGTCAACTTACATTTTACAAGAATGCAAATCTGGAAATCATTAGTCATTTTTGAGTTATATTTTTTGTTGAAGTGTGTCCCTGTAGGTTAATGCATCCTATTGGGTTAATGGGGAACTTATCCTAATTGAGAAGGTATACAACACAACTCAATAAACTCAAAATAAGATGTACATATATCCAATTAGTTCCAATACGATGATTTAATGCATCGGCATACAGGATTTTTCAGTACATATTCATATTCTTATTGTTTTAAGAAATATTACTTTGAATTTGTTTTTAGAAATATTACACTGAATTTACATACCGTGCTAAATTTTTTTCAGGTAGTGTCTCTTACGCTTGGGACGCAAACAGGCTACAATAAGCATCCCTGTTTCCTATGTTTATGGGACAGTTTTGCAGATAGTATGCACTATGAGAAGAAGGTTCGGCCTCCACGAGAAGCATTTAGAATTAGATCAAACAATGTGATAGCTGAACCTTTAGTGCCTCCTCAAAAAATACTTCTCCCTCCACTGCATATAAAGCTTGGCATAATAAAAAACTATTTCAAAACCCTTAATAAAGTAGGCCAAGCTTTTAAATTTCTTCTTCAAAAATTTCCACAAATCAGTGACGCTAAGCTCCATGGGGGAATTTTGATGGACTTCAAATCAGGAACTTGATCAGCAATTTGATGCATCAATGAAGGACATAGAAAAAGATGCCTGAAAAGCTTTCAAAGCTCTAGTTAACAATTTTCTAGGCAATAAAAGAAGCCTAGAAGAATATGTTGCCCTGGTCAATCAGCTCTTAACAAGTCTCAAACATTTGGGAGCTCGAATGTCTATAAAGATACACTTTTTACAGTCCCATCTGGATTATTTTCCCGACAACTGCGGGGATTACAGTAAAGAACAGGGGCAAAGATTCCACCAGGACATAAAAACAATGGAATCCAGGTACCAGTGTAAATGGAACGGAAACATGCTTGCTGACTACTGTTGGTGTTTGAAGCGTGATGCACTAGATGACAGGCACAAACGAAAATCGGCCAGGGCGTCTGTTCTTCGAAATTATAATTATTTTCTTTATTATGTTGCATTCTTTTATTTTTTGTTTATTAAAAGAATTATAGTTTACATACGTGTATTCCTGTTTATATGATATAACAGTAATAATGCATTATTAGATAGAGAAAGTTTGTTTTTTTAATTCAGAAAAAATGAGGTAATCTCAATGAAAATGGTGTATGCTCTACTGAGAAAATCTGACCTGATTGAACAAATATACTTTCATTTTTAAGCTCAGGAGGTTGGATTCATTAAGAAACCACAAAAAAATCCTGGGGAACCTAAAAAAATTTTTCAAACGTAGGCCGGTGTTATAGATTACATTAATAAGGGAGTGCTGGATGAGAAGATGCATCTCGGTTGGTAATGCAGTACAGATTTCAGCCCCTACCTTTTATTCTCTAGGTTCGTGACCCTTCTCTGAGTCTATTTCTTTCCATCGGACCATTCTCTAGAGCAGCTTTTCTTAACCTGTGGCGCTAGCAGTCCCTGCTGGTGCTGAAATCAATTTTAAAGGTTACTGAGAAGTGCTGAATACATGGCGGTAAAATATCACTTCATAGCAAGGCGCGGTCAGCCTTCTGGTACAGGTATACCAGGGTTGTCTGACATAATTCCGTACATTACCGCTGTCTGGTTTCTGGTGTGATCAGTTGATAGCATACCCTGCCCTGGCAAAGGCAGCGTTGGAGATGATCATCCCATTTCCAACTACTTACATGTATGAAAAGGCATTTTCTATCATGCTCCAAATCAAAACAACTGGCGGAACCGACATAAAGTTGGGTTTGCTCCACGATATGAGGGTGGCTCTGACTAACACTAGGCCACGAATTGATAAAGTAGTCACACATAAACAACAACAAAAATCACATTGATGCATGTATGACTTGATTGCCCCACCAATCAGTAATAATTGGTAACATTGTGTTCATCCTGTTTACAGTTGCGATTAGGCCTTCATTCATAAATAATTGGTAACACTGTTTTAACCCTGATGACAATTGTGATTGCGCCGCCATTCAGAAAGAATTAGTTGCGATTATGGTGCCCATCAAAAAGTTGTGGTAACCGTGTGTTCAACCTATCGACACTTGTGATTAAGCCACCAATTAAAAAGAAAGGATTGGTAACTCCGTGTTCATTCTGATGATAGAATTGTAGGTGCGACGTGTTTTTCTCAGATATTTAACATGTTGCTCTTTTTTCACACTTTGAGGTAAAATCTTACTTTTATTATTGTAAAAACAAGTGAAAAATTATCCTGATTATTTTACTTATTTGTTACGATGTGGAGTAACTGGAAGTGGAGGCGGTAAGTTTATTTAGTTAGTAAATTAAAGAAACTTGTGAAATTACTTTTGAGCTGAAAAAGGTTAAACTATCTACCGTGCTTAATATATACTTATAAAAATTTTCTGTTTACGATGACACTATAATTTATACTATTTTATTTACAATTTCCAAAATTAGTCATGCCAGATTTTTCAAAAGGTTTCGAACAGAGTTAAGTTACCATGATAGAATTATTTATATATTTATAAATATTCGAATAGTTTTGAATGACTGTCTCTTGGCTTTTCTGTGTTGTGCTTCAATACCAGATTGTACTTAATTTTTTCCAATTATATTTTTTAAATGTTCAAACTTGTGAATGAAGTTTTTAACACCTGGATGAAGATTAAAAGTCAGCTGAGGGTGAATCAATTTTATTTAGACTTAATTAAAAACTAATAATGAATTTTAAAAAGTGCCACAACATTAATACCCCAAAAAGCTATTGTTGACAGAAATCTATGGAGGGCATGGGAATTAAAAGCATACCAAATTTCAATTTAATTAAAGATCTAATCTCCTAGGATGAATTTATATACAAACTCAAATAATCAAAATAAAAATAGACTTTCTTCTACCTATGGAAGGCTCTGCCCCATCCTCATCGTTTACTTTCTTCCAATCCGCCTTTTTCCACTTTATTGCTCTTCATACCTTTATGATCTCTTATTATGTGTTCATTGCTTGTTAAGGTCTGACTAAAGACAAGATCACTCGGAACGAATGTTTCCTTAATCTAAGGGTTGAAGATAATAATGGATTAGTTACATTTTTTGACGGGCACTAATCCATTAAAGAACATTAGCTCTCCAGCGTATCAGACCATTACATTAAGTTCTAATTTTCATTTCTTGTTCCTTCTGGAACATCCAGCAACCCCTGGCAATCCCATGATGCTGTTCACGCCGTTCGAGGCCTACTTTGCTGTCAGGTATGGGGAAGTAATTATCAATTGTCATTTACACAAATCTCGATGCCGCCCTCACTCCATGCCAAGCGCCAGCTTTCAATAAATCTCCAGGAAGCTCTTATCCACGCGAGTCACCTCACCTGAGACAAGAATTCCGACCTGACCTTGTTAATAAAGAATATAAGCTGAGCGTGATTTTCAAACATACATTGCCCTGACTCTTCTCATTCCAGCTTGCCTCCCCATTTCGAAAAATAAGAAATCTACAAATCATGCTCCAATTCGAAACTAGACTTTCCACTCTGTCGCGCGTGTTCCTCTTACATGAAAACAACATCCAACTCAGGGCGAATGAAATCTATCCAAGTTTCTCTTTTCGACGTTTTCTTTCGTACGAAGTTACACGTCTTCTTTTTCATTATTCATAAAAGCCTTTTCGTTCCTACTACCATTAATCAAAGAAACACTTTTTCATAAGAGATTTGAACTTAAACCATTTCCTCGAGTTTGATTTGCTGTCATTAGCTTACGGTATTGCTGACACCTATTGATACTGACAAAGGAGGAAATTTAGCCCAAACATGTGTAATTCAAATTTTTGTTCATCTCTCATGCTCATAAATTTAGAGGGCGCCATTTCACAACAATATTGAAAGGATAAATCACAGGAAAAGGAAGTTTCACGCGATCTCGAGACATGAAAGGCAACATAACATAAATAATAATTTAGCAATATCAGAATTGATGTATAGATACAATTTCAGAAGCTTGTTTGTTGCTATAGGGCTTATATTTAGGAGGCTAAACTTTGAGGTTGAAGGTTCAATTTGGGAGAAAATAGAAATATACACTAATAAAGAAAATTTTAAATCCAGAAAAAGCAGTCTCTCCACTCTCGTAAAATAGATTCTTTAATTTGATTATCTTTACCTCATGCTGTTTCTTTGTTTCTTATATTTGCAGTTTCGTATGTTTATATGTATATTTGTTTCTCATTGCTACACTTTTTTTTTTATTGATGGTATATTATTTATTTATAAAATATAAAGCTAAAATTAACTTGGCATCTTCACTAGAAATATGTGAAAGAGAGGATTGTCATGAATATGAGGGTTACACGATGTAAATATGTGCGGATGAAAATGGCGTCTTCGGTCATGATTGATAATTTGGAATTGCAATTTACTTGAGCAACCCCTTACTCGTTTTAACAAAATTTTCATATATTACTCAACTCTAATAAACAACCTAATTATTTATCTTTGCGGTATAAACAATTATCATTAAGTTATAAAATGAAAAGCGAAGCTTCTCTTTATACAGTTGTGTCATTTCTAAAAAATAACAAACCAATTGAGTAAATAAATGGCATTTTATGCATTCAGTTGTCATTGTATTCTGAATTACAAGCAAAAATGAGCCTAATTGTAAGATTTCTATATGTGGTCGTTTCATAGTTCTTAAAAAACAAATATTGTACCACTATTCAATCAACTTACAGACGGAGCAGTTTGAGAAATAAGGAACTGAATCTATTTCCATTGTCTCAAATCAAAATTAAATTGTTTCGTTGTAATTTTTGACGTGACGTTCCAAATTCTTATCCAAATTGTGGTAATCTCTGTTTCGCGATGAGATTGCTTTTTTCCTCCGTCGATTTGCGAATCATTTGGGACCTTCATTTGTTTTAAGAAAGAGGAAAATATCGTTTATTGAAGGAAATATGGCTTCTTTGGTACATATTTTACATATATTCAATTTTATGATCCTAAACTTGGTGAGGACCCACCTGAGATTCAAGCACGAATTGCTAGAGCATACACTAGTGGCTATAAATGCTGGCATCCCTCAAACTTTTCCATCCAAATTGATTAACATAAAACTTCCGCTCAAAATTCTGACAATTGATTCATTATTAAAAATTATTTTTTAAGACAGCAGTTAGAATTTTACATAAAAGGCCGAAGTTTTTAGTTTAATCTTCAATTTTTACATTCCTTAAAGTATCAATGATTTCTTATAGGATCTGTTATAAAATTTCTGTAAAGTAATCGTACAAATTTATCAATCGTTAATGTTATAAACAGGTGGTTGCATAATTTTTTGGGGGAGAACCAAATATTATTAGTGTTTTTTTCTCATTGTTTAGTAATTGACATCACGATTTTTAGTCGCTTGCGACTCTAGGTCGGTCGGTCGGTCGGGCCGTCCGTCTGTCGGTCCCCGTTTTTCTTATTTTTGTATTGGTAATAACATTTTAACTATTAAGCTGATTTTAACGAAATTTGAAATCCGTATGTTGTTTTAAATTCTCGTTCGAATGATATAATTGCCAACGTACTCTAAATGTTAGCCCTGGAATTATTTTGGGGGGGCTTAGACATCATAACTATTCGGCTGATTCTAACGAAATTTCAAACCCTTATGTTGTTTTACATTCTCTTTCAAATTATATAATTGCAAAGGTTCTCCCAAGGTTAGTCGGCGGATTATTTGGCAATAACTTCATAACTATTCGGCCGATTCTAACGAAATTTGAAACCCTTATTCATAAATATTCGGCCGATTCTAATGAAATTTAAAACCCTTATGTTGTTTTGTTTTTCATTCTCTTCTGAATAATATAATTGACAAGGTCCTCGCTAGGTTAGTCTGGGAATTGTTGAAAGTTTTGAAGAACGTAAGGTCACTAATCAGAATAAGTGAGAGCACGCGACTTTGGTCAATTAACCTTGTTGAAAGCCAAAATGCTTCAACCAGCTTCATAATCATTGTCATTTGTGATCATTATGGTTCCCGAATGCTCGGAATCCATTTTTAGAAAGTAGAAGCATCATAACATTTGGAAATGAGGGAATGGAATTTTCCCTAGGAAATATCAAGAAAAATTCCAATGGTCAGTCATTAGACAAGATAGACAAAGGAAAGGACTGCCCAGAAATACCTCATATTCACGGGTTAGGTTTATCAGAGTGATACCTTGCACAAACTGCAACATACTGCTTCAGAAATAAATTAAACATTGTCGATTGAGCCAAGGTCTCCGCCACGATGGATTAGGGAAGCTTTACTTTTCAGTCGAGTGAGAGCTAAGAAACCCCTGTTGAGATATTGGAATAGATCGAAAAGGTAAGCTTGGGATAAACAGCATCAAACCATGTGGTCGATGAGTAAAAAAAAAAGATTTTTCGGATGATGATTTCAGGTTCGAAATTTTTACTCCAACGTTGAGTTTTCAAAAAGAGGGGAAGTTCATAGTGCCCATGTTGATATTTAACAGAGGGACTGTTTTAGTTTGGTGTTCTTTCGCCGGCGATTCAGCAGGAGATCTTTATTAAATACCAAATAAATTAGACTAACATTACTACTCGTATCATCTAATATTGCAGCAACATGCTATTCCATCTACCCCAGCTGGACAATGAATTTAAATACACGTCCAGACTCTGTCGTAGTTACTTTGAGAAGAAAGAACAAAAAAGACAACTTATAATCATGGACGGACACTCGTCTCATGATTGCAATATTGCTGAACTTTTGTGGGATTTAAAATACCTCTACTAATTCACTTACTTTCATTTTCATGTGTTTATTAGTGAATTATTTAACCTTTGGGAGATTAGGTGGTTGCCAGTATTTATAACCAGTAGTGTATGTGAATGAAAGACTTAATAAAATATGAAAAACCCGCTAAACAAAAATATACGTAATTCATCGCTTTCCTCACCCACAAGTGGAAGGTCAGGTAAAACATGGTCAGCCTTGCTGCCCTGACATCTGGAGAATCGCGTTCCTTCTAGACTTCAACGTCGGTAGTTTGCCCTCCCGGTGAAAATACCTGCAGGAGGGTCACGGTTGGTTGTCTTTTCACTTGTTCGCTTCCTTTACCTTCAGCACTTTCTTCAAAGATCCTGCAGGAGATGACCTCGTTAGTATGTTGCTTTAAATACCAGAAAAAACCGCATCGCAGTCATGTCTACTCGGAGGAGATGAATCAATGGAAGTTGAGGAGATGAAAAGGGGATAAAAAGAACATAGGTAGCCGAAATTATTATCAAGAAAAATGTGAAAAATGCAAAAAAAAATACCTAATTCACACTTAAATTGTGGATGAGAGAAAAACATTGAAAGCAGCCACGAACTTAGTGGAATGTCACAAAACCAATCCTACAGCATCAAGAGAAGTGCATCCTTCTTACTCTTCTACAAACTTCTTTAATGGAGAGGAGGCATTTGTAGTGTTTGTATCTCATTTTTCTTGATGAAAAGTTTTCCATCTTTTGCTGCAGAACAAAAATCAGATATAAAAATCTTTTGATTTAAAATACTAGAAATTTTTCTCTCCTATTTGGAAAAAAAACCTCCTACAAGATAATAAATGAAAATAAAAGTGAGAAAGGTAAAATCATTAAATTACATATATGTAAATAGAAAAAAACGTTGAAGTTTCATTTATTAATTGTTTTACATCCAGGGACACAGGTATCACAAGATGGGCGTCATATTTGAAGATCTCTACAAAGGCTTTTTGCCTTCAATGTGAAAGGAGTGCAGGTCTGGTTTGTTCCATCCTTCTCTCAAATCTCTCAAGTAGTCTCGTGTGTTCCTTTGTACTTTCTACACATTTTACATTTTCTAAATCATATTACTTTCAATACAAGCCTTTTATAAAATACTCTGGTGGATATTGTCCAGTCGATTTTCTCTTTTTTGCGGAGCGGGTGAGGCTCAAAAATAATCATACTGAACTCCCGAATACACAAAAGGGATCTTTCAGGAAGCAGAATGTCTTCCAAATAGGACAAAGAGCGAGAGATCTATTTCCTGGAGAGGGTGTGCGTTGGGGAAAGTATGAACACCCTCTCTCTGCGAAAAGCGAGCGCTGTGTAAACAGGAGGGATGTTCGTTTCTTCTCTTTTGTTTGCGGGAAACCGAATGGATGGTGAATCCGTGGGTGGCAACAGCTTTCGAAGGTTATATGGGAGAACATTCTTAATAAAATAACATCCACACATGGACGCTCCAATGGACAAATAAAAGAGAAATGATTGAAAGGAGACCGCACTTCAAACGAAAACAAATTCAATTCGGGATCTTAAATGGAATTTATACACAATACGAATCAAAACTGCAATAAATAAACATCAGAAAAATGAACGTGGCAAAATGGAATGTCGTAAAAATGGAATGGACGTAAAAATAATCGGATGCATAGATCAGTGTATCGAAAAACTACAAAATCAAAAGCCTACATACATTTATTCTCATTACATGACAACTCTGTTAAGATACCAGTTCTTTCTTCCCGTTTTCTCTGAGCCTATAGAACATGCGACCCAATTTTTCTTCAGGACGAAATCAACCACCTTATCTGCAATTTCATCGAACCATTGGGTTGAGAAATAAGCTCTTGCGGGTTTATCAAATTTATTCATAACCATTAACAATTTTAGAAAAACTTCATTTTTAATTGATAACAATATGCAATTTATCAATAATGTATTCTTCGTTGTTATTTACGACTTCTTCCCAACGTTCGACTAGTTTTTCGATGCCTCTGCAATAAAAATCTCTGGATTTTGACTCGAAAAATTCGTCTAATCAGGTTCTTAATCCCACATCAGTATTGAACGAAACGCCGCGCACATTGGTGGAGAGCGATAGGAACAGATGCAAATCCGATGGAGCCAAGTCTGGCGAATATGAAGGATGCGGAAGGATTTGCCAATTAAACGTTTGGATGGCGTCTTTTGTCATATTGGCAATGTGAGGACGAGCATTGCCGTGTTGCAGAAGGACTCCATCACGTCGATGAGGTCGCTTTTCACGAATAGCTTTGGCGAGTCGATGCATTTGTTGAACCTAGAGTTTTGCATTGACAATCTCGTTGTTCGCAAGGAGCTCATGAAGAATGACGCCTTCACAATCCCACCACACACACAGCATCGTCTTTTGTGGATGAATTCCTTGCTTTATTCGCGGAAGTGGTTTTTTATTGGGGCTAAGCCATTGTTTTCGATGGTTCATGTTGACATAAATACACCACTTTTCGTCGCCAGTGATGATGCGGTGAAGAAATCTGTCCTTATATCCACGAGTAGCCTTGTGACGAGCAAGCAAACATGCGACAATCGTGGAGCGTTGAAGTTTGTTGCTTTCGCTCAAAGCGTGGGGAACCCATACACCGAGTTTTTGAACTTTCCTCATCGAATGAAGGTGATTCACTACAGTTTTCTTATCATACGCTATTTGTACAGCTAATTCTTTAGTCGATTGAGGAAGATTTTCATGAAGAAAGTCGTTCAATCGATCTTAATCCAACTTAATGGGGCGACCAAAACGTTCTTCGTCATTAAGATAGAAATGACCTTTTTTTAAACGTGAAAACCACCCTTTAGCTGTCCTTTCTGATAAAGCATTTTCTCCGTACACAGCACAAATATCACGACGAGCTTTGGCTGCGTTTGCATTGTTCCCGTCTCGATTGAAATTGAATAACAACAAGTGTCGAAAATGCGCCTTTCTTACAATTTGACATTACATTTTGAGGGTACAGAACAAAAATTAAATTAACACAACTTTTAAATAAACCGCAATGACTTATTACTCAACTTCAAGACGTAGCCTGAGCAAAAGCCTAATAATCTAAGCTGTTGAGACGTAGCCTAACCTTCGCAAATTTTGCTTTCATTATTTATTATTGTTTCTTAATATGTGCACAAATCACGTCAACAAAACTTAAATCAACACAACATTAAAAAAAATGCAAGAACTTATTCCTCAACCTAATGAAATAGCAAATTTATTTCATATGCAGATGCCATTCTAAGGAAGAAAAAAACTTCTATTCTATCTCCACAACCCAACGGGAGGATTTTAAAAAATATATTAGTTTCGCATATGCTCCAGCCTTAGCACCTTAAAATCGTATGCGAACGGAAATTACATAAATATTCCATTTAAATATTCGAATATCATACAAAAATCTTTGACCAAACTGCGTCCCACCAACCATATCGCAGGCGTATATCTAATCCCTTGCCAAAATCATAATTTGTCATACATCGGATAGTCTAGTCACTTTGGTAAGAGGATAAGAGAACACCAAGCAGATATAAGAAGGGGTGCAATTTCATCAATTCTCTTTGCGCACATTTAAAATTCTGACCATAGAATTGATTTCAACCAAGCATAAATTACTTATAAATCAAACAATTATATCGAGAGGAGAATTGCAGAATCAATTATCATTAAAAAAGTCGATAATTTTAATTTATCTGAAGAGCAATATAAATTCCACAAATATATCTCGAACAATGTTTCTAAACTTATCTATAACCTGCCGGAACCAGTCCTTTACGGTAATTAGAAATTTGCTTTCGGATCTACGTAGATATTAATGTTTTCCAGTTTGTTTCCTCTGTTTTGGGTTTTTTTAAAATCTTTTGTTCAACTTTGTATACTGGAGTCACTTGCCTTGTATTTCATTATACAGTTGATTTTGGCATCATGCCCAAACTAGTCCTGTCTTTTTAATAAACAGATTCAAATATTGTGGTTTATTATGTTTCTTTGCACTGGATAGACTACGAAGTCGTGGCCAGCAGAAAAGGAAACAACAGGCGTTCTGACTGTGTCCACAGGCCAGAATTCATCAAACAACTGCAGGACATGGTGATGGAAGACCCGAACAAGGAAATTCGAGCTTTAGCAAGAGAAATTGGTGTTAGAGTTACCACCATGAAGGTATTCATGGATGTGAACTTTCGCTACCACTCGTAAAAGAGAAACAAGGGGAAAAAATCTTTCAGACAAGGCCAAGGAGAAACGCTTGGCGAAGACACCGAAACTCAAGAATAAGCTAAAGCATCATGATGAATCGGAGGCGAGCTAGTTCTTTTCATATGAAAGATGAAAGCCACTTCTGCCAGAACCAGATCACCACCTCCAGAACAAAGCATGACTTGCCAACAATCCATGTGACGTTTCCTTCGGTGTCTCCAGTGAAATTAAAGTTATGCCACTCTAATTCTTTGGGCAAGTCCTAAGCTTAATTCAAAATGCTATGTCGAGCTGCTGGAACCTTTTCTAAGCCCGTGGATGGACAGGATTGCTGCTGGAAGGCCAAACCTCCAGAAAATTCAGAAGTGTTTATCAAATAATTTCTAAGATTTCACCACCGCTACCTTTTAGGCTTCTAATTCCCTCGATTTTCGCCACATTTATTACTATGTGTAGTACACGGTTAAGGAATATACCTACCGCTCAGTCTGCAACACCGAGGCCGACCTGGTGACCAAGATTAAGGAGGTGTTCGAAGATCTTCCCAAGGAAACAGTGAGAAATGCATGAACCAGGATTCGAAGCTGTCCTGAAGCCGTATTGGAAGCTGAGAGCCGTTACTTTGAGGAAAGTGTTCCCTTTTGCCCATAACCTACTTGATAGTTTTTGAAGTTTTAAAATACATTTATTTTTGTTTGAGATATTACATATTATTTTTATTTTATGCAAAGCGTCGAATTTTGCCCTAACACCATATCTATCTATCAATCTAAATCTCTCTCTCTCTCTCTCTCTCTCTCTATATATATATATATATATATATATATATATATATATATATATATATATATATATATATATAAGACCATGCAATCGATCCAAAGATTCTATTTGATGATACTATTTTCAGCAAATAAAAGTGTAAATAAAATTTAAAAAAACAATAGAAGAGATGTATAAATTATAAAATGGCATAAAATTGCAATAAAAATTTAATCTATACTAATATTATTAGAGATTATTAATTTATAGGGATATGATGGAGATATCTGATATTAAAAATAAATAAAACATAATAGGTAAAAATTTCTATAAAATTATGTCAAATCAAATATCGTTACACTAACAGTTGATAAAACTACTAGCAATTATGAAGGGTTGGTAATAACTAATATGAAATCTTTGTTAAGGGGAGGAGGCTTTGGTTGGTTAGATAAAATTGATTGGTTGTGTAATATTTGTATGTAAATTAGGGGAATCGAAAAGTAATGTCACATTTTCAAGCAAATAGCTTCAAGTCATGCTACAAATAGGGTTAAAATTGAAATGTATGTTCAGAATTTCAGATCACAGTCTAATGGTTACGCTTTTGGCTACAATTGAAATTTTAGTTTACTTTTAGATAAGGAATAGAGAAAACGTCTTTAATGAGTCGTGGGTTTGCTATTGCAGGCTTTACAAATTTCCTAAAGGAAACAATGCAACACGTGCAATTAAATACATATTCACTGTTTACAATGATAGAGTGAGTATTTGGCAATGTTAAACGTGGTTTAGTAAGTTTATGGACGCTGTTTTTTATCTCTCAGCTGGACATCGATCATGAAACTGAATCGTTCTTGATAATGGCGCCGTGAAAGCAGCGATTGAATATGAGCCGCGTCAAAGTATCTAAAACTTATCTTAGAACCTTAATAAATCTTGGAACCTCAACAATAAACGGAAGAAGCAGTAGCTATCCCCAATGGAACTCCTGTCTCAACACTTAGAACGGCAGTGTATGCAAAGGAAGGTTTTGTTCTGCCTATAGTGGAATATGAGTTATTGTTCACTTTAAATTATTATTGGAACCATCAATGATCTCCTTTATTATCAATAGTTTCGACTTATGACTGAGGATAAAACAAACACTCAAAGACATCTCCAAAAGGAGCAGTTGGAAGTTTTCTGAAATCTTATACTGGCCCACGTTGCACCAAAATAAAATTTAAAGTAAGAGAATCTGAATGGATATTGCCCTAAAACGGTACTGTTTCCTTATGCTAATAGTCCCTTTTTGGATTAGTCCGAAAACACTGTAATCAAATGACCGATATTTTTTTACCTAACTTGGGGGAGCTGTGTAAGCCATGCAATACTACAAAAATAATAACGAGCGCCTAAAGATACTGCCAGAACCCCTAAAGAAATGAAAAGAACTCATGCAAGGTTTTTAGGAGCGAAAGTTCTGAAATTAAGACCATCGTTTTCCTGAATTTCAACGTTCGGACAAAAAAAGAATTTAATCAATTTTATAGCGGTAAATACGCTCAACATTATAATCTATATATCTCTTAACATTAAAGGATAAACAGACTAGTTATTTTAGTAATCAATTTGTTAATTGTATGAGTAAATAAATCACATTTTACTTTTCGTCAATTTGAGGCACCATAAAACCGATTTAAAAACAAAATAAAACAGGAAAATAATAATTTTGGTTTTATAATTACAAGAATCGGTGTAAAACCTGTAGGTCATGATTACAATCTCATTTTTATATTTAATTTAAATCAAATTATATCATGAACATAAAAAGAAATTGGTGACTACCATAAAAATGAGATATGGTGGCATTTGAGAACCATTGAAGGGATGTTTCCAGACGCCACCTTGTATGCGCATTAAAAAAAAAATAATATAATAGTTTTGTCTTATTTTGGAAGAATTAATATATCTTTAATTATAAGCAAGACGTATACAATAAACTTAACTTCCCAAATCTTTCTATTTGAATGTGTTAGACTATAAATATGAATTAATTTTGTTTATCGACGGCCCTAATTGTGAAATCATTGTATCGAAGAAAAGTGAGGATAATTATCTTATTAATTTCCTAATTGTAGGAAATTAATAAGATAATTATCCTCACTTTTCCTCGATAGAATGATTTCATAATTAGGGCTGTAATTGTAGGAATCTATACTTGTGCATGGTTTTGTAAAGTAAATAGATTTAACCAGAATGTGCAAATTTAACCTTATTTTGAACTAAATCATATGTATAAAAGTTAGTTCCACTTTTCAAGTGTTAAATACCGCCGTTTGTGCGAGCTGTTCATGTCAAAGGGAAATTGAAAAGTGTCTCAAAACGAAGACTAATTTCTAAGAAGAATAATATATACGAAGAGTTTTAGATATAGAGAGAGATTCACCTGAAATCTTTCCAACTTCCCGGCGAATAAAGAATACTGAATCCAGCATCCAAGATTTCTTTGCCATCAAAGAAATCCCTGATCACCTTTACCCAACTGGCAATCAAGAAAGAAGATAACTATACAGTTTTGGAGTCAGTGCATTACGTAAAAAGAATACTAGTAGAATGGTCCGGTTACCACCAAGCCATACCCAGTAACCTATCGGGCTACCCAGGAGTGGTACCAAAACTAGGTGACAAATCTCCTTTGGTAACCGAATCCATCCACAACTGGGCAACAACACCATCTAAAACTAGTGAACCTCTTACGTCAAACAATAATAGTGATCAAACAGAAATGGATTCACCAAGAGGGCAACAAGCTGCTTACTTTACACACCAATAAGTGGAACTTGCCAATTCAATCATCATTACGCCTCCCGCCTCTGTCGCTGCAGACAGCGACAGAAATAAAGATAGTTTCATACAGAAATTACATTGAAACTATAATGAGAGGTAGTTATTCCGTTACTTCTAAGGGGGCCCAACGCTTAACATCATTTTCGATAGGAAAATTCACTCATTCATACACTTGCAAAACCAGTGCTGCAAGTCGCAAGACGGCTAAGTCACGCGTAATTTTACCGATACCAAATTTAACACTCATAATTTTCCAAATCTATGTTAAATTGGATTTACATTTTACCTCATCCTTGTATGGCCTACCCCGTTTAATTATTCTAGATCATATTCTGTCGGAACGATCGTTGATCCGTGTGCGAGCTTCAAAGACTACTTCAAGCAGGGCCAACGCAACTCTCCTGATAATGAGTGGCTATACTTTAGTTTGAAATTATGGACTTCTCTAATTAATAAGATTTCTACCATTTTTGTTTTAAAAAATCATTATAATGATAAATTATTTGTGACTGAGGGCAATCTATTGCTTTGTTTGAATTTTGGATATGATTAAAAATACCTGATTTAATATTGGCTAGCCTGACATCACCTTTGTGTTCAATTACGTCTATTTTCAAACCATCTGCTTCATTAGTTTTATCTTTGGTTTAGGTCGAAGGGAGGAATTTCAAAATGGTAAAAAGGTATTTAAAAGTGGGCTGGTTATAAAAAACACAGCTTAATGCAATTTGTCTATCACATTTATTTTCTCCCGCACTTAAAGAATTAAGTGATGTCCATTCTCCCAACACACCCAGCTCTACATCTCCATTAACCAATCTGAATTTTTTTCCCTTTCAACTCTCTTATCCTTGTGTCGGTGTCGTATTTGATCCTCCAGAGATCTCTTTTCTTTGGCTTTGATATACCCGTCCGCTACCTTGAGGAACATCAGGTACTCCCTGCATAGGGGTAAATAGGGCAGGCTCCATCGCTAGGTTGACCTGGAAAAGCTAAGCTGGTATGTTCCTCTTTATTCTTCTATGCATCCACTTTTTCTACGGATATCCGCTCTTTATTTTGTTTACCCACAGGAGTTGATTGTGAAACTGAGACGAACGCTACTGATATACTAAAACATGGAGGACCAGCATGGCCTCCTTGTCCTAGTGCCCGTAGGATATCTGGTCTAACATCCTATGTAGACTGTTAAACCTGGTATCCTGAAGAACTTCACATCCGCACGGCTACCTGGAAATAGTAAAGGCATGGCTCACTGGTTTAACTTGAATTATTTGGCAAGGCTGAAAAAGCTGGTGCATCTCCTCTTTTTCCTCTATGTACTCACTTTCTTCTACGACTATCCATATTATTTTCTCTGCCTGCAAGAAGATGGATGGTGTAGCCGGGGTAAAACCTGTATGGATTGCTGTACTTGTTACCTGGAGCAGCATTATGTCTTTCCAGACCAAGTATCCGCAAGGAGGGAAAGACACACGCTGCTTGATCTAAGCTTTGTGTCTCCTTTCTTCTTGAGAAAAAGGTTCTGGCAATTAGGCCGCAGACAGAATATTATATCGAAATACTTAGGATTTTATCTTGTCTCCCTGGTTCAACTTGAGACATTCTACGCTTTCCAAGTTTAGAAAGAACCCTCTGCGCCTGACCCTTCCAGGCCTGAAAAATAAGAACCCTTATGCCGGTTCTAACCTATCCTCACCCTCGACACTCCTAGGCTTTGCAGGGAAATCGAGACTCAGGATCATCTAAACGATGAGGAATCCCTGGGTCTGAATCCGGCTCAGTGGGTAAAAGTTTCTAGAAAATAGCCTCTTGAGAATCTCTACGGACAAAGTTCTAAGAGCTTTAACTCCAGAAAACTTAGGGCTATTCCCGTGAGGGTCTTAACTTCGAAGAATATCACTGAATCTTCTCCAAGTTAGGCCTGGAGGTTGTATTCCTTCAATGGAATTTTGGTGGTGATTGCCTGAATGTGATACGGGGCTAAGACAGAAGCGATATGCCTAAATGCGTTATAAAGGCCGCTCAACGATTTGACCATAAAAGAATTTCGCCGAGATAAGGCTAGGTTCTAGTGTGTTTCATAACACGAACGACGTTCTTCTTGGCGGGCATACGCCTAATGGGAAAACTCCTCTTGCAGATAAGGGGATGCGATTCAAAACATCCTAATCAAGTTTTCACAGGAACTCCTCCCATCATTAAAGAGAACGGGCCCGCAATCTTGGCCCTACGTCCGTGGCGAAGTCCTTCGCGACCGCATTCTTCACATTCCTTTAGCCGGGATGCTGCTCGGCAACATTCGTTGCACTCTGTGAAGTTCCTAAACGCTGTCGAATGGACTTTAACTCCAGAGGCGTAGAACCTTTCAACAGCATGTTTACGCTAAGTGAGTTACGATCCGTTCTCGCTTTATGCGCAAACATGGCTTTTGTTCCAAACAATATCATTATGCCTTGCTTTTATATATATATGTGAGTTAGACATAGTATTTTTGTTTGATTTTTTCCAGATTATCTTGACTGAGGGTATTCTGTGCTTGCTTTGGAAAACCCAAAAGAGAGATCATTTTACCACGGCTGGTTTCCGCTAAATGCCTCCAAACACATGCGTTTGCAAGTTGATAGAGAAATTGGTAAATGTTAGAGAGCCATTTTTCTCGACAGCGGAAACCACTAGCCTTAGGCACAGTTAGACTTCCGCAAGATTCACTCCACTTCTGGTGCTCTACTCTGCAAGGAAAATGCTAACTGCAGGGTTTTCTCTCATAAATGGCAAAACACCACTATTTTTCAATCTGGAGAATGCCTATGATAAAGCATAGCAATATAGTATTATGTAGAACATATAGACCATGAGAGTGAGGGGGCACCTCCCAATCTTAATATCTGAATTTTGACGAGATTGTTCCTAAGCGCGGACTGCACCTGGAAGTGTTAGATTTGCACCTTTTTCTTCGTCTTGTTTTCAACCGACTCCTCCCCTGTGAGGCCTATATCGGCAGCCTTAGAGTCTCTTGTACACAATACATTGGCATTCTTCGTTCTGTAATGTACATCAAACGGGGTACTAATAAGGCTACCGCCTTGTTTTATCATGTGGTTTTTGTTTACTCAAATCATTAAAATGTATGTCAGTTTTACGGTTCAGAGGCTGATCACTACTTTTGAAAGGTGGACTCGATTCACTACACCAGTGTCCGTTTGGTGACCGGTGCCTTTCTCACGTCTCCTAGTGAGACCTTACTTGTCGAAGCCGGGGAGATATCAAATGATCTGCGCTCTACACAATGCATTATATACTGGTACGCTCGTGCCCAGCGTCTCCATCGCGGGCCATCGGATATCACTGCATTCGCCGATCGATCTCGATGGTGTATATGCTGCTGATAGACACCTATGGTGTCTATAGTTCTTCCCATGACGCTGCCCTGAGCAGCACCACCTTTGACTATTTGTTGCCAGGCCTCTGCCCTCAAAGCTTCTAAAATGCCTGTTGTATGGCATCCGGCCTTTGTAGAACAGACTTCAATTCACGGCGGAGCTGTGCCACTGTACACATATGACTCTAGTTCCAATAAGAAATTCGGCTTTCACGCAGTGTCTCCTGTGTTTAAAGTTAGCGAGGGCTTAGCAGGCACTACGTCTAGTTGCAATATAACAGTCGGTGGGGGAGATAATTGGTTGTATCCAGTTCAGAGACTGGATCAGGATCTATAGCGAGACAAAGTCCACTCTGAGTGTTCTCTGGAAATTTGAATTTCCACACCCTCTGGTCCACGGTATCTGTGATGCCACGGCTGTTGCTGGGTTCCTGAACATATGGGAATTAAGATAAATGAGCAGGCAATAAAGCCATTAAAAAGGACTGGGCGATCATATCAGCATTTCTCTCTTCCCCACACTGCTCACATGGCAAGAATCTGGTCAGCCTTACATGCTGCTTGGCAAAGTGGATGACATATTTCCGACGGAAAAATAGACCTACCTCACCGCCAATGCCTCGTCGGCTTTAGTTCGCTTTCTGTCATCTTCAAATGAGTGCCATCGCGTATCGCATCGCCAAATGCTGAAGCGCCTTACCGCGATTACTGGGTGGTCACCAAGACTACTCAGCCAAGTCTGGTCGAATGTTTCAGTCGGGGTGTTTTTGCCGCACCTTATCTGTCTTAGTACCGGGACGAGTGGGGTCGCTAGCAGCGTGCATTAGGGGCACGCTTGTATACCGGTGGGAGGCGGGTTTCCTCCCTTATGCCTGGGATTGCTTTTTATTTTTGCCTAGCTGTGGTTGTTGCTGGTTATGGGTCGTTTTCGCTTGTTTCTTTGTTGTTTTTTTATTTTTCTTTTAACATTGGCTTTTATATAAGCTGGTGTAAGTACGGCGACCTATACTTTTGTAAACAGTCGCCAGAAGAGACCATCAAAGGATAGTCTTTGAAATTACGTAAGTGGGGATTATTGGCTCAGCATGAGCAAAATTGGAAAATTGCGTGGTAGCCTATCAGAATTTTTTTTGCTGCAGAGGTTTAGCCTTACCAGTAGTCTCATGCTGCCTTGCAGACTGTTGCCTTAGTAAAGGGCTACCACTAACTGAGTAGCCTTATTGATATACATTGGTGTTTTAGGATGATGGAACTTTTGACCAAAATTTTAATGCTTTCTTTCGCCCTCATTAGGGTGTAAACAGGCATGATTATATTAAGGCTGGATTCTCTATATATTTAGATGTTTTATTACTATGGATAGTAGTGTAAGCTTTCCAAGCTCGTTGGATTGTTTTATGGAATTTTTTGAGCATACATAGTGTTTCTTACAAACGCAAACGTTAGGGTTCGGGTATGTCTATAATTTTGGCAGGTTATGTGGAGGTGCTCTTTGGTGTTCTATGTTCCGTGGTTTGTTCAGTGAGGAGAGAGAGTCAGTTGAAAAGGACGGTAGTCATGAATCATTCTCTTGTGGCCTAGTAGGGGTCAAGCGAGAAACACTTCTTGTCTTATTTATTTACTGCAGGCAGTGGTGCAGCTACTGATGGAGTCTCGTAGCTGTCGTAGATGGTAGTGACCATTAATAGGTCATTTCCTTTGTCATTCATTCCTTATTGTCATTGTGTAAAATTTGGTGTAATTCTTTAGAGTTGTTGCCGTTCCCCAGGCTACCTAGTGAACAGTTCCGTGTCTCTATAGTAGGTAAGTTTATTGGGTAGTAAGGGCTATTTTGTTGCCATATTTGCGACTATGTTAGCCTTATCCATCTCCTTGATGCCTATATGGCTTTGACACCAGTAGAAGCTTATCTCGCATGGAAGGCTACTTAGTTGGTTCAGGATATTTATAGATAGTGTATGATCTGCGCTTTGAGGTTGTAAGGTTGACAGAGTACTTTGAGAGTGAGAATTTTGTGAAATTAGCAGATGTGTTATTTAATTGAATGTGAGGCCACAAAGATAGCCATGAGTTCTGCAGACAAGATTGATGCGCAAGTTGATTATTTTGTTGTTTTTGTTCCATAAGGAAGGGCAGCCACGCATGCTACCCCATCGATGGTTTTTAAGCCATTAGTAAAGATGGTTTGTTTTGTTTAATGGATGGGCTGGTGATTTTTTGAGCGTGTGGAGAGGTTGGTTGAGAGAGATTGTTGATCTTGATTGGTGAATTATTGGTGGAAGTTCGTAAGGGTTGGTAGCAACCATGGGAGAGTTCAAAAGCATTTCTCTTCTAGTAAAATTTGATTCTTATATATGTAGTGTTACTATGTGTGTGTTTTTACTCTTGTGTAAACAGATAGTACATGCATGGTATGAAGTTCCGCAGATCTCTAATAAGCTCTTTCCATGTCATCCTTTAGTTGAAGATGAGATATAAGTATCTTAGATCCGTCTTAAAGGTGATGAGCTGTTGAGGTAAATACAGGGGAAAGAGGATGATATTCCTTCTTCTGATTAATGTTACCGCGATGGTTTTATGGTTGATATGGTAGAAATATTGCTTACTCGTTTATCGTCGGACCGTATTTACGGCTTGTTAAACGTTGCTGACTACTTCAGGTGGGAGGTGGGCGGAGAAAAATTGTGGAATCGTCCATATATAATGAGCACTAAAATGAGTGTGGAATCTGTAATGGTATAACACTTATTGCTACAATCAACAAAGTGATACTTAGGATGCTTCCCTGTGAAACCCCCTCGTACTGGATACCCATGCCCGGGATGGGCTTCATGGAGGTCCACAGTGAAGCATCTTACGGTCAGGAAGTTCTTAACGAAATGGTCCAGAGGACCTTTGACTCCAAGGTGGTCCATTTGATCTCGGGTGTGGCTGATCCATACCGTGTAGTAAGCATTGGAGAAATAAAACAGATGGCAGTTAAAATTCCGTCTTCGGCGAGCGACCAACCAATATCATGTTGCAACTTGGAAAAGAGTTCGAGGACAGACCGATGTTTCCTTTCACCGTAATCTCTAGCAGACATGAGCTTGTTAGCTTCTAGAAACCCTTTTAATCTGGCAGTTACCATATGTTCTAGGAGTTTTCCAAGAAATAGTTAGGAGTAAAGGATAATTTCTGGGCTTCATGAAAGGTAAGACTTTGCCTGGCGCCATTCTTCCGGAAAAAAGCTGTTTTGCTTTATCTAATTGTATATTTTCAGGAGTTGTTGATGCAGATCAGGTTAATTGTGTGGATGATATCGTACTATATCTGATCGTATCCAGGCACAGTGTTTGGGTAGTCTGAAAAGGAGGTCTCTAGTTCTAAAAGAGAGAAAAATTTGTTGTAATAGAGATCACTCCATGTTGCATTAAGAGGGATGGTCGAAATGGTCTTTTGAAATAATACTAAGGGGTTATCAAATTATGTTTGTAACGGACTGTGGTTTGATAACAAGGCCGTATATTCAAATTGAGGTGTGGAGGATAAGGAAAGTGACGGTGTTTTTATGTGCGGGGAGGCTTACTCTTCGGTTTTGAATTGAGGGCGTTGTGCGTCCTAGCAGGTTCGTTGAGTTGTTCTAGTTTGCACTATAGTGATGGAGTTAAATTTGAAGTTTCTATTATTTGTAAAGGTTGTCTTAGTAATTGTGTTGATGGCGTATAAGGGGAGTTTCTAAATGCATTCGTACTGCGATATCCTGCACCCACTTGGTAGCTCTGGATACCGAACCAGAGCATACGGATTCTTACTCTTTTGAAGTGGTGGTGATTTTCGCCGCAGTTGAAAGATCTTTCGTTTATCGTAGAGATTACATGGTGGTATTTCCATGAAGAATACTTGAAGCAAAGCCTTTATTTCACCTTCCAATATTTGGATGGATGACGAAAAGTGGGTAGAGCTATTCCCTGATGGGAATCGTGGTTCCGGAAAATTTTATGATTTGGATTATACGTCGTTGATTCATTTATATATTTTTTTTATATTGATACGCTTCCTATGTTGGGACAATCATCTTCAGGTAGCTTTTTAATTATTTAGTAGGTAAATTTGTCCGAGAGCTTGGGGCCTAGCAAAAAAGCAAAGAAGACTTAAAAGTACAGTGCTTACATTAGTAATATGACCGTTCTTATCTATTCCGTTTTTGTTTGGGGAGTTGTAAAAGCGATAAGGTTAATAGAGATTACCTCCGACCTGGCTTTAACTAAGTTTATTCGGATTGGTGTATATAGAGAATTCTGGTAGCTTTTCTCGTTGGATTTACTGGTAATGTACAGGTAACAGCAAGCTGGCTAGAATAAATGTATTGAGTGTTATGGCTCTTTGTTTTGTGGTCATTTAGTTCGGAATTTATAGACAAATATATTGAATTCGCCACTTCTGCCTTTGGCGGCCCACACTTACTCCATCAAGGAAACTGCATACTGCGCCACTTTTAATTGACCCCGACCGCCGCTTCGAGAAGGGGTGAGATACGCCTTCTCCATCATCCTGTGGGACTCCCAGAGCAGACCCACACATAGCACGGTAGGCTGGTCGGATTGACGAAACTCTGGCTTTTAGAATGAATTTCGATCCTTCATAACCCTGAATTATTTCCGCGTATCGATTTATTAGATATGTACAGATCTTTCTATGTTACCACCTACTTCTAGATGGAGTAATTTGTAGGCCATGCCTTATATCCAAAACTTATCATATGCCTTCTTGACATTGCGTGATATCCCAAGGTCAAGTATTTTGGGGCTTTGGTTTTATATATTTTAGTTATGATGGGTATCTCTTTCCTTTCTGAATTTGAACTGGAAGTATTTGTACAACTGAAAAATTACGTCTTCTATTAACTATTTTTCCCATTACTTTCCAGAGAAAGGTCCTGAGAAATATTGGTCTATAATTTGCTAATCGTAAGGGAGGCTTACCTGACGTGAGAATTAGAATTTTTTTTTTTGAATCACTGATGATAGAATCCAATTTTAATACACTATTTAGGAGCTTCGTTATTCCCTTTGTTATTTTTTGTGGCTTTCGTGAAATTAATTTTTATTATTCCCGTTGCGTAAGTTGATTTCTGTTTGAAGAAGCCGAGTGCGCTTATTACTTAAATGGTGGTTCTGGGTTGTTTCTATGAGCGTTGTTTCTTAAGTATTTTTCCACCATTTCTTCTCTGGATAGGTAAAAAGTATTACTTTCTTCCGGCTTTCTATCGAAAAAATTTTCCCAGTTTTTTAAATTTTCTTGGATTTCAGGGATTTCATGAATAATAATCCCTGCTTATCTTCTATTTTTTTCTCGGTATTCTGGTATTGTCTCTTTTAGTCTTTTTATTGCCATCTATGTATTTCGGAAGCACGTTTCTTCATCTATCTTCCTGAATATCGTTCATTCAATTAGTGACTTGTCTTTTCGTCAATCAGAAACGTCATCTCTTCTATCAGTCTTTTTAATTCACGCTTGGCTTCGTTATTTGAACAGTGTGGTTATATAGGTTATATTATTCTTTTAGTTTGTTTGCTATTTTTTCATTTCCTCACTCCACTTCAGGTGAGCTAGGGTTCTATATTTAAGCTCAGAGACCCACTCCTTTTCTGCTTCCGTTAGTTTTCATGTGGTGTCAATGAGCTCCGACTCGCGGGTTTCCTTTATACCACCCTCCAGTAGCCATGGAGCATGTGTTTTCAGTTTTTCCCCAAAATGGCCCCATTTACATAACTTTTGTGTATAATTTTCTGATTAAAACTAGCACCTGTATAGGGTTCTAAGCTCGAGTTATACGGTAGCTTTATGATGCGATAGTAGACTGCATGTTCATGCTGTATGCCATGTTTATTTTAGTGAGCAAAATAGTATCTTTGTTCATTTAGCCTGACTCGCTACAACAAGCATTGAGGTCTACTTTGAGCATTGTTTCATGTACGCTGCTGAATATCTCGATGATGGCGTGGATAGGTAAGCAACTTCGCTTGGCGTGTTTGGCGATGTCCATTCTTATGGTTCGGTTCCTTATCTGTAGTCTTAATTCTTTACTTTCTCTTCCTTTTTCAGTTATTTTGATATTTTGAACGATTGTTTCTACAATAGTGGGAGATCGATCTGGAAGATTTTAATGTTGCCCGCCATGAGCAGCAACTTACTTTCTTCCTCTTCTTGTTTTGTGTCGTAGATCCATTTGAATGATCAATTTTTTTATAATTTTTTGATATTTTATTCGTAGAAGAGAGAATGCTTCGTTGATGAATATCTTGACTTTGAAGTCCTTGGCTCCGTAGTCACACAAACATGCTCTTCTCTCGTCCATTTCGTTTTCTTGCTTTCTGTTTTCTCTGGTTCTACTCTCTTGCCATTTGTTTTAATGTTTTTTTCTGACGTTGCTGGCTCTTCCTCTCTGTTCAAGAGGAGTCTGATATGCTACTCTCTCTCTCTCTCATTTTTCTCTGTTTTATAATTTTTCTTATTCTTCCTATTCTGCTGTTAGGAAACTATTTAGACTAGAATCTTCTTTTTTGCTATTAGTTGTTTATCTCTATAATTTGTTTTACCTCCTCGGATTAGAAGTTTTTTCATTTGTTTGTATTAATCTATATGATCAATAAGTTTTTTCATTTGTTTCCATTGATTTATGTGGTCAGGGGGGTCTTGAGAGCTAATGATGACTAGATTCCTGGGGATGGTTGCTTCTCAGGGCGCAGGGAACTACGTTTTCATTAGCCCATTTTACTACAGTAGGAAATTAGTTGTCAAGAATGGACTAAGCTTTGCTATTTTATGGATATAGAAATACATTAAACCGGTAATAATGTCAAATCCCTTAACCCTGCAATCTTGAGTACCACTTTCTCCTCTTTCATTCCTTGATTGTTGCTTTAGTCACATTCGGGTAGGTCTTATTACTTTTTGTTTATTTTTTTAATAGTTTTGGGTACAAAATATCCATTCTTTTAAGGCAAGTTATCGCCATATTTCTCTGGTTTCTACCACAAATATTTCACTTGTAGTTTCTGGTGCATTCTCTCCAAAAATGGCTCCTCTTGCAAACACTCAGAGCACCCTTCCCTTTCCTTATCGAGCAGTTGTTTAAAGTATACGCTTCAGGCGAATTTCATGGAAACCATATTTGAAAATTCACTAAAGCATCTCTTTCTATGTTTACGGCAGGTTCTCATGTCAAAGGCTAGAATCCCATTTGTTCTGCCCCGGTTACATTTCTGTTTTGGCACACACCACAAAGAAAACGTGGGTGTGATTTCCGAATTTTATTATGTATGCTATCTTCAGGTTTTGATTTCAGGATTCCATTTGCCCCTTAGAGCTACTCTTTCGTGGGGGAGTCAACACACAGATCTATTTTCAACAGTGTGTTGATGGCCTCAATTCTCTACCTAGAGACGAGCTTTTATGTAGCGTGTAGTAGGTGACAGAGCCAAATTATGGTCGGGATATCAAATTGTATAATCAAAGCTATCACCAATTTAATGTACAGGTTCCTTATGATCGTTCTTTTGCCTGGTTAAGTTTTCTCCATGATTGCTCATAAAGGTTATTCTTTTTCACTCGTGTTCCTTTATGATTACCATGGAGAGAATTGCTCGAATAGTTACTGTTTGTTTTTCGTGTTATCGTTAATGTGAGTGTTGAGTTTGATAAAGAGGATCGAAGCCTCCCATCCCAACCGTAAATGCGTCTTAAATAGATATACAAGTGAACTCTTGTGGGACCCTCTCACGAGCAAAAGCATGACGGATTTATTGTCAATACTGCCTCCTCAAGGAGTTAATTACATTAGCCAACAAATTTCAACTTTGTCTCTGCTACTTGAGTAAATGTTGTTGTATCTAACTAGTTTTGGTGCGCTGATTCCAAATCTGTGCTAAGATTACTCCTACCTCGTAAGGTTCCTGAGTTATGCAACTAGGCTCTATGGCTCACTTTGTCACCTTGGGTCAATTAATGATATAATTATTACGAGTTTGAGAAGAATGAGACGATTCTAGACAAAAGTTTAGAATCGGGGCACCCTATGTGGCATTATGTACGTCCTTTTGCAGACTCAAACAAGATATGTATTACATATAAAAGAGATAGTTCTCACCTAACTATAAATTTCTTCAAAAATGTTTGAGACTCTTGCTCTCTTGCTTGTACGTGGATATAGGATCTTCCCATTGTAGGAACCAGCAGTAGTCACCCATCATGTTTTCATTGAAGCGGCCTTGATACCTGCTTTCCCTCATTGCGATATCTCGGTGGAACCTTTTCCCATGTTCGTCACTAATATCACCCATATTTGATGGAAAAAAATCTAGATGCGAATGCAAGAAATGCATCTTAAGAGACACCCGACACCCATTTCGTTGATAGGCCTTCAGCATGTTGTCCACTAGTTCTTCATAATTTTCAGCCCTATGAATACCAAGAAAGTTCTGCACTATATGAACAAATGAATCCTATGCTGCTAACTTAAGTGGAGTTAGTTTATTTCTGAACTTCCTGTCACGTATCAATTCTCTGATCTCCGCCCTTACAAAAATGCCAGCTTTAAGTTTAGCATCGGTTTTCTTTGCATCAAATTACTCCTTTATATACTGAAATCCATCAGAATCATGGGTCATTGCTTTAACAAAATTCGTGATAAGGCCAAGTTTAATATGAAGTGGTGGAAGGTAGATCTTCTGTGGATGTACCAAAGGCATGTGCGTTACATTGTATAGGCTAACTATGTGTTCTTCTCTTTCGGGCTACTTTTTGACAATATAATGGTTCCTGTCGTCACGGCTGTTCCATAGGCATAAGAAGCACATATTCTTTGTATATCTTAGCTGCAGTTCAAAAAGTAAAGAAATTACTTTTAGATCACTACAGATATTCCACTTATGATGCGAGTAATGAACACCTTCCAAAATAAATTTCATTGAGTCATATGTCTCTATCATCCCTACAATAAGTGCAACAGGAACTGAAGGTTTTTTCGTTACTATTGTGTACTAACACAGATTTGAGGCTAGCAGTGCTTACATCTATGAATAGTCTTCATTCATCAGGTAAATGCTCATTTCCTAGCTGATTTACGAGGCCATTAACATCAGTACACAAACAAGCAACATCTTTTTGGCGTTTACGGAAAGTAGATATTTTATCACCATCGTCTAGAAGATTCCACTGCTGTAGTCTAGAGCCCAACAGTTCTGCGTTCCTCTTTGACAATGGCAAATCCCTCACCAAATCATTCAATCTTTCCTGATTTATCAACTGGATCTTCTTTTCCTTAGAATCATCCTCATACATTTCATCGTCATTGTTGTTCTCCTCTTCAGGTGATAAATCATCTTCTTTAACTGCACTAGCTGATGGAGGAACTGGGATTGGCATATCCATATTTTACAGGACTGGTTTTATAGCTGACTTACAATCTGGATATACAATTTTTGACTTGTTTTTATTTGAGAATCCCGCAATATTTGTCATACAAAAGTAGAAATCAAAAACATGATTTGTTGGCTCACGCCATACCATTGGTACAGCAAAAGGCATACCCTTCCGTTTGCCATTTAACCACTGTGTGAGCCCCGTATAACACACAGTACAAGATTTGTGAGGTACCCAGAGCTTTTCTTGGTTACCAACTTTACAACTAAACTAATAATTGTATGCAGTTATCACTCTTTTAGCTAATTTTTTCCGCTAGTTGCTTGTTCAAAAGTTGTCTCGGCTATTTATATATCCTAGCCGATTCATCTTCTAAACTTACTTTGTATATATCCTATTATATACATATATACAATCTTATTTCATTTACAAATTAATGGAGAGTAAAATCTTTAGAAAAATGCAATTAATCACTATGTAAATAGCGTTTCAACACCACTATTATAATGGCTAAATTTGACAACGTGATAAAGCAGGAGTGTAACGCAGGAACCAAACACACACAACACATCCTCTCACTACGCTAGCCGAAGCAACACTGCCCATATATGTAACTAAAGCGTATGTGTGTAACTCAGGAACCTTACGTACTAGAACAATTCTGATTACAGATTCATAATCAGCATACTCGATTTATATGAATCACAAACTAATACCCAAGTAGCAAAATCATTGTTAACTAGTGAATTATCAGAGCTATTCCCAGCATACATAAGACGGTTGTGTGTCCCTCTCAGCCTAGGATTTATGGTATTGGAACGATTTTCCCCTAAAATTTTGAGCTAAATCTATAATTTTATATCCTCTTAGGGATTCAAAGTGGTCTAATCCCCAAACCTGCTTTCTTTGAGACCTCCAAATAACCCTCTTGAAGTGATTGACATATTTAGAATGAGATTATGAGTAGCAGTTCTCTTTTAGGGGAACATCAACACAGCGAATAAAAGGTATAAGTATTATCTGGTAAATTCTGAGTAGTAGATAAAAAGTTTAGAATTTGGAAAGTCAAGACAGAGCGTTTTGGTACATTTGCGTAATATCAACCAATGTGAATTCGAAAAATAGAAAAGTAAAACTGAAACTAACGAAAGTAATTGTTAAGAAATTGATGTTCTAGCTGCACTTTCCCTCTTGTGAGATGAAGCTCCCTAAAGGCCACCTGAAGAGAGACAAAGATATGAAAATGAGGAATAAGTGAAGAAAAAATTGTGAATTAGATTAGCTGGCTACGAGTATCTCTATTTTATTATTGTATTTTAAGGGATTTTTATAGGAATTATTTGTACGCAGTTTCTACTTGAAGTGTCTTAGCTGATGGTATGTAGCGCTTGTATGCTTTGTGATCTCGGTCCAACACGAGGTTATCTAGTACCTCTCTTTATGTTACCTGATACTCGGTCCTATATTCCTTTTCATCTCAACTGTAGGCATATATTGGTGAGATTTAAGCTTTTTATTCGTAGAGCTCTCTCAATGTTATAGACTCGTACGAATTTGCGTTAATGATAGATTTTTGAACCTAATGTTAAACTCTACAGTTTCGAAACGTTGATTTCCAGGCTATGTTTAGGGTTATTACTGTGTATAGTAGTTTTGTTTTAAAAATGAAGTATATAAGATGCTGAAGATAAATTTGACGGCTTGCATAAAATAAAACACATTCAATATTTCAGAAAAAATAAATGTATGCATTATAAAAAATTTCAAAATATAAGCCGTTTTATGGCTGTGAAATAACAGTTTACTCGAACACGGCAGTAAGGATTCTGACCTAGCGCATGCGTTCTTTATTATGTTCTTGTGAAGATTTTCGAAAACTTCTTTGATCTTGCGCCATTATCTTGGCGGTGGTGTCTTTCTTAGCCCCGCGCCACGCATAGTAAACCATGGGAGGACAATCGGTGGAGCTAAGAGAACAGAAAGCAGGGCTTGTAAATTCGTAGAAATTCTCCGACAACCATTTTTGACTTTTTCCAGATGTATGGCATTCCAGCAGCAACATATTTCAACCATGGTTTGGACACATCCAAAATCAATCAATCAATACTTGGAACGCCGCAAGTATTGTAGGCAAGTCATGGGTTGTTCTGGGTGTTGTGCGATTGGTCTAGACAGACGTTCTTTTCATATTAGAATAACCCGATTATCTCCTGCTCAACAGGAGCTTCTCAGGAGCTTCTTTGACTTGGCCAAATGATTCTTTTTGGCGTAAGCTCGTTAGATATCAGAATTTGTCCCTTACACATCTCTTACGAGTGATAGCGAAAGTCCAAACTCAGGAACGTCTTCATAATGGTGACTCCGATACCCATCTCTTTCGCTAAAGCCTTGATTTCAGTTTGTGGGTCTTCCCTCATATCTTTCATCAGTTGTTAGATGAATTCCGACGTTCGCACAGAGTCAGAACAACAGGTGTGTCCTTTTCTGCTTCGCATGGCTTTGTATTCTCCGTCATAGCTGTCTATGTCACCTCCTAATGACTTTAGAGTGCTCACAGAGCATGTAGCAAAGTCATAACCACGATATTTTGATACCTGGCGCGAATAATCATAATACATATTAACTCTTTTCAAATATTTGGAAAGCTTGAATCCTCTATGTCAGTAAACTTTTTCTTAACTAAAATTCTACCGTATGCTCTCCAACGTCGTTGGAGAGCCCTAACACATTGCACATGTATTTTTCTTGTTTATTTTTCCTTGGATAGCGTTGCACTAGAAAGTATCCTACTCACTTGGTTGGGCATAGCACAACTCACGTGACTTTGTCCATGCATTTGATATTGTGTGTTCGAAAAGGGGTTAGGTTTGGGTATGATCCTCGTTTATATGGTATGGAGAGTTGGCCTCATGCATTAGAGCGGGTCATACTCTATAATTTTATGAAACAGGTGATAAGGGGTATTCAAATGATAAATATTGGGGGAAAGAACATACTTTTGGCCAAAAAGTTAAATTCTGATTGATCTAACCTACATCAATTTGAAGTTGAAATATTGTTAGTTCTAGGCCATTGACTATATTTTACAATTATTTTAATTACCCATAAAATATCAAATTTTCCGCTTTCTATCATCAATACCTTTATGTAGTCTGAAAGATATTTGTCTAAAAAAATTTAAAAATGTATTAGAGAGACATGAGAAGTAGGAAACCTATTAAAAATGACCCTTAATTTAGTTTAGTCTAACTCCAAAATTGCAAGTAGCCAGTACTTATTACCTCAGTGGAAGGCAATATTCCAGTAGTATTGCCAGTTCTGGTAACTATTGTAACTAGTTACTGTTTATAGAGCATTTAAATTTTATTTGGATGCTAGTAAAGGCTGTGGATCATTTTAGAATAACATATAATTATTTGATAGAGATTATTTCTTAATCTAAGTGCCATCCTTCCATTTGCAGATTTATCTGCGATTAGTGTGACAAGTTTTCATCTGACTAATTTTGTTGGGACTGGGCAAGAGCTGATGGTGTCTGAGTTACCAACAATAAAAGATATTTTGAGGTACGGCATCTACCTGAAGGAGCAAAGTGAAGATGACCGGAGAAATTAAGAAGTGGACCAGCTGGTAGAAGACATGTATCAGGGCTTGATTAATCAGTGGACCAAAGCTAATACTCTCTTCAAACCACCTGTTGTAAATCAAAAGGTCACAATAATAGCAAAACTTAAGCAGGTGTGGAAGGAGGCAGTAAAGGTTTCCCTTGGTAAAGGAAAAATTAAAGTAAAAGAGAGGTTCATTGCAAAACTAGATAAGTTATTTGATATATTGAAACGCAAATATCAACTTTCCAGTTGTGGGGAAGTAGGTTGTAATGGCTGTGAGACTGAAGCCCACATTAACTGCTGTTGTAGTAAAGAGAAAAAAAATACCTACTAGGGAACTAGCCTTTATTAGAGGACAAAAGGAGAAGGTTTGAAGTAAAGGTACCTTTCAAATTGGAGATCCTGATATTCCAGAGCATAATAGACAATTAAGAGCTTCAGAAAGGCAAGAAAAAGAAAGAAGAGCAGAAAAAAAGAGAAAAAGTAAGGAGGAAAGCGATGTTTTAGCAGGAAAAGCAGCAAGAAAAGAAATCGAGCATTTTTTGGCAGAAGGTGAAGATCTGAAGGCAGAAAATTCTGATCGTAACAACAATTTGGGTGATGAAGTAACTTTTGAAGCTGCCCAAGAGCCGGAATCTTCCCCCAGGAATAGATAGAATTATGATAAAATTCCAATTATTGCTCTTGTTAGTATAAGGTATGGTGTCGGATCGAGACGAACTGCAGCTATAGCAACAGCAGCTTTAATAGATGCTGGATTCATTACTGAGGAAGATACAAGTAAGGTAATTAATAAGAATAAAGTTAAGAGAGCACAGAAAAAGCTAATGACAGTTATTGAACATGAGTTTGAGGAAAACTTAAGGAAGGATGGAAGAATTTCTTGTGTTCTCTTTGATAGACGAATTGACAGTGGTGGGCAGTCCGTCAGTAACGATGACGGAAGGTTCGTCAGTCTGTCACTGACGGACTCCCATTTCGCTGACGACTGACGAAAACATTATTTGCCGAAGGTCGTCTTTGCTTTTCGGGTTAGTGACGGTTCGGGTGACGGCCGAAAATCGCTTCATCGGCCCTTATTCCGTCAGTGTTTCAAAGTTTCTGTCAGTCGCCAGTCCGCCAGCGAAACGGGAGTCCGTCAGTGACGGACTGACGCACCTTCCATCATCGGTACTGACGGACTGCCCACCACAGCGAATTGATGTGACAGATTTTAGGATGGAGACAGAGGGGAGTAAAAAATTGTTTCCAGCAAAAATAAATGCGGAGTATAACACTGTCATCAGCGAGCCTAGGAGCAATTATCTCTTCCAATTTGTCCCAGAAAAGGCTACAAAAAAAGAATCACATGCAGAGGAGATTGCTAAGGCTATGTTTGGATAGCTGATGGAAAGGGGTTTGGAAAAAAGCTTAATGGCCATTGGAGGAGACTCCACGAATGTAAACATAGGTGTAAATGCAAGAGTAATGCGAAAAATGGAGCTCCATTAAGGCAGAAAGCTTGTTTGGTTGGTCTGTAACCTGCACACTGGGGAACTCCCTCTCCTTCATCTAATTATCAACCTGGATGGCCCAACACTATCTGACAACAGATATTACGGACCGATAGGAAAACTCGTTGACTCTGTTACAGACTTGGATATCAACCCAAATTTCACTCAAATATCTTTAGGTCCTCCTCTTACCAAGATACCTCAGTAAGTGGTGCAAGATTTTTCCACTGATCAACCCTACGGCTATAGAATTGTATCGGCAATCAGAGATGCAGTGCTTCCTACAGGGCTTTCTCTATTGGAAATATGACCAGACGACCACAGTCGCTGGCTG
Source organism: Ceratothoa steindachneri (assembly GCA_963969495.1). Lineage (NCBI taxonomy): Eukaryota > Metazoa > Arthropoda > Malacostraca > Isopoda > Cymothoidae > Ceratothoa > Ceratothoa steindachneri. The sequence continues at coordinate 73,022,825 of OZ018326.1, read as the reverse complement.
ATCACAGCCAACAGACTTCTTCGGCTGTGGGTGTCAAAGCATGAGCTCAAAGGAAAAGCCTTTAAGAATCTAGGACTGATTGTTGAGTTCATCATTAGTGTATATTACCCATGCTGGCTTTACATTAAGATTAAGCACTCTTAGACCGAGGGACCTAGGTACATTCTTTATCAAATTCACTGCCTTAAGTCTCAGAGGAAGGAGGTGTTAGATATTGTTTTGCTAACTGTTAAGAGATCAGCTTGGTATGCATACAGTGAAGCCATCCTCCAAACCTTCCTATGCTCTGAAGATCATGTGGAGAGAACTGAAGTGGTGAAAAGAATCCAGACCATCAGGGGAGAAGGGGACCCAGACATAAATTGTGATGCTACCAGGATTGGAGATCTGATCAATTGGTCAGAGGATGTCTCTGAGCCACCTCTCACTTGCTCTTTAAGTATTTCTGAATTGAAAAACTTCATTGACTCTCCTATGAAAGTACCTGACTGGCCTTGTCATACACAAAGCATTAAGAGGGTTGTAATAATGGTGACTGTGGCTTCTTCCAAGTATTTCTCACATGAAAAGAGGGATGGAGGAATCAGGGCACAAGAGACAAGTAGACGTCTGATGTTTAAGAACGAGTCAAAGCAAGATTTGTGTGCTCTGATGAAGTTTAACTTTTGAATATGACCCAAAGTGACCCATGCATCTATATGTGGAGCTTTGCATACACTTTTCTCACTCAATAAACATGTAAATTTGAGGTTACTTTGTGTTTATGTGTACTTTGATTAAATAAAAATAGGTTACATAAGCTCGTGACGAAGGGGAAAAATTTACTTTTATTTAAATGGAAATTGATGTAGGTAGGAGCAATTGTATAATAAAATAAAGTTTTTTTCAAAATCTACACCGGAAAATCTATCATTTAGGCACCCATCATTAAAGGATTTAATGAAAATATATGGTTGTCCCAAAGTATGACCCGCCCTATTCATGCATCTACCCTAAGGAACCCACGAGAGCAGATTGATGGTGTTCTCAGCGTGTCCATCGATTGAAATGACTGTGTGCCTGACTGAGAAATACATGTAGAGATTTTTTATATATGTGACACGGGCCCAAGCCTAGTTAATTTGTATTAGAGGAAATTATTCAAAACTTTGTCGAAGGATTTTTTACATCTCTGCAAATCACGTTCACCAGTCATCTAGATGCTAGTCTAGCTCCTGAATGCTTGTACAGGAGGGCTATCACGGTTTTAATGCCTCTCATTTTTCGGAAACTGTGTTTTTATTGATTTCGCAGAGAGCGTTTGAGAGCTTATTGTTCAGCACCTTTTTTACGACTTTCTCAATTATTGACAGTAGACCTCGGCGTGTAATTCATTATTTTGGTTGGCCAGCCTCTCTTGCTTGGGAATTAAAATGATTTGGAGTTTTTAGATATGTGTAAACGTTTCCTGCTGTCAAGGAATCGTTGCAGACCTTTAGCATTTTGGCTCTGAATATGAGGCCTGTGGCTTTTTGTTTGAAAAAGCGATGGCCGATTCCTTCTAGACCTAGGTGATTAACCCGCCTTTATAGGCCTCCATGTAAAGCCTGGCCAGGTCTGATATCCTATTCGGAGTGAAGCTCTGCTCACGCTTTCCATGTACTTCCTTTGCTTTTTGTTGAGTTGAATTTTTGATACATATTAATCTCTCAACCTGCTTTTTACGTGCCATTAATCTATGTTTATTTTTCGTATATTTGTATTGCAACCATTGTCAATTCCGATTCACGAGATATCATCATGTTTATTGACAGGATCAAGATTAAAGAGACCAGGGAATATATGAAGTTAAGAGAGGAGTTAATGAAGGAGGATTTAACAATATTTGAATGCTCCTTCATTAACTCCTCTCCGAAATTCAATATATCCCCCGGTCTCTTTAAACTTGAGCCTGTTATTTCAAATGAAATTGTCCATGTTAATCCTTAGCTCTTTGATTAATTTACCTTGTTATATTTCTTTTGCTCTTTGAATAATGTATTTATATTTGCGTATAAATGAATTCATAGTTATGCGACTTAAATTACTACATTTCACACACACGATTTCACACTTTGGTATTTTGGAAGAGATTTTATCTATGTCTTTACTCTTTCTGTACCTGCTTTTAAATCCTCTTTTCTGATAATGTACTTCTACATTTTGGCGCCCACTCATAATGTATCCATTATATATATATATATATATATATATATATATATATATATATATATATATATATATATATATATATATATATATATATATATATATATGCATATATGAGAGAGACGCAATTATAGTATGTGGATAAAAGGGCAATGTCTTATGCGATATCCTCTCGTGACTGACGGAAGTGCTTAGTTAGCTATAAAATTGCCCTTTTAACCGTATATATATATATATATATATATATATATATATATATATATATATATATATATATATATATATATATATATTATTGAGGATAAATCCCAGAGCCACGAGAAACGGATGCAGCATCTTTTAATTTTTCACAACGTTTCGAAAACTACAAGTTTTCATCTTCAGGCTAGAATAAGTTTACAAAGTTAATATATATGAAGAAAACTTGAAAATGCCAACAAGACATTATTTTAAAAATGTGACCAATTATAAAATATCAGTTTTTCCATTGCATTTACAGAAACTATTATTGCAATTCGTTCTACTGTTTCCTTTGCCGCATCAATAGCAGGTAGTAGTTTTCCATACCAGTGAAGGAGGATCGGTCCTTCAACAGACAACGAAGCTTTGTCTTCATTGTATGTTGCCTCTCTTACTTGCTTTCTGGAACGTCGTATAGAACTCCTGGGAAGTGTCATAGCTGCGATATCCTGACCTCAGTACATTTAGATTTGATTTAATTGTTATTGTCAGAAATTTTATTTAGAAGCCAGAAATTCTGTTAAAACTAGAATTTGAAATATTTTCATAGAGGAGGGGCGTTAACAAAAATTTGAAAGACTAAAGTAATGGAATTTCAATAAATTAGAAAAATTAAGCCGAGCAAAAATATAAAACTCAAAAATATATATATATCCTAGAAGAAATAGTCGTCGTTGACCGAGAGAGGGACTGGGAAGAAATTGGGGAAGAGGGGAAGGCAGGATAAAGTGGTTGAGAGGGGAGAGAGAAAATGGAGAGGTAGAGTGGTGGAGGTATAGAGTGGTGAAGGTGGAAAGGAGGACTAAGAGAGAGTGGGAGATGTGGGAGAGGGAGAGGGTAGTGAAAAGAAGAGGGAATAGGTGGGGAGAAGGAGAAGAGGGGGGAGATAATTTTTCTCTCGGTTTGAGAGGGGAGAGGGCGAGGGAGAGAGGGGTTTATGGGAGAGGTGTAGAGGGGCAGATAGAGGGGGGAGGGAAGAAAGGAGCTTTATTTTATTATATATAAATATATATATATATATATATATATATATATATATATATATATATATATATATATATATATATATATATATATATATCATAATGAACTATAACGTTGATGTCAATTCGGTTAGGTAAGCCTAAGAGTAACAATTCCTTAATCCGCTTGAAAAATTTGCTAGAGTTTCTGAACCCTCTTCAGGAGCACTACCCATATGACTGCCAACTGCGCATTTTTGTAAAAAGAAAAATTTCAAGAATTCTTTTGTAAGATTTGCCTTTTGTAAACTTTAACGGAAAACGAAAAATTGCAAGCTCTTTTTGCGGTTCTTCACCCATCTATTTATTTTTTCTTATGATGAACATTAACATCCATGTCAATTCAGTTAAGTAAGCGTAAGGGTAATAATATCTTAATCCGCTAGAAAAGTCTCCTGAAGTTCCTCAACCATCTTCACGAGCGCCACCGATACCAATGGGCAACCATCCTTTATTTCTGTTCAAATTTTCTCTTTGTAGAGTAATGGATAGTAGCTCAGTCTTATGGGTAGTGCTTCTAAAGAGGGTTGAGGAACTACATGAGACTTTTCTATTGGAAATATATATATTTATATAGCGAGAGAAGATGGTCTTTAGTTGGCAGGGTCATCAGTTCCATAGGAACATGAGGCATCTCGTGCGTACGACAGTAAATTCAACATTCAGGTTTCGTTTCTGAGGGTGCTCACTAAATAAAACCCTATTTGAATTTATAAAAAAATTAGTAAGAATAAATTTATTTGCGAAAAAATTTAAGTGAGTGATTGATAAATGTGTGACAATTGAGGATTAGGGAGTAGATTCTTAGTCTCTCAAGAATCTGTCCAAGACTTGAAGAGTTTAAACTAAAAATATTGATAAATGGTGTAGGGAGTCAGTTTGATCCTATTTAAGATTTCAGTATATGTGCGGTGTTGAGAAGTGTCATGGGCTGGCACTGAAGAAATAGAGGTACCATTTGGGATAGAATATGTGGAGAAATCATAATTTGCCGGGCCAATGGGTCCTTGAAGAGTATATGAGTGTTGATATTTCTTAAATGGCGCTTTGTATGGTGTCTAAAAATTATGGCGCATGTGTGTGTCTTTGAGAAAAACATGAGTGCAAGTGTAAAACTCTTTCGAAATGAAAGTATCTTGTTTCAAAAGGGGCCTCGGAGTTATTGAGGCAAGTGAGTTCATGCAGCTTTGATGTCGTTGAATTTTTTTTTGCTGTAAAGAGTCAGTGTGTCGGTGACAAATAATTCACCTGGAATTCGTAAATGAGTGCTATAAACAGTTTGCGGGTGAGAATATCCCCTCTCTTGACTAGGATTGTTACGCAGAACAAGCAGAGTCGCGGGTAAATTTTTTACACAACCAAAAGGGTTTCTTTGGAGTAATAGGGAGCCTTTTAGGGCACGGCATCATCTCTCTAGTAAAGAGTTATCATAGGCGTTTGCCGGCGAGAAAAATGTTTTATGGCAGTTAGCTTGAGTAGTTCCTGAATAATCCGGAATGTACCAGTGATTATTTTAACAGGAGAAACAAATCTTGAGATATAATGAGTAAAAAAGAGACAATCTCACACACCCCGATGTCATGTGATTATTTTAACAAGAGAAACAAATCTTGAGATATAATGAGTAAAAATGAGTCAATCTCACACACTCCGATGTCATGTCTTTTAATAGATATGCCTCAATCCATTTGTAGCCTTCCTGAGTTAACGGAAATCCACTCACTAAATCGTCATGAATTGCGTGTAATATGGATTTTGTGCAGTGAATTGTGTAAGAGGCTGTTTTGTGTGTCGTTGTACATTAACCTTCTGACATGAAAGGCAATTGCGAACCCGTAACCAAACATTTTGTCTCATTTCTTTTAAAAATATCGGTCTGAGATAGACTTGAGAGTGGCTCTAGTACTCAAATGGCCGAGATTATGATAAAAATTAAAGATTAGTTTGCGAAAATCGGAAATTACCAAGAGTCATACAAAATATTGTAATATATTGCAAATGAAGCAGTGAGATGAGGATTGAAGTGCTACTTTGATAAAATTTAAGGGGAAGGGAGTGGTATCATTGTTTTGTATTTGTAAGAGCTGCATAGTCAATAAAGGAAGGAACAGATGACATGAGATGTTGATGTTGATGCATGTTGATTACATGTTGCAATTGATTATGTGCGTTTTAGTGAAGACTTAACTACGGATATCTTTCTCTACAATAATACAAACGTCATTTGTATATTGTGAAATGGACTCGAATGAAAGGGCTTCCTTAGAGGAGTGTGTTGAGGGATTTAGCAAAGCAATTTACGAGCTTGCAATTTTTAAGCAGGAAGAAACTTGTCCCTTCAAGTAGATGTTGTAAGTGCTTTAATTCCGAGCGACGAAAAGCTTTGCTAGAAAAGACTAGAACTTTTCAATTATTTGTATGATTTTGCTTGACGATGGCACAGAAGCCAAGATTTGATGGATTAGTAATGAGACGTAATGGGCAGTCTCAATTTTGATATGCCAAAATGGTAGAATTAATGATGTCCTTCTCTATGACATCGAGTGCATTCTTGGCTCAGTTGTCCAATTTCATAGCTGAATTGGGGTGACGTATATTTGCATCGTTTATTAATGTCGCGAGGGGGATTGAAGTTGTGGATTCGTGTTGAATGAATTTACGCATGAAGTTTACTAAACCTAAGAATCTTTGCAATTCGTGCAATGTTTTAGGGACAGGATAATATTTAATGCCGTGATTTTATCCTGTTGGAGAGATATGCCTTGTTAATTAACTCAATAACCAAGAAAGTCTAGTGCGTCTAACTAAAAGTTACATTTTGCAAGGTTTATCTGCAGCCCGTGTGATTACAATGTTTAGAAGCGCTGTTTGAGATGCTGAAAATGTTGAGTTTAGTTTCACTGGCTATGAGTATATGGTCTACATAAGAGAAAACGAATCCAAATCACCTTAAACATGGTTAATATGCATTTTAAATGTTTGTGATGAGTTCGACATTTTTTAAAGTTAAAACAAGTATTCATTAAGCATTAGGAGAGTCATCCTGGCCATCTTTTCAATATATATAGAGTCTACGGAATTTAGAAACAAATGTTGTAAAATTTTGCAGTTTTGCCGCGAAGCCGGTAAGATAAGGTAAGAAGTATTTATCTCTAACAGTCAGAGAATTAAATCGTATTTAGTCACAAGTAATGCGGTAGCTGCAAACTGATTTCTAAACAAGATGAACACAGAGAGATAGGGTGATTTAATCCCTCTAATCTTACCTTATTACAGCATAGTTTGTATGCTGTCCTTCACAACCCTTAACATTTTAGGAAAAAGGCATCTTGGACTCTAACAGACCGAGTGACCTACCACAACAATAAAATGATGGAAGGAGGAGGGAACGTTATGCGCTCTTTGGGAGCGCGCACACCGTTAAATACATGGTACCATCCACCAAATCCATTTTTTTAAATTAACCAAGAAATTAGTGCGCCAGGAATTCGGCATCTACATAATATAGCACATTGGGCATCACATATGAAAAACTTCCACAATAAATTGCGCCCAAGTTCTAATGAGAGGTTTAAAGTTTGAATGCCAAATGTACGAATAGGGATGCCAGAAAATGTGGTTAGAGGAATATGCGATTGCTTGTGGGACTGTGTTTGCACTAGGGTATAAAGTATAATACTAGTCCCAGACCAACCGACAATTAAAACCGCTTATGCGTTTGGAGTCATTGACGTATAAACAATGGTGGGGAGCGCACAATGATCCTATGTCATCCATCACTGTTGCCTGGAAAAATCCTGCTTGACGCCAGCTTGATGGCACCCGAGGAACTAGCGTTGTGTCGTTCAAATAGATTCACAGGGATACCAACAAATATCGTTCTCTAATGCAGGAGAGTGGCGAAGGCGATTGGATTAGGAATGAGGTAGGGCAGCAGAGCTGCGCGGCACGATGATGAGCGGTGATGCGGGAGAAGTTTGCCAGTTCTTATATTTGGAGTGGTAGAACTGACTCCAAATGTGACTCTAAATCACATTTGCAATGGCCGTTACTCGTGTATGCGAACTGCGGTTGAGGGCACGGGTGGCTGCGGTCACAAGCTGATCAAGATGGCTATCTGATACCAGAATATCGATGGCCTTTAGAATTTGCGGGGAGAAACGTCGAACAAAGGACTCCTGGAGAAAGTCCTAACTCACATTATTTCCCAGGGTGTCCCACGATCTCCGCAACAAATCATCAGGTGAAGGATGGAAGAGTTCGGAAATGCGAGCTAAAATCTCTATTTTTTGAGGAGTGGTAGGTGTATATTCTCTAAGATATCGTCCCAGAAAGGAGGATAAGAGAGGATTGCAAGATTCTTCAAAGGGGGGAAATACCATTTATTACCTTTAAAGGAAAGTCCCATTATTAGTGATTTTAGTTTGTGGGCCTCAGTAGTAAGGTTGCTAAGATTGAACAATAATTCAATTTTGGTATACCAAGAGTGCGAGGACGAGCTTCGAAATTTTGGTAGAAAGATAGCAGAAGCTAGACTTACCTTAGTGAAATCATTAGCCTTGTCCATTTCAGATATGTAGGTTGTCTTGCCGAAGCAGGTTGTCTGTTTGTGTCTCATTTGAGGTCAGTCAAATAGATTAAATTCACTCCAGAAAATGATGATGAGATGAAACTCCGCAAAATGATCTTTACAATTCACTCCATGGTCATCAATTTTAGCGAGAAAAAATGGTTTATGGTTAGTTAGCAAGGTCATCAGTTCCATAGGAACAAGGGTTTTCTTTAGCTTACGACTCTAAATTCGGGATTGATCTTTCCTTTCTGAGGGTCCTCGTCAAATAAATTGGTAACATGATTTACAAAAAATTTAGTAGGAATAACTTTATTTAAAACTTAATTTAAGTGAGTGATTGATAAATTTTAAACAGTCGAGGATATGAGGGCAGATTCTTAATGAGTCAAATATCCATGACGTGATTTGAAGCTAAGCAAAGTGAATGCGTGAAGCTAGTCCAATGGAATATAGTAGAATGACTAAGTGATGAATGAATGACTGAAAATTGAATGGAGTAAATGACTGGATAATATTCATGGTCTCACAATGAAAGTAAGTTTTTTATCTGTTTAAGAAAGTTGGAGTAAGCAGCTTTCACCAATAAGGTTTCTTGGGGGAGTGGCTTATCCCGAAGTAAATTGGTGTTTATTTTCTCTGTTTTCTTGGTAAGGGCAATAATAAGAATTCGTTAATCCGCTAGAAAGGTCTCCTGGAGTTTCTCAACTCTCTTCAGGAGCGTTACATATGCAACTAGGTAACCATCCATTTCTCTAACAAAAATTGAAGAAGACTTTTGTATAAGCTTAAGTTTAGCTTTAACACAAAAATGGAATGTGAATTTCCCAGAGGTTCTTCGCCCTTTCTATTTTTTTTATTTTTTAGAAATAAACAATAACGCTTTAGTTGATGCGGTTAGATAAGGGCAATAATAAAAATTCCTTAATCCGGTAGAAAAGTTTCCTGGTGTGCCTCAACCCTCTTCAGGAGTGTTACATATACGACTAGAAAACCATCCATTTCTGCAAAAAGAGAAATTTCAAGAAACCTTTAGTATAAGCTAACGTTTTACTTTAACAGAAAACAAGAAATATGAATCTTCTCGCGGATCTTCCCTCTTTCTATTTTTTTTATAGGAGAATATTATTTATTTGCGAAACTATTTTCGGTATGAAATTAGCTCCAAAAGATGCTAGTTCTCTATAATAACCTATCTTCGAAAAAAGAAAAGCTTACTACCCACCTGCGTCAACCGCACATATCTCTCACTCAGAAGCACCTGAAGCTTGCACAACAACATGTGAAAACTGTATAGTGCTTTAGTCAGCATCCAGTAAAGTTTGCAATACAAATTCGAAGAGAAGCACAATCATCAATACGAACCAGGTTCAGCTCATATTCCTCAGCAGTCGAATTACAAAAGCGTTCAAACCCCCATACTATGGAGTTAAACTAAGAAGGCAGCCAGCCACCTTAGTGCTAGGAGCATACACCCTAGGTTCTCATAATGTACGCCACACATACACATTTAGTTGGTTCCCGAACAGCTAATAGCACCTCCAACCCAATAGACCCCCCCCTTACCAGGCACGCAATGACCTGTAACCGATCATTTGCCCACAAAAAGCAATTGACCCTCAGCGAGGCTCATTCACTCCAAAGACCATCGTCACCGCAGAAGCGAAATCGCAAATAGGCACCCATGGCGTCTCTGATAATATCCACCTTCATCCCGACCGGATGGATGCCCAGGATCTTACAGAGCTCACTCAACCCCACCGTAAACAATACCTGCGGTTACCCCAGCACAGTTCTGCAGCCGTCGTACCAGAAGCCTCTACCTTAAAAAACACCTCCACAGAGAAGCAGACATTGGGAAACCTATGGGTGCTCAGGATCTCCCTAAATCCCCTTCTCCTCGCCGAACGCACAAAAGCTCGGATTAAACCTCCGATATGCAAACCCGCTCACCCACTACTAGAAAAGTCGAAAGACCTTCACCATCTTCCTCTATCTGTCGAGGGAGACAGTTATGTTTCCCCCTATTTTGTTGAAACGCTAATGCACTCCTCACAGCAGATGCAAAAAAAAAACCGAAAAGGGAAAAATCAAAAAAACTGTTCCATACCAATAAAGACCAATACATAACAGAATCCAGTGGCCACAAACCTTAGTAAACCAAATGGCACCAAGACCTCTGTCATAGCCAGACTGCAGGATAGCCATCTGCGGGATCGGAGCCATCTCAAAGGGACTAAGATTTCTAGTGGCGGACGAAAGCTCTAGCTGCGTCTGTCTCCAGGAAATCATGTTGAGAACACAAACACACCGAACGTTACCGTGCTACACATGCGTAACTACTGCAACTTCCAATGAGGCTGCACATATAGTGGTTGTGCCAACTACACACACCAAGATATCCCCATGCTGCTCTATATCTTAAACTCGCCCCTAGTAGCGATTACCGACTTCCTGCACATAGGAAAACGGTATGTAATCGTTAATTTCTCCATCTCCCAAGAGTCGGCTTACGAGACTTAATCCCCAAATTACCTATCACATTCATCACATTCCCATTAAGGGAGAATTTAACATCCGTCATCACGAATTTGAAGACAGCATTTGCAACGCTTGAGGGAACGAACAATCTAAATTAATAGAGACCCACCGACAAGGAATCATAAACCAAGTAGGAGGCACTTGACTCAAAGTACAAACGAGCACTCTATCAGCGCTCAATCTAGCCCACTTCTCACCCCACAACACAGTATAATTCAAATGACGTGTCTCCTGTGAGTTGAGAAGAAGCACAATTTCTTAATCGTCTCCTTCTCAAGCGAGGAAGTACCCACCTGAGATATGCCTCGTTGGAGAATAGACAGAAGGAATTCGTCAATATTTAGCAAACTTTTCAAATAGGAAGAAATTCATGTGAATGATATTGGAGAAACAAATGAAGCGTTGGAGGTATTTACATTAATTTTGGACAAATTGGCTACAAATCCATCGTATTTAGCTCAATACACCCCCACCGCCGACTGGTTTGCTGATGGAACCGGAAATGCTCTGAGGCACTAAAAACACAAAGCATACAGAACATACTCGTTAGGATAATACTTTGCTAAACTATCATATAGAGTGAGTGCAACATTCATGTTGGGTAGATTTCGGTTGAAAAGGAAGTCCACCTCTTTGAATTTTCCATCAAGGCAGTTCAAACCCTATAATTAGGAATTCACCAAGAAAGAGCTTGACACAGCTCTAACATCTTGTGACAACATAACCTCTGGCCCAGACATTATACAATAGGCTCTGCTACATCACCTGGACGGAGGAGAAAAGCGATTTATGGGTTTGAGAAGGGTTTCTCTCTTGTAGTTTTGATAGTCTGGCTAGTCAATGTGATCGTAGCTTCCTCAAGGTGAAAGGAAATTTCGAGCTGGATATCAACTCCTTTATTCGGGAGGGGAGGGGGGGCGAAGACCTACATTACAAGTAAATTTACAGGAAATAACTGCCTCTAACTGCGAAGAAACTAAACCAAATGCTCGCCAACAACGGCATGAGCCAGATGTGGTTCCCCACGTCCCCCTATCTGGAGATGTCTTTCAACTCCAAATGCTGCCAAATCAATTCACCCAACAAAGACATGATGAGAAAAAGCAGAAGGAAAAACCGAAGGAACTGAATAAAAGACCAGACTCAATAATTAAGGCAAGTAAGGAAAGGAAGGTTGCTGCCAAAGTAGCAAAACAAGGAAAAAAGAAGACCCAAAAGAATAAGGAAGAAACGGAATCTTCGGATTTTACGGATACAGAGGTCACGCCCAAAGATGGACACCGGGAGGCCAACAGACCGCACGACGCAAACGAGATAAACCTCTCAATATATACATCAGAGCAAAGACATGGATACCAACAAAGTATACTCAGGAATTAAAAAGAAATATTATAAGTGGGAGTTCGACGCACAGTGCGAAGAAGAAACTGTCGAGGAGACACTCTTCAATCATAATGTATTATTATAGAGATACATTCGAATAACTCACCTTGGCAGAATTCAAAAAATAAATGAACTGGAAAAACCGCCCCACAACACAAGGAAATACAAGTAACCAAAAAGGCTTGAATGCCTTCACGACGGAAGAAAGAGTGTGTATATATATATATATATATATATATATATATATATATATATATATATATATATATATATATATATATATATATATATGAATCCATTAAACAACATTGAAAGAGAAAACGGAATAATTTTTCCTTGCAGTAATATTTTTATTACATATTTTCGAAAAATCCGTGCACACTAAGGCAGCGAGCACCGCTTTGATCACAGTTAAAAGTATGCCGTTAGTACACTACGCTAGGCAACACTGCGTAGCATTCAAGGTTAGTTAAAGATGAAACAACAAAATATAATTTTATTTGCAAAGATCAAACTAAGAACTATGTATAAAATGCAAAAGAGAATTATTTAAATTTAAATAGTCTATTGATAATTATTATGAGGAGGGATTCTCAAATAAAATTAATTGATTAATGTTACTAGGCTCAGATTAAAAGCGGTAACTTGACAATAGTAATAATGGAGGGGGTTTCAGTTTTACGGGTCGGTGACATCGAGGAAGGTCCTTCTTGCGATGAAGCGAGTGGGTAACGATCCGATGAGGCAAGTGAGGGCACGACCCAATGAAGCAAGTGGGCCACGATCCGAATGAGGCAGGTGAGGTACGATCCGAACCAACCTTCCGATGAAGATAGCCAATCTTCAAAGATGAAGTTCGAGGGAGAATGTGGGATTACTCGTAATTCCACTTGGAGAGGAAACTTCTTTCCTCAAAGGTAATCGATGGAGATTTTCTTCGGTTCGATTAAACGAAAGGAAACTGTTGCGCAAATTCAAAGGTTGCCGATCAGAGAAGCTACCAATTGACTAGCGTAGAATCACGGCGGATAAAGTCTTGCTGGACTTAAGAATTGAGACGATGAGGATGGCCTTGTGGTACGTGCTGAACTCCTCGAACTACAGAATAACCCGAGTATTTCTCTCGTGCGTTACATAGTGATGAGGATAGGCTATATGAATCTGATCATTTAGTTCATTAATTATTCTGTCCTCGAAGTCTAAATCGAAGTTGTCAATATATTCCGGGGATATCTTAAAAATAGATGCCCAGAAGAGTAAATTCTTCCACAATTTTTTCTGTCTTCCTAATTTCTGTGTGATTTAGTCTGAGGGTTTTTTTACGTTTGTGTCTGTCATCCTTTTAGTCTTTTAACAGTTCGTCATGGTGTAAGTGAGTCGTTTTCTAATTTAAGTCAGTCTATTAAATTGTCTCAAAGTTCACTCTATTGGACTCTGATGAGTGTCATTAGTTCGTCGCGTATTTCTTGTGTTCGTCTGTGTGTAATTATGTTTGGGCGAGTGAGGTTTACTTGATTGATCTGTACCCTGTATTCCTCGCGAGAGATTTCATTTTAGGGGTCCAAGAAGGGGCAGGATGAGTTTTATATTTGACTCGGGGAATGGCTTCTTTATCAGCTATTATGAAATAATCGGCAATTTTAACCAACTCCTCGATGATCTCTTCTAAATTGGCATTAATTAAGTGGTCGGGAATATAATTTACGAGGAGTTGTTTATAAGCATCCCAGTTGGCGCGAGAGTAACTCTTGTGTTCTGAGATGGGGATTTAAATAGGGGTGTTTTTTTAAAATGGGATAACCTGGTGGTTGCCTGGGACAGGATGGCCTAGTCTAATGCAGTAATTATATGGGAACAAAGTGGTGATAAGCACTACTATGTGCGGTTTTGTGCGGGAAAGTTTGGTCCACTTATCGTCATAATTTGTCTGTCAATAAGTGTCTCGAGATTTCAGTCTTCTCGTTTGGTCAACGTACAATTTGACGCAGCACTCCTTGCATTGAGATCGCCGGCAAACAGAACGATTCTGCTGTGAGCACAAAGCTGCAGAAAGATGTGGATAGGAAAGTAGCCATTCCTTGGGGGATGGTACCCTGTTGCTATTACCAGGGGGACCAACTGCTGTACGGAGCTCCAAAGCTAAGTATGACTCATCGAGGTCACTTATTATTTTGAAGTCAAGACCTCTTTACACAGCAATTGCCCAGCCGTCAAATCGTTCTCCGATGTATTTTTTTGTTATGACTTCGTATACAAAATCTTTTGTTCTGCCTGTGTCTGTATTTATCCCTTGCTCTGAAAAGAATAAAACGCCTGGGCACATCGTCCTCATCATCGTCATCATTAAATATAATTTAAGAAGGTGATTTTTTTTAAAGTATTTAAATAATAATTTCATCTTAGTTTTATTATGACTTATGTTTCTCTTGTCAAAGTTATTTCGAATAATTCTTTTATAATATAAAAAAACGGTGAAGTTCAGAAATAAATATAAAAATCGAAATTTTATTAATTTTTTAAAACCCACAGAATTACAAATGGAAAAGTTAAGAAAATGTATTTTTATATATCTTCTTCTATAACTATATTTTAGCAACGTAATATTTTGAAAGGGGGGGAAATTTAGTTTAGAGTTCCTTTTTAAAATTATTATAATTGGCGTAGTTCAGAAAATTTATAAAAATGTAACCATGGTTGCTTTTTTTTAGATTTTAAATTTTAATCTTAATAGCAAAGCCATTGCCTAGTAATTTCATCTTAGTTTAGTTATGACTTAGGTTTTTTACCCAAGTTATTTCTAATAATTCTTTTATAATATTAAAAAACAAAATAGTGAGGTTCAGAAATAAATATAAGTATTGAAATTTTGTGAATTTTTTAAAACCCAAAGAATTACAAATGGTGAAGTTCAGAACATTTATTTTTACATGTCTTCTATAACTATATTTTAGCAACGTGATATTTTGAAAGGGGGGGAAATTTAGTTTAGTGTTGTTTTTTTTAATTATTATAATTGGGGAAGTTCAGAATTTTTTTTTGTTTTTCCTTTGCGTTTTTTTCTGAATTCTGCGTCTGTAAGAGAGGTCAAGATTTCGGGAGCCAGTTTGATTAAGCCTCGGAGTAAAGCCTTCTCGACTTCTCGTTCTGTGCAGTCGTCCGATGAGAATTCCCATTTGTATATTCCGTTTTTATACCGCCACACAAATAAATGGTAGACTTCTACCTTTGAAAAAGGGACCTTTCAGGGGCATACAGCTTCAAGTTTTCCTTGAATGATATACGCGCCTAGATTCTCGCTTATAAAATGAAGACGATCTCGGACGTCTCTGAGGCTGTGACATTTCTAGAGGCGGGGCAAGCGTTTGTGTGTTTTATTGTTCTGTTGTTTCTGCGTTGTTATGTTGCTTTGTGGGTGTGTTTGCATATTTTGCCGTTTAGCCTGGATCCGAGGGTCCCTGGAAACGGCTGGGGCATTCATTGCCAGAGGTAGGGAGCTTTTGGCAACTAGTCTCGTACTGGAGTTTGAGATTAATTTTTAAAATTTCCTGTGTCCGTAGATTCTCAGGGAACCACATTTCCTTCATCTCATTATGTCTTAGCATTTTATTGAGCTCGTTCGCAAAGGTGCCCGGAGGGGAGAGATTTAACAAGTTAGCATTAGAATTCAACACATAATTCTGGTCGAGTTTTCATACTCGACGTGCAGATATGTTTTGCTTTCCCGAGATTCAGCTACGACGGCTTTAGCAACCTTGGCATAGTTCGTGTTTGCTTTCGCTTCTTTGGCCAATATTTTATCATTAGATTTCCTTTTAACCATCTTGTGTGCTCCAGCACAGTTCAGGCACTTCAAGGAGGTGCTATTGCAACCCCTTAATGAATGAGCATCTGAAGAGCAAATGAAACACAAAGGACGTTACCTTTATGGCAGTTTGCCGTGGTGTGTTCCTTGTACTTATAGTACTCGAAACACATCTGGTGTTTGATAAAATGTGTCAGAAATGATGATCTTAAATACATGAGTTTAATCTTTAAATTTGATTATCTCAGCGACATTTGCCTAGGTGTGTGTTTTTTACACCTCTGCAAGTATTTTGCCCGCGGAGTGCTTCCCAACGCATAGATCGAGGCAGCAAAAGATGACGCTGCGATGTGTTTTAATTTGTGGTGGTGTATGAGGTTTTAGATTGATATTCTGTAGGGACTCTGCCACTTTTATGGAGATGAGTGCTTCTCAATCATCCTCCTTTGCGTAGAGAGCCGCATAGTCATTGTATATATCTATTAGTATGACGAGCGCTGTATTCAGATCCCCAAAACTTTAGCGCCCTCACCCCCCACGATCAAGCTTGGGGTCATCGTAGAGAGGCCTCAGTGTAATTGAAAAAATTTGCGTGTGATTGTATGTGTTTGTTTGTGTGCGAGTGTGTAAGTTAAAGAAAACGTATTACAAGGGTAGAAAAAAAGTTATTTAGAAAATATTCCACTCCTAGTCCCAAAATGTCTTTTTTCACCAGTCACTTTACCTTACTGAAGGGCGCTTTTCTAGGTCCGGAAAGGGTGATCTCCGTTAGAGAGCGACTTGATGAAGAGGTGAGGTGGGGGGCAAGTCCAGTCCCCGCCACAAGCTTCAAAAGAAAGGGTGAAAAAATTCACAATATTTAATAACACAAATTCGTGAATGCAGTTTTACTTATCGCTTTTTAAAAGCCTTCTCGATTTTTTAACACTGAAACTCGCGATTTTTTATTCACTAAACTAAAAAAATAAAACAAACTCAATTTCTTCACTTCACCGAGAGGTAAGAGAATTTCGTCTTGCTGCAGGCAACCAGAGCAGTCACAATGATTTACGATTTATTTAGTGAGAAAAATATACAAAAAGTTTTTCCGGATGTGTAAAATTAAATAAAAATATGTAAAAATAAATAGTCATAGTGGTGAAAGGTGGTAGTAAATTTTAGAGGAGAGGAGAAAGTTACAAGTTGGAGGATGAGAAAAGTAATTTTCTCACTGGAACCAATTTTGGGAAATTTTCATTCATATTCTTTAAATATATACATGTATAAGGGATATTAATGGGACTTATTATTAGTAGACATATTTCCTACTTGATGATTGACAATGGTTTATTTATTGCTGATAAAATCTTTGAGTATATATGCATAGGAAATGGAATTTTTAATATTTGGGTTTTTTTATTATTTCACCTATTTATTCACTTCAATTTTATATTTTTTAATTTTAGTTATTTCTTTTTAGATTAGATGTTAAGTTCTACTTATTTAAATCAAACTTTTCTTGATTAATTAAATTATTAATCACTTTTATCTAATTTAGTAGTCCTAGCTCTTCGTAATTCACTTTATTATTCTGATTATTATTAATCATTTTTGTTTTGTTTTTTTTAATTTAGTTGTATCACTTATGTTTTTGAATGCTAATTTTTAAACACTTTTACTATTATTCTAATCGTGGTAAGAACACTCTTGGACTAATTTCTTAGTGACTTGTTAATTTAGTTGTATCATTTTTTTATTATTATAATCTTATATATTTACTTTGAACTGCTTTTATTATTTCAGTTTAGTCACTTTATTATTGTTACTAATTTCAGTCACTTTTAAAAACACGTATTTTTATATTATTCACTTTTATCGCACACTAGCTGTATCATTTATTATTATTATTATTATTATTATCTTATTTACTTACTTTAAATTGCTGTTATTATTTCACTTTATTATTGTTACCAATTTTAGTTATTTTCTTTTTAAAACACAAATTTTCATATTATTCACTGTGTTCACTTTATTTGTCTATCTCGGATGTCTTTTGTCCATTTTTTTATAGTCTTGAAAACCAACATGTTGACGGAGGTACGCTCGAACCTGGGATGAAGACGACTCTTTTCGCAATGAGGTCTTCGATTTCTTTTGAGTAGCACGGCCCTTCAAATGTCCATTTGAATTCCCATTTGTGAATTCCCCGGAGCAACTCTACTGGGTCTCCTATAGGGGACTACATAGGGGAGATACGAAAACCGTGAGGGACACGTCCTCACCGTTGGAGAAGAAGCCTTGTTCCGGAAGTTCCTTTCCTGCGTGAGTGTAAATCTTGCATACTTCAGAAGCACCTCGTCTTCTTCTTCATCATCTTTTGGGCATTTCTTTTTTAGTAGTTTCCTCCTTAGCGGGTTCCACTTTTTCCGTCTGTTCCATTTCTTTTTCTTCGGGCAAGTCAGCAAATTAAATTTTGAGGCGGGGTAGGCAGAAACCATAGTTTTTATTTGTCCCGTTCTTCTGCGGGAGGTAGTTGAGTTCCTCTTCAAATGTACCGGAGTTTCCTAGGTTTGCCAAGTGGGTCAAACTGTCCATGGCCATTATCTCCCTGCCCTCACTTGGCATTACCATCTTCGGTGCCGTTATTCTTTCGGTGTTTATGTTTCTTAAGGGCGCTGCTTCGCCATATGTTCTTGCTTTTGCCTCCTATTCTTCTTTTGTTTCTCCTTTTTTGCCAAAATCGCTGCTCTGCAGAGAGGGTGCCTTATAGCCATGGCCTTGTGGGCTACGCCGCAGGTAATCCAGTTGGGCCTCTCCGACTAGTATTCTTTCCACCCATGTCCGGACTTGGAGCAGTTGGAGCAGCTGATTTCTGCTGCTTTCAATCTCTTGCTGGGTGTTTTTCCATCGCGAAACTCTTGAAGCAGTATTCGATGGGTACGAATTTCTCTGCTTCTATTTGGCCAGTGGCCACGCGGAGGTAGAAGCTTAGGAGTGCCCCCTCATGGCCTTTTGCGCCATCTCGATGTTTCGAAGACAAGTTTGACGATACCGTTTCCTTTTCCAAATTTCTCCACTTTTGTTATCTTTGCTCATATTTATTTACTCGTCAGCTCTTCCCTGATTTTTTCACAGGAGTTGTCTGTGAGGGACGGGTCAAGCCAACGGAGGATAACAGTAGGACGAATGAGGATTTCCTGTGGTATCGATACTTCGAGCCCTATCTCTCTGAATGGCTTCTTGGCCTCTTCCAAGACGACCTTAACGACGTCCACCATGGAGTCGCGAATAGTAGCCTAGCCGTTGGGAGATTCAATTTGTCGGATGAGGGCGATGTTTAGAGTACTGAAGATTGTGTTTATTACCACATGCCGTAAAGGCTTCGTCCACCCTCTGATGGTACGGAGGGGGACTCATTTTCCCCCTGGGGCACCTCCATGGCACCCCTATACTTATGAGCTTCCTCCTTCTTCAGTTTGTGTGAAAAAGAGATTCCCGTCACATGAGCAAAAGAGAAATGTCTGGCTATCTAGGGCGTCTTCAGATCATCCTCTTAACTTTTCCTCCTTTGCCACGACCAGACATGATCTACCTACGATATCTTTGATCTTCCTACAATCTAGCGTACCCACAATGATTGCTCTTGCCGTTCCTGTTTAAGATCTACTGATGTGTGTTCTCCTATCCAAGTTTCAATTATCTTGCAGAAGATACTTCTATTTGCGATGATCTGTGGTGGTACCTTTGCCTCTAGGTCTATCTTGTGGAGTGCGACTGTTCCCGCTGATGAAAGTAATTGTTCTATACCATTATTCTCGGCGCAAATTACCACGAACCCTTTGGGCGCTTCTATACATTTAATTAAAGCAATCTGTAGGTCCTTGAATAAACTTTGGGCTACTGCTTGGGCTTTTCGTTTGTTCCGTTCGGTATTACTCGGAGGGGCAGTTTCTTGGTGAAGTTTGTCGAGTGTATTATCTTAGATCATGTCCCCCTTGGGGAGGGGGGTTCTTCTGAAAATGAAAACTTGGAGTATTATTATCCTCGCTCAGGGGCAGTAGCCCCCTATATAAACTTAATTCTATATATCCTACGTCCTTTGGGGCGCACACTCCCCGAACACCCTACATAATTAGATCTAACCCTAAAAGCGGTCCTGCAGTGAGATTCGGGCTCTTACCCTATAACCGTGCTCCTTCTTTGGCCCCCTAACGGGGTCTCCTTAGGGAGTTCACTACACCCCAATACTGACCTCATCTGAGACCTTGCTGGTGGTCAGGTTATATTTGCTAGATAGAAATAAAGTGGAACAATATAATATATAAAAAAAGGAATAGATTGAGTTATGGAAATTTAAGGAAGTCAAAGCTTTGGGGTAAAATCCCACGAAACGTATATACATAGATGCTTTTCCTTCGCAAAGTTCTTCAAGACAAGATATTGTGGTAACTGAGCAGTGCGTAGATCGCTGTGAGTAGTCAGTTGAACTAAGCCGTCCACAATGGTTTGTGTCGATGCTGATGAATAAGTATGAAAGTGTGTATTAGATAAAAGTAGACGTGAAATAGAAGTTAAGTATTGCCGTAGTGGTGAGGGCAACTTTTGCGTTATTTTCTTTTCTTTTTTGTTCTTTTTCTATACCATCAGTGTTTTTCATTGGTGGTGGGGTTAGCCGCTTTGCGACCATTGTTGCATTTCCTTCTTTCTATCTCTCGTTATTATGATTCTTTCTATATTTTTTAAAATATTTTTATTATTATTCTTTTATCCATTTATTTTTTATTTCTTCATATATATATATATATATATATATATATATATATATATATAAATATACTTTATATACTATTTCCGCCGTCATGGCATACAAGCTTTTCAATTATAATATATGCTAACTCGTTATTTTCTATTTTGATTTTCATTTAATTTATTGTTTTTTTTTATCGTAACGGTTTGTGTGCATCTTACCTCTTTTATTCTTTTCTTGGTTTGTTAATGGTTAAGATTAACGGCCCCTCATTTTGTGCCCCTATATAGTGAATAATTTAAGGGAGAATGAATAACGTTAAGTTTTGGGTTAATTTGTTTTATGAAAAGAGAAACATAAAACCAACCAAATCTCCCTACATAGTTTTTCTCTTGGCTAGTTCTGACCATAGTAATCAGTTGATAATATCAGCTCCAACGTAATAAGGTTAGTTTCTGTCTAAATTTTTCTGTTTCGTTTTTATTCTTTGTCTTTATTTAAAAAGAATGTCCCCTTTGAATACAAATGATTTTATATATAATTTCTTTTTTTTCCTTAGTTTCTTGTTTATTCTTCTTATTTGCTACTTTACTATTTTTTAATTAAGTTTTAAATTTTCGTTTCTTGGTTAACTCGTATTTATTGACCTCTTTGAATCACCTTAACCCCCTATATCAACTGTTTTTTGACTTATAATTTTTTTCAGTATCATATATTTGTAATATAACTTATATTGAACTGGTTGCTTTGCTTTTTTGGGGGTTTCTGATTCATGGCTTTTTTATTTTAACTTATTTTTAATTGTTCGCCCTGTTTATACAATTACGAGTGTAATACTTTAAAACAAATTTATTGTATTCTTATTAGAGTTTAATTCATTTTTATTATTCATATTTTTACTCCCATATTGTTTAATTAGGTTTTAACTTTCGTTTTTTGGTCAAGCTCGTATTTATTGATCGTTTTCCCCTTATATTCAACTGGGTTTTTTTACATATAATTTTTTATTATCATATATTCGTAAATGAACTCATATTTGACTGCGTGCTTTTCTATCTTGTTGATTTTAACTTATTTTTCATATCTTAACTGATATTAAACTGTGATCTGTTTTTGAAATTTTGTCTTGTAATTCTTAAAAGATTTCTTGTATTCCTATTAGATTTAAATTCGCTGAAGATGGTGGTTGTTAATGACCAAAACGTCCGTAAGTTAAATGTTTGAAACTTTCATATTTTTACTATATATATATATATATATATATATATATATATATATATATATATATATATATATGCAGGTTTTATTGAAGTCCACAGCTGTAGCAGCGTTATTAATTTTAACTTGTGTTTTCTTAATATTTCTTACAACATTTATTTAAATTTTTGTAATACTTATTTTCGCGTAGAAATACTATATATAATGTAGCAATTTGGAATAATTCCATTTCTGTTCATTCCCGGAAGATGACCTAACATGGTCGATAGACGTCTAGGTATAAAGAATGTCATTCGCGGATGTTTTTTCTCGCCTCGAAGACCCCGTTAAAAAACTTGTAAGAAATATTAAGAAAACACAAGTTAAAATTAATAACGCTGCCACAGCTGTGGACTTCAATAGAACCTGCATACAGCATGGCCTTTTACCTAATTACATATATATATATATATATATATATATATATATATATATATATATATATATATATATATATATATATATATATATATATATATATATATATATATATATATATATATATATTTATATATATATATATATATATATATATATATATATATACAGTAGCGCCCATAATATAAGAGTCATTAAGAACAAGTGTATTTAAATATTTATTATAGAAGTTTAAATTAACGTGTAGACTATATATTATACAAATATTTAGATATATTTATTATCTATCTTTCGTAAAACTTTCAAGTGAATGTAATAAATATTTCGTAAGCTATGAGGAAATAAACAAACTATCTTCTTAATTGCAGCAGCCAAATGTTAAAGTTCACTTAGAAAAAATGAACTCTTATCCGAGGTATTTGCGTTTAAGAGACTGTTGATGGGCTTAAAGTTACTTCTTATGATCATACATTATTGGAACTTTTAACTGCCAACATGGCGGCTTGTGAGAGACGGCGGTGTCTTGTGATGGAAAACAAAGGTTCGTGTGCCTTTACCAAGAGGGCGAGTCAAATTACATGATAGCAACTACTGTAGGAAGGTCTAGAAGTGATGTGCAACGAATTGTAGCTCGTTTTAAGTCATCAAGATCGATAGTTCATAAACCCAAATCCGGTAGAGCTCGTAAAACGTCACCAAGACAGGATCGTATTATGGATAGATATCCCGTGAATTCAACTCCACCTACGATATCAACGTATCGCACAAAACAGTTTCCCGGAGGTTAGGAGGTTCTGAGTTGCTTGCTCGGGCACCGGCGAAGAAACCTCTGATCTCCGAGAAGAATCAAAGAGCCCATCTTCGTTAGGCTCACGAACATGTCGTTTGGACAGAAGAACAGTGGGCGCAGGTTCATTTTAGCGATGAATCGAAGTTTAATGTGAATGGTTTCAATGGCAGGATGTACGACCGACGAAGATGTGGCGAAAGGTTATCTCGTGCATGTGTAAAGAAGACAGTTAAATATGGGGGAGGCAGTATAATGGTATGCAGAGTGATTTCTGCTGCTGTTCCTGGTTCACTTATTCGCCATTGCTGAAATCTACAAGCAGATTCTTAGACAGCATGCCCTTCCACATCTCCGATTCTCGTCACTTCAACCTCTTATCCTCGTGCAGGACAACGCTTCTTGCCACACTACGAAGAGAGTCAAAGATTCTTTGAGTGAAAGGGGGTTGATCTCATGGACTGGCCACCTCAAAGTCCCGATCTCAACCGTATAGAAAACGTTTGGAAGATTATCGGAGATGGGGCGCAAAGGAGAGATCCAAAGAACCAAGATGAACTATGAGAATTATTGAAAAACGAATGGAACAATATTACTCCATCATTTTGCAAGAGATTAATTCAGTCCTGTGGTAACAGATGTAGGAAGGCCATTGCTAGTAAAGAAATATTCACAAAATATTAATAGTAAAGGTTTCTTCTTTGTTCTTGTTCCATTTTACATTGTTTAACTAAGTGAACTTTAACTTTTGGCTATTGCAATTTGGAAGATAATTTGTGTATTTCCTCATAACCTTGCGTGATCTGCCTGAGTTAAGCTAGTTAAGCTGGGGGACTTTTAGTCCGGTAGGGTCACCCATGCCAGTAAGGTAGCTGTAGTAGGATCCAGACTAATGGTTGTCAAACTTCTCTACCACTTCTTTGATGCGTCTCCTTGCTTCATCCTACCAACCTCTTCGATTCTGTTAGTACTAAGTTTCACCAACTCTCTTCAACCTTCAAAAAATCAAAACGAAAACCCAATAACAAAAAACAAACCTTCATCTCTATTACACATAAGTTGTTTATTAATAAGGCCTCACCAGCTCCGTTATGCCGCGTGAGAAGAGAGGCTTTGGAACCTCTTTAAATAACGCCTTGGAGCACCCATAGGTTACAAGAGACTGAGATTGAAGGGATCTCAGGCGTTTGGGATACAATTAATGGAGAAATGCTAGGTAACCCTTAGAAGCTCTCCCCTAACGTGTAATTGCCTGACCAGCTCCCTATGACCGCTACTTGGTGAATAAAGGCTCAACTGATCTTTGGTGAGAGAGCTTTTGTGCCTTGCTGGTTGCCAGATCAGCTAAAGATCTCAGATGAAGTCGTGGGCACTTAGCTTTACTACTTGCCTCAAGTCTGGCCGTTTTTAGTTGATTAGTAGGGCTTAGTAGGAAGACAGTTACACCTCAAGCACCCCTGTCGAAAAATCAGAGAACCAGTTCACTGTGGCTCTTGTGCTGCTCAGTTGGGAGCTGCGGCACGATTGGGGACGTCCGGCACAGGGTAGACCTTAGGGTTGGTGTGCTTGGTCAAAGGGTTTCTGTTGGCCGAACGACCGAAAAACTCCTGGAAATAGGCGGATGTGATTAGTGCGAGAGAAAATCACAACCAAAAAATCCTTTTTCAATGCGTATGGTCCGAGAATTTTGTAAGATGGCGAAGAAGAATGGTCCTCCGTTTCAAAAGCTAACCTTCAAAATATGCAAAGTCTACAGATGGAGTGAAGACTTCGGGGGCAGGAGTTGCAAGAGTTCACAGATGCCGTCAGTGTCTGTGACTTCTGCGGACTCGAGAAGCGCCTGGGCGAGAGCATCGCTCAATTGAGAGAGGAGAACTCCCTCCTTAAAAGGGAAGTTCAACTCCTCAAAACAGAGAGATGCAGATGCTCAGGCGAGAAGGCTCCCACGTCTAACAACCGATTTCTTCTGCTGAAGGGCTTCCTCAACGAGCCAAAAGGAAGAAAAGAAAGAAGAAAGAAGAGAAAGTAGAAATAGAAGAAGAGAAAGTAGAAAGAGAAGAAGAGAAAGTAGAAAGAGAAGAAAAGAAAGTGGAAACAGAGTACGGGAAAGTAGAAGCAGAAGAAGCGAAACGGGAAACAAAAGAAGAGATAACAAAGGAAGACAAGAAGAAGAAGAAGAGGAAGAATAAGAAAAAGAATAAGAAGAAAAATTTAGAGATACAAGAGGAAAGCAGCAAGTCGCCTCCGAAAGGAAAGACTAAGTCGTCTGCAGACAAATGTGCAAGAGGCACCCTTATTGGTTATTCTCAAGCACGGGGTCTAAAGCCCCTGCTAGCGGCCTGCCTTCGCACAAGCATTAAAGTGACCCTCCCAGGCTGTGGGAATAAGCAGGTAAGAGCTGAAGCCGAGAAGTCTCAGATTTCAGAGAATTCAGTCGTTGCCCTTATGGTAAGTGGCAACGACCTCTACCTCAGAGGAGGTAGGGTAGGCCATACAGCCGAGATTATGAGGACAGTTATGGGCGCTGTCGACGACTGTGGATTGAAAACCCGACGACCCGTCGTGGTGGGGATGCTCCCGAGGTGAAGTCCAAGCCGGACTGCCCACGTGAGGAACATGTCGCTAAACTGGCGCCTTGCAGACCTCTTTACGGCGGAGGGTGTCTTTTTTGTTGACCCCTGCGCCGTATTCTATGGTAGAAAAGACCTCTACCAAAGGGACGGGGTGCACCTCTCCTTTAAGGGCAAAGCGTTCCTAGCAAACCTCATCCAGAATGTTGTGGAGCGCACCCGAAGGAGTGTCCGGCCCATTGGGAAGGCGGACGTACGCCAGTACGCCCAAGTTAATCCCCAAACAACCTTCTCGGAGGTTGTCAAAAATGAGGCCACCGCGACAACCAAGAAGCCGGGAAACGTAAAAGTATAGTGGGTCCTAAATTAGGGGACTCCCTGAAAGTTCTGTTCAATGTGAGGTCAATCAGGAACAAGTTTCCTGAGCTCCGTGGCCTCGTAGCGACGGAAGAACCCGAAATTGTAGCCATAACAGAATCGTGGATAAAAACCTCAAACCGAGACTTTGAAGGCGAATTCACGGTTCCTAGCTACCAACTCTTCCACAAAGATAGGCCAGACAGAGAGGGTGGCGGTGTAATGTTGTATGTCAAGGATACAATCAAATCTACGAATTCCAACATAATATCCGACCACGAGCTCCTAGGCGTTGACCTAGAGATCAGTCCTGTCAGATACAGGACCCTGGTGCTTTACAGACCCCCTTCCCAACCTGTTAAGAATGGCAGGGAACTGTACCAGAGGCTGGGTGAGCTGGTTCAAGTCAGAGTGTGCATCGTTATGGGCGATTTCAACAGCCAAGTTGACTGGGAAACCAGAGCCGCCTGTGGCGAGAGCGCGCTACTCTTGGAGTTCACCAACAACGAGTTCCTCACTCAATGGGTCAGAGAACCGACGAGAGAAGACAATATCCTCGACTTGGTCGTCACCTCTGAGGATGATATCGTTGAGGATCTCTGTGTTTACGAAGAGCTCGGTGGCAGTGACCACCGACTAATTAGATTCGTAGTCAAAGTCCCGAAGGCAGGGCCTGCAACTAATAAATCGAGGAAACTCGATTTGAAAAGAGCAGACTTTGCAGGTCTTCGCGCTGGACTGACGGACGCAAGGCTAGAAGTGTGCGATGTTGTTGAAGACTCGTGGAACAGTTTTAAAAATAAGTTCATGAATCTTCAATCACGTTTCATCCCTCTGAAATGTCCCCGTCGGTCTTCTGTTCAACCAAAGTGGTTTAATCGAAAAATTGGCCAACTGCTTAGGGAGAAGAGAACTGTGTACCGGCAATCGAAGATCTTGGGTGACTTTGATGAATACAGGAGGCTAGCCAGGAGAGTAAAGTCCAGCATAAGGGTGGCTAAGCGGTCTGAGGAACTCCAAGTGGCGAGACTCTGTAAAGAGAATCCCAAGGAGTTTTTTTGGATTTGTGAACAGCCGTAAACCAATCCGTCGAACGATTGGCCCTTTGATAAATGAGGAGGGGGCATTAAAGCTATCAGATGCAGAAAATGCTAACCTCCTTAACGACTACTTCTCTTCAGTGTTTACTGAAGAGAGTGGTCGTTTCCCCCAATCAATGGATTCTTACTCGGGGGAAAAGCTGCAGGATATGGACTTCATTGAAGGGGAAATAAAAAAGAAAATCAGTGACCTAATGACAAATAAGTCACCTGGCCTGGATGAGTTTCTACCTAAAGTGTTAAAACAAGTGCGCGATCAAGTGTCACGGCACCTGAGCGCAATCTTCAACATGTCAATCCGGACCGAATGCGTGCCTCGAGACTGGCGTGAGGCGGAGGTGACTCCTATCTTCAAGAAAGGAGACCGTAGCCAACCGTCAAACTACCGACCTATCAGTCTGACCTCGATAGTCGGTAAACTCATGGAAAGCACGATGGTGGAGAAAATGACGTCGTATTTAGAGTCAAAGTTGCTACTGAGGAGTTCCCAGAATGGCTTCCAAAGGCAACGGTCATGCCTGACGAACCTTGTTGAATTCTTCCACTTCGTGTTCAATGAGCACGATCGGGACAAGGCGGTGGATGTGGTCTACTTAGACTTTCAGAGAACCTTTGATAAGGTACCACACCATCGACTTCTCCGGAAAGTGCGAGCGCTGGGCATAGACGGAAAAGTAGTGGGCTGGATCGAGAACTGGCTAAGTTGCAGACGGCAAAGGATGGTGGTGAATGGACAGGCTTCTGAGTGGGTGCTCGTTACCTAGCGGGTGCCTCAAGGTTCTGTCCTGGGACCACTACTATTCATCATCTACGTCAACGACATGGACGGTGACAGGGTTGCCAAGATTTCCAAATTTGCCGACGATACCAAGCTTGGTATGAACGTTGCAAAGGATGGAAACACTGCCCGCTTGCAGGAAGATCTTAGGAAGATTGGAAGGGGTCGGACACGTGGCAAATGCCTTTTAACGTGAACAAATGCAAAGTAATGCATATCAACCACAGAAACCCCCAATCTCAGTATATCCTTAAGGGCACTGCTCTTGAATCGAGTGACACTGAGAAGGACTTGGGTGTAACTATTACTAGTGACCTCAAGTTCTCAAAACAGTGCATCGAGGCAAAGAAGAAAGCCCAAAGGATGTTGGGCTACATAAATCGCCAGTTTGGATACCATAACAAGGAGAAAGTACTTTGTCTGTACAACTCCCTCGTTCGGCCGCACCTGGAGTATGCTGTACAATTTTGGAGTCCTTCGTTTCGAAAGGATATCGCAAGGTTGGAACGCGTACAAGCCATGGCAACCAAGCTGATTCCCTCTATCCGACATAAAAGTTATGAGG
This sequence comes from Ceratothoa steindachneri, assembly GCA_963969495.1. NCBI lineage: Eukaryota > Metazoa > Arthropoda > Malacostraca > Isopoda > Cymothoidae > Ceratothoa > Ceratothoa steindachneri. The sequence goes on along the minus strand of OZ018326.1, from coordinate 72,994,562 downwards.
ATAGACCAAGAAAATTAGATCTGTTCTCGCTGGAAACCCGTAAACTCCGTGGTCAGCTCATCGAAGTTTTCAAAATACTTCGAGGGTTGGACAATGTTGACTACCGGGAGACTTTCACACTGAGTGAGAACAGAACGCGCAATCACGGCTTCAAACTTGAACTGAAGCGTTACAACCACAATCTATGTGGAAACTTTTCACTTACAGTATCTGCGGTAAGTGGAACGAACTTCCAGTGGAAGTTGTCAACAGTAAATCTGTTGACCAGTTCAAGTCAAGACTAGACTAAGTCTTGAAAAGTGGCCGTTTAGGGACGCAAAACAATTAAGCAGCAATGTGCCTGCTCGAAGGCTAGTCCAAAGGTACCCTCTTTGAATGGACCGTAAGGTCTCCTAGGGTACTTCCTTTCCTTGTTACTCCTTGTTACTCCTTGAAATATTCAATCCATTCACTTGAAATTTTCACAAAGATAGATATTAGATATTTATCTAAAGATGTGTATAATATATATTGTCTCAAAGTTTTGTTAAACTTCTATAATAAATATTCTAAAACATTTGTTCTAACTAACCTTTATATTATGGCCGCTACTATATATATATATATATATATTAATATAGAAGAAGAGAGAGAGAGAGAGAAAAAAAAACGATATCTAGATAGATATCGTGCGATGAAATGGTTTTCGCCTAACTTTATTGTAGGGGAATCGTCACTCCCCCCCCCCCCCCGTTCACTCGTGGTGCAGTCACAAGGCAGTTACCGCAAAGACATCCGCCCCAGGCATCGGCGGGTCAAGTGCGTAACCGCAGCGTCGCACCTTTCGGCGCCATGAAAGACCCTAAAGGTCAAAATGCAAGATCTTCCCCAGGAGAGTGAGATTCAATTTCACATCAACTAAGAAATTTGAGACGTGTTTCTCCCAAGCTTGAAGGCTAACGAGAAGCCGATGTAAGACTTGATGGAAAAAACCGTTAGGCAAAAGAACCCTCCAGGGGCCGTTCTCGAGCCTATATCCCCCTTACCACTCCCCCAGTGGGGTGACAAGGTATAAATGAGGAACACTGAGGAAAATCGAGGTAGTATACGTCAGACTCCAGGTGACGAAGTCCTCGATCAAATCCGAGCTACCTAGACTGGATTGGAAGTGTACTTGGCTCGCCAGACCAAGAAGTACCCTGCAGGAGAGGCAGGGCTACCTACCTTACGGGGCTAAGAAGCAGCTCATCCTCAAGCTAGTCCCTGGTTATCAAACCAAACGCTCAGTTAACTTTGTTAAATTCAACTTACTCTCACCAGAGAGATTCCTCATATCCTGGTGCATCTTAAACACCAGGGGTATTCCTCGTCCTTGAGGAATCAAGAAAAGAAGAAAGAAAAGGCTCCCCCTCGAGCCCTTTATTCGGTGGCCACACCGAACTTATAAGTTAACTTGGTTGAGGAACCAAGTGCAACTTATTCTCGTCAGAGAAATCCCCCTCCGTTATACTCGCCCTTGAAGAAGACCCTCCCCGAGTTCAGTCCTCGTCCATGAGGAATTAAGTAACGAAGGAGAAAAGCTCCTCCTCGAGCTCGTTACTCGGTGATCACACCGCACTCCAAGTTAACTTCGTTTAAGAACCAAGTTCGACTCACTCTCGCCAGAGAGACCACGACTACCTTGGTGCCGCATAAAGCACCGTAACTGTTCTCGTCCGTGAAGAACCCTTCCCCCGGAATACCGTGTGGACTCCCCAGCTGCTACCCTCGCCAAAATGACCTTGTGATCCCGCCCATCTACATCTGGCCAGTCGGCACGCGTCGTGAGTCAATAAAATTCCTGAGGCCTTTTTAACTCCAGATGAGTCCGTAAGCCTAATTCTTATATTATTGAGGTATGTAGCGAAATTAACTAATTTTAGACGGTCCAACTAATTGAATTAATTCTTGTTTATAATAATATTCAGAGGATTGCTGTAGTTAATGTTTAAATGTTGTGTATACAATTGATAAAGGTAAAATATTAGTTTATTTTGGGATTATTTTGCGTTTCTCTATATCCTTACGTGTTTCCAACGGCTCTATTCTTTAAGAAATTAAGATATCAATATATTAGCACTCTTAGAACAAAAATGGGGGGCATTCTACGACATTTATCATAAAAGAAAATACCACAGATAGTTCATTTATACTGATATATTTTTCAAAATTACATGTTAAAACTTGAGGATAGCTGTACTATTCATGTTATTTAAAGAAATCTCCGTTGGCTTCAATCTCGGCCTCCTGCGTCATGACCTGTTTTATGCTTTCTCGACTGTTCCCCGGTTTAACTTGGTGAAAACTGTGGTAATCTTGCATCTACGATCTAACTTGGTTGTGCAAGAGGACTTGCTGGTCTCTCTCTCTCTCTCTCTCTCTCTCTCTCTCTCTCTCTCTCTCTCTCTCTCTCTCAACCACGCTCCGCACAGAATAGTCCAAGTGTTTACAATCAGGGGGGTTAGGCGTTCAGATGTTCAGGGTAAAGTGATAAAAAATATGGTTTGACAACAGAGACTGGCTATTCATCCATGCATGGCAGGGTTCAGAGTCCTGTTGCCACACGTAAGGACTTCCAACGCCCACCTCCTGTATTCAGGGTAACACCAATTCCTCCAGACACTTGATGTAACCCTCCATATTGATTTTGAGGGCCTCTGGGAAAATAACGTCGCCTCCGAGCCCTAGTACACTAATAATCCCACCTCACTCATCCAACTCTACCTGATGTTCTCATTGTAACTTCCGGCGTGAATACTAAGTATCATAGCTTGCAATTTCCAAAGATTTGGAGGATTGAATTCAGCCATGGTATTTCTTATATTCACAAACAACGCACAACCGAGTCTACTATCATAATAAGGTAGGACTGAAGCTAAACAACACGCATGTGTCGAATTCAGAGTTGCAAATCCTAATCGCGTCAATGCAGCTTATTTCAATATATACGAGGGGTCGTCAATAGGTTTTGCGAATCGGTAGAGCAAAACAGAGGAAGAGGGATGGCTGTTCGTGGGGAGGGTTAGGACAAGTTATGACAAGTCAGGACCTGCAGTCGCACGCTCCTGCCTCGTAAATTTAAGAAGCACTAGCTGGTCGCAGATCGTCAGTCACAAGGTTTTCAACAATGGAGAAGGTTGAGCACCGCGCAGTGATCAGATTTTTGACCAAGGAAGGCAAGAATGCAAAAGAGATCCATGAACGCATGGTTGCAGTGTACACCGACACCGCCCCTTCGTATGCAACCATTGCTCGCTGGAATAGGGAGTTCCACCATGGTCGTGAGTCCTTTGAAGATGACCCCGGCCAGGACGCCTATCAGAAGCGACCAACGAGGACAATGTATCCAGTGTGGAGAGGATGATCCTCGAAAATCGATGGGTGAAGGTCGAATAAATCGAGCGAGAACTTAAAAAAGCACATGGAAGTGTTATCAACATCATCCACGGCAATTTGGCCATGACCAAAATTGTTTGTGTGTGTTTCCCTCATTTGCGCAGATTGTTTGCATTCATTTTGATCAATTGATCAAAGAGCGAATTTGATTAAGTTAAAGACGTAAAGAATTTTATTTTGTGTATTAAAGCCTCAAAACTCCCCGATTCTCGTGGGAATCACAACAGCGCGCGACCTTCCAAATGCTCAGAATTGCACCATCAACTTCATCTACCGTCTCGGCCCAAAGTTTTGAGGCTCGTATATTTTTTCATATAGTGAAATTAATAGAACCCATCAAATGTTGCATTTTGCTTTAGTGTGGTTGTATCATAATTACAGAGTGAAATATACAAATGTTTAGAGGCATTTTGTTTTAGTATTTTGTATCATAATTTGTTGGGAAAATTTACAAATATTTAAAGGAATTTTGTTTTAGTATGTTTGTATCTTAATTTTAAGGTGCTGAAGGTGAAATATACAAACATTTAGCGTTAATTTATGCATGCAGTCAATATTTACAATGATGTCTCTTGTTGATCAGGACTGCTTCAATTCGTTTACTAATGCTAGAGACCAAACTTGTGATGATATTCTGACTAATATTGCTCCATTTTTGTTTAATGAAAACCAGCAAAAGCTTGCAATTGGATGGCTTCTATTTTATCAACCACTAGTTTCATTATCGTGAAATTTGGCGAATTCCAGGCCCAAGGTCCTAAAAGTTTGATGTTATTTTCAGCCCCAAACTTTTTCATTGCCTTTGCATTGTGACAAATTTCACCATCAGCTAAAAATATACAGCTATCATCCCCAAAATGATCTCCAACTGTTGGGAAAAGTTGCTGATGAAGCATGTTTTAGTACCTTTTTGAGTTCATGGACAAAATTGTTAGTGCTCCACTTTCTTCAGATGAGAAACAGCCATAGACATAGAGAGTTTCCGGATGCTTCACCAAAAGAACGACACAAGACTTGTGTAAAGCGCTTTACTTTTCTCCTGCTAAAGAAGGATCTTCCAGACGCATCAAACAATCGGAACGGAGCTTCATCAAAGACTATCACTTTTACCCAGTCTTTAATAACCCATTCTTCATATCACTACAAAATGAAGTCTGTCCTTAAGGTTCTTCTCAGTGAGATGAGGCTTTTCGTAAAATTCTTTCTGGTCAAATGATGCTTCATCGCAGCTCTTCACCACTTGACACCTTTGTCGAAACATCTCCGCCTTATTGTGCCTTTTTCTAATCGTTAGAAAGCTTGGCACTGGAAGCAACCCGATCCTTTAGCTGGTGGGACCTTAACTGGAGGCGATCCTGGCCTTCATTTAAAGCTTGTGAGTGTCCGCAAGAATTATTCACAGGAGTGTTACCTGTCTTTTTAAAGTCATTAATATTAATCAATATAGAGATGCTGCTTTTTGACGCAATACTTTGCATTTCAAGCCATTTTGGCGCAGAACAGCAATAGATACACTCTCTCCTTTGGAAAAAACTATTTCTAGACTTCAAAAAGATTTAAACATGCATTTCCAAAATAAATATTACGAAATATACTATAATTAAACAAACTCATTCATCTAACCGCTATTTTTCATAATTTTGCTCTTTTTATGAAATAGTAAAGCTCCAGAGAGTGAAACTCATCTTTTACAGGAACAAGGTCAGGTCACGATTTTGGATTCAGCGAATGAATGCACTGGTTTCCATTATTAATTTAAAAATAATGACTATTAATAAACCTTTAATAAATTAAAAATTAGAATAATTAATCTTATCCACGTAAATTTTTAAAACGAATGAAAAAAAATATATATTATTCTCAAAACTTTGGATTGTGCCCATTTTATAATTTACTTCATTTTTTTTTTTTATCCAAAAGTACACATCTCAATTTCATGAATTTATCTTAAATCGTTTTTAACTTATCGCATTGAAAGACAAACATCTACGTGAGAGGTTGCTGACCCCTAATATTCATGTTACACAGTATTACATGGTTTCATAACCATTTTATTCTGTGTCGAAAGACGCACCCAACTAAAAGTAGTACTACCTTTCGCGCGCTGGTAAACAACATTAAAACTATACCTAAATAAAAATCAAAAAGAAAGCGAAAGTTACGCATTGCATTTATAATGTGCATTAGAAACTTCATTGTAAGGAATAAAGATATACATTTCACATAGTTTTAACAACTGGTGTATATGTTCGAATATGTGCAATAAAAGAGTTCATTAACTCTTCATAGAATATTTACATTGCCGGCACTGATAACCAGATAATGAATACGTATAACTACATCCTAAAGTGTTATGTTTATAGTTTGCTAAATGATGTTTTAACCCTCATAGATGCACTTGTTTTTTTTACCGTTAATTCTTTGTAAACCACGAAAGAAATGACACAACGTGCTGGTCACAGCATCAAGAGCACCTATGACGAAAACGACGAACAAATAAACGCGCATAAAACTTGTACACACTCGAGAGTTTTAGCAAACATAGTTGTATCTATTTATCTATAATTAATATAATGAATGACCCCTTATGGCTATGAAATTTTGCTCTCATTTTATATTTCGTGCCGAAGTTTGCAGTATGTAAAGCTATTGTTGATGATGTTTACCAAATTTTGAAAAGCCCTATTTGATAGGTCAAAAAACACCATTATAACGGCAATATAATCGTATTCATATGGCTTTCAATAACATTTTAGTTTCAATTTTAACACTTTTTTATTACTATTATGTTCTTTGCGTTTGTTTCTTTGTTAGATTTTATTTAGTATTTTTTTTAATACGAAAAATGCAGTATTCGGTTCTCTCTTCCCTAACATAAATGAGAAAGATATTGGAAGTCTGAGTAAAGTTAAATCAGAAGGATGAACTAAATGAAGCCCTAAAATGAGATATTAATGATATCCAAGAAACAATGAAACACTCAACTCCCGAGGAGTACTAGAGGAGAAAATAGGCTGCCGAACAAATTAAGGAGGAGATTGTGCGGGGATAACGCAAATTGTGCTCTTGCCAAAAGCCTGAATTACTGGAGATAAATGGGTAAAGAAAGCAAGATCCTCTGTTAACTTTTAGTTTTGGTAACTCAGCATTGTTTTGGTAAGCAGGTTGGTGATATCGTATGCCAAACATTCGAAAACGTGTGTCAGTAAAACCTTAATTTAATTAAAGGAAAAGCATTGAAGGAATTATCAAAGAGTTATTTTAGCTCTAAACATTCAAAAGAGTTTTACAAGCAACCCATTTAGGATAGTATAATGGAGTGTAATAACTGTTTTTACCTAATTTATTAAGATTTAATTCCCAAGAGGTACGGTTTCAAAGCTCTGAACGACTTAAATTTTTCTCTACCAGATTTAGCAATCAGGTACAGAGCTGTCTCACATTGAATCCAGCAATTCTCAAAGAATTCCGCTCTGCACTGATACAAACCCACTCTCTTTAATTAACTCGGAAAGAAATTCCTTCACAAAAATTGCCAGGAATTTTAAATTCTAAGAAGAAAGTATCATTCAGGGAATATCAAAGGACGTGGGAAAGAGGAGATTCAGAAAAAAAGAATAGTAATAAAAGAAGAAGGAATATATAAATCAACAAAGGAATTCAAATTAAACTTTGAAAGCTTGGGTATGGTGAGAGGGTTATGAGCCATTGGGAATCCAGAAAATGTTTCGATCGAAGGTAATCAAATGTTCTAGAAATTTGGAAGTTAGATCTCCCTCTTTCACTTTCATTCTGGTTATCTCACTATTTTGGTCGCAACTTGATACCCAAATTTAGAAGACCAAAACAATATTACAAATAAATACGGCTACCAAAACTAATTGGATCAGCCAAAGCGCCTTAAAATGTAGTTATATGCAAGATTGCCCAGAGAGAAGAAAATTACCTTACCAATATATTTTACTAACCCTAGTAGATAGTTCGCTAAACAGTGTCTACTTTCTTGTATAATATTTTGTCAAAATAGAATAGGAAACCACAAATGTAGGTGAGCTTTTCTTTCTTTTGAACCCTGATTATTTTTGGATTCTTAAAGTAAGAGGAGTAATCCTTAATTATCCCCTCAGCTCCGGAAAATATTTGATTCATGGACTAAATGATTTCACCCATCAGTTCAGCTTCGATATTAATACTTTCAATTAACAAGTCAACAATAATTGTTTATTTTAAACTATCTTCCTTCTGTCGTATGTTTAGAAAACATCCATCATTTAAATTTATTTTTCTTAATTTTTAGAGGCAAGTATTTCACCTCCCTCTCTTATTAATCTTTTTGTGTGCCATTCAGCTCTTAAGGTATTTCCTTTCTCCTTCTTCTCTGGATCATTAATTTCATCCAATTTTTATACCATATATTGTAAAACTTTTCAGATTTCAATTTTTATCCATGCTTATTTTCTTTCATAAATTTTCGATGAACGTGTTTTGGTCTGCAATGTCTTTTTTCACATTAACTATATTTCGGGATTGATATACTTAAGAAAGAGGAGGTGCATTTTGACGTTCCAACAGGATTGGTTATTAGTCCACGCTTTTTTCGTATCTATATTAATGTTCTTAGCATTCTTATGAATCGTCTTGGTCTATCATTCCAATTCAATGGTGATGGCACGGAGATTTATATCTTCTTATCCTCAGTCTCGTTTGCTGAAACTCTTATAAATCGTATATCCATTACGACATTCTTATCACTGAATGGTTCTCGGACAATTTTCTGAAACTCAATCATGATAAAACCGAGGTATTACTGGTTGTCGTGGTATACGGCCCAGTATGTATACACGTTTATTCAGTACAAGAATAACTCCGTTCCTTTTTTCTCTAAGAGTGCTATACTTTTTTTTACTTTTTTTGTTCTGATTCTTTAACCAAGGATGATTCGTAATATTATATATCTATTGCCATATGCAACGTTTCGAGGATTTAATTAAACAACTAGGGCAAAAATATACTTTTAATTACATAAAAAAATAAAATATTAAAACTTCAAATATAGTAAGGCAATAATAAGAGGATCTAATACAAATTAATACTACCAATGAGTACTACGCGAGGTTGACACAAAAATTTACTTTAATACGTAATTGTAACTAAAGAACATAAATAAGTTGGATTCCTTTTACCTTTAAATAAAAGGGAATCGGGCGTAGGATGACCTTGAACGAGAATCTCGTTGATACGATGATTCGAGGCGTGAGTTGTCGCAGACGTGAGGCTGACTCGGAAAAACCGTTAACAGTTTCTCTGAGCTAATCCAGAGTTCAGTGAGGCGCGTGTGGTGACGCTTTTGATTTGATGATATAAGCGAGCGGATTGTGGATGTACGATTATTCAATTCTTAGGTTACACTTGCGGGCTTCTTGATGATGAGACTTGACCATGAGGTAAATCTTTTCTCGAGTGAAACTTCACATTGGTATTCCTCAATGGTAAGGGATATCTCTGTTTTTATTCGAAAAACTGAGGTAGAGGGTTTCTCTGAACGAGAATGGTATGAGAATGATTCTCTATACCGATTGTCTACTCTTCGATGTGACAGAAAGGAACAACCTCTAGAAGAAAAATCCCGCTTGGTTTCACTTTTTGATTCCCTGTTTTACTCAGGGACTGCTCTTCTTCTCTCGATCGCTACCTCGATTCTTTTATCATTTCTCCATATCGACTATATATACCTCGATTATCCCCTGGGGGGAAGGAGAGGGGTGATGAGTGACCATCTTTAAGCCTCTCTCCTAGAGCATGACTTTTCAATGTTGTGACCATTCGCCCTTCTGGTTTACCTCGAAGAAAGTGAAATTTCGTCTATTTGGTGAAAATAGGCATAAACAATAGGAGGGGACAGTGAGCCTGTTCATAGATTTTTATTCTAGAGGCTATCCCACCCTCCTTTGTTTATATTAACGGACTACGAAATCTGCTGATGGTAATCCTTTTTTTGCGAGTGATTTCGAGGATTGTTGGGACAGCGGGGCAAAGGGGAGGAGTGGGTGGGTAAAGTATCGGACCATATGGAACGTAACTGTTGACGCTGTGGAACTAATCTTAGCCACAACTACTCCAATTTTGACCAAAACAGCTCCAAAATTGCTCTCTGCGCTTTCCTTCCCTCCCACCTGCCTAGATCCTATTTTTGAACTCTTCGATCCTTTCAACTTGTTCCAAACTTTGCAACCCTATTCTTCTCTTCCAGAGTGGTTTACTCCCCTGCAACTTCCATGCTCTGTGAACAGCACTTGCTGCTCATTCGATTTTAAATTACTCTCAAGGTACTATTTCTTACATATACGATCCTACCACTGCACCACCCTTCCTGCCTGCATTCTTCACTGAACCTAACCTGCCCTAGATCCCTTACGTTCCCGTCCTGCCCTCGTAGTCATCAAAAGTGCATGATTCTTGATGCCTTTTAAAATTTGCTTCTAGTTTATGGAATGATACGCCTGCTGTATAGCTCTCCCATACTTCTCCTTTGATGTCTTCAATCCTACCTTGAAGACCAGCCTCTTCTCACAAGCCTTTCTTTAGTTGCTATACGGGCGCTATCTGACGTCCCAAAGTATTTAAAAAACTCCTACAAAAATGTGTAAAATGAATGTTGGTCCGAAAAACATTTTAGTTTGAAAATTTAAAATACCTAACATCGTGTCAGGGATATACTGATTAATGATACCAAATCCTTATATCCCGTAGTTATATTTTTAGAAACAAATGAGACAAACTCATGAAAGCTATACAAGTATAGCCAGGCAGAGAGAAATCCTTGGTACAAAAATATTGAATGAGTGGACTCTATCTTAGAGTAAATGAATAATATCAATTCGCACGTTGGACTACGATAACTACAAGAAAAGTGAAAATAGAATACGAAGTTAACGAAGCGGAGGACAGCAAAGAAAATGCTATGATAATAATGTCAGCAGCACATATCTCACACGAATTACGATAGGATCCATGAAACTCGAAGGCAGCAAGGATATCTGCTAACAGATGTATATATAAAAAGGATGAAAAGAAGAAATAAAAATCTCCCTACATACAAAGGCAAAGAAACCCTAAAATACTTCTAGAAAAATTTTGAACATCTATTTCCTTCTGTACTACTCACAAGATTACACTAGTATGCATATGAGATTATTTTGTCTGCTCTAAAAGGGCTCGTTTATCAAATGATATTAGATAATTCGACCATGCGGAATTCGAAATTGATGGTTGTCGTCTATCAACTCAGCTTTTTTCTGTATTGTTTCTTTATTATAAGTCTAATTGTATCCCCAAATTTATTGATTTTTTTTTTTGCTTAAACAATTTATATAGAAGTTATATTAGTGAAAATTAAAAAAAATCTCCTTAAATAATTTTAGCCATAAAATGAATATAGCAAATGTTTCTGAAGTAAGAGATAAAATTGTTTTTGTGGAGTCTGTGTTTTTCTTCGGGCCCTTATCGTTTCAAACACCAACAATAGTCCACCAGCACATTGATATACTAGTTTTCCTGGTACCACTCTTCCATTATTTTGATATGTTCGTGAAATCGTTCACCCTGTTCCTCACTATAATCCCCCGTAAATTTTAGGAAAATAGTCCAAGTGGGTCTACAAACCATGCATTTTAGGGAGTTGGAAAGATAGCAAGGAAATCACTGACAACTGATTTGAATATCCACCATCCATTTTCTCACTTAGTGTCATTGCGATTTAGAAGTGAGTATCCTCATCAAAGTTCAAATCTGAGGACTATCAAAAGCCTTATCAGTTAGTTTAGTATCAGATATACGAGGATATCTACTGTCTAGGTAAAGTAATGCGGAACCCTATCAATGATTTGGTAAAATCTTTCATCAAACCAACATTAATAAGAAGAGGTGGGAGCAAAGTTTTGGGGGTGGTCCAAGGGGCACTGAAAATATACATATGCACTATGGTGCTTAAGAATAAAATTCTCTCTCGATGGCCATTTACGGTGTGTATAGTGCTTCTTATCTTTTAACTGTCCTAAATGCAGAGGAAACATAATCATTTTGTGTATCCAACTTGCATTTTCAATGCAATCAACATAATCTTAAAAAATTAAAATATTAAAGAAAATTACAGAGAATATTTTTTAGCAAATAAAAATTCAATGCATTAAACTGCAATAATATCATCAGTAATAATAATTTCAGATGATATGGTGACATTATATGAAGTTTGGCACGAGGATTTAAAAATATTAAAAAAAAACATTTAAAACCCCCTAGGAGGTTTGTAATGTACGAGTATAAATAGCAATCTACAACGTGATCCGTTCCTTCTTCCCAAATCCTGTGGATTCTAAAAGGCAAAGACGTCGTTCTTATCTTGGCTCCATCTTTCAAATTTTCGATGCACGTCTTGGAGCAGATATGAGGGAAGAAATTTTAGACCCGGTTCCCTAACTTAATTATAAAGTATCCTCTATACATTGCTTTCACAAATTTTGTGATTTAAGATAGGTTATTTGGCATTGTAATTGAGACGCAAATATAAAAAAATCGATTGAGAACATTTTTACACGCTCTGTTCATTGCAAAATAATATATATATATATATATATATATATATATATATATATATATATATATATATATATATATATATATATATATATATGCCTGAAAAAGGGAAAAACTACAATATAAGGGAAATTGGAAAAACAAATTCCAAATAAAGGTTAGGGATGCCAAATATTTGTAGTAAACATATTAACTCCTAAGACCATAGCTGGATAACCTGAGCTGATTGAGAAAAACAGATGGCTGATTCTTAAATCAGCAGGAAAAATGCGGTTAAAATCACCTACAAAACGCATGACAGAAAATTTGACGCATACCAGCGATAATATTTATTCATCATTCCAGAAGCTCTTGAAAGAATATTTTGGGCAAATAAATAGACTCGAGTAATACCATCCCATATCAATAAAATTATAATTAATAAATCAGAACTATATAGACATGCTGTATCCACGCAAGTTTATGGATACAAAAGTAGTTTATAGATCTCTTACCCACATTCTGTACTAAATACAAATCAAGTAGCTTCGTCTTTTTCGTTACCCCCCCAAATAGCCGTATTCAGGGAGGTAAATCAAGCATTATCATATAATCATGGAACAATCAACCAGACATCTACTATTAGAAAAATTATGGATGCCATATTTAGCATAAAAGAGTAGGATATATACGCATTCTTAGTCGACATGGATTTTCGAAAATCATATCATGTTTGATGAGTCGCATCCTATTTTAATACCAAATTATTCTGGATTTCCAAAAGTTCTTGATAGTATATCACATAAACTCTTGTTAAATAAGGTAATATCTCTTGGTAACCAAAAGATATTTTGAAGCTCGATTAAGAGAATCGACACAAACAATGGAAACAGAACGAAAATTATCACCAGGTGAAGCTGGATCATACTAAACTTACGTTTTTATCGGAATCTCGATGCACAACTGGTAAAGTCTTGCAATGCTTCGTTCTGGAATCACTGTTATTTATTTTAACTCCATAATAGTGATACAGAAATAGTTGAGTATATTGAAATTTTCAGATGATACAGGCGGAAATGTAACTAAAGAATAAGTCAAAGTCCCAAACCTATAGACACCGATTTGCTAAATGAGCAATAAATAGATCATAAGATTCAATGTGAAAAGTTTTTAAAATCATGAAACTTAAATTTCCTCCTCTCCCCTCCCCCTTCCAAACCCAACTTAGTCATTAGCTCTAAGAGTTTAAAAGGGACTCGTTTTAAAGTATCCTTCGCTACCTCCATCCGCACCCATTTTTCGGGTAATGTTTTCTTTAAAATTAGAATTTACTGAAATAATCTGAATTTGTTTCTCAACAGGTAGGACATTAACGGTTATTTGTGAAAATAAACTAGTTGATGAGGCGTTAGGCAAAGTCAAAGGAATCGAAATGTTACAGAACTAGACAGTAGTATTTTACAAAGGATAAAAGCTTGAAATGGGGGGCACAAAGAAAAGGGAGAAGTTTGTCTAACTGAAACCTTAAATGTCGCACCTATACAAGGTTGCTTTATGGATCGGAAGAGATGTTAAGGTGAGTAGATTAGAAAAAAATTAAAGATACTTAAGCAATATCAGGTGAGATATGCGGAGGAAATATGCGCATGATGAGTGAAAATAACTCAAGTTGGCACCCCATCTCCCAATTACAGTCAACGTAAGGAGAAAGGTATCATAAAGCTTACGATTATCATTCAGAAAGAGCTTAAGCTCTTGGTGGAAAGAATTGAAGCTTTTGTAGGTCACCATCTATCAATGGCGACTCAGCCCCCATATATTCATCTATGCTATAGAAAATAAATGAATTTAAGCCTATACCATTTCGGTCAATAGAAATGATGAGTAAAAAGTGGCTACATTGTTATTCTTGGGCATAAACATGTACATTCTGAACCTGGATTTAAAACATCGCAAAAATCCAACCTTTAAATTTACCGCGTCAGTTTCTTTAGTTATTATTATTATTGTAATAAATCGGCATCTACCCCATGAGGTTTTTGTAGGCCAAAATTTACAAATCCTGAATAAGGAGAAATTTAAAAGAAATTCCTTTAAGTAAAATATCTCATTTCCTTCATTTATACATCAAAATATAGACTAAAAAAAAGCGATTACATCGAAAGACTGACAAGAGGCAAGGGTGGTGAGAGAGATGCCAAGAATTGATAAATCTCAGCTCCTATGAGTCTTCTAATAGTGGAGCTCAGGTAAAATCTTGTGCTCTCTTGAAGTGTCGATGATGACCGCGGTTACTCAAGGAAGCATGAAACAAATCGTTGCCAACTCTTTACACTATGCGTGAATATAATAAGCGATTGTATTAAAATATAATTTTGATTTTTCTAACCGTCTTTTCGCAATCCCCCCCAAAAGATGTATTTACGCATTTTGCAACAATAAGGGCAACGCAAAGATGCTAATGAAAGTTTCATAATATTTCCATTTCATCAAAGTCGCTGTCCTAACCTTAACCTAACATTAACCTCGCGAGAGGCTGGAATGACTTATTCGCCGCCGGGCAGTTCCGAAAAAGACCCAAATTCTCAATGCCTCATTGAGCTACTAAATAGGATTATAGGATGCTCAAGCTTGTGAAAACTTCCCTATTGACCACGACATTTTTTCGATCTGTTCAATGACTGAACGAACTTTGATCGACCGAAATTACAAACGATCAAATCTCAGTCCTAAACTAGGTTAAGTATGGAAGGAGTCTATTTATTTGCCTCCCTCCATTCTAATTAACTCTGTACAAAACAGGTCATTGGTGGAACAAATCCAATTTATTGGCCCTAATTAGTGCGATAAAATTCCAACATAAAATAAGGCCAAATATAGGAATTTTCTCTCCGTATTTTCTCGCTATTTTACCTTACCTCTTTTGGTTTAATAATGCCAAATTTTACGGAATGAAGCTGAGAAAAATTTGACTCGCAAACCCGAAAAAAATATGAATTTTACGAGGTGGAATTATATGAATTAAAAGAAATAAATGTGCATAATTCTTTTAAGAGAAGACATATTTTTACCCAAATTTATTTTTAAACCCTCTATCGATCGATCTATGAAAATGTCTACTGTCATTTAACATAATATATATATATATATATATATATATATATATATATATATATATATATATATATATATATATATATATATATATATATATATATTGATTAGGGCTTCTCCCGTTGAGTTTTAATTTAGTTTGCAGGATGAATGAAAGGACGTAAAACGGGAAGTTCATTTAGTTTACGTATGTGTACAACGTTTCGGGTAAAAGTTTCACCCATGTTCTGGTACTGGAAAATTACAAAATTCGTAAAAGGACTAATATTACAGGTCGAAAATTTAAACATTCAAAAATATGGATGTAGTAGATTAATCGATCATTGAATATGGGGAGGGGGGATTTAGAGCTATACAGGTTACTGGATTGTTATATAAAATGTAGAGAATTCAATTAATAAAATAAATTTAACAATAATAAATGGAAAAAACACTGGATACATTTTAGGGAAAACACTAACCTTTTTGCAAACGGCTGTTGAAAGAAGACTGGCGGAAATGTGCGAGAGGCGTAAGAAGAAAGAAAAATTTAGGGGGTTAGTTTATATTTTAGAGCAGAAGTATTAGGTAGGATGGAAGAGTCAGAATTTAGAGTGGGATAATTTTTTTAGTAAGATGGATTCTTGAATTCTTAAGGATATTGGATCGGGGATGGTCTTTAAGATTTTAAAATCATCTGAGGATACATCAGTTTTGCAATGGTCGGAATGTAGCCAAACAGGTGAAAACTTTTACTTTGACAGAACCCTTCCGGTTCTGTGGATAATTCCCACATGAGTACAAAATCTCACCTTCAGCGAGCGAACCGTACTTCCGATGTAATTTCCCAAATTACATCCGGAGCAAGTGAATTTATAAATAAAGGAGCACTTTGCTTCTGGCGGGGTTTTGTCTGTACAATTGAAATATTGTCCAAGGAGATGTTTATTTTTAAAATGATCCTTAATTCGGTATTATAAAGGAATTTCTTCAATATTTTTGTAATTTTTTTTGAGAATTTTTGGTTTAAGAAACCCATATCCTGAAAAACTATATAATGGGTGTCTTTACATACAGTTGGAAATTTTAATTTGGGTAGGTAGAGGTTGTTTAAAAATTTGGCCGTAATTGTCTCTACCAGCGACACGGGAAATCCGTTTCCTTTGAATTAATTACACAAAAATTCAACTTTTTTATCAAAATCAGTGTAGGTTGAGCAAATGTTATATGCGCGAAATATTAGTGTTTTTATTGCACTGATTTTGAACGAAAAGTCGCATAAGCTAAAAAAGTTGAGGCCTTGACCACTTAAAGTTGGTTTTTGAAAAACTTTAGTTTAGAATCTGGTGCAGAATGTAAGATGTTTATATCTAGAAAGGATAGGGAGCCTTTGAGCTCTTTTTCGCGGGTAAAGTAGATATTGGGATGTATGTGATTAACAAGTTGTATGAATTTATCACAGGAGGCTTCAAAGTTAAACAGGAGGTATGTATCGTCAACAAAGTGGCGGTAGAGAAAAGGTTAAATGGTTCCAAAATCTTGGTTGAATAGTTGATCTTCGAACCAGGTCATAAAGATATCGGTGAAGAAAACATTTTTATGGATTCTTGAATTCTTAAGGATATTGGATCAGGATTTGGCTTTAAGATTTTAAAATCATCTAAGGATATATCAGTTATACACTTGAATTACCAGTCAAGGACAATTACTTCATATTCAATAACAAATCTATTGCAAAATATATGGGGTGGGCAGGGGCAGCCAGTCTTCGCCGATATCTTTATAACCTTGTTCGAAGATCAACTAAGAAGAATCTGAAATAGATAAAGCAAAAGAAGCCAAAATAAAGGAGACAACCGACTTAAGCTCTTTCATAAATCAGAACCCAATATACGAGGGGCCGTAAATAAGTTTTGCGAATTGAGGGGGCAAAACAGAGGGAGGGGAAGGAGGATAGCTGTTTGTGGGGTTGTTAGGACAAGTTATGACAAGTCAGGACCTGCAGCCGCACGCTCCTGCCTCGTCTATTTAAGAAGCAGTAGCCGATCGCAGATCGTCAGTCACAAGTTTTTCAACAATGGAGAAGGTTGAGCACTGCGAAATGATCAATGTGGCCCGTGTGGAGAGGATAATCCTCGAAAATCGACGGGTGAAGGTCTTAGAAATCAAGTGAAAACTTGGAATATCACATGGAAGTGTTATTAACATCATCCACGATAATTTGGCCATGACCAAGGTCTCTGCCCTTTGGGTCCCTAGAAACCTTACGAAACCTCACGCCCCATGATCGACTTCAACGTCGTCAAGTTCGGAGGCCATAGTTGCACAAGCTGCCGTGCGTGAGTGTGGATTCAAGGAGCTCAACCATCCCCCCTACAGTCCAGATCTGGTCCCTAGCTCCTACTTTTTATTTCACCAGCTCAAGGCTGCACTGCGTGGACGCTGGTTTGGGGACGATGAAGATGTCCAGCTCGCCGTCCAGGAGTGAATTGAACAGCAGTCTGGAGATTTCTGGTTGTCGGGAATTCGTAGCCTCAGGGACAAGTGGCGCAATTGCATTTAAGTCAGGGGTAGTTCTCTTAAAAATAATAAAACACTATTCCTCATATCTCGTTTCCTTATATCCAAATTGCAAAACTTATTGACCGCCCCTCGTAAGACCTTATGCGCCTTCGAAATTCGTAGTGGAAGTCAAAGTGGAAGGCCTACAAAACTATTCTTGAGAAATACACAACTGTCAATGCATGTGGAAACAACACTAAAACTTAACTAGACGAAGACTTGGATAACCTCTAGAGAATATAAATAAAATATAAAAAAGCAAATATCAGTGATTTCGTATAGAACAATACCGCACCGAAGATGGACACCCGAAGTGAACAGGCTTGGTCATTTTAATAGAAGAAGAGCAAGATGACCAATATATGGAACTAATAAGGAAGTTAATGCGTAGAAACCGACGCAAAGCATATTTAATCAACAGCACAATAAGAAGAGAGAGAAAAATGTTAAGGAGTTTCCATGAAATAGCTGTTATGGAACCCGTGAATATAACACTTCAAAAAAGAGCAAGCAAAATCTGATAACACATAGAGGAGAAATTAGAAGAAACTAATGATCAGTGACAAAGTAAAAATAAACAATGCAGAATACCGGAGCAATCTATTCCTAACGGACAGGGTATACCTGATGCATGCAGAACAAACAATATTTATATAAGATAAGGAAAAAAAAATAATTAAAAGAATAAAAATGCTTGAAGGCCAGAAAACTTCAAAGTTATAGTATACATATATAAAAATAAATGACTTAGAACAAACTACAATCAGATGAGTGCAACATTAAGCAAATAGGATCGCACGGGGATCAAACACACAATAACCCAATTCAACTGGAGACAAATCGAAATAAACAAAACGGAAACAAGACAACCAGAAGAGATCAGTCACTATCCTGGCAAACTATACATACACCAAGAAAAATATTCCCTCCTTTCATCTAAAATACTTCTCTATCTCCACCATTATCTAACTCTATCCCCCAAAGACCGTTCCAATTGGCCTAATACCCTTCACTTTTGGCACTCTGTCGAAAGGTGCTGCCGATGAGGCAGTGAAGATGAATTTATGTACTTCGGAAGATGGCGTTTATTGGATGTGTAAGATATATCGCACTTTCAGTATGCTCTTAACAGGGGAGCTACGAAAGGTTAAAAAATCTAAGGGTCTTTGGTGATGCGGAAAAGTAAAAGCAACAACCGCAATCCAATTTGGATTGGACATGGATAGTGTATAACTTCCATAGTGTGTGTCTGTCGCTACTTAATGAAGTGTGAGACAAGTCCTTCATGCAGGTGGTTCTGAGGCAAGCTAAATGGAGCAGCCATTTCATTTGGGGTCACAAATCATAACTTAATACTTCTACTCGGCAAATAATTTTATTTTGGTGCCCCAGGGTCATTTTTACCAACTCGTTAAGGAAATTGTATGCATTTATTAAAAGATAAGCTGCATTGACTCAGTTAGGAAACGCGGTTACGATAGCCATTTCCCCCCCCCCCAATTGATTCTGCATCGTGCACGATGGACGACGCTCTACATATATATCCGAAGCAAGATGATATGTACAATAAACCAATCTAAGATCCCCAAAAGACTGTTTCAATTGGCCTATTTAACCTTGATTATTTGTGGGCTTTTCGATTGGTCTATTGAATTTAGCCTCTTGCTTGGAGTGTATGAGGAGCACCCCCAGCGTGCACGAATAAATGCGGCGAGAGATTGTTATCTATCGTAAGTCTGTCTGTCTTTGTGTGTGTGTGTTTATGTATAAAATGTCCATATCTATATAATAAAAATGAAGTTTGTGTGTGTGTGTCTGTCTGTCTGTTTGTCCGTTTATAGGAATAAAAAAAATCTCATTCTAACCCTCCCCCCTCTCTCCCACCGTCTCTCCACCTCTCAAAAACTCCACACTCCGCCCCCGCTCTCTCCCATCTCCCAGTCTCTCTCTCTCCCTTTCCCCCTCCACCCTCTCCCCCTCCTTTCTCTCCTACCTCTACACGAAAATTAAGTCATTTCTCATACATTGAACAGAAGGAAACAGTTCTATCATCTATATGAAAGTTAAAATTGATTTCTTATATATGTTCAATACAATCTAACTGAAATACTTTCAATATTCATAGTATAATTTTGGCAGTTTTTTTTCGAATCCCGTCAACGAATGGTATTTCTGCTAATACTCGTATATATATATATATATATATATATATATATATATATATATATATATATATATATATATATATATATATATATATATATATATATATATATATATATATTGTAGAGGGACCAACTAAAGGAGTAATATTTCCCACCCGCCTAAGATATTACTTGGAGAGAGAAAGTGAGCCGTTACTCCCACCCCCCCGACTTCACCCTTTTGGGACTTTCCGCCCGGTCACTAGGAAATTCACACCGAGGCATGACGCTGTGATTGTAGGCAATCTTCCTGCCGTCTTGATATCTCCCCCACTCCTGAGTCGGGAGATTTTTGGTCTATTTGTAAGTTTGCCAATTGCTCTTTTTTGATCCCCTCGAGACAACTTTTATGGCTCCAACCGCTGGTCGTTCCTTCAGACCCGCTGAGCCCGGCCTCTTACACTTCCCCGTAAGTACACACTTTGTTGTCCGGGCCAATAAAGGAGTTCAAAAAGGTCTCTCTCCCTCTCCCTGTTATGGAGAAATCCAGGTATATATGCGCCCTCTCAAGGATTACACGCAGATTCGCTTAGACGACGCCTGCCCGAACGGAGATTCGCTTAGATTACACTTCCCAGAACGGAGATTTTCTTGAACGATGCTCTCACCCGAGAAGTGTTTAATGACTATCGCAAGCCCGCACCTGACTAAATGAGAGTGTGGAGAACGTAAGACACCCTCTTTGGCTTCCCGTTGACACTCATGAGTAATCAAGGTCACCAAGGCTTTACTCTCGAAGTTGAAAGGAACTGAATCTCTCACCACCCTAAATCTCCCATTATAATCATTTAATAACCCTGGTTATCCAATCAGTATTGGGAACCTAATTCCGTCTTATTTATTATATATATATATATATATATATATATATATATATATATATATATATATATATATATATATATATATATATATATATATATATATTACAGCAGGTTTTAATGAAAGCGACCGCTAGTCTCGTGTTAATGCCTTTCTTTTCAATCTTCTCGATTTGTCTTATGTTCGCCTTTTCTTCATTGTTCAACCCGTGAATAAGCCTACCGAAGTTCATTAGAGATTGATATTTATTAATCGCAAAAAGGTGGTAGAAAATTAATGCACATTAGCACTTTCTTTTATTATATTGATGCGTTTCGATACGTCAAGTATCATTCTCGAAATTAGAATGGGAAATTAATACATTTATTCCAATATAGATATTAAGAAAAATCCATTAACAAACTGACGAACGGAATGTAGACAAGTGTAGGGGAATTAGCAGCCTGAGGAGGTGCGGATAGGAACTGGTCAAAGAAGTATAAGTGACCGGAGAGAGGGGAGGGGTAAGCTGTTTGCCAGAGGTGATTAGGGGCAATAGGCAATTGTCCTAAATATACCCGTTCCTTCGATTTACTCTTCCTGTGGTTGGTAGGATTTCATGAGAGTTGTATTGTATATTTAGTCTTGGTTGGTTTTCTTGAGTATATATTGCTTCAAGTAGGAGTAATTGGCGTCTGTTAGGGGCATAATCTTTCTGTTAAGTGGAGTTCCATGCATTTCTTGTATATGTTTTTTTTTATGTGCACCATTGTAGAAGTGGTATGATATTCTTCTTGAGAGTGTGGTTTCGGTCATTCCGATATATCAATTAGGTAAGAGCCCACAGTCTCCTAAGGTACATGTGTACTTATATATCAGGTGGGTCCTTTGTTTGGGTTGAGATGGAAGTTTAGGATTATTTGTGATGAATTAATGTCCGTCTATTTTGTTAGTAGATAGTTAGTCTGATCTTTTTTTCGGCATTCGTGGGTTTTATTCCTTGATAAATAATTTCCTTGATTGCTCTCTCGTCTGAATGCTGTTGTGCTCATAGTATTCTTGTAAAAGAGTTCTATAATGTTCCTCTTGTCTGTATTTCGGTTATTCTGTGGTTCTGACACATACCATCGCTCCATTTTAATTCTTATAGCTGTCTGTATTTCTTTATTAAATACAATCCGACGAATAAAACCCACGGGCCCACGTGGGTAGCTGTACGTGAGTGTGTGTGTTTAAGGATTGCCTATTAAAACAAGGAAAAAGTTATATGCGAATAGGTGGACAGATTGACAATCACCAAAATAACCACTTTACATTGAGGCACTGAAAATTCAGTCAAAATTTCAAAAAATCTGACTGTACTGCGTAAACGAGGACCCGAAAGAGCAATCCGAATGATAAGCAGTCAACAGCCTAGTCATATTTTTAAAAATTAATGTCATGTTCGTAAGCCTGTATCAATAGCTAAATCATCTTTCTTCTTTCTGTTAACTCGAGAAACTTTAATACCGTTTTATAATGAAACAAAAGAAAGGAATATAATATTTTGGGATGAATAATTACGAAATTCTGTGTAAACGGCTGTTCTTAATATTTATAATGCAATGGGTTCTATATATTTAATTGAATGAATGGAGGATTTAAAAGAGAATTTGTACTTTAAGCCCTGAAATAAGAGATTTAGCAACTATCAAAGGGATGTTTTTCAGACGTCACCATGTCAGGTAATAAAATATCAAAACTTAGCCCTTAAATGACTTTAATCTAGGAGAAAATAATAAAATTATGTCTTTGTTTTAATTCTGTTAAAATTAATATATATTTAATTAAAGCAAACCATATACAATAAACTAAACTAAAAAAAACTTTATTTGAATCTATTAAACGCTCTAAATATGAACCCCCCTTTTTTCGAAGAAATATTAAAGAAAACTCTCTTATTAATTACCTATGATTAATTAAAAAAACATAAGATTCAATAATAATGTAAAACATTGGAAAATAAAATAACGTAAGTAGAATGTAGAAATTTAATGTTATATAGAACTCGTATCGAATGTACAAAAATTAAGTTCATATGTATGTATGTTATATAACGCAGCGTATGTGTACCATTTACATAAAAAGGAAAGTGAAAAGTACGTGAGGATGAGGAGAGATATATCTTAAGCTTTTCCAAGTTTTCTCCGAATAAAGAATACTGAATCCATTACTTAAGTTTTCTTTACCTTTAAAAAGAGGCCTGCAAACCTTTACCCACCCTTCAATCAAGAACAAATATAACTCTAACCCTTGCAATCAGCGCCTTATGTTAAAGTCACTCCCATAAGAATCGAATTGGTAGACATTGCGCCGAAACAAGAACCCTATCTGGCTACCCAGGAATGGTAGCATACCTCGGTGACAAATCACCCTTGGTAACCAAACTACCTACAACAAGGCCACAACCCTTATATTCCCATCTATTCTAAAACATTCAGCCCGCTATCAACTTTCAACCCGTATTTCAAAACCAACACAAATTACGATGCTTCTTTAACAACAAAGACAAAGTGCCAACGCTGTTCCGATCCTCAATTATTTATGAATAGAACTGCTCGCGATGTAAATCCGAGGTTTATCTAGGTTCAACGCAGCGCACTTTACATGCTAGTATTAGCGCACATTTTGGGATAAGCCATAGAAATGAAGCCCCAATTATCAATCCAGAAAATTCTCCTATTGGATTACATTATCGAACGAAACACCCAGGTAATACACCTTCAATTCAATGAATTTTCTATTAAAGACACAGTCAACACGGAAAGACAATTAAGAACACTTGTGTTCCTCTACATTTAATTTACAAACCAGACTCTAAACTGTGATGCCACCTCCGATCCTTTGCTATTATTACATATGTGAACAACAACGATCTTTCACCTCCAAACTTTTCCCAACCCAAACAAGTAATGAAGTTCATAAGCAATCATTTCCAACCTTTCTATACAAGGAAGAAACCCCCAACAGGTTTTTCTCCTAAGTGTTCGAGATCATTATACCCTTTTCATTTATTTACAATTAATCAGCTTCAATTTTTTTTCATTTAACATTCAACTTTCATATTTCCCCAAACAATCTAAAAAATTTATATAGATAAGCAGAATAACGTCTTACATAACCTCATTCATTCAAAAGTTTTCCTTTTAATGCTCCCGAATTTCAATTTGTTACCCCAAATATACCAAATAATGGCCATGTTAAGATTAAAGCCAAAATCTTATGCACGTTTGCATTTACTTCATTTACTTATGAGGCCTTGAGAATATATTCCAATCCCAAACGTCCGTACCTAAGAAATAAGCAAACATGATAGAAATCTTAAATGCAGCCTTATTGTTCATCCTTAAACTTCGTACACTCTTGGCAACGTGCAATTCTTCCACTCTCTCTCTCTCTCTCTCTTCATATATATATACAGGGATTGGACAAGATAATGGAAACATTAACTAATGCACCCATTCACACAAAAAATAGTTTTTAAAACTTGTTTAAAATACCTGAAAATGACGTTGAACACATATTTGTCTCCAAAATTCACAGATCTTGCCACAAGCAAGTTTTTTTTTCGGAAATTGCAGTAAACACTAGAGGATATATTCGCTCTAAAAAGCGTCTACGAAGGGGCTAGAGAAAGTTTCACTCGAAAACAGTTAAATTCGTATAGATACAGCCCAAAGCTGTATGAATTTATTGGTCGGCGTATTAAATCTATTAATACTGCTAAGGGGGAGGGGACTCAAATCAGTAATTTAATTAATGTTTCAATTATTTTAGCCAACCCCTGTATATATATATATATATATATATATATATATATATATATATATATATATATATATATATATATATATGTATATATATATATGAAATGAATAGGTCACAAAGTAGCACGTAAGGTTAGCAATGAATGCAATGTTCGGCATGAAAAATGAAAAGGTGCTTCCAAGTACTTTCGAACTGCATTCAGTTCATTCTCAAGGATAACTACAAGCGAAAATAATATAATAAGGGTCTATATAAACTAGTAAAAGAAAAAGGACCGCCTCTAAGAGAAGAAATCACCAATGAGGAAGTAGGAGAGGGATGGGTAAATTCACATTAAGATTTAGCTAAAACAGGTAGCAAGGTCAAACCGAGAGGCAAGAAAGAGTCAAGAACAGAGCCAAAAGGGTTAAAACGATTAACGGATAAAGCGATAGTCTAAAGAGGGAGATTAGGAGCGACACGAGAACTAAATTTAAACGAAGGGAAGAGGGACAAGGTGAGAGGAAGAGAAATAAATTAATGTTAATACAAAATCAATGCAATAATTAAATTGACACATCGGGTTTCCATAAAAATGAAAATTGTAAAAAAAAAAAATAGGAACATAGGTCAAATCTAATTTCTTTAAGAATGAGTTTTTTCATAACAACATCAATTTTAAAAAGGCCAGGGGAAATGTTAAAGTTATTAAATTGGCGTATATATATATATATATATATATATATATATATATATATATATATATATATATATATATATGTCATAACTAGAGAGGATGGGACCGGCACGCAAGGTAGCTCCTATGCAGGCTCCGCCGTTTGCTAACTAGACTAAGGCAGGCCTACTCTTTATTTTATCTTTTAATTACCTTTTATCGTTCCCTTCTTCTGTAGTTCTCTCATCTAGAGCCTATCCTGCAATGGGTTGGGCAGTGTAGCTGGGATAAAATTCATGTTCTAGGTGAAACCTAGAGTAGCTTGCCTTTCCTGCCACAGTGCCTTTGTAAGTCTCAAAACTACCCTGGTTTTATTCCGTCTACAAATCTCTCAAATTTTCGGTACTTTCTTTACAAACCACTTTTCACGTAGTTTCTTGGCCGGCGGCTAAGTTTGTAGGCTATTCGCTAATCTACTTTCTTTCATTGTCTCTTAGTCGGAGCCTTGATGGTGGGGAAGGGAGCAAACCCCTACTAGGATTGGTTAGAGAGGGTTAACACACCTGCATTCTTCCCCTTGCCTGGCCCATTTACATTGTAGCGACCAAACCCATGGGACGTTTGGTTAGCGGATGGAAATAGTGTCATCGAATGGTGCCAGCCTTTTCACTTATCCCCCATTCGTACACTTTAGATCGGGTTTTTCTCTTCCGTTTCTACATTATTTAATGGTTTATGTGCTGATTCATAAAGTTATTAAAGCTAAAATATGCTCTATAAGGGTAACTGACTTGGCTTTCTCAACGAATTAAATCTCAAAGCCCTTCTAATTTCCCCAGCCTCTACTGTCAAGCTGTCCTAGTTGTCCTTTGCCAATTCCACCCCTAGTTTTCCTTTGCGCCTCGTCTCCTTGATCTTCCTCAATATGCCACTCTTAGAAAATCATACCAACTATCCTGAAAGGAACCCGCACCGCTAAACACTTCCCGATCGTCCACCGCGTTTTGACTCACATCTGTGATCTCCATGTCATTAGAGGAACTCGATGCCTGCCCGCAGTCGGATGGGTGTATATTTTTAAAGTCAAGTTCGGTTCGCTGCATAGACTATCTCCTTCTTGACCCAAGGCAGGTAATGTGGGTATACTCACTGTGCCAAGCACTCGTGCCTCAACAGCAGCCGAGGCAGCATTATCAGAAAGAGGGCTAGAGACAAACAGATAGAGGACTTCCTTCTGGATCTTTCTCTAGTGGGAATGACGTAGTACAAAAAAATCGATTCAAGCAGAAGGTCGTTAAGAGAATGCTGCTAAAATCTAGACTATTACTCATTATTATCTCTCTGGTTCTACCTCACGCCATTTACTAAGGTTAATGGCTGACGCTTTAGGTTGGTCTGGATTGCTGTTTCTAAATTTTCATGGATCGTTATACCTTATCTTCTCATGTAAAGGTTGCCTATAGTGTACTGTCCCTCGCTCTTCTTGTTTTGTGGTTTCTTATAATGTCCCACAATTTTGTCTTTAAGATCAAGTTTCCAGTCACACCTGCTCATTGAAATTTCCCTGTCGCAGAGAGAGAGAAAAGCGCTACGCGGACGAAAATCGTCGAGCAGCGCCCTGAGAAAGTCACCCACTTCCTGTGATAACAAGAACGATGGACAGACTGAGCGAAGCGAGGGTAGCGGCGGAAATTCCGTGAGATTGTGTGAACCAAGCTAAGGTTCACTTCTTTCGGCGCCGCGTCTGATAAAGTGGAACCCCCTTCCGGGGCCTTGGGCAAATCACCTCCGGCGAGCCCGTATAAAATATCAGATGCAGGCCTCAAGAGAGTAGCATCAGCCAGCCCCTTGAACACGACGCGTAAACTCTCGATTCGGTTTCCGCACCCCTCGAGTCCGAAGGTAATAATTTTCTCCAGATTGACGATAGTCTAGTGACAAGTGACTATTATTCTGGTATCGGCTCTGTTCCCGTCCGGTGTAATACTCCCTTGAGGTTCAACGTGGCGATTGCAATTCCCATTTTGCAATCTCTCTCCCAAACAACTTCTCAAGGCATACCGCTCAAAGTAGGCTCCGTAAGTGACTCAATCGTATATCCAGTTTCCAATGTTCTTTGAATTGTTTGTTAGTTTGTTGGCGTGCCCAGCCCCCTCACGAATGTCCTTTTAACACCTCCGAGTTCATTTGACCTTGAAATTGTAACTTTGCGTATCCATTCTATTATTTGTAAATTGTCTGTATAATAGTAAAGCTAATTTTGTTTCAGCAATTTGTATGCCCAGAACCTCTCAAAAGTTATATTAATTTGGCCAACGCACTCTTACTTAATTTTATTAATATCCACGCATTTCGAGGTTTTAAATTTCCCCCAAATTTTATCCCGATCCCTCTGCCTTGACCAAGGCGATTGAAGGTCAAGGATCTGACCTTGACCTATGACATTCCCCAAATTCTCTTTCTTGTAATATATTCACATATATTCTGCAACCACACTGTTACTTCATTTTCTTTTCCTTTAAACTGGATTTAAACACTGAAAGAAAACAAGGTCTGCTAACCAAAGTCGCGTTCTCTCACTTATTCTGATTTATGACCTTATGACCTTCAAAATTTTCAATAATTCTAGGACTAACTTTGGGAGCACCTTGGCAATTATATTATTCAAAAGAGAATGTAAAACTTTGGCAATTATATCACTTGAAAGAGAATCAAAAACAACATAAGGGTTTCACATTTCGTTAGAATCGGCCAAATAGTTATAATTTTATTATGAAAATAGAATGCAAAACTGGTACCCACGGACCAATCGACATAGTGAGATATAGAGCCACACGCGACTAAAAAATGCGAAAGTTAACATACTCATCCCCGAGAAATGTTCTCTGATGAGAATTACAACGTAAGTTGCCTTTAAATTTTATAACTGCATTCTCTGTATTTCTCATTATAGAATATTTCCCGAGGAAATATTGCTATTCCCCTTGGTCGTCGGCTTTTTGCCTTATATCAAATAAAAGCTTTCTCGAAACGACCACTTTGAATACAAATATTTCTACACGATATGGACAGGAAAGACTCAGAATTTTCGAAAGGCGTTGAAGATCTCTCGTAAACTCAAGTTCTATATCGATCGTCATTTATTGGAGATATGTAGGTCAAGGGGCTTTACCCTAAGTTTCTCATTTTTGAGATCTATCGCCAGTCATTATATCACTCCGAGTTGTATGGTATTTTTTATCGTTAGATTATTTGCTTAATAACGGAATTCGTTTTAAATTAACTCTCAGACTCATATTATGAAACACTAAATAACCTTAAAGCCAAAATTACCGCCAAATTTTCTCTACTCGACTACTTAATCATTCTTTTTATTATTTAACATTGCCTCAATAAATTTCAAACTGAAATTATATGCAATCATAAACGTAAGCTGAAAACATTAGGATTGAATGCTCATAGCTTTAGCAAACTTGAAGGTATAATTATTCCTCATAGCTTTAGCAAACTTGAAGGTATAATTTGCCCTCATTTTTTATTTATTTTTTTATTTATTAATTTAAAGTATGTCTAGATAATTCTAGATAAGGCACATAGATTCATTTCAAGAATAGGAAACCGAGCAGTTTTCATTTCAAAAATAGAGACCTAGTGCAACCATAATTTCAATAATAGGCACCTCAAGCAATCTTCATTTTAAGAATAGGCGTCTCAAGAAACTTTAATTTCAAGAATAGGCACCTTTGAACCATCATTTCAAGAAAAGGCACCTCGAGCAACCTTCATTTGAAGAATAGGCGCCTCGAATAACTTTAATTTCAAGAAATGATACCACGTACAAACTTCATTTCAAGAAGAGGAACCTCGTGCATCCTTCATTTCAGAAAAGGCAGCTATTGCAATCCTTATTTCAAGAATAGGTAGGTCAAGCAACCTACATTTCAAGAATGGGAACCTCGTGTAACATTCCTTTCAAAAGGAGGCAACTCCTGCAACCCCCTTATTTCAACAATAGGCAGCTCATGTAACCTACATTTGAGAATAGACACCTCAAACAACTTTCCTTTCAATCGGCACCTCGATATAACTTCAATTCAACAATGGGCACCTCGTGCAACCTTCATTTCAAAAATATGCAGCACAAACAATCTTTATTTCAAAAATATACACCTTATGTAATTTTCATTTCATGAATAGACACCACGAATAGGAACCTCGATAAACTTTGATTTCACGAATACGAACTTCGAACAACCTTGATTTGAAGAAGAAGCACCTCGTGTAACCTTTATTTCAAGAATAGGCAACTCGTGCAACCTTCATTTGAAGAATAGGAGCCTTTCGCAACTTTTACTTGATAGGCACCTTGATTTATATTCAATTTAGCAATATGCAACTCGAAGGACCTGCATTTCAGGAATAGGTACCTCGTGAAACCAGGATTTCAAGAATATGCACCTCGAACAACCTTGAATTCAAGAATAGGCACCTCAAACATACTTGATTTCAAGGATATGCATCCTCTCTAACCTTCATTTCAAGAATATGAAACTCGTGAAACCTTCATTTCAAAAATAGTTGTTCCAAGAAACCTTTATTTAAATAGATACATCAATTTACATTCAATTGAAGAATAGGAACATTGTGCAACCTTCATTTCAAAAATAGTCACCTCGAGAAACCTTCATTTCAAGAACAGACACCTCGAGCAACCTTCATTTCAATAGGCACCTCGAGCAACGATAAATTAAAGAATAATCAACTCACGTAGCCTTTATTTGAAGAATATGCACCTTGTGCAACTTTGGTTCAAGAATAGGCTCCTCGAACAACCTTGATTTTAGAAAATAGGGACCTCGAATAACTTTGATTTCAAGGATATGCACCTCATCTAACCTTCATTTCAAGAATAGCACCTCAGGAAACCCTCATTTCAAGAATAGACAACTCGAATACCCTTCATTTCAATAATAGGTACCTTGTGAACTTTTTAAAAATAGGCATCTTAAGAAACATTCACTTCAAGAATAAAACCTCAAGGAACCCTAAATTTAAGAATAAACACCACCAGCACTCTTACTTTAAAAAATAGGCATCTCGGGTAACCTTAATTTTAAGAACAATTACCTCAAGCCATCTTTGTTTCAGGAGTAGGCACCTCGATCAACCTTAATTTCAAGAATATGCACCTCGAGCAACCAAGATCTCAAGAATAACCACCTCGAACAACTTACATTTCAAGAATAGGCGCCTCAAGCAACCTTTACTTAAATAGGCACCTTGAGTTACATTCATTTCAAGAATAGGCACCATGTGCAACCGTTATTTCAAGAATACTCACCTCTAGCAGCCTTGATTTTAATAATAGTCACCTTGCTAAACTTCATTTTAAGAATGGCGCAGAGAGCAACCTTTATTCAGATAAGCACCTAGATTTACATTCCCTTCAATAATAGACACCTTGTGTCGTGGAATGGCTAGACTCTCTCTCTCTCTCTCTCTCTCTCTCTCTCTCTCTCTCTATATATATATATATATATATATATATATATATATATATATATATATATATATATATATATATATATATATATATATATATATATATATATATATATATATATATATATATATATGTAGGTATTTTTGCGGCTTTGGGCCGAAGTTGGTTGAAGACCGTTAGTGAATGGGAAAATTGTTATGGTTTATTATTAACTATTAACTTTGCGGGGTCTTTTTTAAAACAGATATTTCAGAGTGCAAGTTGGCCAAAGATTAACAGATAGCTGGTACGTATTGGGATTGCAAAAGAAAGACAATGACGAAAATATATCTTTACGAGCAACAAAATAATATTTAAATGTACACAAATATTGGGTTTAAAGGGAATGGTCGTACAGGCGGAGTTAAATGTCTACCCGAGATACAGATGGCTTAATTAGGGGGTTAAGGAGATAAGGTTCAAGTCGGTGATTTAAAGGAGGATTTTAAACCGGAACGCACACACAAAGAATGGATCGATTGGGTAAGCCAGATTCTAGATCAATCTGCAAGCGGCAACGATTACAATTACTTACGTGTTCGTTGCCGAAAAGGGGCCAGTTGAGATACCCTGACTGCGAAGGGCGAAGTCGGGTTACCTCTCCCTTCAGATGAGGGAGCACTCGTAGATGGCCTTCGGAGATGGAAATCCTCGTCAGATACTCGTCGATTGACTATAGTAGAGTTCACGGATGTCGATTAACACACGTGCGATTTTGGGGAAAAGTCGGCGACTCCTTTGGGGAGAGGGAGAATTGTGATATCGTTGGCGTGGAATGTTCAACGGACTTCGATCTTATGACGGTAGAGGCAGAAATGTTGGCTGAAAGGTGGCCATAGGAGACGATGAAATCGGTCTCTAAGCAAATACAGCTGGTGCGTGATAACGGTGTAGGCTGCAGCATCACCCCGGTTCAGCCATACTTTCAAAGCTCCATGCGGTGATCTGAGGACCACGTGGGTACATAAGGGCACTAGGTCGCCCTTCGACCTTATTCTGCTATATCCTGCAACATTCATTTCAAGAATAGGCACTTCGGGAAATTTTCATTTCGAGGATGGGCACCCTTATTTCAATAGGCACCACGAGCAACGATAAATTAAAGAATAGTCAACTCACGTAAACTTCATTTAAAAAAAATGCACCTCGTGCAACCTACATTTTTAGAATAGACACCTCTAGCAACATTCGTTTCAAGAATAGCCATCTCTTGCAACCTTCATTTCAAGAATAGGTATCTCTTGCAACCTTATCTCTTAAATTGGCACCTCATGCAACCTTCCTTTCAATAATAGGCACCTCGTTCAATCTTTATTTCAAGAATAAACACCTCATTCAACCTTCATTTTAATAGGTACCTTCAATTCAAGTATAAGCAATTGTTGTTGAATTCATTTAAGATAAGGCAATTCAGGAATAGGTAGCTTGCGCAAATAAAATGCGCCTATGACCTGTATACGACTCACAATGTAAGGGAAAAGAAAAGGGAGTTTTTCTCGACCCTAATATAACCTAACTCAACATACCTTTACCTATCTTAACCTAACCCAACTTAATCTAGAATAGGCTGGCTTATTTTAGCTTAGGAAGTTAGGTTGTTATATTAGGGTCGAAAAAACCTTGGGATACTTCGTCTCTACAAGATCCAAGAAAAATATACATAGTAAAATTTTATTGGGTCAAATTAAAAAAAATTGAACAAAAGGTAAAAAAGGTCTACATATTAGAAATTGAAAGAAATGCAAAAGCTTTGAATAGCATTTAAATATTATTTTGTTTAGATAGGTAATTACATAAGCTCTGAAATGGTTTGACGAAAACCTGTCCTACCACATACAGTGGGACAAATTTGTATGTAAAAGCTGTTGTTTACAACTCTTCATCTTTTTATGTATTTGTTTTTTGTTTGTTCCAATAAGATTTTTTTTGTATGAATACCTGTATTTCTACGAACCAAAATACAATGAATGACTTACTGTCTAGTGTGTGAATCACTTTCTATTCAATTCAAGAATAGGTACCTGGATCAACCTCAACATAAAAATAAGCATCTCATTCATGCATAACTCCAGATGAGGCACCTCAGGTGCCTTATCTTGAATTGATCCGCATGTGCAACTTTTGGCTACTTTAATGAATTTAAAACTAGATTTTCTTATATAACTCACTAATTCTAGTAGAAAGTTATTAATCTTTAATCGGATTTTTTGCGAAATATGTCCTATATAATTGGATATAGCTTACATTCAAAGGTGTCTCAGAATTTTGTCGGACACCAATAAGTTTCAAATGATACATGAATCTTTTAAAGTAAATTAATATTACGTTTAGAAGGTAAAGTTAACAAATTTCTATAAAAAAATCAAGTAAGTGCGAATTATTAATGAAGATATGTATAACAAACGATTTTCCTCTGGTTCTATTCTTATCAAACTCTAATGTCTGCAAAAGATACAAAAAACAACCTTTCTACTGAGACCGATGTTAGCCTCGTATTCTCTTCCCAAATAACAATTAGCCAAATATGCCATGAATCTTCTATTGCCATTTTCCAAGAGCCAATGTTTAATTTCTAACTCATGAATTCCATAAAGAACTTTTATACAGCAATTTATCTTCCAACAATTCCTTTGAAAGCTTTGATGTAAAATTATTATCCACGAACATACCTGTCACAAACTATTGAAATTATTCTAACCAAACTCTTCTACTATTCAATCTTTTCATGGATTATGCAGGTTAATTTTTAAACAACTTTTCGAGTTAGTATTTAATGAAACCCTCTTTAAATTTAATAGTAACCTTCAATAACAAATTGATGGCATCGGTTGGGGGTTTCCCGTTGGTCCCTTATCGGACGATTTTTTCATGACTTATCTTGAAGATATTTTCTTTAATCAATCTCCTCCCGACTGTCGAGATATTTTCTAGAATCGTTTCATTGATGGTTCGATCGATGTTTTCCATAATGCAACTCAGGATGAACTTTTTTTACTTTTTTGAATTCGATGAATCCAAATATAACTTAAACGATAGAACGAGAATATAATGGAACTCTGCCTTTCCTAGACTGGCTAGTTTCTAAACAAAATGGTTTCATAATCAATTAATTCTCTCTTTAGAAAGCCCACATTTTCAGGCCTTGGGTTTCAGCAGTACAGATATATGTATATTTCAATATTTCTACTATTAAGACGCTTTTACACACAGGTACATCTCTCTTCTACCGTTATTTCTTATAGACTCTGAATTTCAATTCCTAAAATAATACTTCCGTAATAGTTGTTTTCCATCCTTTTACTTCGACAGAGTATAAGAATCTTTTTAGACACGGTCAACATCACTAAACCTCGTGATTTCGCTGTAACAAAAGATTTGCGCTACATAATTTTACCAGAAACGAGTAGTCTGATTAAATCCTGACCAAAAAAATTCATCCGGTTCCTCCAAATTATTATTGTCACACTAACTTTGAGGTAATTTTCATTAATAAAAGAACAATTAGCAGCATGTTACCTGCTGCCAAAAATCTGACTCCTATGGGTAGTTTGCGCAGTAGTTTGTTTATATATATATATATATATATATATATATATATATATATATATATATATATATATATATATATATATATATATATATATATATATATATATATATATAAAAATCTTTCATGAACGCGAAAGAATGCTGAAAATGAATCCAACAAATCGCAAGAAACAGAAAAGCTTGTTTATTCCGAAGATTTTTTTGGTCTTCCACGTAGCCAAGTGGCCTAAGAGACTATTTAATTGAGATGAAAACGGATCCTCGCTGCCTCAGTGTAAACGGTTCGAATCCCACCCCTGTACGGAATTTGGAATTTTTGCGAATTAGGAAAAAAAAATTCCGAAGATAAATTTCCCGTTTTCTGTTTCTTGCGTTTTTATATATATATATATATATATATATATATATATATATATATATATATATATATATATATATATATATATATATATATATATATATATATATATATATATACATTGGCAGCAATGTGCGCACCCTTGAAGCTAGTGTTTGCTCCCACATCGTAATCATCCGTAGAACGGGTAAAATCCCTAAGCAATAGGATAATTCTGTCATTAGAGAGCACTCGATAAAATCCAATATTAATGTAACTTTGGATGACTTTAAAATATGCCACTAGATGAATAAATATGCTTTGTTTATCAGAATCTCTACATAAAATCTGTAAACCCAAATCTCAACTCTGATCCTAGCTATACTTCGTTATTAATCTTATAACCAATACCATCTAAATAATCCAAAACATTCTATAACATAATCTGCTAGCTAAAAGTACCTTAGTATACGATGCGATTCTTTAAAGGTTATTTAGTATCTCGTGTACGGTGTGTGTCAAATCTTGATTCATCAATGCCTGTGTTTTAAATGGCTTGTCTTTCTATATTCCCCTTAGTTTGTCTTCAATGGTAGATTTTCAACTAATATGACTGTTTATTATGCATTTTTTAAGGAGGTTAGCTTTATATGTTATAACTAAACTCTGTGTATTTCTAATTATAGAATATTCTCCAAGAATGAGTGTGTTAGCTCATAACTTAGAAAATAAATCATTTGATAAATTTTGCTATTCTCCTGGTCGCCCGCGTTTGCTGAATAACAAATTGAAGCTTTTATTAAGCAACCACTTTGAATACACATATTTATGTCTGTCTGTCTGTCTCTCTCTCTCTCTCTCTCTTACCTTAAGCAGGACTACATCCGACTCGATGTCTCTCTACTTCGATGTAGACTGAAGCGGTGTTTACACTTGGCTAATTGGACCTTAGCCCCTTATATACAAATGTACATATATGTGTGTGTGTATAGTATGTCAAAATTATTGTTTATAATTAGAGGGTCTTTTAATGAAAAATGCGGAAAGGAGCAATAAGGGCTATATATTCAGAATGCAATTCCGAGCTCGGCAGAAAATCGTACTTCTCAAATTAGGTTGAAATTTTAAATGAGATGTCTAATTATGTGAAATAAAGCCCCTTTTGTATTATACACAATCAACCATCTATTTCAGGAAGAAATATTATTTTGAAGGAAAGAGAAAAGAGAAAGGGAATAATTGTCTTAACGTCATAAATTTATATATATATATATCTCTCTCTCTCTCTCTCTCTCTCTCTATATATATATATATATATATATATATATATATATATATATACGAGGGGCGGTCGATAAGTTTTGCAATTCAAATATACGGAAACGAGATATGAGGAAAAGTATTTTATTATTTTTCAATATAACTACCCTTGACTTCAATTCACTTGCGCCACTTGTCCCTGAGGCTTCGAATTCCAGAAAACAAGAAATCTCCCGACTGCTGTTCAATCCACTCCTGGACGGCGAGCTGGACATCTTCATAGTCTCCAAACCGGAGTCCACGCAGTACAGCCTTGAGCTGGCGGAATAAAAAATAGTCACTAGGGGCCAGATCTGGACTGTAGGGAGGATGGTTGAGCTCCTCGAATCTGCACTCGCGCAGAGCAGCTTGTGCAACTCTGGCCTTGCGGACTTTGACGACGTTGAAGTCGATCATGGGGCGTGAGGTTCTAGGGACCAAACGGGCAGAGACCTTGGTCATGGCCAAATTGTCGTGGGTGATGTTGATAACACTTCCATGTGATATTCCAAGTTGTCGCTCGATTTCTTCGACCTTCACCCGTCGATTTTCGAGTATCATGCTCTCCACACGGGCCACATTGTCCTCGTTGGTCACGTCTGACGGGCGTCCTGGACGGGGGGCATCCTTAAGAGACTCACGACCATAGCGGAACTCCCTATTTCAGCGAGCAATGGTTGCATAGGAAGGGGCAGTGTCGGTGTACACTGCAACCATGCGTTCATGGATCTCTTTTGCATTCTTGCCTTCCTTGGTCAAAAATTTGATCACTGCGCGGTGCTCAACCTTCTCCATTATTGGAAAATTTGTGACTGACGATCTGCGATCAGCTACTGCTTCTTAAATAGACGAGGCAGGAGCGTGCGGCTGCAGGTCCTGACTTTTCATAACTTGTCGTAACACCCCCACAAACAGCCATCCTCCTTCCCCTTCCTCTGTTTTGCCCTACCGAATCGCAAACTTATTGACCGCCCCTCGTATATATATATATATATATATATATATATATATATATATATATATATATATATATAATATATATATATATAGACAGAGATAGAGAAGAGAGAGAAAGAAAGTGACAAAATCATATACTGAGAAAATAAGTTAAGTTAGTAGACGATATTTGATCTGAAGGGAAAAATGATAAGTCATAGAATAATTTAATAAATAATTAATCGAATATCCTGAAATCATAATGAAGGAGTTCGGGAAGAACAGAGTACAGATAACACAAATCTAGGGAAGAATAACATGGCGAATAATGACTTGCTAAATCAGATGAAACGGCATCCCAAAATCATCTTCCATCAAATGAGAACCGAAAATAACCAATGAGGATTAATGACGAGACGGAAAATATTTAAAAGGTCGACGAATTCTATGAAGCCAAATTATATGCAATATCTTTGATATAGACGTCCGGGGTCCCCCTAGAGTAACATTAATAAACCAATTAACTTAATTTAATTTTTAATTGATCATTCACACATGCCATATTCTTCTAATTCACTTTAGAAAAGGAACATTTATCATTTACTCATCTTTCTTTCTATCATATTTCAACAAAATCAGGTGTGTTTCATAAATCCGAATACACAAGATTTGAAGCTAACTTTAGCTTGGTACTTCTGGTCTCTAAGCAAAATGTCGAAATCCTTTTCACAATTTGCTTATATACTTATGTCAAGCCACTCTAGGCCATACAAGGACTGGGCACCAATTGATGACGTCCTAGGTGGAAGTTATGATATCTTCCTTTTTTCACCTATTATTTTATTAACTTTAATTATTACCCAATTACCTATGTGAAATGCCTATTACCTTAACACTATCTATTGACTCAATTCCCTTGCAATTCAGTTTGCTTGGTGGAACTGTAAGTATGTAGCTGTATACCAAATATAATAAAGACTACTTAGGTATACTGTATTATTATAATTACTAAAAAATAGTTAATGTTTTTAAGAAGAAAATGACTGACACGGAAGGTAAAACATATCTGTAAAATTAGCAGTGGAAATTGCAAACGAATGCCGTCACCACTCTGTATTTAGCAGAAGAAGTTTTGAATATTTTTTTCATTTAACTCAGCATAGAGTAGGAGATCTTATAATTCTCCATATATATGTAATATAGTATACAATGTCATACATACACAGGGGCTCAAAGTATTGAAACAATCTGTTATATGTATGAACTTAATTTTCCTGCAAGAACAATAATATTTAAGATCGCGTCAGTGTATACAGCTTCCAATTTTTGCACCTTTTCTGAACTGAGATAGCATTAGTTTATTTGACTATGGAAAAAGTAATTAATAATATATATATAACTACCAAATACATAAGTTAAGAATTCTCTTTACTGAAGTATTGCATGAACAAGATTGAGTAATATTAAATTTTCCTCATCATCCAAACAAATATCGCTTTACAAAAATATTTCTCTGGTTATTACAGTGAGGACACTCTCTTCTAAAATTATATATCAAAAGTTAAAATATTGTTAAATGCTATTCTTTTATAAATAGATAGATTCAAATTGAAGGCCGCTCCAAGCCACCTATAAATTGATAAAGCACGAAACAAGCATGTCATAGTTTTAAATAGATTAGGGTGTTATGTTGGCTTATAGGAAAACAAGTTCTAAGTAAAAATGGAGAAATAATAATAATATAATATATGAAATTGTATGATCTGATATTCTTAAATAATGATCCAAATTGTGCTGGAGAATATAAGCTTACATGGAGAAGAAATGAACAAAAAATCTAATTGACGATGTCTTGATACCGAGTGAGTAGCTTGCACAATTTAGATATATTAAAACATGCATATATATGAACATTGAAAGAGCAAATACAAGTTCTGCGGGTGGTAACAACCACCACTAGGCTTTCCCCATATTTATTTTCTGCCTTCAAAACCATTTTGAAGACAGAAAGAAAGATGCAGAAGCCTTGCATTGCAGACTATATAACAAATTAATACTAGACAAAAAGAAATTTGGAAAAAAAACCGGTTAATATTTATTTTAGGACCCAATGTAGTTTCAATATCTCGTTTAGGACCCAAAAGCTAATTACCTGTAGTTAAAAAAAGAAGAATGAAATATTGATGTTCCAATATTTTTTTATCAGACATAACCACATTTGGCATTCGACTCTGGCATTCAAATCTCATGTTTGGCTTTCGAATTAGGAATATTACCAGGTTTTTTTTTAAGTTGGGGGTGTGTGGGGGTGCACCCAACAATTAAGTGGGGGTTATGGGGGCGAAACTCCCCAATTTGAAACAAAATAACGAGTCAAAACAATGAAGTGAATGTGGTTATGCCTATAGTTTTTAGATCGCATTCTTGGGTTGGGTCCTGGTGAATCTGTTGGGTCCTAATCTAGATATTTGCCACAAAAACTCCGGATTCTTGTCTCATTGCTTATTTGCGTCAAATTTCTCCATCTCTTGTATTACATTGTTATATAGTCTGCAATGCAAGGTTTCTGCATCTTTCTTTCTGTCTTCAAGATGGTTTTGAAGGCAGAAAATAAATATGGTGAAAGCCTAGTGGTGGTTGTTACCACCCTCAACTGCTCTTTCTTTGTATGTGACATGGGTAATGAGCCTTTAAATTAGGAGCGGTAAGAAGATATGATATAAAAATCCTTTGGAGGCTCCTAGGTTAGGGAGATCCTGGGTTTGATAGGGTAACGCTTTATGCAAAGTAGGCTCACTGTGCCTGGTAGCTTAATGGTAGAGCATGTGACCGGCAATAAGCAGACCCGGGTTCGAGCCCCGGCTAGGATTTTCAAACTTTTTTCCACAGGTGTTAATTATGTCTTCCCAGTGAGGATTGCCTTCATTATGTCGCCCTTTGCTCTCTTTGATCCTAGTGTTCTTCCAATGTCCCTTTCTTTTACCTTAAACAAAACAACAACTTTTGTTTTTTGTCTCATTGCTCATTCGCGTCAAATTTCTCTTTCTCTTGTACTATATGGGCATTTATACATGTTTGATTCGTCTGACTACTATTTGGTAATTACATTTATAGGTGTTGTAGCCCAGAATGATTTGTCACAGAGTTTTGGTACTACTCCTGGGTAGCCAGATAGCGTTCTTGTTTCGGCTTGGTGGCTAGCGATTTGATTCTTCTGGGAATGTCTTTTCCGTGAGGCACTGACTCCAAGGGTCGAGTTGTCTTTCTTTCTTGATTTAAGGCTGGATAAAGGTGACCAGTCATTACTTTAACGGTAAATAAATCTTTGGTGCTGGATTCAGTATTCTTTGTTCGGCCGGAACTTGAAAAGCCTTCAGATATATCTCTTTTATCTTGTATTACTCTTCATCCTGACGCACTTTCCAATTTCCCTTTTATGTAAGCGGTCCGTAAACACGGCTATAAATAATAAATTCACTGTTCAACAAGTACTTGGGCGGTCAATAAGTTTTGCAATTCGGATATAAGGAAACGAGATATGAGGAAAAGTGTTTTATTATTTTTCAATATAACTACCCTCGAATTCAAGGCACTTGCGCCACTTGTCATTGAGGCTTCGAATTGCCGAAAACCAGAAATCTCCCGACTGATGTTCAATCCACTCCTGGACAGCGGCGAGCTGGACATCTTCATTGTCCACAAACCGGCGTCCACGCAGTGCAACCTTGAGCTGGTGAAATAAAAAGTAGTCGCTAGGGGCCAGATCTGGACTGTAGGGGCAATGGGTGAGCTCTTCGTATCCGCACTTGCGCAGGGCAGCTTGTGCAACTCTGGCCTTGTGGACAGGGGCATTGTCGTGGAGGAGCAGGACACCTTGTGTCAACTTGCCGCGCCGCTTCTGACGGAAGCACTTCTTCAACCCAGCCAGTTCCTCGGCGTAATATTGGGCTGTGATGGTCTTTCCACAAGGCGCATAGTCGACCATCAACACTTGCTCAGAATCTCAGAAGATGGTGGCTATGATCTTCCCAGTGATGGACTCACGTTTCATCACCCGTCACTATGCGTGACTCGAATCCCGCCGAGTCTTAGTTATACAGGAGCAGCAGCTCCTTCGAACTTTGACGAATTTGAAGTCGATCATGGGTCGTGAAGTTTCTAGGGACCCAACGGGCAGAGATCTTGGTCCTGGCCAAATTGTCATGGATGATGTTGATAACACTTACATGTGATATTCCAAGTTCTCGCTCGATTTCTTCGACCTTCACTCGTCGATTTTCGAGGATCATCCTCTCCACATGGGCCACATTGTCCTCGTTGATCACGTCTGACGGGCGTCCTGGACGGAGGTCATCTTCAAATGACTTACGACCATAGCGGAATTCCCTATTCCAGCGAGCAATGGTTGCATAGGAAGGGAGGGTGTCAGTGTACACTCCAACCATGCGTTCATGGATCTCTTTTGCATTCTTGCCTTCCTTGGTCAAAAAATTGATCACTGCGCGATGCTCAACCTTCTCCATTGTTGAAACATTTGTGACTGACGATCTGCGATCAGCTACTGCTTCTTAAATAGACGAGACAGGAGCGTGCGGCTGCAGGTCCTGACTTGTCATAACTTGTCCTCACACCCCTACCGATTCGCAAAACTTATTGACCACCCTCGTATTGAAAAGTTGTGTGCTTCTTAAATGAGATTAGTTAATTTCTATGTTTTTTCATGTACTAAATCCAAATATCACCTTGAAAAATGTTTTTTTTTAATAGGTTTAAAGATACGCGGCATATAATATTTGATTATTTTATTATAACGTACAGTATGTGTCATTCTGTTTTAAACTATAATCCATATTCACTCTCTGCTTTTTTGCTTGAAACTTATAGTGGGCTAAAGAATCATATCTTGCAAATGTCCAGGAATAAATAGTTTTTACAATGTTTTTCAGGAGCACCAGTTGTATGTGTAGTTCTGGTAACTTAATTTTATTTGGTTCAGTGAGAGGTGGATGTTGAACATTTTTCATCCTAGGCTCTAATGATTGACAAGGTGGCTAGTCTCTCATGATATAGTAGGAACCTCTTGCACGGCTGTCCCATTCACACTGAAAGCAACAGTACTTGGTATATCCATCCTGAAAGCCTATCACAAGAGCAACAACCTATAAGTCACCACAAAGCTGCCATTGATGTTTAGCATATTTTATGCCTTGCAACATATGCTTTATATTCTTA
Source organism: Ceratothoa steindachneri (assembly GCA_963969495.1). Classification (NCBI taxonomy): domain Eukaryota; kingdom Metazoa; phylum Arthropoda; class Malacostraca; order Isopoda; family Cymothoidae; genus Ceratothoa; species Ceratothoa steindachneri. The sequence continues at coordinate 72,952,560 of OZ018326.1, read as the reverse complement.
TAAGTTTCTTTCATATGTGGTACATAGCCCACAAGAACTGATAGTTTACTATTGCCGTTGTGCAGCAAGACACCTTTCAGACTCGTTTTGGATGAATCAATGAATACCCTCCAGTGTCTGGGTTCGTATTTGATGTCAAGTGCTTCCATCAGACCATTAATATTGTTGCATGACACTTAATCACTTTCCGTCACGAAGAAATTGTTGAACTGCTGCTGACGGTCACGAAATTTGGAAATTTTCTTACCAATTCCTAGGATATTCCACTGCTGAAGACAAGAGCCGAGCAGCTCTGCCTTATTCTTGGCTAAATGCTGATCCCTGACAAGGTCATGGAGTTCCTCTTGTGTTATGAGATGTGGCCTAGAGGAGTGTGTTTCATCAAAATTTGGGTCATTCTGTAATCCAGCACTGTCATCCTTCTCTGCTTCCTTTCCACTGCTTTCCTCAGCTGACTCGAAGGAAACCGAAGATGGTGTATCAGGAACAGGTAGACCTTCTCCATGTGGAACTGGGCGAATAGCTGCTGTAATGTTTTGATATTCAATGGACTCCTTTTTCTTCTTTGACAAGCCCTTTTGTACTGGAGGTGTCATGCAGAAATAACAATTGTTAGTATGGTAAGCGTTTGTTGGCTCCCGACACGTCATTGGCACAGCAAAAGATATTCTTTTCCTCTTCCTGTTCAACCATTGGTGAAGGTTAGTAGAACAAGTATTGCAGCATATGTGAGGTGCCCAGTTCTTATACTGGTTACTAAATTTTTATCCAAATATAGGTGATATGCCTTTATAACCATAGCAGTTCTACGGTGCTTCTGTGATGCAAAGGTCACCCCACCACAAATGTAGCAGAAGTTGTCTGCCTTATTCGCACAAGTATGAGGCATCTGAAAGAAGAAAACAACAAACAATTAGAAGATAAACAGAAAATTTATTCATAAATTTTATTATTATAATACAGAGCATGACAGCTTTGTAGAAGTATTTATATCATTAAGTAGGAAAATAGAATTAATATAAAATGCCTCACATGCATATAAATAGCTTGCCTCATTGAATATTTATTATAAGTTTAAAAAGTGTTTGACTAGGAAATCACCTACCTTCACCTCAAAATGTAAACTTTCACAGCACAACCACCTTCTATGACTGCTGGAACAATACTGAAGAGCAATGAGACTGTGAGCGTGGTAAGAAACACCGTGCTGCAAGCCTGTTGGAACCTATTGTGACACGTAGGTGTATCTTGAAAAGTAGAGCTAACGAACAATTATAATCATGATACGAGTTTTTATTATCAGCAACCTAAACCTAAAATTAGGTGGAAATTGTTAATCTGGTCTCGGAAGCATTTTGGTCGTTGGCCAGTGTTCCATTTGGAATTAATTTTTGTACATTCATTATGAGTTCCAAATAACATTAAATTTGTACATTCTACTTAGATTAATTTACTTTACAATGTTTTACACAATTATAGAATCTTTTACTTGTTTTTATTTATACATAAGTAATTAATAAGAGTTTACTTTAATTTTTTTCGATAATATTGTTTCATATTTAGACCGTTTAATAGATTTAGTTAATCATATATGTTTTATTAATTAAAGATATATTAATTTTAACAGAAATAAAACATAGCCATTTTGTTCATTGTTTATCTATAAAAATTAAAATCATTTAAGCACTAACTCTCGATATTTAAATTCGCGGACATAATGGCGTCTGGGAAACATTCTTTAAATATTTACCAAATGCCACCATATCTCTCATTTTAGCGATCAAAGCACAAATTCTCTTTTAAATCCTCGATTAATTTGATTTAAATCAAATATATTCAATCTATTGAATTGTGATTATTACCTACAGTCTTTTGCATAGAATATTCTAACTATTCAATAAAAAATATTATATTCCTGGCTTTTGTTTCTTTTTAAAACGTTACTAAATAAGGAACTGATTACGAACATGACTTCTAATTTGGAAAATATGAATATGCTCGTTATTCTTTTTGGGTCAGGAGATATTTAGATTATAATGTTAACGCTATTTACTGTTATAAAATATACAAATTGCTTTTTCAGGCCTGTAGCAGCTGTCATCTTGGCCCTCTTCTACATAACTTCAAAAATGCCCGTGGCATTTTCCTCGCTTAAGAGCCTACTCATCTTGCATTAAATTCAATTACAACACTCAGGCCTTCCATATACGACATTCCAATTCTATATACCCCATCTGATATGTATGACTTCTTTCAGCAATTCACAAACTTTGTCTGATGCTTTTTGAACTAACCAATCCGTGCTGAGATCCTTTTTGTCTTTATATCGCTTATATTTCCTAAAGCCTCTTGTTTTTTTCCGCCCACTAGACAAGGTCAGATACTATATAATATTATCCGTTTGTCTCTCTCTCTCTCTCTCTCTCTCTCTCTCTCTATATATATATATATATATATATATATATATATATATATATATATATATATATATGTTTAAATGTTAATTAAGGGATCAATTTTATATTTAAAGCTTTTGGCTAATGAGTGGATGAGTCCCTAATGCTACTAGAGACCCAATGGGAAAATGGGCTGGGAAATCAAAAGCTCATAAACCTCTGAAAAATGCAATGTAATTTAAGAATTGTGAGAATACTAGAATTCATACAGAAGCTTACCTTCCATTGGTTTGACAACCTTATTGAGCAAAAGACTCCTTTATAGTGAACTTTATTTATGTTTGAAAAAATCTTTCCAAGTCAACATAGGTTGAGGTTTAAGTGCTACAAGGTCATTGTAGGTGGCATAAAGTGTAGTTTGAATGTTAGTGTTTTGGGGGTTTACAATTATAGTGTTAGGCCACTGATAAGAGTTAGTTATAAAGGTAGGGCTATTGAGATAGAGATCTTTTAGTTTCAGGATTTTGTTTAGATGACAGGTCTCTTGTTAAGAGATCTGCCGGGTTGTCTATCCCAAAGATGTGCGAAAATTCTATAGAGGAAGGAAAGGTGAGGGAAGTGTTTTGGATTTCCTCTACTCTATGGCTGACAAAAACGGATTACATTTTAAAGATCTTTGAGCAATCCAGTTTGCTGCTACTAGGGAATCAGTCCAAGTCATGGTATAAAAAAACTCCTCTTTGGCCGAGTAAGTTTGCAAAAGGTAATTTAAGATATTTATCCCTAAGCAAATGACTAACAAGTCAAGTTAACAGATTGAATAATCTTTAGATTTAGCGTTTATTCTATATTTAGCATAGATGAATTTGGATTCCTTTTCTTTGGTTAGTTAACATCAAACTCCAAAGCCTACTCTGCTGTCATTGCAAAAGATGTGCAAATTATAGCTATTAAAGTCAATTATGGTTTCAAGGAATGCCATTTTATTAAAGGTTAAGTTTTTTAGTTCTCTAAAATAAAGTCAATAGGTTCATCCTAGGAAGAACTATCTTTGATAAATCTTTGCCTGAAAAGTTGAGTATTGCAGGAGCAACCAAACCTAAGGGATGAAAAATGCTTTGAATTGAGCTTAAGATTTCATTCCTAGATTGGGCCTCCTTATTCAGTTTAAGATCTTAGATTGATAGGGTATCATTAACTCTATCAAAGGAATATCTCCACCATTATGTTCTTGTTTCATTTTCCTATAAGAGAAAACCTTTGCTTGTGGTCTATTTATTTATACAAGATATTTTCTAGACATTTGGAATTGAGTCTTAATTTGTGAAAGAGAGTCAGCATTGAGTGAAAAATTATCTATATAAACCTATTGGCAAAGAAATCACCAAGTTCGGTTTGCTTTGACTCTGAAAGAATCTTTAAACACACTCCTGCAGCACGAATGGACTGGATTTCTTTCCAAATGTGACTCTATTGTATATGTAGAAGATTAAGTTTGGTTTGGATAGAGACTTAGATGGATCTTTTAATCAAATGATTTTATGAGCATTTTTATCATATTCTTTAACTAAATTAAGTTATCATTAAAAAGGCTTTTTCTAGATCAGATATAGTTAAGTATAGGCCATGGAAATATATTTATCTCTAGCCTTCCCTGATGGGTCAATAACTATCCTATTTTTGTAGCCTGTTTCTTTGATCTTATGACACTAAAATGAGGTAGGAAATAATTCTTTGAAAAGGAAATGTCTTGAAAAGGCAATTCCTGGATTATTCTATCATTTAATTGTGGTCAAGTAAATGTGCTTTATTTGGTTTTTATAAGGATATCTCAGTCTATTGTATGCATAATTAAAATTAGGAGTTCGATCTACAGCTCCTTCACCTTTTATCCAAGGCTTGTTTACAGAAACCATATCAACTTCAACTTTGATTTCATTTTGAAGATTTTCAATGAATTTTCGTTCCTTAACAGTGAGTTAAGAACCCAGATAGAGATTTTAGCTGGATGGCTGGATTACCCTTAAGGTGTTGTTTGAGGTAGGCAAAAAATGCTTGTTTAGAAAGCCCTAAGCTATCGTAAATATTTTTAAAGGATGTTTTAAAATTTTGATCTTTGGAGGGATCCCCATTAAAGGGTACTATAGAAAGTCCAGAAAATTTTATGTTTTTTTCTTTTAGGAATTGCACCACTAATAGAATCACAATCAGGGTTAGGACTATTTAAACTTTCAATTTTTTTTAATTAATTTTGTTAACTCTGTATAGTATTGTTCGTTATTTTGTTATATTTGTTCTTGTCATGTAAAATTATATTGATTTCAAGTCACAAAGGCATCAAAAATTTTGTCATCGAGCAGAGTTAAGTCTGATCTAACTTTAGCTAAGGTTTCCTTATATGAGGCTTTGTCATTAAATGTAAGTTCCTCTACGCTTTCGTTTAAGTTATTTATGAGTTTTGTTGCAGAAGATCCTTAAATGTGGATGAGGGAGTTTCAGTAAATTTGTAAACAACAGATAGTTCTCCATTAATTTCTGATAAGTCAATTTTAATTTATACTTCAATCCTCAAATAGGATGCAAAAACTAAAATTCAAGTCTGAGTTTCAAAATGAACTAAAACAAAGTTATTTCGTAAAATTCTATACAAAATTTTAAGTTCAATTCAATTAAGTTGAAATGTAAAAATTTTCTTTAAATGATTCAGTCAAAAATTTAAAACCCTAATAGCCAAGGTTCCAAAGTAGGTTAGTCTAAAAGGTTTAAGTTAAATTTTCAATTTAATCATCTAGGCTACTAAAATTTTCAATTTTTTCTGATTAACTTTTAACGCTCTTCACAGTTAAATTCTACAAGAAAATTAAAAATCATTATAAAGTACAAGCTACAAAGTCAACTAGTAATCCCCACACAGACCACCATATAGAATATTGTGTTTGTCTCTCTATATATGTTTAAATGTTAATTAAGGGATTAATTTTATATTTAAAGCTTTTAGCTAATGAGTAGATGAGTCCTTAATGCTACCAAAGATACAATGGGAAAATGGGCTGGGAAATCGAAAACTCAACAAACCTCTGAAAAATGCAAGATAATTTAAGAATTGGGAGAATACTAGAATTTATATAGAAGTTACCTTTCATTGGTTTGACAACTTTATTGAGCGAAGGAATCTTTTATAGTTAATTTTATCCTCAAACTATTAGGGGTCCCTTTTTCAGTAGGTCCCTCTTCATGGGACTTGAGGATAAATATCTTTAATTACGGAGTATCAAGGATCAGGACATCAATACCACATCTTAGTCCTGATGTCTGTGTGGGGTGTAAGTAACTGAGTTCAATTGCAAATCGCTTATCACAGAAGTCTTTGAGTGCGTCAAGACGAATTTTACGACGGTCGGTATGTTTAAAGTGACCGTGGATGTGAGAACAGGTTTGAGTTTATAATAAATGGGCTTTAAATTGCCTCTTGTTGTCTCGTAGCACATCGGCTTTTTTATTGCGTTTCAACATATTGAACGGGCCCGTATAATGATAAGCGATGTTATTGCGTATTCGGCGCCCTTGAATACATAACTGAAGTAACCTAAATATTCCTAAACACCGTTTCATGTGTGCTCTATTGTTGCTCCTCCACTATTGTTTCAAATGTCGGATGTGAGTTGTAGGGAAACATCTTTTGGGAGAGTATGTCAAAAGAGTAGCTTCTGCTGAATCTCATTTGATTTGCTGACAGGCAATTTTTGCAGAGTAGTTTTATTTTAAAGGGGAGTTAGGTGTTATTTTGGTCATGCTTTTTAACAATTTAATTAATGGAAGAAGAGTAGTCCCACCTTTTTTCAAAAATCGTCGATGAAAGTTGATCAATTGATTCTGAAACCAAGAAACTCTAGAGTATCAAAAGCAAAAAATCGTTTCGCCCAAGTGATTTCCCATTCACACAATCGCAATTGAGCGAAAAGTTGTTCTACTTGCTGTTTATGTTCTTTTGAATCCTTTCTGGCGACTATAATGTCGTCTACATATGCAAAAGGGAATTCTACCTCTCACAAGGCATGGTCGATAAAACCCTGGACTAATTCTGTATTATTACGTAATCCTTGCGGCATAAAGACCCATTTATGCAAACCCACTAGCGTAAAGATTGAAGGGTTTAAAAAATTATTCTTTCAAATTAAAAAAATCATGCTACCTTTAAATTTAATTTCATTTAAGAATTATGATTTGAGGAGGTAATTTGAACTTTCCGTTTACCTAACTTCAGGATTATTACCTCACTTATATATATATATATATATATATATATATATATATATATATATATATATATATATATATATATATACAGGGGGTGGACAAAATAATGGAAACACCATGTAATTTCCGGAAACTTTATGTTAATAAGGAGGAGGACCACTTTTGGCAGTAATTACAGATTGAATTCTGCTCTAGATAGATTCGTACAAAGTTTCAATCGTTTCCAGTGGAATTTTCATCCATTCATCAGCTAAAGCAGTCTCCAATTCTTTCAATGATGATGGTGGGGGATATAGACTCCGTACTTTTTTTTCTAAACTGCACCATAAATGTTCAATGATGTTGAGATTTGGGGATTGTGGTGGCCAGATAAGGTGTTCTACTTCACTGGAATGTTCCTTGTGCCATTCAGCTACAACTTTAGCAGTATGAATAGGAGCATTATCATCTTGAAAGATGGCATTTCCATCCGGAAACAATTCCTGGATCTGATCAGCTAAAATACTCAAATAGTCCTGACTGTTGATTCTACCATGAAGGGAGACTATTGAGCTGTCGGATTTCCAAGGTGTGGCCCCCCAGATCATTAGAACCTCCTCCATGTTTAACAGTTGGGAGCAAGCAGTCTAGTTTAAATGCATCTTTTGGCTGTATCCAAACGTATACACGGCCTGAGGTGGAAAATAAGGTAGAGAAGGACTCGTCAGAGAATATGACCCTTCTCCACTGGTCTTCTGCCCAATTTCGATGGTTTTTACACCACTCTAAACACTTTCGAGCGTTTGTTTGTGAGAGTAGTGGTTTTCGGATTGCAGCCCTTCCGTGGAATCTGGCTTTATGTAACTCCCGGCGAAAAGTTTTTATTGAGGCTGGGTTCCAGACGTGAATCATTAAGTTCTGCAGTAATTCTGGTAGCTGTAGTTTTATGTTCTTTTATAACAATCCGTGTAAGAGTCCTACGTACCCTATCAGACAGTTTTGGTTTCCTTCCTGAGTTTTGCTTTGAGGAAGACGTTTTTTTTTTGTTTTTACACGCTGTCATTACTTTTTCAGACTGTGCCTCTTGATACGTTAACCAGTTTAGCCATTTTAGTGATGGTAGCACCTCCCATCCGAGCTCCGACAACCAGACCTCTTTGGAAATCATATAGATCGCTCATTTTTATAAGTTTTAATAAACTTATTTGGATAATATTTGCAAAACAACAACAATATTAGCAAAGATGATGTACTTTTATTATCAATCAACAAACATAAACATAGGCAAGGCTTAGACAGTTTAATCAATCTTCCAAACTATACTATTATAATACTAGGTGTTTCCATTATTTTGTCCCTTTTCTGTATATATATATATATATATACACAGAAGCCATACTTCGTATTCTTTCTTACAGGAAGAACTTGGTTCCACAGGAACTCCTTCGGCGTGGGGCCTACGGCCTATTTGATATTCTAAACCGCTTTTTTTAATCCCCTTTATAGACTCTTTATTTTAACACTCTGAACACCTTTTTCAACATAGATACCCTGAAAAAAAAATTTAAAGTTATTTCACCTTTTATTATATTCTCTTTATCCCTTGAAGATTTATATATGGTTGAGAATTTTCCAAACACATTTTTCAACATAGACACCCTGAAACCTTTTTTTTTAAGTTATTTCTCCCGTTTGATATATAGAAAAACCTTCGTCAGATCTCTTTTTTCATCCAAATTGGTTTTATATACGAAATGATAGTAAAAAAGCGCCAAAGCCTTAATTTTAATACATTTTTTTGAACTTCACGATTTGTATGTTTTTTCATTCCAAATCATTCGATAAATAAATTTATTTTTTCTGAACTCTTAGAAAGAACTTTGATAAAAGCTCGAAACACAAAAAACAGCCCTGCGAATAAAAGTTTCAAATAAACCTAAACTCAAAAACATGAAAGGTTACTTGTCCACTAAGCAAAAAAAACATTTTCAAAAATTTCAAAAATTCACCAAGTTAAATTATAGAGTTAAGAATATATATATATATATATATATATATATATATATATATATATATATATATATATATATATATATATATATATATATATATATATATTACGGTAAAATCATTATTGGGCAAATCCTTCGAAATTGAAAATTAATTAAATAGAGTTGCTTTATTACGAAAGAGTGCAGTGCGAGCAATTTGAATTTTTCAGTCAATTAATTTAGCGAAGTAATCGACATCGATATTAACAGATTTTACATCATACAAGAAGTAGTACTTCAAATTAAGTTTCGCGTAATTCCGAGGGAAATAGTCAATACTATTTTTATAGGGGCGCGCTTAGCAGATTGGAGGGGCACACACAATTCGTCTGAATCTCTGTCTACAGAGATTCAGATGTCGATTAGATATTTCTTGCTTGTGATTGGTCGAAAATGGGCAAGCACTCTTTGTGGGTGCAAAATTGCTTTAGTTTTTAGTTTTTTGTACTACGAATAAATGTTTTTTACTCAGTATGAGGGTGGAAATTATTGGGTCGGTTGAAATAGGTCGGAAATGACTAAGGTATAATTTTCGTTTTTTGCGATGTAACCGTAATCACTTGAGACAACCCAAGATTTACTGGAATGAAACATTTCTGAAATACTTAATACACCTATTTATGTTATCTGATTTTTTTTTCTTGGCAGTTTATCATTTGTTAATGTTTAATGTTAATGTTTACTCGTTTCTTTGTGATCATGTTAATTTAGTTTGTGATAATTGTGTATATGTAAATTATAACCCATTAGAATGGCTAAAATGAAAAAGAATAATTAGCTCAGAATGTAGTGGAAATAGAAGGTTGTTTCATGAAGAATTGAGTCAAAACTACAGCGTTATTGGGCATAGCATTTTGTTGTATTTGCAAGGAGTCAATTTCTGCCCACTCATAAAATATTAGGCGACATTTGGAAAGCCATCATCAGAATCTATTTCCAATGGAAGTGAAGAAAGGCAAGAAATTATTCGGAGAGAAGTAAATTAACAGGAACAATAATTTAATAATTTCAAAAGGATTGTTAAACCTCAAAATAAGAACAATATTTCTGCAGAGAGTTTTCAGTATTTTTTACAATGGCTAAACATGGTAAGCTACTTTATGAAGGTAATTATGTATATTATTTTGTCTGGGGGTTATTACTTATGGTTGGTTATGCTGTAGAATTATATCTGACTCCAATCGAATGTTCGAGACGTCCTTACTGGTTATTTACTTAGGTAAGTTAACGGTAACCGACCTATTTCTTAGCGTAGGTAAGGAAATTAGAAAAAAATGGCGGGTTTAGTAGGTTGATTCATAGTCTTATGGTCGGCCCCTGCTTCTGGCAAGTGAAGTTGCTGTTCTTATCGGTTTGTCGTATGCTCACGTCCTTGTGGCTAGCTTTCGGTGTTGACTGTCTTAATGTCTTTGCATGAGAGACTGCCACCCTTGATAATAATGCGGGACTCAATATTGTTAGTAACTATTCTGATGTGTCTATTTTACAAGCCCTTTTATCCTATTGAAAGATTTGGGGCGTGCCTCCGTTTCTCCAATCCGATCGCTGGGCGGAGCCTATTTGGCTAGAGGGTATGTGCGTAATCTAGTGTAAACTCGTCTACACCGAGAGGGTGTTTGTATTTGGAAATCTGATAAATATCTGGTCAGACTGACATTCGTAGCAAAATATCATTCTGTCTTTTCGCGGATCCATGTCAAAAGACCCTGGGCAAGAATTCCGCTCTATCAGTTTTATTACTTGTATGAAAAGCTGTTTCAATTCTCTCCCTTCTCATAGCGCGGGCAAAACAGTCGGCTCGCGCCTCTTTTCTAATGTGTGAATGTTTGTGTTTACCGTGGGAGTACAGCGATTTAATTGCCTAGCGGTTTTTCATTGTTTACAATTATACAGTTTGCTTTGCATTAATACATTAATTACACTGGTCAACAAATTTTAACTTTTTTCTGCTGACTTAAGTTTGAGACCTGTTCTTGGGCAATTCGGGGTCACTGAGTTTAAAAATGGCAATAGTTTTCTTTTATCACGTCAAGTTTTTTATTTATAGAATGGTCCATCTTGGTCCCATTCACAATAGCAGGCTATCTTACGAACAAGTGAACGGAAGTGAAGGCGTTTGGTATTCTTCTTATTTTATTTTATCTATGTATTTAGACTTCTCTTTATGCACATCCAGATATATAAAGCAATTGTGTATAATATAATTTTCTGTTTTTTCAGATTTTTTTATTAAATAACATTCAGTAGTATGGTCTCATTACGAAGGAAATGTTGAATTGCCCTGACTCGTTTTGCTATATATGTAGTTATTTTACTGCACCAACGCAAAGAATGAACATTAGTATCTTTGTGAAAAGAGCATACTTGGCTTACTTTTAGATTAAGTTAGGTGGTCAGGATAAACTGTAGGCCCTGCGCAATGTTTGTAAACCATGTAACGATAATTTACGCCAATGGACAAAGGGCACAAGGAAACAACTAGGATTTGGAATTCCTATGATTGGCGGGAGCCAAAAAAACATGTAAACGATTGCTACTTTTGTCTCACAAAGACTTATGGTTATAGCAAGAAAACGAAACATAAAATAAGTTACCCAAATCGTGATTCAGTAATTCGGCCAGTGCTTTATTCAGATGAAATTCCAGGAACTTCCTTCACTGGACGATGTAAGTGATATACGTGAATCTGATGTAAGCAATGAACTTGACAGTGATCCAGACTTTGGACATATATCGACCCAAGAACGTGAAAACTTCAGCCAATTAGAACTGAATGATATAGTTAGAGACCTAGGCCTGTCAAAAGAGTTAGTAGAAGTGTTAGATTCTAGACTTAAAGAGAAGAACTTGTTGCAGAGACAAACAAATGAAACTTTTTTTATCGGAACAAGGAGAGACATCTTTTGACATTCTTTAAAACTGAAGAAGATTTTGTTTACTGTTGTGACGAGGCGGGACTGTTAAACGCGATGGGTGTTTCGGAGTATGATCCAAGTCAATGGGACTTTTTATAGATAGTTCAAAGAAGTCTAAAATGTGTGTTACTCTATAATGTAAACTTGTTCGGTGCGATTCCTATTGGTCACTCTGTGCATTTAAAAGAGAAGCATCAACACATAAGATCTGTATTAGATTTACTCAAATATGATGAACACAAATGGATTATACTCGTATGTTTATGGAACAGCCGACCCAAAGACAAATATTGTGAACAGAAACTCTGGCCAGTTAGAGCAAGTTTGACTATTGGGGAGAAGAATATTATACACCAACCACTTGTTGAGCGAGAGAAAATCATCTTCCCACGCCTTTATATTAAACTAGGGTGGTTGAAACAATTTGTGGAAGCTCTTAATGTAAGTGACTTTTTCAAATTCATATGTACAATATTTCCTGGCTTAAGTTATGATAAAATAAAGGCTAGAGTTTTTGATGGGCCACAAATCAAAAAGTTAATGGAAAACCCAAACTTCTCGAGTTCGATGACTGACATAAAAAAGGAGCATGGGATTCATTTGTGGCTGTTGTTAAAGGATTTCTTGGAAACAAAAAGGCTGCTAACTACAACAATTTGGTAGAGACATTGATTGATATCTTTCATTTTTTAGGCTGCAACATGAGCATTAAAGTTCTTTTCTTCAAGAACCATCTTGATGAATTTCCCGCTAATCTTGGCAACGTGAGTGATGAAAACGGAGAGCGTTTTCATCAATATATCAAGATTATGGAGGAGAAATATCAAGACAGATGGAACACAAACATGATGGCAGACTACTAATGGAGTATTCAACGAGACTCTTTAGATATCAAACACTCCAGATACTCTCGCAAGCGAAAATTTCTTCAATGAATGTATATGTATGTGTACGATTGCTTGTGTTTTCTCCATTATATTAGAAAAATAACCTGTATTTATTTAGTAATAGGTGATGTTATCTTACAATGCATCTATCCTTTCAAATTATGTTGACATTTTAAGTTATAGTTTGAAGCTAAACACTTAGGAAACTATCCTTACCGATTAAATACATGCAGTACGTCGTAAAATAAAAATATGCTGTAGAATGAAAACCTGATGTGTTACAAAAAAAATGGATGTCATATTTGAAAATCAGCACAAGAAATCAATTAAAAACAAAGAAAAACATAAGTCAGCCAATAATGTGTTGACCAGTGAATTATTAACTAATTGCAAATTATTTGGTATTTGGTTTATGTGCCCATTTTAAGATTTCATAGGGCCAACGGGGTGCTTAATTTATGAGGTTCCTTGTTGGCTTTACTCCACCTTGTATTTGGGCACTAAAATATAAAAAATGCCTTTTTAAAGTGCTGAGATCATTTTATTGAAGACTTAAAAAAAAAGACAAAATTTTCAATAGATTTAATGAGTTAACAATTTGTCGTGGTATAGGAAGCACCCCACACCTTGACACCAAACATTTAATGTCGTTCGTATATGGAAGGACCGAGTGATGAAAGGATGTTCGTACGTATGGGTTGTTTACGTACTACTCCTTGATTAACGTGATATCTCTCTAAGAGTGTTCTATATAATTTTGATTATTATTATCTAGGGTCTTGACTTCTTTAAACTTTAAAGGTTCCCTGTGCCATAAGTAGCGATTCGAGGAAGAATAAACAAAATTGTTAAAACAAACTAAAACTTTAATTAAAACACCAAAAAAAAATAAACATGAACCTCAAAAATGCTACGTATTTAAATACACAATAAAGACTTCAAAAAATTCTAAGTAAGGCTTTCTAACTTGACCTACTTGACATTATAGTGATGGTTGACCCACCACTCACTTCAATTTTAAAAAAAACAAGATGCTAACGGCCTTTACCGGCCGCAACTACCTTTGTGGATACATCTTGGAACGGGTTTGAGTCTGACCTTGAACTCAAGGAGCACTTTACCTCGGGAATGTTATTGCCTCCAAGACGCGTGCCGACCGGCCATATGGAAGTTGCGGACGAATAACTTGAAAGCCACCACTGACTTTGGCGAGTGTGTGCAGCTGGGGTCCACACGCTTTTGGCAGGAAGGGATATCACCACGGGATAGTGAAAGAAGGTTCCTTTCTCCTCTTCGGATTACTCTGAGGAGTATTTCGCACTGTCTAGCGATGCGCTAAGGCTTGAATACCTTGACTCAGGGGAGTGCTGGAGGGAGTGTACTCTGGTGAGGGGGTCTTCTTCAACTGCCAGGAGTGTACTCGGGGATGGGGGTCTTCTTCAAGGGCGAAGCCTATCCCTGTGCTTTAGGATGCACCAGGATAGGAGGGGTCTCTCTGACGAGAGTAAGTTGAATTTGGTTCTTAAACCAAGTTAACTTAGAATTCGGTGTGACCACCGGGGCACGGGCTCGAGAAGGAGCTTCTTCTTCTCCGTTTCGGAATTCCTTAAGGGCGAGGAGTGTACTCGTGGGGGGTCTTCTTCAAGGGCGAGGACTTTACTCGGGGGGGTTTCTTCCTTAAGGGCAAGGACTGTACTCGGAGGGGTCTTCTTCAAGGATAGAGGAGGGGTGTTTTTCTGACGAGAATAAGTTGAACTTGAACAAGTTAACTTAAAGTTCGGTTTGGTAACCAGGAACTAGCTCGAGGATGAACTTCTTCTTAGTTCCAGTCTTCATCAAGGGCGAGGCCTATCTCGGTGTTTTGGGATACACCAGGATAGAAGGGGATGGGGTTCTCTGACGAGAATAAGTTGGAATTGAACAAGCTAATTTAAAGTTTGGTTTGATAACTAGGGACTAGCTCGAGGATGAGCTGTTTCTTAGTCCCCTTGGTAGCCCGGCCTCGGATATAAGGGATGGGGGGGGGTTCTCTAACGAAATAAAGTTGAATTGAACAAGTAAACTTAAAGTTCGGTTTGATAACCAGGGACTATCTCGAGGATGAGCTGTTTCTTAGTCCCCTTGGTAGCCGTGCCTCTCTTGCAGGGGACTTCGTAGCCTTGTTGACTTAAGGATTCTACCTTGTTTTTTTCCCAAGTATTTTGTATTTATACCTAGTCACCCCACTGGGTAGGGGTAGTAGGAGGGGGGGCTTGTGGACGGGCCGCAGGAGGGTTCTTACCCCAACGTTTTTTCTCAGCAAGTCTTACTTCTGCTCCAGCTGGCCTTCGAGCTTGAGAAAAACGCGTCTCCATTTTCGTACTTGAGGTGAAATTGAATATACTTTCGTAGGGGATATCTTGCAGTTTAAACCCTTTGGCTTTTCATAGGGATGAGTGGCGAGGGGCTGTGGTTACGAGATTAACCCAAGGTGCCTGGCCCGGATATTTTTGCAGTCAACCTCCCGTGTCTCAACTGGGAGAGAAGGGAGAAGGTCGATTCCCCCACACAATTGCTAGAAATGCAGTGAATGAGAAGATAATTTCTATGAAAAAAGATGTAACATAAGAGGGGCGGTTAATAAGTTTTGCGAATCGGTAGGGCAAAACAGAGGAAGGGGGATGGCTGTTTGTGGGGATGTTAGGACAAGTTATGAAAAGTCAGGACCTGCAGCCGCACGCTTCTGCCTCGTCTATTTAAGAAGCAGTAGCTGATCGCAGATCGTCAGTCACAAATGTTTCAACAATGGAAAAGGTTGAGCACCGCGCAGTGATCGAATTTTTGACCAAGGAAGGCAAGAATGCAAAAGAGATCCATGCCGCATGGTTGCAGTGTACACCGACACCGCCCTTTCACATGCAACCATTTCTCGCTGGAATAGGGAGTTCCAGCATGGTCGTGAGTCCCTGGAAGATGTGACCAATGAGGACAATTTGGCCTCGTGTGGAGAAGATCATCCTCGGAAATCGACGGGTGAAGGTCGAAGAAATCGAGTCACAACTTGGAATATCACATGGAAGTGTTATCAACATAATCCACGACAATTTGGCCATGACCAAGGTCTCTGCCTGTTTGGTCCTTAGAAACTTCACGCCCCATGATCGACTTCAACGTCGTCCGAGTCCACAAGGCCAGAGCTGCACAAGCTGCCCTGCTCGAGTGCGGATTCGAGGAGCTCAACCATCCCCCCATCCTACCGTCCAGATCTGGCCCCTAGCTCGAGAGTAGTTATATTGAAAAATAATAAAACACTTTTCCTCATATCTCGTTTCCTTATATCCGAATTGCAAAACTTATTGACCGCCCCTAGTATGAACCTATACAAGAATTAAATAAGGCTGGCATGTTTTCAATTTGTTTGGATGAAAGTACAGACATCACATCACTTGTTCGTTTAGCAGTTATTGTAAAATTACTTTCAAGAAATATAATTAAGGAAGAACTGATTAAATTGGTGACACTTTCAGATAAAACCTAGAGGTCAAGATATTATGCGTGACTAGAGAAATGTATTTAGTGAAATGGGCATTGAATTCAGAAAAAATGTATCTGTGACAACTGATGCCGCTGCAAGCATGGCAGGAAAAAAATAGCGGATTTGTGAAATTCATAGAACAAGAAGTAACCCACAATTTAATTGAATTTCACTTCAATTTACATCAAGAATCTCTGTGCGCAAAAAACCCCTAAAATCATTAGAAACTATAATGGGGGTTGTATCAAAAAATGCGAATTATATATCTTCTTGTGCACTTAACAAACGCTAATTCACGAATATACTCAATGAAGTTGACAGTCAGTTTTTCGGGTTAATTATGTTAAAAAATGTCATATGGTTAAGCCGGGCTAGGTGCTGAACCGATTTGTGGAGTTTTTCTTAACCCAAAAATGACATGAATTTCCAGAGCTGGCTGATATTAAGTGGTTGAATGACTGACATTTTTTTGCTGAATTCACACTTCATTACAATAACTTAATTAATAAATTACAAGGTAGTGGATGTGTTGTTTCATTACTTTTGGGGCATATTAAAGCTTTGTGGAGAAAAATAGAAATATTTTACGCAGATCTGGAAGCAAACAAGCTAAAATATTATCCTCATTAGAATTAGAAAACATTTATCTTCCAGTTTTGCAATTGAGAGCGCAAGAGGAAAAAAACTATACTTAGCAAGTCATCGCTCTTAATAAATAATGTACAAACTTTACTTTCTGAGAAGTTTATTACTTTCGAGAACTGGATTAAACATTACAGTTCATCCAAATCCATCGTATTATTATTCAGTTTCAAGATCAACTAAATAAGTTTGATTGGCTCGATCTTAGTAAATTGGAAATGGAATTAATAGATTGCCAAGAAAGTGCATTGTAAAAGATAAAATTTATTGATCTTTACTCGAAATTGCAACAAAAGAAGGTAAAACAATCAGACCATGAATCAAGTGAACCCGTTTCTTTAGAAAGTAAGATGGAGAACTTCATCTTTCCTAATGGAATTCTCTCCCTAATTCTTTTGCATCAATGAAAAAACTGGCCTTAGCAATACATACAATGTTTGGCTCTACTTATTCTTAAGAAACATTGTTTTCTGCCATGAATTATATTATATACATCAACTACCAGGAATCGCCTTGATATGGATACGAGTGCTGCTTGCGTCAAGATGAAGACAACAAAATATGAACTGTAAATTAAAGATTGGCTGATAAAAAGTAGCAATAGATCTCTCATTAAAAATATATTGGTAAGTATATCTGTGACCCATTTATGTCTTTAAAATTTTTAGATGTACTAAAAATGCCCCGGCAACTATAAAAGGTTCACCATCGCTGGTATAGATGATTGGGCTGAGGCATCTACGTTAGAGAACACCGGCTTCTAGTATGGATGGTTTATATGTGTGTTTCTGATGGTTATTCTGGATTTTTGCTTATCTAGATAATTACAGAGCATCCTTTTCAGGTTGTTATAAATTTTCTGTTTTCCTAACTTTATTTTGAGTTCTGGCACCCATACCCTGTCGAATAATTGGCAACAACGCGGAGTGTTAAATTCACTGTGTTTTCCCTTACTGGTAATCTCGATAGCAATCTTTCCTTTATGAGTGCCAACCCTGGTTCAGTCCATCGTTGTTTTCTGAATCCACGTTTTTGTGGATTTTCCTTGTCATTGTCTTCTAAGTAGTTTATGAGTCTGTCCCTTTAGTGATCCTCGAAAACTTTTCCGATAAACTCTAACAGAGAGATAAGACGAAAGATTTTATGTGATATTCGGTTTACCGGGTTTGGGTATGAAAACCATTCCTGTCTTCTTCAACGCGGATGCAGTGAAGATTTTCAGAATGGCTACGTCTATGTTGTTAGGTACGTTCTGTATATTAAGTTTAGTGATCGCGCCTACACCTACATAGAGTCATCGGATGTAGTGTATTCTTCAAGTGTAAAAGACCTTCCTTCATGCCTTTTCTAACGGCCTTCTTCATCTCCCGTTGAGAGAGATATGAGGTAGGATTCTTTTTCCGGCAAGTGTTGGGTTATCTGTTGGTGATTTTCTTCCTCGAATTTTAGATTTTCCTGCAGAGTGATGAGAAAAATTTTGCCCCGTGTTTCCAGAATCGCACATCGATTATTCTAGGGTCAGTTATCAGGTTTATTCCTTTATTTAACTCTATCTTTTCTTTGGGTTTGGAACTTCTTCGTCTTTTATACTGGCTCCAGAACTTTTGGTGGATCTTTTTGTATGTTGATGCAGGCGGCGATTTTGGTAGTTGCATACTAATTTGATTTGATTCTTTATTAATTTACCTATTTGGGTTCTTAAATTTTCAATGTGTGTGTACCTTTTCCTGTTGATGCCCTGTTCTTGAATTTTTGATGCTTCTGGGTGTTCTGGCAAAGCCTTTTGTACGAATTGGCATGATGAGTGAAGAACCGCAAGAAGATCTTACAATTTCGATTTTTCACTCTAAAAAGCGATTGACAATATTTTTGTAGTTGATGAATATAAGTTTAAAATTTATTTGACAATTCATATACAGTTAATAATAGCCTTGATTTTGCTTCTGAAATTAGAAAGTTTAAGTCGTCAAGACCTTTATTCTTCTCCTGCTTAGACATCACATCTTTATTCACAAATATTCCCATTCAGGAAACTATAGAGATTATTTTAACTAAAGCCTTTCCAGATAAAAATGCTTTCTTTAATAGATTTAGTTTTTCACAATTCTCGCAGTTATTGCAGCTAGCCGTCAAAGATAAATATTTCACTTTCAATAATGTCGTATATCATAAAATTGAAGTTGTTGGGATGAGAAGCCCATTAGGGCAAATTATTGCAAATATTTTCATGTATAATTGTGAAGATAGACTGTTCCGTGATTGCCCTGCTTAATTTCACCTCTTACTGTATTAAAGATTGTTAATGATACCTTTGCTGCTATTTCTTCTAGTTTGTGTTAAAAAAAGTTTTTCGGTTTTATTAACAATTTACACCCTAATTTTACTTTCACCCAAGAACATGAGATTAATAAGACTTAGCAATTTCTAGATATTAATGTCTCCCATACCCTATTCCGGCATTCAAGCTAGTGTTTTTAGAAAACCAACTTTCACAGGGCTGGGTATAAATTTCTCCAGTTTCTGTGATACAACATACAAAATTGGTGCCATTAAAACACCCATCATCAGAGGTTTAAACTTATCTTCTACCTTCTTTACTATGCATTTGGAATTCATATTTAAAAAAGAATAATTCGTCGTGTATTAGGTAATTTCTCTTTGAGCTGTACAGCTCCTCTCCTTCTTTTAATTTCCGCAAAGAAATGAGGTTCGTCAATTTTGCCAGACATCAGCCCTTTTAATGAAAAGCTCCGGAAAAGTTTATCTATTATTTTAAGGAAATTTTATTGTCAAATAGTTTGAACTTATAATTATCAACAACAAAAATATTGGCAATTTCGTTAGACTGAATGATAGTATTCCCACGTCGTTCATTCGTGCATTGTATATAGATTTACTTGCCCGAGCTGTAAACGGGAGACCTATATAGGAAGCACAGTACGTTTACTTCAGGCACGATTATATTCTCGCATCGACATTATCTATAGAACAGGTAGAAAATTGATTAATAAAGAGTATTCTTCCATCAAGACACATACAATAGATTGTAAAAATGACGTGTCCGTAATGATTTTTTTGTATTTAAATTTGCTATATCTACATACATCAACTCTCCGCATTAAAGAATCTCTCTGTATTAAATACAACCACCCGAATTTAAATAATGACACGTCATGCTTTCCGTTGCTTCTAACCTAATAACCAGATAAGCTTTATTTAATCTTAGGATTTTCTTTCCGTTTTCACTTGTCACTGTGATCCGACAATATAAGGTAATACTCAGTTTCTTCATTTAGTTTTAATAGATTTTATATGTTTCCAACTCTATTTCCCCCTATTTAAATTCTTATGTTTTGTACTGTTACGATTATTTTGTTTGCGTTTGATGATTATAATTTCGTTTCAAATATTTTCTGTTGTACTTACCTCACTAGTGTTTGGTTGTTTTTTTCGTTTTCATTAACATAACTTTTCTTTCAGTATTTTATCAGCGTTTGTGTCATTTTCTCAATTTTATAGCATTACACTATTGAACTTTAACAGTTGTATTCATTAAAATATTAGATTACTGATCTAAAATTTATTTGTAGCTCCTGAAGATGAGTTTTGGAATAACCGAAACGTAGAGATTAATGATTTTACCCACTTTCCTCGTCTTTTCCTTCATAATTAATATTAAACTCAAGATGTGTAGAAAAAATCATAGTATATATATATATATATATATATATATATATATATATATATATATATATATATATATATATATATATATATGTGTGTGTGTGTGTGTGTGTGTGTGTGAAAGACACAGAGATGTTGTTGACACTATATTTTAGTTTTACTCCGTTTTTACACTTGATTAATTGGGATTGGTCGTGGGATTTCATTTTCCCAACTTGGACTAAAGTGTTAGCAGCATTTTTTGTTTGACTGACACATGTCGTAAAATAGGCTAACTTTGACCATTTCCATCTATAATATAATGAAAACGTTGTTTTATATGCCTCAGTATTTAAAAAAAAACAAATAAGAAGGCATAATACTTTAGGAGTTTGGAATTCTTTATGTATTAAGGAATAAATAGAGGAAAGATGGAAACCTCTATATATTAGGGATTTTATTGCACTGAGTTTATATGACAAGTAACAATAAGTGAAAAAATTGATTCCAAAGCAACTAAATGTAGGCTTTGGTTGATAAAGAATCAATAATTTTCTGAACAAAATTAAATTTCCACCTTTTCTCTCATATGATGTTGGTAAAAATAAAAAAAATCTTCGTAGTACCTGAAATGGGACCTTTCAATAAATTATTCACTAAAACATGTAAAAAAACACTTTTTTCGACTCCATTTCCATAGGCAGTTTCTTTTTGTCAACAAGACAAACTTCGTCTTGAGATGAGCAGCCATATTGTTTATGCATTTACTTGTCCTTGTTGTCTGCAAGAAACCTAAATTGGGAGTACACTTCGCTCATTGAAGGAGAGGTTTTGTTCCTATATGGGAATAAAGAAATTTATCTAAAAAGGAGACTTTTGTTATTAGAAATCATATACTAAAATGTATGATTTTGAAAATAATTGGCCGCAATAATAATGAATAGAGTCTAAGAAATTTGGAATCCCACTTAACCTTGATAATACCGCTGTTCCCCTTCTTATTTCTTAATTATAATTACCTCTGCCAACAACCAACCAACTTTCCCTCATTAACCTCCCAACCAATCAAACACTTATCCTTCTTAAGCTTATCCAGTTATAATTTCTTCACTTCGTGATTTCACTGTACTTTATCGGTAAGCAACATTATACAGTCGCGTCTCGGGTTACGAATTTAATTCTTCCCTAACATAGCTCTTATTGAGAAAAAATCGTATCTCAAAACGAATTTCCCCATTTAAAATATGTAATGAAAATCCAATTAATCCGTTCCACACCTCAAAAATATCAATATGAAAATCAATTAACATGGTAATTTATGAAGAATTAAAGATTTTTTTCTGAAAAATACCAATGATAAATAATATGTGTACTCTACTTTACCTTTATGAAGAGTCGTGGCTGGCTTGAGGGAGACGATGTGTAGGCTGGGAGTCGGAGTGGGCTTACTGTGCGCAAGGAGAATCACCTTCTGATTCAGAATGGCTCTCTCTACTTGGGAATTTTACCCCACGGGGACAAGGTTGTGGTTCAGGATCACTTGACTGTCTTTTAAGTAGCTTTACAAAAACATATCTAATGGCATTTGCTTCTGTCTTCGTTTTAGGATGCCCCTAAAATGATACATTGCACTATCATTAAATAAGTTTATGTAGCGCCCAGACACTGCTTTGTTAGGGTGATGTTTTCAACAAAATTGTGCACATTTTCCCACATTATCATCCTTCTTTAATCTCAGTCAAAGAGAGGGTATCCTACTCCTCCCCTGACAAAACCTCTTTTACCCCTGCTGCTGCTGCTGCTACTCCTTGTGAAGTTCCAGAAGTTCGTCTGTCGTAAGTTCTTTGTTGTGCTCCTGCATTAACTCCTCCACATCAATACCATCCACCTACAGACCCAAAGTTTGCCCCAGAGAGACAATTTCATCGACTAGCTGCACTGTCGGATCCACAGGTTCAGGACGGAAACCTTCAAAGTCTCGGTCAGGCCACAGTTTTCACCATGGAGAATTCAAGGTCCTCACTATGAATTCTTCCTAGGCCTTATCAATAAGATTTAATCAATTTAAGTCATTAAAGTGATCCTTCCAGAGTTCTCTGAGGGTTAGGCTTGTATTTCCTGTCTTAAAGTTGGCAATGACTTGCTTTTCCATGGGTTAGAGGAGAGGAGTTGTGTGGGAAACAAGAAACGTGATCTTGATGAACTGAACTTCTTCCAGCAAATTATCTTCAAGCCTTAGAGAATGTGCAGGGGCATTATCTAACACGAGTAAGGTCCTGAGTGGTGACTTATTCTATTAAAATTTCTTGCCTGTTGTGCCCAAAACTTCATTGACCCACTCAAAGAAAAATTCCTGTTCAACCCAGGCTTTGCTATTGGACCTCCACATCACATTTACTTGCCTCCTGTGAACCTTACACCTCTTGGTAACTCGTGGATTCTCTGAGTAGTAGACGAGCAACGGCTTGATCTTGTAATCTCCACTTTCATAGGCGCAGAGCAAGAAGGTAAGTCTATCTTTAATTGTTTGTGGCAAAGCAAAGATTTCTGCCGTGATGTTAGTCCTGTTAGACATTTTTTTATCCCCAAAATACATTGTTTTATCACAATTAAAAACTTGCTGGGGTATGAATCCCTCACTAGTAATGAGTTCTTGTGACTCGGGCACAAATTTCTCTGCAGCAGCTATATCAGAGCTCGCAGCCTCCCCATGTCGCACTACACTGTGTATGCCGGTTCTCTATGTAAATTTCTAGAACTATCCCCGCCTTGCCTTAATTCCTCATTATCTTCAGACGACGTGCCCATGGACTTCCTGACAAGGCCCACATAAAGCGTATTTGCCTTTGCGCAAGTAATACCTTCAGACACAAAATCGCTTTTTAACTGCTTCTCGTTGATCCACACCAACATTAGCTTCTCAACATCTTCTAGGAGATTTGGACGTTGCTTGGTAATCCTAGTAACTCATTTGGCCTCATCAAGCTTCTTAATTTCTTCCTTCTTCTTCAGGATAGTGCCGATTGTTGATGACGAACAGCCGTACAACTTGACGAGATCAGCCAAATGTAGACAACGCCTGTGTTCTCCTATGATTTTCTTCTTTAATTCTATGTAAATTGTATCCTTCTTCCTCTTAGCGGCACTATCCTTAGCAACCACCGTGGGTTTCAAAATTTCCTTACGTAAACCAAAAAAAAAACACTGTAAACCGAAAATGAACGCAGAAATGCTTCCTATACGAGAGAACAACGCACACGTAGAGCGGGATGCAGCGGCGGGAAGCACGTGGCCTAACCACAGCGTCGTTCGTAACGCGAGCAAATACTCGAAAACCGAGGCGAATTTTCTGAGTATTTTGTGCTCGTAACCTGATTTGCTCGTACAGGGAGATGCTCATATCCTGAGGTGCCTCTGTACTTTAATAGTTAAGGGGGGGAGGGTCGTGTTTTATACGATAGATACTTTAAAACACTTTTTTCGTTTCATAATATTGTAATTTAAATCTCTGATTTAGCTATTAATTTTTTCGATTCTCTAGAGTCTAGATTGTCTTGACTTGATAATTTTTAATATTATGCGTTTAAATTTGTTTTAGTTTTTTGTTGTTTTTTATACTTTTTTGTAATATAGCTCGTCAGTTTTACTCTTTGGATCTTTTACTTTTGCATAATTTTTTTTATATATTTTATTTGAATAAGATCTTAATATCTGTCATTTCAATGATATTTGTTTGTTCATAATTTTTGGCTTTTATATTTTTAATCTCCTCATTTATTTTAAATATTACTAGGTAATGGGTTCGACACTCTCCTTTACGGGGAGAGCTTGCGCTTCGCTACTAAGATTAAAATTTAAAATCTAATAAAAGCAGCCATGGTTAAATTTTTATACATTTTCTGAACTTCACCAATTATAATAATTTTGAAAAGGAACTCAACTAAATTTTCCCCCTGAACTTCACCAATTGTAATTCATTTTCTTTTAAAACATTATAAAAGAGCATTGGATAATCATATTTATTTTTTCTGAACTAAACTATTTTGTTTTATTAAACTCTAAAGAAATTCTTAGAAATTACCTTGATAAAAATTTTAAATGTACTTAAGTCATAACCAAACTAAGATGAAATTATTATTCAAATACTCCAAAAAATCCCGTTCTTAAATTATAGTTAGTGATGATGATGATGATAATGATTAATGTTATCATTTTCTCGTTTAATGAAATTGCATTAATTTAGACTTAAATTTTTTTGCGCTCCTCCTCTCCTATGAAAATATTTCAATATTTCTTTATTTTCAAAGATTTTATATGATTTTCCAATACGTTCACTAACGATAACAATTTAATCATTTTTGCTGTATTTTTAATCACTAACTCTATAATTATATAACGGGAGTTTGAAGATGGGTGAAAAATTAATCAATGTTTTTTTTCCTTAGTGGACAAAAATGACTTATGTTTTTTTTATCAAAGTTATTTCTAATAATTCTCTTATAATATCAAAAAGCAAAATGGTGAAGTTCAGGAATAAATATAAGTATCGAAATTTTGTGAATTTTTTAAAACTCAAAGAATTACAAATGGTGAAGTTCAGAAAATATATTTTTATAAATCTTCTATAACTCTATATTTTTAACTCTTATTTTAGCAACGTAATATTTTGAAAGGGGAAAAATTTAGTTTAGAGTTCCTTTTTAAAATTATTATAATTGGTGAAGTTCAGAAAATTTTATAAAAATTTAACCATGGCTGCTTTTTTTTAGATTTTAAATTTTAATCTTAGTAGCGAAGCGCAAGCTTCGTCCGTAGGGAGGAGTGGCGAAGCCATGGCTGGTTGTTTTATGATCTTAGACCCTTAAGATGGGCGATATGCCAGGAACGTTGTTTCTCAATAACAAATAAATCACATACACGTGAGCGTCCTGCGTGTTCTTACCTTCGCCATGATAATATATATATATATATATATATATATATATATATATATATATATATATATATATATATATATGGTGCCCTGTAGCTACTTTCCCCTGGCTTATTTTGGTGAGACACAAAGACGTGGACATCAGAGTAACGGAGCACAGGCAGGCTATCCTGGTATGGTGGTTCAGAAACGCCCTCACCGATCACCTGCGAGATGCTGATTACCGCATTAACTCAGGGGAGGCGAGAGAAGGAGGTGGAAGGCATCGGAAGCAGCATTCATACCCACGTCAAAATGCTTGCACTAGCTCCGTCCTTTTGCAACATAAATCGAAACGTGGACGACAAGGGGACCTACCCATTCTTTTGTCCCCTTTACCGTGAAAAAGATGCTATAAACTGCCCTATACACTTTACTGGACTATTCAAGAAACTAACGAATTAGCGACGAGCACAGACGATTGTCAGACTAATGTTAAGTCCTATGTGTATATAGACCGGCGTTCCAGTTCATTTTTACTTCCAGGAAGTTCAGGAATGGTGCCGACTCCACGTCGCTGAGCTGGAACCCGACCCTCTGATTCAAAGGGAGGTGCTCGACAACACTAACATATTAACCACTCCATCACCGTCGAGGAAACAAAACACTTCATCAAATCAACACCAAAACGTGCCACCGGGACTTTCTGACCTTCCGGAAATCCACACTAATACACCACCTCCCCGAAACAATTTACCCAACACTTACTCACCAATACAATGCCACGCTTGCCCTTTGGCACTTCCCACAACTATTCAAAACATCCAATAACATATTATTCCACAAGAAAACAAAGACTCAACACATCCCTACAATTACTGGCCTATAGCTCTGTTAGAGCATCTAGGGAATATACTCGAACGAATCATCAACACCCGACTGCAGAACTTCCTTGAGGAAAAGAACTGATTCTCCCCCTGCTAATATGGCATTAGGAGAGGCCAGTCCACCAAGTCGGTTGTTAACATAGTTCATAACATCATCTGAAAAGCACAACAAGCACGACTAAAGGCACCATCCACAGTAAAGAAGCGGACACGGCCCCTAGACAAAGTGTGACACAAAGGACTGTTGGAAACTAGCTAACAAGACGGAGCTCCCACTCTGCACTAAAATGCCACATAAAATACAATAACACAACATCACGTCTATTTACACCACGCGTACTGGCTCCGAAACCTTTCATAATGTACACTAACGACACTCAAGGCCCAGCAGAAGACTGCAGATACACATACACACCGCTTACGCCTATGATGAGCATATACTAGTATGCGGCCTTAGAACAGACATAATCGCGTGTCATACAAAAACTATACTAAACATGTGGACATATTATGATAAGGAGTGTCTTATTGCTACAAACCCTCAAAGACAAAGATGACACTATATAGTGTACGCAATCACTACATGTAAAACAGATAAATATACACACACAGATCGGACCTCAACCACTTGAACCCCATTAGACTGACGTACACACCGAGCACAAAAATCCTATAAGCAACATTCGACAAGTTCTTAAGATTTCACCCACATTAAACCACTACCCAGGCAAGGGCTAAAACCAAGAAAAGAAAGCTACACAGGTTCTACCCTGCAAGCAAAAAACTTCAACTCAACTTATACAAAACTCTATCACACACGCAGCTGCGTGCCACACAAGATAGAGGGAAGAACAGCACATTACGAACTCTGTATTGAAGCACGCCTGTTGCTTCTTGCTTTACACCAACATGACTACATTACACCAAAACAATAAACTAGCCACTTTAAATGAGATAACTGTGGAAACTCGCGAGAGCCACTATATGCTAGCTCATACATAAGAGAAATAACCCTGCGGAAGCACGAAGTTACCCTGCAACACGAGACTACCCAGAACCAACACCTATACATACATAATTATAACAGCAACGCGATTGTCGGGTTTCCGTAAATGTTCCAGGTCGTCTTCACAGAGATCTCGAAGACCCAAAAGCAAAAGAGCAAGGACTCCTCATGTTCAACGTTAAGGTTAGCGGGGAACAAATAAAACCCGAAGAATTCACTCCTGTCCAGTTTTGTTTCCGCTGCTACAGAATGGGATAACACGCGACTAAGTACTGTAAAGATCCCAATGAAACGTGTTCTAAGACCAGAGGAACGATCCCACTCAAAGGAGTGCAGATAAAACTACGTAAAATGCGTAAACTGCGGGTGGGGCCACAATTTGATGGCCATGGCGTGTCCTGGGAATAAAAAAATCATTAACAAGAAAAATAAAGAAAGAAGACAAGATGAGGTGCTGAAGTCCAACACGACCAATGCTAAAGTATCAAAAGCAGCGTATAACGAAACGGAGACAAAGAAAACCTACTTAAATAATTTTTCAAAACGAAAAATCTGTATGTGCAACCTCTACGCCCACGTCAGGAACCTGATACAACCTGCAACTTTGGCTAAAGAGCTGAACCAAATACTTGAGAAAAATAGTATGAGCCGAACGTGGTTCCCGGACTTACTCCCATCAGGGGATTTCTTGCATCTGCAAATGGTTCCAAACTCAGAAACAGTAGAAAAAGGAAACAGCAAAGAGAATGAAACAAAAACTAGGATCAAAACAAAAAACAACACAACCGAGAGCTGTGAGCAAAGAAGGAGCAAGAGGCATTGGAAATGAAATCTACTCAATCTACCGCGAAGAGAGAGGCCATGAAAAGGACCGAGAGGACAAGGTTGCCAACGACGGAATCCTCATAATCCTCGACGGTTCTGATTCAGAAGCCACCCCCAAGAATAAGAGGCACGTCAATGGGAAGATGACAACCAACAAACCGCTCATTGCTGATGAAATAAATCTCACCATCTACGCATCAAAGCAAGACCCTTCCCCGAAGATATGAACATAATAAAAATATTCCAGGGAATAAATAATCAAAACATTTAAATGGGAAGTGGACGCGATAGTCGATTTGGAGTTAGTCTAGGAGACCTTTCTGCCAAAACGTGACTATACCAGTACTCGTGCGAGCAAATTTCAAACGTTGACTTCAAAAAAGAAAAGAAACGGAAGAAAAAAGATCCCCCGCCCAGAAACACTAAGTAGAAGTACAAAGTAGAGAACGTAAACAATAGATAGGATTCTGACACTCAACGTTGTTGGATGGGAAGTGGAAAGAAATGACACGGAAGCATATTCAAGGTGCTAGACCCCGACATTATTTTGTTAACAGAGTAAGGTATTGACACAATATCCGGTCAAATAAAATACCTGAGTACAGAGTGATCATGAAGAATCACATGCAGGAAAGGTTTGATGGTTATGTGATCGCTGTTAGAGGAGATATCTCGTTCAGGCACATCCCGGAAGTAAACGAGTCTTTTGTGGCAATAAAACTTCCCACACTGGTGGGTAACCTCGTGATAACCGTAGCATATCAACCTCTTCACCAAGCTTACTTGTTCTGCAAAAACTTCTACACCCTTTTTGGCACCGCAGAATGGCATTCTTAGGGGGCGACCTCAATACCAGATGCCGATCGGCCGACTATGGTAATACTAAAGAAACAGGCCAGAACTTAAAAATGATTATTGAGATAAAACATCTAACGGATAGGGCTAGATTTTCTGACCTATATCACTTTCAGGTCTACACTACGCCTAACATAATCATGACAAGGGACAGCTTCCACTTTAACTACCACATTAAAATGGGTGCAGCAGTACCCAATGGCTACATTACAATCCTAACTACCAACTCACTCGCACCGATCTAGTTACCAGTCATTTTCTCAAAAGGCTACACCTCGGCCGAGTGGGAGCGTTTCAAGAAACTTCTCAGTAAATATGTTTCAGCCCACCTAAGTGAAGCAATCTTCGAGGATATTAACGAAGCACTGAATATAGTAACTGTGCCTATCGTTGAATTAGACAGAGTAGCTACCTAAGTTAGGATACAAAACTCTTCCTCAGCCTAGATCGACAGGGGAGATAAAGAGGATCGCTCGTGTGCAAGAGAAAGTGTATGAAGAAATCAGAGCAGGTTCAAAACAGGAAAGAAGCTCGCTGCTACGTCGACTATGTACCGAACTTAAAGATGGCTATTGATCACCAACAGACTAAAATCTGGGAAAACCTAATAGCCAGAGGAGACAGCAAGCTGAGCCCGGTTAAATTCTAAATTCTGGCACAAGATCAAGAAGCTAAAAGGACTGCCAAGAAAAGTGAAGACTAGGATGAAGAGAACAGAGTATATATAGAGGACCCTGCGGTCCTGAAAAAGAGATTCAGAACATACTGGAAAAATATCTTCTCTATCACGTAAGAAGATAATAAAGAGTTCGAACAGAAATTCAAGGGCCAACTGATTGAAGATCTGAATCAGATAATACATCGCACAGACCCGCACCCCAAAGCAAACGAAGGAAGAGAGATTGCAGACCATGGCGGTCCAATAACAACAGATGAAGTCATTGCAACCGTAAAATCATTTGAGCAAAAGACACCAGGCTGGACGGGCATCACCAAAAATAACCTAGGGAATGCCTCCCAGCAGATCATTCAGTAATAGTAACCCTGAACACGGGTTACTATCTTGACGGTCTAAAGATGGCCAAGATCATCTTTATACCCAAGGGAGGTAAACCCCCGATCAAGGAAGACAAACTCCCGTGGACGAAGTCTACGAAAAGATCCTTGCTAACCGACTCCAAAACCAACTAGCCGAATAGGGAGCCCACAATCCCAAGCAGCACAAGTTTTGCAGGAGAGGAATCGAGGAAACCTCCCTCACCCTCCTAATGGAAAAACTCATCCACTGCCACGCTGAGGAGAAATACGAAGACTTGGTATTTTGAGATCTACCACAGGCTTTCGATATGGTTTGGCTGAGAAAGCTTCAAATAGAAGATTTTGAATCTCCAGCTGAACCCAGTCCTGGAGAGGGTTCTTTGTGATTACATCATGGAGATGAGAGCCCAAATCGTGATCGAGAGCTATAGAGGACCCGAATTCGAACTCGAGGCGGGAGTTCCATAAGGAAACTCCCCGAGTCCGCTACTGCACCTATTGTGCACACTGAACCTCCCTGCTCCAATACGAGAAGATGTGATGTAGCTTCAGTTCGCAAACCACATCACACAAATCGTCCATAGTTCCTATAGGAACGCTAGAGTACAAGCATGGAACACAGCTACCGACATCTACAATATCAACATAGATGTGAAAAAGCGGAAAATAAAGAGAAACCGCCATAAATTCCCGCTTCTCCCAATAAACCGCCGGAAACTAGGCAACGGCATCTTTAACGAAATCCTCTATCGGTACTCAGGACATAGAAAAGTCCTTGGTTTACATGTCACCAAGTCTGGATATAAGGCCCACATCAGCATCAGAGTCTCCCTAGCTAAAAGAGAGCTGAGGAAACTTTACAGGTCCCGAGCCTCTATGCGCGAAACAAGAAGCTATACACTGCCCTGGTACGCTCCGTTTTAGTGTACCCGGTAGTGGTAACGCAGATGGCTAGCTGTACCTGTTCCTGCGACACCTTCTCTCGGGAACGTCCCCATAAAATTGTCGTTCGAACCCTAGACTTGTAAGATCTAGAGGGCCTTGTTACAGTCTCGGTGTGGTAAGTCGTCAGATAGAGTCAAGATTCAGGTAGCCTTATCGTGAGCTATCACACCTAGTAGAGACCTGTGGTTTGAATCATATGTTAATCAGTAGGTCCCAACTAAGAAATAAAAGGTTCCGAATTGTGTAGACATCAGTGATAAAATCCTTACCATCTTCTTTTTGTTATTTCACAGTATAAATTCTTTTTTTGTGCAAGATATAGTTTATTTCAAGCTCGTATAAAAGATCGCTTCCTAGCCTAGTAGATAAAGCATTTGATTTTCGCGCCTCGGTACCAGGTTCGATTCGAGGACAAAAAGATTCGGCGCTCGTAGAAATCCGCAGCATAGGCGATGCATCAAGTCTGAGCTATACCCGCCGACAGCTCCGGGCACGTAATGTCTCTATACACATACAAATATACCACCACTGCTACTTACCTCCACCTCTTTCTGCACACACATCACCCTTGCGTCCTGGAGACTGCCAAAAGGTGTTCTTATATCCGTTCTTCCCTCAGGCGAAATGGCTGACCCTCTCTTTATGTCCTTCCTCCTCTTAAGATTGCCAGTCTTTAGTACACATGTGCTTGTCAAGGATTATAAGGTGACAGGCGGTGCAATTATTAACCTTTTAGAGGCGGTACAATTATTAACCTCTTACAGGCGGTGCAATTATTGACCTTTTACATGCGGTGCAATTATTAACCTTTTACAGGCGGTACAATTATTAACCTCTTACAGGCGGGGCAATTATTAACCTTTTACAGGCGGTGCAATTATTAACCTTTTATATTGTACCTTCGTATGTTAGGTTTATATTCCGCTTTTCAAGGTATTTTTAATTAATTGTTTCTATTTATGGATTGACATTCCTATTTTCTGATGACACGGACACATGTGTGGCTAGAGATTATATGCGATGCGATACCTCTTTAGCTTCTCATCATTTTTCAGAAAAAGATCCTGATATTTTTTATTTTTAAACTACAGAACGACGACTAACCAAGACCCTAGAGTCCACTCTTTGCCAGTCCGAGAGCTAATAAGGTCTAAACAACCTCAATCTTGGGAGATCATTCTATGCGCTTAATATGTCTATATCGATCAGCTCCACGCTTATCTATGCGTGTACATTCATATCATGTATTTTCTGACTACATTATTTGTCTCAGGTTTTACATCCTAGTAGATAGACAATTTTCTGAAATTTATTTACAACGACAGTCCGAAGATCTTTATAAAAAGCATTTTGGATTAAATGACCAAAAAAAAAAGACTCAATCCTGGAGTGGCCTTAAAACAATTGCGATCTAAGGCCAATAGAAAACGTGTAGAGCATTCTGAGGAAGCGTAAACAAAAGGTACAGACGTTTCAAGAGAGCTTTGGCTATTTTTATTATTTACATATAATCTTTAGACATCCTTTAATATTTACAGGAAAGAAACAATTGAACAGAATACGATGGATTTTCAAAGAGTTCTACATCAAACGTTTCTCAACATTAATATATGAGTTTATTAAAAAAAATCAATGGGTTAGAACATGTCATTTAGATGGGTGCAGCATTATCAAAAAGTATTGTCATTATTGCACATGTCTTGTGTCAGAAAATTGACATTATATAAGTCCTTAGAAGCAATGAAAATGTGATTGAAGTGAGGGCGAAAATTTCATTTTCAAAGAAACTCTAGCGGGGTTATAGCCAAATCTTAATACCTTCGCAATAGTTTATAGAGGTGTTATGCCCCGTAGATCAACCGAATTTAGGTGGATTTAGGGTTTTAAGGACAAGAGAGAACCTCGAAGGTGATCTACGGCAAGGAGTATGTACCTTCAACCTCAATTAATGAATAGAATGTGACTGCAGTGAAAGAAATGGTGGAAGAAGACTGTAGAACTATAAGTCATTCCAATAGATTACCATCGTCTGCGAAATTTTTGCTGTCAAGCTCTTTTTTAAAATGATAATTATGTATTTCAATGCGCCGAATTCAAATCTGGCATTGTTTTTTTTAATCAGGTCAATTTTTCTTTTGCTAGGGACTTTTTTCTCTAAAAAAATTAGAACTTTTACTTGTTTTTGTGCTATTTTCTGAAATATGTCTGTGACATTTTTGATGTCAATGTTTTATTTTTTTCAAATGATTTTTATGTATTTTAATGAACTAAATTTAAATCTGGCGTTGATTTTTTTTTAATTAGGTCAAATATTTTTGCTAGGGGATTTTTTTTCTCCCAAAAATTGTAACTTTTACTTGGTTTTTGTGCTTTTTCGGAAATGTATTCATTAGAATTAGGGAAATGCCATTTCTCCTGATCATATAAGTACAAACTTTGACTCTCATTTGATGTTAATTTTATAGCAAGCAACAATCATGTTACATTGTATCATATTTAGTAATTCTAGAACTTCCTAGAGTGTGACGTCATGAATATGATTGTATATAAAGAGCGCATCTCCTTGTGAGAAACAAAGCAGTATTTAACTCATTAGAATTGGCCTTCATAATTGAATTCCTAATACTTTGGACATTGTCGTCAACGGTACCTAGGGGCAGGCGCTAGGCGACCTTCGACAGACCGAAGACTTAACAACCCCCTACAACCCCCCTGCTGCCTTGTAGGGCTACCTCTTTAGGTAAAGGCTAGAGCAAGGATAACCTCGATAATAAAACAGGACTTGGGGCGACTATAGGAGAGCACCAGCAGACCGATGTCTTAACAGCCCCCTGCAGTCGAAGATGGAGCCTGATCGTGTTGAGTCCTCTCCTGCCACCAGGAATCTTCTCCCCTTGGTTAAGATACAGGTCTGAAGTGAGCACGCCTTCTTACTCGTTTAAATCTAGTACAGGTTTGATGTCCTCAGCAAACCGACCCTGACCAATGTCGGAGACCACCCTGACGACATCCGTCATCATCAACCTTGATGGACTTCCCTAAGCTAAGCTAACTTAATGCCATTGATATGGATGCTATCAAATGTTGTTTTTTCTAAGCCTTATGATAGATTATTAATATGCAAATGTTATGTGTGGGATTTATATACATATGTTTTGGATCAAATCCTACCCCTAGACGTAATAAAAAAATATATATTTAAAATAAATGCTAAAAGTGTTAAAAATATATAAATTGAATATCAAAAACTAATAAAAAATATATAGTTCCAATGATTAGTTTAGTAAAAATCTATACTTGTCTATTCTAAAATGATTTTATTTTAAATACTTTCCTTACTGCCAAATTTATTTCTGAATTATGTTTAAATGTTTTTCTATTTATTTCACGAGATTTTAAAAATGAATAGAAAGTGCAAAACTGACTCCAATTGATTTTGTTTTATCCTTGGGCAAGTAACATTGCCTCGATATCAATCGAAAGTAACGTTATTTATTTTGGAATGGAATTAGGGAATCAAAATAAAATATTTGCTACTCATTTCTATGCAAGACGTGTGTTGAAAATCTGAGAAGATGGAGCAAAAGACAAATAAATTCACTACCTTTTGGTATACCGATGCAGTGGGGAGAGGGCAAAGATCATGTAACATATTGTTATTTTGGCCTCACTGACTTAATAGGTAAGATTTTTATTTTAAATTTAATTATAATTTATCATTTTCCTATATAGATCGTATGACTATGTTTTACTCTGTGATATTTAACCTTTAGTCATTTTATTTCAGGAGTGAACAGAAAAAAACAAGCAACATGTTTATCCTGATCTTCCTTCTGCCAGACGACCAGTTCCTCACGGCCCGATGGTACCCGTGCCAGCATCATCAGTTAATCTAGATATTTTAAAGAGCATGATAGGGAATATAGATAAATGGACACTTCTTCATTATTTATGCCTTAAATTTTAGAATTAAACAAACCAAATCCTTTAAATCAAGCCCAACTGAATGACTTGACCAGAAACTTGGGTTTATCAAAAGAGTCCAGTTACTTAAGGGTTTAAGACTTGAAGAAAATAATTTAGTAGCTCCAAAAATAACCTATTATTGGTACTACAGTAGAGATGATGAGTTTCGAAAGATTTTCCCCGTTCCCGTTCAGAGAAAATACCATGATGGTATATTGCAAAAATGTCAAAATGGATTAATTAAGGCTCTAGGCTTCCTCCATAAACCAGCGACTTTTATAGACTCATCAACCAGAAGTTTAAAGGCTGTGCTTTTACATATAGGAAATAAAGTATCATCTGTTCCAGTTGCACACTCTGTTCAATTAATTGAGAATTATAAAACCATCAAAACTTTACTGGATGCTCCGAAGTTCAATCTTTATGAATGGAAGATTTATGGAGATTAAAGGTAAGATATACATATAAATGACATTTATTAAAAAAAATATTCTTCAATAGAAAACTATAGCTATTTTATCTAAAAACACTTACCTTATTTAAGTTAATCTCATTTTCAAATAAGTCGTATTTAAAATACAAAAAATGGCATATCTTATATATGTATAAAATATTTCCATTTACATTAAATTTGTTGCATTTCTACCGATTTCAGAATAGTTTTTAATTTCAGGTTGTGTCTTTAATACTAGGAAAGCAAGGTTGATAATCAAAATATCCCTGCTTCCTCTGTTTATGGATTAGTACAAACGACGAGCAGCACTATGAGGGACAAGAATGGTCAACTCGACAGTCCCGGTTCTTATAATGTGATACATCAACCCATTGTCAATCCTAATCAAAATTTCCTTCCACCCCTAAATATATAATTGGGGTTAATGAGAAGTTTTGTTAAAGCATTCAAGAAAGAAAGCCAAGCAGGGATTTTTGATGGTCTTCCAATAAGGATGCTAATGAAAGCCCCGTGTTTTTCTCGGGAATCATAGAAGTCCAGAGTATGAAACCAATCAAACCATAGTAGAAGGTTTAATACAAAACCTTCAAATTTTAGGGGTGATAATGTCTGTAAAACTCCACTTTTTAAGATCGCATCTTGATTTCTTCCCAGATAATTGCGTAGATTACAATGAAGAATAAAGAGAAAGGTTCCATCAGGACACTAAGTGTATGGGGGAAAGATACCAGGGAAAATTGGACATTAATATGCTAGCAGACTATTATTGCTGTTTAAAAAGGGATTCACCAGTAGTAAAACACAAAATAAAATCTCTAAATCATCTCCTTTCCTAATTAATGCATTTTTTTCTCATTTTTCATTGTAAACTATAACAAATTATAGCAATTTTATCACTAAAGGTGTTTCATTTCACAGTTTTATTTAAATTTTATACGATATATTAATATTTTTTAAAAAAACGGTTGTTGCAAAAAAATAACCTGATTGAAAAAACAAAAACAATGCCAGATTTGGATTCAGCGGTTTGAAATACATAAAAATCATTTGAAAAAACCTTAAACAGATTTTTTTTTTTTTCTAAAGGGATCGCTGTGTTATAAATGGCTAGAATCTAGATAGGTACGATATCTTCAATTTTGTATCCGTCAGGAGTGGGGGACAGTAGAGCAGGGGTAAAGATTTTGATTCACGTGAAACCTGATTCAATGAAGAGTAAAGCGGAAAAATAATATTTTTAAATAAATCTTTTTAACGATTTTAATTGGATTTATCCGCACGATCCAGAAAGTTAAATCTAGTCGAAGGAGTGTTACCAAGCAGAGAGTTGGGCACTGAATGTTGTTGTGGCATTCTTTTGTGGGGTTGATTTTTACGGACAATGATCAATCGCGGCTACTTATTAAAAATACGGTTAAGGATGACAAAAACACCATTATTGTAAAATAATACGACAAAATGTATTTATGAGTTATTTTGGACGATACCGCACTGACTCATTCTTCAAAGGTCTGTGGTGCTACTTTATATGAAATTCGATGAGCAAACTTGCATCATCTACCATACAGAACTCTAATTTTCCTTCTTGTTTCTTTTTATTCTCGCAAATTAAATAAACTCAATAGACTCCTATTCCTCTCCCTCACTCATGCAAAATCAGCAGTTTGGTATTGGTAGGGTTTACAGCACTCAGCTTATTTCCAAGAATAGTTAGAAAAATGGAAGTAACACCTACAGAAGTGTATTGACGTAGAGGTAGGAAATATTGAAAAATAATAGCTTATTTTTGCCTAATTACGTTTAAGCTTTTTTATTGGCGGAACTATTTGAAATAATTACTAATAAAAAAGTATCCATTCAGAGATATTTATGCATTTATAATAAATCATGCGAAAATAACCCAGGCCATCTCCATCAGAAGCTTTTGGAAAGTAGACTGGTAACAAAGTGCTGATATTAGGCAATTAAAATGTGTAAAAGATAAATCACTTAAATAGACTATACTTTCTATCTTAGGGACCCACTCGTGGGGTGCTTAGCTCTCATAATACTTAATGGATTACTCTGATTACGAATCCGAACTCGGAATTGTTCTAGCACGTCAGGATTTTGAGTTATGTGCATAAATTTATATTAATAGTATATTATCATGTAAGATATTTAGTTTCAAAATAAATAATTATTATATTAATAGTATATTAGTAATTGATATAGTATATTTGCGCTTAAGGCAAATATTATCATAAAATAGTATATAGTATATTTTTACTAAAGGAATACTCGCATTATTTTTTCTATTCTTAGCTCAGGTAAATGTTTGAGATACTTGTTCCTGCCTTTATGGACCACGCTCGTATCCAGTTATAGGAACCAGCAGTAGTCACCCATCATGTTTAGGATTAACCAGCCTTCATATCTCGATTCCTTCTGAGACATGGCCTGGTGGAACCTCTCACAATACTCATCGGTAAGGGTACCAAGATTCGTTGGAAAAGATCGATATGAGAATACAAGAAGTGCATTTTAAGGGACATCCGGCATCCCATTATTCCATACGCTGTTAGCATGTTGTTTATTAAATTAGCATAGTTGCAGCTCTTTGATTTCGAAGGACGTTCTGTAAAACTAACACGAATGATTCCCATGCCAAGAGCTCCAATGAATTCAGTTTACTTCTGAATTCTCTTTTCAGACATTAATTCTACAAATATTCCAATTGTGAACCTAGTAATTAATTCTTTTTATAATGTATTCAATTGATTCATAAGTTTATTTCATACCAACAACATGACCCACAGGAATGGGAGGCTTTGCCTTACCATTATGTAACAAAACCGCTATGAAGCAAACCTTGAGTCTATAAACAATCTCTATTCGTTAGGCACGTGCTTGTGTTCTAGTTTTTGCCTGAGTTCATTGACTTCAGTACAGAAACAAGTATTATTATTTTCTTGCTTGAAAAACATAAATTTTCATGGCAAAAACGGAAAATGAAATCTTTCCTACCTTTCTTTCGAGATTCCGTTGCTGAAGTCTGTATCCATAAACCTCTGCCTTCTCTAATTAAATTGTTTAACTATTCTTGATTAAACAAGCGTCGCTGATTTTTCTCAGAATCAATTACGTACACTTCGTTCGTAGGAGAAGCAGACGGTTCATGGTAAGACGTGTCAAGATCTACGAGTGAATAATGTGATGGAAGAACTGGAAGGGTTCTTAAACTCAGGTCGGGCCAGTTTTATAGCCAACTTACAATAAGAATACGCAAATCTTGCTTTATCTTTTGAGAAACGAGTAATATAAGTCATGCAAAAGTAGCAATCGAGCAATGGTCTGTTGCCTCACGCCATGCCACTGGTACAGCAAAAACATTCCCTTCCGTTTTTCATTCAGCCTACCTATGTTTTGGTCCCAAACTTTACACACAAGATAGTATTTATAGGTATTTTTTAATTTGGTGGTAACTCTCTTCCGCTTATCAAGCGGAGAAAATTTTCCGAGACATTATAAAATTGTCTAAGAGATTTACACAACTTCTCTTATTCATGATCAAAACACAGTTAAAGGAGCAAATCAGACATCACAAGAGTTACACACAATACAAATAACGGCAGCGCAAACGAGAGTAAGGGTTAACAAGAATAAACTGAAATGGATTTGGAGTTATAATCTTGTTCATAAATATAGTTTATATTACATTACAATATAATATAGTTGAAAAAACCACATAATATATAGTTTATAATCTTGTGCATGCGAATAACTCAAAATCATGACGAGCTAGAATAACTATGAGTTCAGATTAAGAATCAACATATTCGATTTAGTTTAAAACACGTTTTCATGGAATACCCAGTGATGTCTTATACATATTTAGGTAGAAATTTGTGCCTAGTAACTATGGAACTGAATGATTGACGCGAGAAAACTTGGCAACATAAGTTTGCAACGCAACGTAAGAAAACATGTTCGTTTCGTGAGCGAAGGCAATTAATTGGATAACTCCCGAAGTTCTACGTAATTAATTGCTCGAAATAACCCAAATGCTATGGTTCAAAAGCGGCATTTTCTTTACACAAGTATGAGCGACTCCACGAGGGAGGGGACATTATACAAACACATCAGGGAAGTGAATAAAGAGTGTAAATAAAGGGCGAAAGGGAATCTTAGATTTACTCTTGGTGTGCTGGCAGAAGTGAGGTTGATTGAGTTATATACCAGGTCAAAGAAAAGGGAGTTTTTAATGACGACAACTAGGAAGATAAGATGATCAGGGGGTTTATAGGAGGGAGAAAAGGTAAGAGTCATTGGCTAAAAATCACAAAGAAGGAAGGAATTTTGCTGGAATTAGTTGGGCCTTAAGAGATCGGGTGGGTAGTGGGTACTAAGAAGACTCCGTGAACAGGTTCGCATACGGAGGCTTGGCATCAGAGCTACCAGTTTTTCATCAAGTAAAGATAATCCATCCCTTTTCGGTAGGTAAAGTTTGACGTTACAACGTAAACTTATATCAGTAAAATACCTGCTTCTGATATTGTAACATTATTAAACCTTTCAAAGGTGACTGTGATTGACTTGTTTTGCTTTTTTGTGAACTCAGTGCAAGCCATTTTAACAAGAGCCCCACTAAATTTGGTGGGGGTGCAGGTAAAGTTGTGCAATTTGATAAGGGCTGTTTTACCCATAAACCAAAGCATCTTCGGGGATGTGCACCTCATACTCTTTTGCAGGTATTTGAAAATGTTGATTCTTCTACCTCTCAATCGTTGGGTTATAGGAAGCTTGTTGAAGCACGCAGGGCAGCGACACTTTCCAATAATCGAGAAAGTTGTCCGCCCAGGAACAATCATGTCCACAGTTAATGAGAAAATTTCGAAACACTGAAAATAAACTTAGCTATACTCATTATACCAGCAATCATAAATAAATAATTAAATAAATTAAATAATTATTAATAATTAAGTTCTTTCAACTCTTTAAATAAAGAATGAGATTCTTTTAATTATATCTATATGTCAGACTATCTTTACTCGGTCCACAGTCCTAACCTTCTTTTACGCTACCCTTAATGATGCCCGAGGTTAACGACTATAGAAAACCGAATATTTGATACGAAGTTAAACTACAAAAGCCTCAAATCTCGTTAAAAGGAAGATATCTACAT
This sequence comes from Ceratothoa steindachneri, assembly GCA_963969495.1. Taxonomy (NCBI): domain Eukaryota; kingdom Metazoa; phylum Arthropoda; class Malacostraca; order Isopoda; family Cymothoidae; genus Ceratothoa; species Ceratothoa steindachneri. The sequence goes on along the minus strand of OZ018326.1, from coordinate 72,912,204 downwards.
AAAAAGGATTCTACTTCTTGATCTCCATTTAACCATCATGTTGTCTCGTCCATCCTCTGAAATTTTTTAATCGTAACTTTACTAATTTGTGGCCTATTTAAATCAAATTCATTTGCATTATTTATTGAGCGAAAAAGTTTTACCTAAATCGGTAAAAAAATCGTCAAGGCAGAGTAATTTACTGGGAAAATTGGGCAGTTTCCTGGACACTGATCTACTCCATCTGGATTCTTTCCAGAAAAGGACAACTTTTCCATTCACGATTGACCCAATTGAACTGTTTTCGGAATTCGGTCATTTGTGAACACCGTTATATCTATTTATCTTATAAGCCATTGTGTACCTAACTACAATAATAAATTTTTTTATTTATTTATTGTTACGCTGTTAAGAAATTAGATAGGGAAAATTCAATTAGTTAATAGCTTTAGTATTACCATATTATCTACTAGTGTCAGGTTGGATATCAGGTAAGTACCGGGTTGGTAAGTATCATGAGTATACCTGTAGATACCGGGTAAAGGGGTGATGAGCACCAGGGGAAAACAAGTAAAATTTTACTTATGGGAAATTCCTGTAAAATTACATGTGTGTACAGGGTAAGTACAGGTGTACTATTGGGTTGAAACTTGTACACTCCCAGTGGATATCGATTAGTTACCAAACGGCTACACGGGAAAGTGGTATGCGGGTGTAAGCAGCAAATAGGTATCCTGAAAGATACCTAGTAATCATCAGGCTGTTACCGAAGAGTACTGGCTAAGTACCTAACGTAACCTGGTAGTCCGGATACCGGATAAATACTAGGCAATTTTCAGGTTCATTCGCCATATCTAACAAGTAACGGGTGATATGAGGGAAAAGTGGACGGGTACCAATGGGTAATGGAAATCCTGTATAGGTGGCTGTTAATTCCAGAATAGGTACCACGTATGTATGGCCAGATAGCTACCGTTCAGGAGGTAAGGGAAACAATTAGAAAACATTATGCGATTATGATGACATATAATCCTAATTTAATGAGATTTTCTGAAATTCGATTAGAAAAACCTTTTTACTATTACAAGGTTAATAATAATAATAATAATTTTCAAATTAATATTGCCGTAATTTTTTAGAACACATGCATGCTTGGGATTTTGCTTTAATGAATGGTAGTAAATAGATTGTTCTTCCCATGGAGTTTTAGTACGATTGAGCAAACCAGAGAAAGATGTATCGTTAATCAAAGGCTTGTGAAAGATCCGTTTTGTTGTCCACAAAATCCACAAGGCGCTGAATGGAAGCAGCAGAACTAAAACACATAAGCATTCACAAATTAATCCTGAAGATTACGAAACCTTTGATATAAGACTTATTAATTCTCCAAACGAGGTACTTTGAAGAAAGATGGTTGAAACCAAAGAAGATTAACTGCTAAAGAGATAAAGCTTTGAGAAGGAGAAATAATGATTAGAACTTTAAAGTATACTTGTGGTTCTTGCGCGCTTAAAGAGCAAAGTTCTGATCTATAACATTAAATTTAATGATCAGAAGCGCGTTTAAAATAGCAATGGATTGCCGCCTAGACATTTCATAGGGGGAGGTTGGGAGAAGCTTCCCTCATCCACGCCAAGCAAGTGGCGGTATCAAATAGGTTAATCTAACACACGTAATAAAAATAATAATGAGAATTTCTACTTCGTTTCTTCAAAAACAACTTCGAGTTAAATCTGAATTTAATTTTAGAGATTAAATTTCTGAACTTTAATTAGTCTATATTTTTTATAGGAATAATCTAATTATGTTTTTCTGTCCATTTATTTGTTCGCTCTAGGCGGCCACATAAATACATCGATTTTTGCTGAAACTTAGCAGAGAGTAAGATACAACATATCTCTAAGGAGAAGGTTAGGATTATCTTATCTCCTCCCCCTCTTCGCTACATTCCACACCATAAGGGGCTGAAACTGTTATGGATCTCAAAGCCCCAAAGAAAAAACTGAATAAGGTAAGGAAAATATCTTCACTTTCTCGATTTATATTTTTTTAAATATTCCATAATATTTAATAATATAGGGAAAAGTATCATAAAGAAAAGCGAAGTGCTTCATTTTCAGATTACTTTTTACCTGATGCGAAGCGCCAGGTCAAGGCGTTGTTTTTTCCAAAAGGAGTAAAGTTCAATTGTACTCATTTAGAGCCATGAAATGACCCATATGACCATGGGTCATATGGTTGTTCACCCTGGAGATTTAAAATCTATCAACGGATCTGGCGGTGGGTGGTGTCATCTAATGGTAGAAGCCTCATTTAGCTATTCAAAGGCACTTGTAAGTGATTTGAACCATGGGAAACCATCGATGCAATAACCATTTATCATCTTATCACAAAATGCCGGAGGTCATTGGAGGGACTTTCCCTCTTGTTTCTAATTAACGCTAATAAAGCTAGTAACTAAGAACAATTACTAAAATTAGAAGCTACTAGCTTTTCTTATCATACTTTGGGTCTTTATCGAAACAGGCCCGGCAAGGAATTAGCGCTCGAGGCTAAGGTTAGGTTAGGTAAGATCAGCTTAGATTAGGTTAAGAAGGGAACTTTTGTAAAAATGTATATATTATAAAACTTTCGGACATTGTAAAGATCGGCAATCACAGCGTACCTAAGGGGAGTTAATCTTTACAAGCTAATAGTTGGGGTAGCTGATCTTAACAAGCTAATAGTTGGGGTAGCTGATCTTAACAAGCTAATAGAGTCCAGTTACTTAAGGGTTTAAGACTTGAAGAAAATAATTTAGTAGCTCCAAAAATAACCTATTATTGGTACTACAGTAGAGATGATGAGTTTCGAAAGATTTTCCCCGTTCCCGTTCAGAGAAAATACCATGATGGTATATTGCAAAAATGTCAAAATGGATTAATTAAGGCTCTAGGCTTCCTCCATAAACCAGCGACTTTTATAGACTCATCAACCAGAAGTTTAAAGGCTGTGCTTTTACATATAGGAAATAAAGTATCATCTGTTCCAGTTGCACACTCTGTTCAATTAATTGAGAATTATAAAACCATCAAAACTTTACTGGATGCTCCGAAGTTCAATCTTTATGAATGGAAGATTTATGGAGATTAAAGGTAAGATATACATATAAATGACATTTATTAAAAAAAATATTCTTCAATAGAAAACTATAGCTATTTTATCTAAAAACACTTACCTTATTTAAGTTAATCTCATTTTCAAATAAGTCGTATTTAAAATACAAAAAATGGCATATCTTATATATGTATAAAATATTTCCATTTACATTAAATTTGTTGCATTTCTACCGATTTCAGAATAGTTTTTAATTTCAGGTTGTGTCTTTAATACTAGGAAAGCAAGGTTGATAATCAAAATATCCCTGCTTCCTCTGTTTATGGATTAGTACAAACGACGAGTAGCACTATGAGTGACAAGAATGGTCAACTCAACAGTCCCGGTTCTTATAATGTGATACATCAACCCATTGTCAATCCTAATCAAAATTTCCTTCCACCCCTAAATATATAATTGGGGTTAATGAGAAGTTTTGTTAAAGCATTCAAGAAAGAAAGCCAAGCAGGGATTTTTGATGGTCTTCCAATAAGGATGCTAATGAAAGCCCCGTGTTTTTCTCGGGAATCATAGAAGTCCAGAGTATGAAACCAATCAAACCATAGTAGAAGGTTTAATACAAAACCTTCAAATTTTAGGGGTGATAATGTCTGTAAAACTCCACTTTTTAAGATCGCATCTTGATTTCTTCCCAGATAATTGCGTAGATTACAATGAAGAATAAAGAGAAAGGTTCCATCAGGACACTAAGTGTATGGGGGAAAGATACCAGGGAAAATTGGACATTAATATGATAGCAGACTATTATTGCTGTTTAAAAAGGGATTCACCAGTAGTAAAACACAAAATAAAATCTCTAAATCATCTCCTTTCCTAATTAATGCATTTTTTTCTCATTTTTCATTGTAAACTATAACAAATTATAGCAATTTTATCACTAAAGGTGTTTCATTTCACAGTTTTATTTAAATTTTATACGATATATTAATATTTTTTAAAAAACGGTTGTTGCAAAAAAATAACCTGATTGAAAAAACAAAAACAATGCCAGATTTGGATTCAGCGGTTTGAAATACATAAAAATCATTTGAAAAAACCTTAAACAGATATTTTTTTTTTTTTCTAAAGGGATCGCTGTGTTATAAATGGCTAGAATCTAGATAGGTACGATATCTTCAATTTTGTATCCGTCAGGAGTGGGGGACAGTAGAGCAGGGGTAAAGATTTTGATTCACGTGAAACCTGATTCAATGAAGAGTAAAGCGGAAAAATAATATTTTTAAATAAATCTTTTTAACGATTTTAATTGGATTTATCCGCACGATCCAGAAAGTTAAATCTAGTCGAAGGAGTGTTACCAAGCAGAGAGTTGGGCACTGAATGTTGTTGTGGCATTCTTTTGTGGGGTTGATTTTTACGGACAATGATCAATCGCGGCTACTTATTAAAAATACGGTTAAGGATGACAAAAACACCATTATTGTAAAATAATACGACAAAATGTATTTATGAGTTATTTTGGACGATACCGCACTGACTCATTCTTCAAAGGTCTGTGGTGCTACTTTATATGAAATTCGATGAGCAAACTTGCATCATCTACCATACAGAACTCTAATTTTCCTTCTTGTTTCTTTTTATTCTCGCAAATTAAATAAACTCAATAGACTCCTATTCCTCTCCCTCACTCATGCAAAATCAGCAGTTTGGTATTGGTAGGGTTTACAGCACTCAGCTTATTTCCAAGAATAGTTAGAAAAATGGAAGTAACACCTACAGAAGTGTATTGACGTAGAGGTAGGAAATATTGAAAAATAATAGCTTATTTTTGCCTAATTACGTTTAAGCTTTTTTATTGGCGGAACTATTTGAAATAATTACTAATAAAAAAAGTATCCATTCAGAGATATTTATGCATTTATAATAAATCATGCGAAAATAACCCAGGCCATCTCCATCAGAAGCTTTTGGAAAGTAGACTGGTAACAAAGTGCTGATATTAGGCAATTAAAATGTGTAAAAGATAAATCACTTAAATAGACTATACTTTCTATCTTAGGGACCCACTCGTGGGGTGCTTAGCTCTCATAATACTTAATGGATTACTCTGATTACGAATCCGAACTCGGAATTGTTCTAGCACGTCAGGATTTTGAGTTATGTGCATAAATTTATATTAATAGTATATTATCATGTAAGATATTTAGTTTCAAAATAAATAATTATTATATTAATAGTATATTAGTAATTGATATAGTATATTTGCGCTTAAGGCAAATATTATCATAAAATAGTATATAGTATATTTTTACTAAAGGAATACTCGCATTATTTTTTCTATTCTTAGCTCAGGTAAATGTTTGAGATACTTGTTCCTGCCTTTATGGACCACGCTCGTATCCAGTTATAGGAACCAGCAGTAGTCACCCATCATGTTTAGGATTAACCAGCCTTCATATCTCGATTCCTTCTGAGACATGGCCTGGTGGAACCTCTCACAATACTCATCGGTAAGGGTACCAAGATTCGTTGGAAAAGATCGATATGAGAATACAAGAAGTGCATTTTAAGGGACATCCGGCATCCCATTATTCCATACGCTGTTAGCATGTTGTTTATTAAATTAGCATAGTTGCAGCTCTTTGATTTCGAAGGACGTTCTGTAAAACTAACACGAATGATTCCCATGCCAAGAGCTCCAATGAATTCAGTTTACTTCTGAATTCTCTTTTCAGACATTAATTCTACAAATATTCCAATTGTGAACCTAGTAAATAATTCTTTTTATAATGTATTCAATTGATTCATAAGTTTATTTCATACCAACAACATGACCCACAGGAATGGGAGGCTTTGCATTACCATTATGTAACAAAACCGCTATGAAGCAAACCTTGAGTCTATAAACAATCTCTATTCGTTAGGCACGTGCTTGTGTTCTAGTTTTTGCCTGAGTTCATTGACTTCAGTACAGAAACAAGTATTATTATTTTCTTGCTTGAAAAACATAAATTTTCATGGCAAAAACGGAAAATGAAATCTTTCCTACCTTTCTTTCGAGATTCCGTTGCGGAAGTCTGTATCCATAAACCTCTGCCTTCTCTAATTAAATTGTTTAACTATTCTTGATTAAACAAGCGTCGCTGATTTTTCTCAGAATCAATTACGTACACTTCGTTCGTAGGAGAAGCAGACGGTTCATGGTAAGACGTGTCAAGATCTACGAGTGAATAATGTGATGGAAGAACTGGAAGGGTTCTTAAACTCAGGTCGGGCCAGTTTTATAGCCAACTTACAATAAGAATACGCAAATCTTGCTTTATCTTTTGAGAAACGAGTAATATAAGTCATGCAAAAGTAGCAATCGAGCAATGGTCTGTTGCCTCACGCCATGCCACTGGTACAGCAAAAACATTCCCTTCCGTTTTTCATTCAGCCTACCTATGTTTTGGTCCCAAACTTTACACACAAGATAGTATTTATAGGTATTTTTTAATTTGGTGGTAACTCTCTTCCGCTTATCAAGCGGAGAAAATTTTCCGAGACATTATAAAATTGTCTAAGAGATTTACACAACTTCTCTTATTCATGATCAAAACACAGTTAAAGGAGCAAATCAGACATCACAAGAGTTACACACAATACAAATAACGGCAGCGCAAACGAGAGTAAGGGTTAACAAGAATAAACTGAAATGGATTTGGAGTTATAATCTTGTTCATAAATATAGTTTATATTACATTACAATATAATATAGTTAAAAAAACCACATAATATATAGTTTATAATCTTGTGCATGCGAATAACTCAAAAATCATGACGAGCTAGAATAACTATGAGTTCAGATTAAGAATCAACATATTCGATTTAGTTTAAAACACGTTTTCATGGAATACCCAGTGATGTCTTATACATATTTAGGTAGAAATTTGTGCCTAGTAACTATGGAACTGAATGATTGACGCGAGAAAACTTGGCAACATAAGTTTGCAACGCAACGTAAGAAAACATGTTCGTTTCGTGAGCGAAGGCAATTAATTGGATAACTCCCGAAGTTCTACGTAATTAATTGCTCGAAATAACCCAAATGCTATGGTTCAAAAGCGGCATTTTCTTTACACAAGTATGAGCGACTCCACGAGGGAGGGGACATTATACAAACACATCAGGGAAGTGAATAAAGAGTGTAAATAAAGGGCGAAAGGGAATCTTAGATTTACTCTTGGTGTGCTGGCAGAAGTGAGGTTGATTGAGTTATATACCAGGTCAAAGAAAAGGGAGTTTTTAATGACGACAACTAGGAAGATAAGATGATCAGGGGGTTTATAGGAGGGAGAAAAGGTAAGAGTCATTGGCTAAAAATCACAAAGAAGGAAGGAATTTTGCTGGAATTAGTTGGGCCTTAAGAGATCGGGTGGGTAGTGGGTACTAAGAAGACTCCGTGAACAGGTTTGCATACGGAGGCTTGGCATCAGAGCTACCAGTTTTTCATCAAGTAAAGATAATCCATCCCTTTTCGGTAGGTAAAGTTTGACGTTACAACGTAAACTTATATCAGTAAAATACCTGCTTCTGATATTGTAACATTATTAAACCTTTCAAAGGTGACTGTGATTGACTTGTTTTGCTTTTTTGTGAACTCAGTGCAAGCCATTTTAACAAGAGCCCCACTAAATTTGGTGGGGGTGCAGGTAAAGTTGTGCAATTTGATAAGGGCTGTTTTACCCATAAACCAAAGCATCTTCGGGGATGTGCACCTCATACTCTTTTGCAGGTATTTGAAAATGTTGATTCTTCTACCTCTCAATCGTTGGGTTATAGGAAGCTTGTTGAAGCACGCAGGGCAGCGACACTTTCCAATAATCGAGAAAGTTGTCCGCCCAGGAACAATCATGTCCACAGTTAATGAGAAAATTTCGAAACACTGAAAATAAACTTAGCTATACTCATTATACCAGCAATCATAAATAAATAATTAAATAAATTAAATAATTATTAATAATTAAGTTCTTTCAACTCTTTAAATAAAGAATGAGATTCTTTTAATTATATCTATATGTCAGACTATCTTTACTCGGTCCACAGTCCTAACCTTCTTTTACGCTACCCTTAATGATGCCCGAGGTTAACGACTATAGAAAACCGAATATTTGATACGAAGTTAAACTACAAAAGCCTCAAATCTCGTTAAAAGGAAGATATCTACGTAAAAAGGATTCTACTTCTTGATCTCCATTTAACCATCATGTTGTCTCGTCCATCCTCTGGAATTTTTTAATCGTAACTTTACTAATTTGTGGCCTATTTAAATCAAATTCATTTGCATTATTTATTGAGCGAAAAAGTTTTACCTAAATCGGTAAAAAAATCGTCAAGGCAGAGTAATTTACTGGGAAAATTGGGCAGTTTCCTGGACACTGATCTACTCCATCTGGATTCTTTCCAGAAAAGGACAACTTTTCCATTCACGATTGACCCAATTGAACTGTTTTCGGAATTCGGTCATTTGTGAACACCGTTATATCTATTTATCTTATAAGCCATTGTGTACCTAACTACAATAATAAATTTTTTTATTTATTTATTGTTACGCTGTTAAGAAATTAGATAGGGAAAATTCAATTAGTTAATAGCTTTAGTATTACCATATTATCTACTAGTGTCAGGTTGGATATCAGGTAAGTACCGGGTTGGTAAGTATCATGAGTATACCTGTAGATACCGGGTAAAGGGGTGATGAGCACCAGGGGAAAACAAGTAAAATTTTACTTATGGGAAATTCCTGTAAAATTACATGTGTGTACAGGGTAAGTACAGGTGTACTATTGGGTTGAAACTTGTACACTCCCAGTGGATATCGATTAGTTACCAAACGGCTACACGGGAAAGTGGTATGCGGGTGTAAGCAGCAAATAGGTATCCTGAAAGATACCTAGTAATCATCAGGCTGTTACCGAAGAGTACTGGCTAAGTACCTAACGTAACCTGGTAGTCCGGATACCGGATAAATACTAGGCAATTTTCAGGTTCATTCGCCATATCTAACAAGTAACGGGTGATATGAGGGAAAAGTGGACGGGTACCAATGGGTAATGGAAATCCTGTATAGGTGGCTGTTAATTCCAGAATAGGTACCACGTATGTATGGCCAGATAGCTACCGTTCAGGAGGTAAGGGAAACAATTAGAAAACATTATGCGATTATGATGACATATAATCCTAATTTAATGAGATTTTCTGAAATTCGATTAGAAAAACCTTTTTACTATTACAAGGTTAATAATAATAATAATAATTTTCAAATTAATATTGCCGTAATTTTTTAGAACACATGCATGCTTGGGATTTTGCTTTAATGAATGGTAGTAAATAGATTGTTCTTCCCATGGAGTTTTAGTACGATTGAGCAAACCAGAGAAAGATGTATCGTTAATCAAAGGCTTGTGAAAGATCCGTTTTGTTGTCCACAAAATCCACAAGGCGCTGAATGGAAGCAGCAGAACTAAAACACATAAGCATTCACAAATTAATCCTGAAGATTACGAAACCTTTGATAAAAGACTTATTAATTCTCCAAACGAGGTACTTTGAAGAAAGATGGTTGAAACCAAAGAAGATTAACTGCTAAAGAGATAAAGCTTTGGGAAGGAGAAATAATGATTAGAACTTTAAAGTATACTTGTGGTTCTTGCGCGCTTAAAGAGCAAAGTTCTGATCTATAACATTAAATTTAATGATCAGAAGCGCGTTTAAAATAGCAATGGATTGCCGCCTAGACATTTCATAGGGGGAGATTGGGAGAAGCTTCCCTCATCCACGCCAAGCAAGTGGCGGTATCAAATAGGTTAATCTAACACACGTAATAAAAATAATAATGAGAATTTCTACTTCGTTTCTTCAAAAACAACTTCGAATTAAATCTGAATTTAATTTTAGAGATTAAATTTCTGAACTTTAATTAGTCTATATTTTTTATAGGAATAATCTAATTATGTTTTTCTGTCCATTTATATGTTCGCTCTAGGCGGCCACATAAATACATCGATTTTTGCTGAAACTTAGCAGAGAGTAAGATACAACATATCTCTAAGGAGAAGGTTAGGATTATCTTATCTCCTCCCCCTCTTCGCTACATTCCACACCATAAGGGGCTGAAACTGTTATGGATCTCAAAGCCCCAAAGAAAAAACTGAATAAGGTAAGGAAAATATCTTCACTTTCTCGATTTATATTTTTTTAAATATTCCATAATATTTAATAATATAGGGAAAAGTATCATAAAGAAAAGCGAAGTGCTTCATTTTCAGATTACTTTTTACCTGATGCGAAGCGCCAGGTCAAGGCGTTGTTTTTTCCAAAAGGAGTAAAGTTCAATTGTACTCATTTAGAGCCATGAAATGACCCATATGACCATGGGTCATATGGTTGTTCACCCTGGAGATTTAAAATCTATCAACGGATCTGGCGATGGGTGGTGTCATCTAATGGTAGAAGCCTCATTTAGCTATTCAAAGGCACTTGTAAGTGATTTGAACCATGGGAAACCATCGATGCAATAACCATTTATCATCTTATCACAAAATGCCGGAGGTCATTGGAGGGACTTTCCCTCTTGTTTCTAATTAACGCTAATAAAGCTAGTAACTAAGAACAATTACTAAAATTAGAAGCTACTAGCTTTTCTTATCATACTTTGGGTCTTTATCGAAACAGGCCCGGCAAGGAATTAGCGCTCGAGGCTAAGGTTAGGTTAGGTAAGATCAGCTTAGGTTAGGTTAAGAAGGGAACTTTTGTAAAAATGTATATATTATAAAACTTTCGGACATTGTAAAGATCGGCAATCACAGCGTACCTAAGGGGAGTTAATCTTTACAAGCTAATAGTTGGGGTAGCTGATCTTAACAAGCTAATAGTTGGGGTAGCTGATCTTAACAAGCTAATAGTTGGGGTAGCTGATCTTAACAAGCTAATAGTTGGGGTAGCTGATCTTAACAAGCTAATAGTTGGGGTAGCTGATCTTAACAAGCTAATTCTGAGAATGAAAGATTAGATTTATGAAGATAAATAAACAACAGCAGCTCCTACAAACTAATTTTGAGAATGAAAGAATTAAAACAATTTTAAAAAGATATATTATTAAAAAATAGTTTAAAAAAGACCAGGCAATGGCTTCGCCACTCCCATCTACGGGGAGGGGGGAACTTGCGTTTCACTACTAAAATTAAAATTTAAAATCTGAAAAAAATGCAGCCATGGTCAAATTTTTAGAAATTTTCAGAACTTCGCCAATTATAATAATTTTAAAAAGGAACTCTAAACTAAATTCCCCCCTTTAAAATATTACGTTGCTAAAATATAGTTATAGAAGAAGAAGAAGATATATAAAAATAAATTTCTGAACTTCACCATTTTTAATTCTTTGGGTTTTAAAAAATTCACCAAATTTCGATACTTATATTTATTTCTGAACTTGACCATTTTGTTTTTTGATATTATAAAAGAATTATTCGAAATAACTTTGATAAAAAAACAAGTCTTAACCAAACTAAGATAAAATTATTATTCAAATACCCCCAAAATTCCCCTCCTTAAATTATAGAGTTAGTGATGATGATGATGATGATGATGATAAGGTGATGATAATAGATGTATGTAGATAAGTAAACATCAAATGCTCTTCAAGGGAGTTAAATAATATATATATATATATATATATATATATATATATATATATATATATATATATATATATATATATATATATATATATATATATATATATATATATATATATATATATATATATATATATATATATATATATATATATATATATATATATATATATATATATATATATATAAGGGTTGGACAAAATAATTAGAACAATAGAAATTTAACACCACTATTTCAATTAGTCATTATATGTATTATGGAAATGAATTCAAGTTTCATTATTTTATTTTTATTGTAGATAACTAATTTTATTTATCAACTTTAATCATTATTTGAATTTCCTTTTCAGGTTGTGGTATAGATGCTAAGATGCGTAACTTCACTAGGTTCGAAAAAGGGCTCGAACTGCAGGAACTTCCGTTACCAGAACAGCTAAACTCTTGGGTTTTTCGAAAGCTACCATATCAAAGACCGTGACAGAATTCAAGAAGCAGGGCAGGACCACCAGAAGGATGAGTAATTCCGGCAGGACTTCGAAAGTCACTGAAAGAGACTGTCGAGGGACGAATGCGTGTGACCAAAAAGTATCTAAAGGTACACACTAATGTACGCAAGACAGCCACTATCGGAGCTGCGCTCGGGTACAATTGAATTAGAAAAAAAAGGTAAAGACCTTCTACTTAGAGTGCAAGATTATAGGTTGGCTCTTTAAAAAGGAATACGTTTGCCGGGTTCGTCTCAAGGGTTATTCGAAAGATAAACACCTCTACAAAAATAAAATTTAAAACAAATCATAAGAACATGGGCACAGATAAATATGGAAATCTGAATAATAATCAGTACGACAGTACGACAAAAGAATATTATAACATGCAAAAATTAAGGAAACTAGGTTGGGGAAAATATATAAGTGATCCAATAAGTTAGATGGAATAAAAGATTTAGCAAGTCTATTCGCGTTACATCAAATGGGGAATTCTTCTTAGGACTGAGAATAGGTGAGACTTACGAGGAAAGGATTCCTGGTTACTTCTGGAGGATGAACTGGGGATCTGGAAGACCAATGCCCAGGCCTTCATCGATGGGGTTAAGACTCCGAAGGGGGTTGTGATTACCTCAGCTCCAGGAAAAAGTAATCACGAAATCGAGATTCGTCTGCCTACGACAGGAACTCTCAATCAATGTAGTGAGGCGAGAGAAACCCAGACCGATTTTCCGGGGTATAAACGAGTTTCCGTAATATTTCTCTGATCAGGGTGAATTACACGAAGACGATCTGCTGATGAGATCACAAGGGCGAGGGGATCACTTCACGAGAGATTCGCAGACATCACCTTAAATAGGAGCCACAGCCATAGGCAAGAGAGGGCTTCGCGCACGATGTCCTCCCAAGAGGATACCAGACGCGGCTTAAGGAAACATGGACCTTGATAATATCGGGTAATTAAGCGAGATTCCCTTCTACCCCAAGAGGGAAAAGATGGACACGGCTGCCACCTGAAAGCGGGACAGCTTTGGCAAACTGGGGAAAAGACGGTGATAAATCACCCCAAATTAAACAGCTGCGTTGATCTGTCTTGACCAGAGAAATTCTTGTTGATAACGACGTATTGAGTTTCATGCTTCCACAGAGACTGACGAGTGTTGAAACGCATTATTTTCAAAAATCCCCGCACAACTGAGCATAAACTGACTACAGAGTTACACCAATATCTCACTAGCCCAGTTTCGACCATAACTGTTCGCTGTGAGTTCAATAAAGCCTGATATCATGGAAGAGCTTCCATCAAGAGATAACAAGGCCTGGTCGACAGACCAATGGAAGCAGGTAGTCCAGTTTTTCTATTTTTCCTACTGTAGGACGAGGTTATGTGTGGAAGCATCCCGTTGAAGCTTTTAATCTTGACTGCCTGCTTCCTACAGTAAAGCACGGAGAAGGGTCAGTGATGGTTTGGAAGCAATATCTTGGAATTCTCTTGGTACGAGTAGAATCGTTGCCCTTCTTGGTAGGATTAACAGCAACGAATATCTGAATATTTTGGAAGATCAAGTCCATCCCATATGGACCCAGACATTATTATCTGATTGGGAGTGTTTTTACCAAGATGAAAATGCCCCAAGACACACCGCTCATGTGGTTAAGAATTGGTATGAAGAGCATAGGAGTGAGCTACAACACATAGAGTGACCCCGACAATCTCCAGATCTTAATATTATTGAGCATTTGTGGTGAGTCTTGGAGCAAAAAGTTAGAAGTCGTTACCCTCCACCGTCGTGTCTAAAACAGCTGGGGCAGGTATTGCAAGAAGAATGGCTCAAGATTCCTCTCAATGAAGTCAGGAAGCTGTATGAATCAATTCCAAGACGCATCGACGCTGTTCAGAAAGCATAAGGAGGACCAACTTCGTATTAAATATATATTCATTGAATTTAACACGTGTTCCAATTATTTTGTCTAACTCATATATATATGTATATATATATATATATATATATATATATATATATATATATATATATATATATATATATATTTATATAAATCTTAGACCTTTGATTTATTAATTTAGTTATGTCTTGTCTATTTTTATGTATTCACAATCGAGTATGTATGTACTTAGTTTTGTCACCTAAATGTCTACATTATTTGCGCATAGGTTGGAATTTTCTGGAAGTAGACCTTATCTATTTGGTTTTATACTTCAGATCCAAGTTCGATATTATTTTTCTATTTTGAGTCCCTTCGTTGTACATGGGCGGTGCATTGCTCTTCTGTTTCACAGATACATATATACCACCTTTGTAAAATTTTTCGTTATTCCTTGATAATAAACTGAACAAGTTCGAAAGTACTTGGAATCTGCCTTTCATTTTCCTGTTGTATTTTTTGCATTTATTGCTCTACTCACGCACTACTCTGTGAGTTTCTCATATATAAATATATATATATATACGAACTTCAGAGCACATCCTGTAATTATGGGTCGTGCAACATATCAAGACATTATCAAACCACTTACTGTCAAAAATCCACTGCCAGTTATAAACTGGAGAAACAGCGTGGATTAATTATTGGGGTTGAAATGGAGAGTGGAGAGTGGAGAGTGTAACACTGCAATGAAATGGGCAGATTGTTCATCAATACAAGATAAATACATATGGAAATCTTATCGGAAAGTTTGTGCAAGATACAAACAAACCGCTTTGTTTCATATGGACTCGTTCTTTTTCCGATCAAGATTGTCACTTCACAAATGGATTGAAGCAATATTTTACTAGTGTCAAGATATAAGTCTAAGACTGTAAATTACTTCAATTTTTCAATATGCACACATTTCTTCATAAACATCACATTAATCCTATTGTTGCAAGACTAATTGTTCAAATTGACGAATCATCAAATTACTTCATATGTGATTTCGGTCTCATGGATACAAGTAAAGTGCTTTGTTTAGATTATATGGAGATAGTAGAATCTCGTCGTGTCATGACCCTATTACCCATAATAAAAAAGTGGTCAAGCATGGGACAGTTATTTATAGTGACCAGTGGACAGCCAACTCAAATATTCAACGAGACCTCGGTCTTGAGCATCACATAGTCAATTATTGTGTATGTTTTGTGGACCCACATATAGATGTGCATACACAATCAATTGAAAGCTATTGGTCAAGGCATAAAAGGGAATTTTTACGTTGATATCTTCAAAAAATTATGCAGAGAGAAAGAAATAAACATGACGCGTTTCACGCATTCTGCAGTTATTTCTGATCAATGTAATTAAATTTAACATTTAATTGTTACATACTTGCTTTTTTTATCTGTAAATGTTTTTTTTAATAAAATGTTCTATTACCTTGTTATTTGATCATCTTGATTGATTAATCGTAATTGATTGAAGATTTTATTTTCAAGATCAGTAGAGAGGTTACAGTTCCTGACAAGCTAAATGTGGGGTAGCAAATCCTTACATGGGTACACTGAAGTGACCGATCTTTACAAAGTCCAAACACTCAGCATCTTTGCGTGGCCGTTACCACTGTAATATGCGAAAATGCAATTTTAGTCTCGGGCTGCGAAAAGAATCGAATCAAATAATCAAAATTATTTTTTGACATAATCGTTTATTTCATTCACGCATGGTTCAAAGCGTTCACCTCTGCTGTGTTTTTCTGTGTGTTAAACAGCCAAAATGTGAAAATAAGATATAGCCAACCCTTAGCCTCCTAACCTTTGCCTAGTGATAGCCTCGAACGCCAAATTCGCTACAGACCTGTTCCGAAAAAGTATGATAAAGAAAAACGGGAATCTTCACTTTCAGACTATATATTTTTTCCTAATTTTGGCTGTAAACGAGCTAGTAATTAATAGCTATTGACAATTTCAATGTTCGTGTGTCACTTGGAATTCTTAGAATATATGCATAATATGCGAATCCGAACGGAGATCTCTGAAATTGGTATAAAATGAATTGCTGAGGTGGAAATAAAATTGTATAATTGATTTAGAAGTTTTATATAGAGAGCGATGTTGTTTGCTATCTTCCTCAGTAAGAGCTCTTCTTGGATTTCCTATTTGGTTTGTTTGGCTTCCTAGACTTCGCTTATCATTTAATATTTTTCGGAAGTACCTGATTGTAACCCGCAAAGGGTGGATGGTAGAACGGTCATAATGTTCTTGATTCAACTGATGTAAATCTGATCCATTTACATAGGAATTATTATTAGTTAAATAGTATGAAAGAGATAAAACGGTGATTCCTTAGGTAGTGATTAGTGAAAGTGAAAATTTAAAATTCATTACTTAATAATGAAATAATACATAACATTATAAAATTAATTACAAGAGCTCTCGCTCTCTCTCTCTCTCTCTCTCTCTCTCTCTCTCTCTCTCTCTCTCTCTCCGCATTGTATTATGCATGAGCATACATGCGTGCAAGAACAAATAAGAGTATATAATGTACTTCCTAGTGGACCTATATACAAATGTATACACATGTATAGGTATACATTTATGCTCTGCTCGAGCAAAGGCCCCAAGCAACAGAGAAAATATTTTCTAGCCCCGTTATCAACGGCAGTGCCTAATTAGTGAAATTTAATGCTTACGATAGCAAAACGGAAACATCCCTAGAGACTGGTTTTGGGTTAAATAAATTGCTTTTGAAAACAGTCCTTGGGTTTTTCGTGCCAATCCACCACCCACTTTCTATCCCCCAGCTAGATCAGCAGTCCCTCTCTTCCAAATAAGACCCTTCTCTGTTGTCGAGTTGGCCCCGCCTCAGAAACATAGCGAACAAATCTGATCTAAGAACCCTCGGCTATAACTGAATGATTGACTTAAAATGTGGATAAATGCACCTCTGTTATAAAAATGTTTCATAGTTAGTTTCAACTAAACTCCATTTTAAGAGCCTCCTAATTACCTGAAAGTTAGTATATAAGCTTGAATTTTTTTTTTTAAATTAGCTAATGCTCGAAAACATTCACTGGCTGACCCTTTGTTAATTTAAATTCTGAAGATTGTCCCTTACGAGTCTTAGAAATTATTTTAGAATTTGGGTCAAGAACTTAATTACAAAGACTCCCAAATAATTCGCTCTGTTTTGACTCCCTTTCCACCCCGTGGTTTTTAAGTGGAGTGCCACAATGGCCAACTAAGGGTGTAGTGGGAGCGACCAAGAAATCATTTTAAAAATGCTAAAATTGCCAAAAAATATGTACTTCAAAAATTTCCCCAAAAATCTACCGACACTTGAAAGTATTTTGAATCTAGCCTCTCTGCATTTTGTAACATAAAAACAACGAAAATAGAAAGATTGCAGACAGTGAATGAAGAAATGAGAGCTGCTTTGTCAACTATACATCCCATTATTAGAGAATTATGTGATACTCATCAAGCTCAAATTTCTCATTAAACTTTTAAATGTAACATTTATTTATTTCCAATTGTTTATGTCTTATTTCGATTAAATTAGGTTAAATGTTAATAGTAGTCAATTTTGAAGTTCTTTACATGTAATTAATTATTTATATGTAAATTATTATATATTGGGATGTCGAGGCACCTTCTAGATAGCAAATATAGTGCCAGTATTATAAAAAGGTTGAAAACTACTGTTTTAGTAAATTAAAACCTTCATATATTCTTGTATAAGATCAATGCAGTCAAGTGAGCACATATCACTTGAGTGAATTGAATTTACTCAAATTTCCTCTTCTGATCTGTTGTTGTTGTTGGAATAAATCTTAGGCAAAAGTCTATAAAAAATGCTTTCAACACATTTTTTAGTGCTTGTCGCGATCGAAATAGAAACCTTTCGTTAGGCTGGTCTTGGATTGAACTTGGTAGCCAAGTAACTAAGCAGTGTCATAATATCTTTTTGCCTTCTCGAAGAATTCCTATCCATGAGAAATTTTAGTAATTTTCCTGATATTGGGTTTACGTGCTTGGATTCTGAAAACTTTTTATGAAGTAATTTCATCAACATATACGCTTTTAACATAATTGTGTCCTCATGACATAGAATCTTCAGAGCAAAATTAATATTATTTAATGCCTGATAAAACATAAGAATTTCCATTCATCATAAAAAATATTTTCAGTGAGCTTTAAAAATGCATCTCTTTAGTTTAAAAAAAAACACTATCATTAAAAACATACTATTCCATCTTTTTTTATAATCTAGAATAAGTTTCATAAATTCTGCTCTGCATAGGTTTGCTTATCAAACTTCACCGAAACCGATGCACCGTCAGTTGTACAACTAACAATGTGTAAATCTTAATTTAACCCAAATTCATCTAATCTTGCTTTAACTATTCTTACACATTTACTGCTGTCTAGTGACTCATATATTCTAATCAATCCGAAAGACCAATGCCTTTTTTCAGAGTGAACATTTATGTTCATGTATCTTACATTCTGCTTTGAAGTATACTCATGAAGGCAGAAGTTGAACTTAAATCAGTTCATTCAAGTGAACTCATCAAGGCGTTCAATTGAGAACTGAACGCCTTCATCTACTCGATCTTTGAATTATTAAGCTAGCTCTTGTTTCTTTTTATTTTAGAAATTCAGCCAAAATTGCCTCTTTATGAGTTGTCGAATATCATTTATCATATTTAAATTTTTGAAAGCTTTCTTGGATAAATTTTCTATTCACTGTAAAATGATAACACATGCCGTCTACGACATCTATGCGGGAAACCTCTTCTTCTTCGGATCGTTTTTGAATGAAGTCTTCAAGAGACTTTTACCTTTTCACTGAGTGATCCTCATCAAGAGTACCGGACTCTGGATCCATATTATGTATGTACATTATATGTTTATGCAAACTTGAAGTTGATCCACCTGAACACTTAATCAATTTATGATATTCCTTGCATTCAGATTCTTCTTTATTCTTGCGTATAAAATGATACCAGATTTTTTATTTACTATGACTTGCCATTCTTGAATGAAGATAATTAAAATATTGAACTACTTGCCTAGAAGAACATGTAGTAAGGAAAAGAATTGGGAAAAAAATTACAGCATGCTTTCAACTTTGTACATTTTGAAGATTTGCAATGACTCATATGTTTACCTTAAGTGAAAAAATATATCTGAAAAATTGATCAGATTTCGAATTGTAACTATTTTGCTAATTTTGCTGTGAATAACTTATTCAAAAAGCAGGTACGCACATATCTTAATTTGAGAAGGAATAAATCGATAAAAGAGTAAATATCGGATCTAACTTAGTTTCCTGATTGGTCTAGACCGAGTATACTGTAAACAAAACAAAAAGCCTAGGCCTAGTGTTCAATATAGGTTATCTTGGTAAGTTAGGTGAGAACCAGGATAACTGTTGAGTTGTAGGCACGTGATATAGACAGTATACGAGTATATATATATATATATATATATATATATATATATATATATATATATATATATATATATATATATATATATATATATATATATATATATATATATATATATATATATATATATATTCCCTAGTAGTTATATTAATGTAATAAATAAAAAGAAATAAAACATTAGCATTAATTTATACAAATAAATTGGTAGAGTAACATACCTCACTTTGCCCTAACAACGAGGCGACTGTTCAAAACAAATACTGAGTTTCACTTAGGCAGCCAAATAAGATTTAAATGAAAGAAATGTTCCTCAACAATATGTAGCTATAGGGAGGCACTGGAAAGAATATAGAGGTTTTGCAATGCTGGAATGAGCCGTCTGGCTCAGCTGAGAAGGAAAGAACCACGCCGATTCGCCGGCAGTCAACTGAAAGCTGGTTAGTCATGAGGTTGCTTCGTTGTGACAGATCATGAGGTTTGCTAGGAGGTCCTGAGTTTCTCAAAGGTTCCTCAAAGTGTGAGGCAAGCCTTAGAAAGGTTTGTTTATACTGCAAGTCAAATCAGAAAGATTGATTCTTCCATGTATTAGTAATTTTTATGATCTGACAACAAATTATCGAGGCCCTAACCATAAAGGCAAGTTCAAAGTGTCATCGGATTGATAAGGCCATTCACTGGAGAGGGTGACCTGATGGCGTGGTTCAAGAAAGTAAAATTGGTGGATAACCTGGAAACTACAGTGACCCTAGCAAGTTACAGGCCAATATATTTGGAAGGTCTCGCCTTAAAAATATATCTAGAGATGAACGAATGTGAGCAAACAGACGTCGATAAGCTTGAGACCAGGCTGAAAGAACGGTATACTGATGGGCTGTTTGTGGCTTATGGGAAATTAGTGAATATGAGCTGGACTGGTGGACTGGTGAGCAGGTGGATCTTTATACCAACGAGATAAGGAGTTTGGCTGGCCTAGCTAGGTTTACCGGGGATCACCTTGAACATATTTTAAGGCTGACATTTGTGAATTGGTTTCCTGACCACATAGGAATGGAGCTTAAGCAGGCAGAAAACATTGTAAAAATGTCAGTAAGTTATATTATCTCCAGGTTTAGAGTATTGACTGCTCACAGGACTAGTCAAGTAGCAGTAGTGGCTGCTAATCAAGTAAGCAAGCAGCAGAGTACGGATCAAGAAGCTGTTAGAGCAAGTAGCCCAGGAGCGTTAGGGAAAATATAAGGTTTTAGTGCAATAATTAGATAAAAGCTGAAACTTATGTTCATCTCTACGCTTTGATTTTGTTACTTCGTCAACAAAGAGAGGGAGAGTGTCTGGCACCTGCTTTATTGAGGAATTATTAATGTCTTCAAATACTGGATACACGGAATTGTCATACACACGTGCACGTATGATGGCGGCAGCTGTTAGTACAATTCGACGTCTCTCATCTTAAATATTTCTTTCTCTGTTTTTATACCATGAGTATGCTAAGGATCTACTGACTGCTTTACTGAATAAAACAATATCATTTCCTTTACATTTACTGACAGTGATGCTTTCTCCATATCTATATATCAGTTTTTGTTTCAGTGTCCTAACTGTATATACAGTCTATGTTGTGTCTACAGCCTCCATCATCATCCTGTGCAATTCCTGCAGTGAGTACTGGCACTCATTGTTGTCATCTATAATGTCACACAGTCTATTGAAAGCTTCTGATGCACCTGCCTGGCTTGGTCTTCCAACTGTTTTATGAGAACAACCAGCACCACTATGACAGCTAGTTTTTCAGAAATCATTGTAACAATTCCGATGATACTGAGACTCTACAGCTACTAGGTCAATGAAACGGTCAATTCTGCTTAGTACCAAATAACCAAGTTTATCATGGCGTTCCTTTGCTCTTGCCCGCACTGTTTCATGTAGTGTCAGTGTCGTAAGTTCATGTATGGACCTACGATACTTCCTTGGCTTTTTAAGCTCTTCAGTTTTATCAACTGTTTCACCACAGGATAAGCAATGCAGTTTGATGTCATATTCGGTTACTTCTGATCGCCGACAAGGCACTTTCTTGTGTGGCTCTTCTATGTCCTTATTTGGAGCAGGTCTTCGAGTGTACGATTTACGGCAGTCGATGTGTAGTTGTAAAGAAGTTTTGTTCTTGAACTGTTCATGCAACCCATCTTCTCGAGCCAGACTGGCAGTTATCAAGGTCTGCAGCCCTCGAGATACCTCTATAATTGGAGATTCTTCAAGGAAAGCGCACATATCAGACAATCCATCACTTCTGGAACCTGGAAGGAGAAAACATCGGTCAGTGTTTTGCGTTTTTCTCCATTTATGCGTCCTAATTTCCTTATTTTTTAAAGTATACATGAACTTGTATATATATTTCACAAGAACAATGTTTGTTCTACAACCTTTGTTTGAAGCATTATATCATATAGGATACCAGTTATGTGCAAATTGTCTTTAAAAATAAACTTATTACTTTAATTTCAATATTTTTCTAATTCTTTTCCGTATAAATTTACTTATTTTGGTAAAATAACCAGGTTTGTGTTATAAAACAATCGGTTCTGAACAACTTTTATTGAGTGGGGATTTTTGAATTTTAAGGGAATTCCAATATGGCGGCTAACGCAAGCGCGGGAGTCCATGGGACTTTTGATATGTTGTTCAGGTCACAAATCCCTATACTTGTGCCTCGAAACCCTAAAGTTCCTGGGCTAAAGTGAGACCCAAAATTATAAAAGAAATTTCCGATGTTGAGGACCACCAAGATTCTGTAAGGAGCAAAAACAAATCGTGTGCTTTAGGTGCGGGAAAGAAGGGCACAGGGGCACATGCAGTGTGACAAGGGAAACAAGAAAAGGAGGGCTGTTGCGCCAGAAGCTATCCCATCAACGGAATAAAGGCACCAAATGCACTACCAGTTGTTGAGGTGTTGTTACGGGGAGCAGTGGTACGCACGTTGGTTGACACGAGATGTTCAACTACGGTGTTGAAGTCTCGGCTGGTGGACTGCTGTGAAGAAGAGAGTCGTATGTTTACGGTTGACGGAAGGGAAGTCAAATGCAAAGATGAACGTTGGATTGAGCTGGTTGTGAGTTGTGGTGATGGGGATAGACGTTTTTAACGGCTGAGAGCAGTCGCCATCAGTAAAGGGACTGTGGAATTCTAAGGGGGTTATTGTTTGGTATCTGCTGTGGAAGAACGAAGAAGCTATGAAAAGAAAGGCAGTGAGTGTATAATTGAAGGTAAGAATTTTTCAGCGATATTGGTTGGCAGGTATGTACTGTGAAAATGGTACTGGAAAGCAGATAGGCAACCTGTCTTAACCCTTTGCGCCCTGCCAGGATGATTTCAATGGGCGTGCTGTGTGAGGCAGATATTCATTTTTTTAAATATAACTATTTACTATTTTTTTTAGCCGCCTAATTATTTTTTTCACTGCAGTGATTATAAAAATATATTTATCATTTTGAAAATGCGCTCGTTTCATATCCAAAGGCACTTTGAAAGTTTGCGCATTTATTCCTTCACATCCATGACAAATACGAAATATTCCGTCATAATAATATTATTATAAAATTTAACTGGCCATTTCTATTTTTTCAAAATAAGATTTAATATATTTGAAAAATATTAAAATATCAAGGCACACATACGAACGCGTGGACAAAATAAGTGAACAAGATGGAAGAAAAACTTCATATACCATCCAATATTTTTACGCACCCACTCTATAACATTTTTTTGTTGTACTCAATCCCACATTTAGGTTTTCCCGCTGTCACACATTTGATCATCATGCACACTTGTAAGAAACTGTACATTTCGTTTATCACACCATTTTGCGCATAATATATTGTTGCATTGCATCGAATCAACCTCTCCTTTCTTCATATTTTTAAATTTAGGCATGTTCTTTCTATTGGAACGAACTGCTCCACAAGCCCCAGTCTTATTTTCTAGTAATTTTGCAAAAGAGATTAGGGCTTGTGTATCAATTGTCGACAAAAAGAACATCGCCCTTATTCAAATAGGATTCAAGCAGTGTCATCACAACTGAGCCCCTCACACCTACTTCATTGTCGATAGTAATTCTGTACCAGTTCCAGTATAAATGATCAAATCTATTACGTAACCAGTCTTACAATCGCACAATACAAACGTTTTTACGCCAGATTTATGTCTTTTATTTGGATTGGATTGTCTGCAATGGAGCTTTCCTCTACAAAAGAGTAGACTTTCATCTACGCAAAGGTCTTTGAAAGGAATCAGCTTTGATTTAAATTTCTGTCTAATGAGATCCAAGAGAAGTTTATTTTTTTCTATCTTGCTAGTTCTTTCAATTGTATTATCGCTAAAATGTAAAAAACTCAATATTTGCAAAAAAGCGATCTCTTGACATGAGTTTTCCAAATGTCTTCTGTTCGTGAAATCCATTAGTTGACCAGTAATCATTTAGCCAAGCTTTTTTTACTGTGACTCATGAGAAACCAAATAGTCAAAAACAAGCGAATTTCGTCGGCGTCCGTTTCTTTGAAGGTGGAAAGGCGGCGATTCGATTTGTATAAATTTCTTTGCTTCAAAAGTTTATAATATGCATTTGATTGTGTGACAATTATATTGATCACATCATCGTCTATAAGCTGTTCAAAATAATATATTTCATTTAAATTATGTGTAATGAAGCATGAAGAAGTCAAACCTTAGTTTTAAGATTTAAAGCAGGCAGGAAATTCGAGCCAGAGCCCCAAGGCCAAGTTGTGGAACGCCGCGTTCGTTTGCGTGTCCGAGGCTTGGACTCTTCATTTTTGTCTGTATTGTCATTATTTTCACTATTTTATTCGTCTAAAACTTGTATAATATCACTGTCAAATTCTGATAATGATTCACTGGGCCAGCCATCATCCCTAGATATACTGCTTAGGTTATCTGAGTCTACATTTTTGAGCAGGTCACTCGACTTTTCGCCTATTTGGCCCTTTGAATTTGGTGTACAAAATTGCTGAACTTTTCTACTCGACATTTTGAGAGGTACTGATTTGCAATGAAAATATTTCAAACATGGCAGCTGATAGAAGAGTGCCAGAGGAAACTACTTACAAAAAATTTCAAACCTTTGGGCAATAGAAGAAATACTAGATCAAATCCATATATCGCCGATTCGAAGTCAACCGTTATTCTAGATTATATCCATTTATGGCTGATTAGCAGCCAAAGGATTAAAGAACTCAATATCTTGTTACGACAAACAGTTGACTCAGAGGAAAAGAAATGAGTTTGAAAAAGAGGTAGCGCGCTGGTAGATGAAAGCATCCTTATATCTTGGAAGAGGGAAGTTGAAAGTAGGCTTGTGCCACTAATGGAAGTTGAGCAGCCGACTAAGAGAAAAGTACCTCTTGCTTTGGATTATTGAGAATTGAATTCATATGTAAAGAAAGAGTCACACTCGAGATGAGGTAACTGATGTGTGCAGTAAGGTTATGCGTGACCGTAAGAAGACGTGACTCTTGTTGATCTTAAATCCGCTTATCTTTAAATAAATGTTGCAAATGAATTAAGAAATTATCAACTAGTCAAGTATGAAGGCCAAACGTTTTGCTTGACGTGATTGGGCTTTGAGTTAAACTGTGCGCCGCGCGTCATGGCAAAAAATCCTGAAACGGTTCAAGCTAAGTCAGAAAGGATACAGCTGGCTACAAGCTCATACATTGATGACATCTTAGTGAATGAGTTACAATTGCCTGATAAAGAAATAGTTAACCATTTAAGTAGGCTTTGTCAGGTGACAAAGCCGCCAGATCCTCTGGATTGAGTATCAGTACTTTGACTTTCTGTAAGCTTGAAAGGAATCAGTAACGTGAGCTCTTGTTTTTTAGGGGGAATGAGCTACTATGCATAATGGAAAATCTTACAAGGAAAGAGTTGTTCTTTGTATGTTGCCAGTTGGTGGGGCAATACCCCTTGACTGGATGCCTGCGAGTTGCTTGTATATTTATTAAAAGAAGAGCGGAAGGAACAAGGTGGAATGACTTTGGGAGAGAGGACACAATGCGTATGATAGAAGAAGTATTGGAAGAAGTCAAGAGTACGATGCCAGTAGTATCGCTCTTTGAGGGTGTTGCTTGAGATTGACGGATGCGCAGTAGAGGATGCTGCTTGGCAAAGACAGGAAAGTGATTATAATCATATAAATGCATCAGAGTTGGAGGCAAATTTGAAAGGGGTTAATTTATCATTGAGATGAGGCTTAAGAGAGATTAACCTGATGCCGGATTCCGCAACGGTGTATGGATGGGTGAAAGTTGTTCTAACAGAGGAGAAGAGAATTCGAACGAAAGTGGCTTCAGAAATGATAATCAAGAGACACTTTAGCATTTTGAAAAATCTGGGTGAGTAGTTTAACCTAAGGATAGCAGTCACCATTTCCCAATATTGAAAAATAAAACTGGTGCTAGCTAGAGTGAAGAAACGGTGACTGGGAACCAAAGAGAAAGATCATATGAGGAGCAGTTGGCCTGAAAGAGATTACTGACATGCACCATGAAGGAGTGGAATGTTCATTGTTTTAGCCAGGAAGATAAATCACACGGTAATCAGAAGTGCGGTGCAGCTGTGGTGAGAGGATGTTTGAGGTGCCAAACGATTGATTCTGCATCTATGGTGCATCATAGGGGATAGCTTGAGGTACGGAAGAATTGGAAGAGGCTAGCCGTAGATGTCGCCCACTATAGACAGGTGTCATATTTGTCCATTCTAGATTGTAGACAGGGAAGAAATTTCGTCTGGAAGGAAGTTAAGAGGAAATCTGCTGAGTTTATAATTTCAGTAGTGAATAATTTGTTTTAGAGAGGAGTCTAGTAGATGAGGTTTTGATGGACAATGCTGCAGTTTTCCAGTCAGAGTCACTGGAAAGGCTTCTCAGAAAGTGGAATATTAATCGGTTTTCAGAGCAGCATATCGACCAGGTGACAATGAGATAGTAGAGAGGCAGAACAAGGGGGTATTAGCCCTTTGGAGGCCATTTTTTGGTACAACATGTCCCCTAGGTCTTAACAAGATGAACAATCAGTGTCCCAGAAATCAGTATTCCGATACGATTGGAGACACCTTGCAGAAATGCCACCTAAGGATGGAGAAGTTGAGGTCTCGACTGTAAGACAGGGGGATTGAAGTTTGGGTGAAACTGGCGCATGCTCGTTGTACGTCCCATTGTCAAAAAGGAGTAATTACAGGAATTAACTCTGAGAATAATGTGTCAATAGATGATATGCTATGACATGTTCTTCATGTGCGTAGAGCAGTCCGTCTACATGAAAGTGTACAAAGAAATGAGGAGGAACAAAAGGGGACGATGCAGACGACGTTCAAAGGCGATATCCCTAGAGAGTAAGGAGACCTCCTCTCTCGATGGAAGAATAAGTCACTTAAGCATCCATTAATTTTCTCTTATTTTTAATTAAGCTGTTAAATGTTATTCTTAAGTTAGTAATAAATCAATAGATTTAGTATTAGCGCCTGAGTAATGATCTTAAGATCAAGAAGGCGTGTAGTTATAGGGAAGCACTGCAAAGAACGTTGAAATTTGGCAGCGCTGCAATGAGCTCTGTGGTTCAGCTGAGAAGGGAGAAACCACGCCGGTTCGCCGGCAGTCAGATGAAAGAGGGCTGTTCGTGTGGTTGCATCGTTGTGGCAGATCTTGAGGTTGGCTAGGAAGTCCTGATTTTCTCAAAGGTTCATCAAGGTGTGGAAGAAGCAGTAAGGATTGAGGTTGTCCGGCACCAGTCAGTAGAGTTCAAGTTTGGAAAAGGTTTGTTTACGTTAACGCCTCCATTCGTTTTCCGCTCCGCGCTTCAACTCAAAAGTTAGAGCCTAAGAAAGGTTTATTTACGTTTACGCCACAATTAGTCTTCAGCGCTGCAACTTAAGTTAGTAAGACTGTTTCTTCCGTGTATTAGGAATTTGTATGATTTGACTACAAAATTCTTAAAATAATTAATGATTAACTCTCACTTTATCATATACGTTGTCATATTATTATTTTTAATTTTTATGAGTAAAACAAAACATAATAACTTTCTACGACTCATTTAAGCATATAATTGGAATCCTGAGTTATTATTGGTTTAGAATAAATAATCGACCAATTAGAATCGTATAAAACAGTTATACGCAAATCCGGACAAGGATTGGCCAAGTATAAAGGCAAAAATTATCCATTGCATTAGAAAATAAATATAATGGCTATTTGTTACCACTATACCTAGTATGGTCAGATCAAATTAAAATTTTCAAAACAAAATTTCAGAACCGGTTCTGGAAATGCGGTTCTCTGTTCTAAAGAAAAAATTTAAAACCGGGTAAAACCCAGTTTCTGAGAACCGGTTTTCAACCCTAGTCAAGACGCTTGGGTACCTGTTCACAGCAACTGGAGAACCATGCGTCAGTGAAGTCGTGTGTTTTTGTCTGACGAGTCCAATGTCAATGTTTACAGGAGGCCAGGTGAGCACTAGAATCGAGAGAGCACAGTGACAAGAGTAAAGCATGGTGGCCGCTCTGTAATTGTATGGGGCTACATATAAAGTTCAGTAAAGCATGGTGGCCGCTCTGTAATTGTATGGAGCTACATGTCAAGTTCAGTAAAGCATGGTGGCCGCTCTGTAATTGTATGGAGCTACATGTCAAGTTCAGTAAAGCATGGTGACCGCTCTGTAATTGTATGGAGCTACATGTCAAGTTCAGTAAAGCATGGTGGCCGCTCTGTAATTGTATGGAGCTGCATGTCAAGTTCAAGGATGGGTCGTCTCACCGTTTTTAATCGCACGATGAATTTAGAGAAGTATCGAGCTGTCTTGAGAAATATTATGCTGTACTTAGTTAATTCCTCTCCAAAAATTTCGGAATGTTATTTTCCTGCTCGACAATTCCCCATGTCACAAGTCTGCGTCCACCATACAAGTGGTTCAAGGAAAACAATATTACTGTGATGGAGTGGCCATTCCAGTCTCTGGATAGTAATCCACTGGAAACCCCATGGAAGGATCTGAAAACGCCTTCAGTCAGTCAGCCTCCAATGGGCAATTGCACCGAGGAGTTAGCCAGTATCACACCCCTCAGGTGTTGCACCTTCATTGATAGGATACCTCGAAGAATAATTGCTCTCATTACTGCTAATGGGCACTGAACACGCTACTAAGCTTCCTGCATCAGTTTGGTGTTGTTGAAATTTTCACAGAGCTTCATGTCTTATGTTTTTGTTTTGTTAATTCTTGTTGATTGTTTAGAGCATATATATTCTTATTTATTTCTCCTTATTTCACTGTTATATTCATATGGATATGTAAATAAAAAAATACGCCTTTGCATTTATCTATTATCCTAAATTTTCAAAGATGTCCGAAAACATTTTGTTAAGGCTGAATACTGAGGCGAATTCTTTTCTGTTCCGTGTATAATGGCAGTCGACACTTAGTGTTGTCGTTAGTTAGTTAATTGCGCAACTCATCCTTTTTCAATCGTTAAATAATTCCTCCAACCGGATAAAGCAATTCACATAAAAATCAGAATCACAATCACTGGCCATCCCGTGACTATTATGAGCCGATCTTCGTTGGAAAGGGGGCTAAAGACAGAGCACTAGTACTTTATTATAAACCCCAACAAATAGTGAACCTTTCGTAATACAAGAAAGGACATCATTTTTTGTCCTGACTGGGCTCATTTTCTCCTCTATGCCTCGCTTCAGTAAGGAGATAAAAGGGAGCAGCTGAACTAATACAGGCTATTTGATGGTTTTTACTGAGGAGAGGTGGTCGTGGATTTAGCAAGATGACGTGTTATTGAAAGAGGTTTTGTCGCCTCATCCTCTGCAGCGTCTGTTGAATGATGGTGTTCGACAGGAAAAAAAAATCGCTAATTTTTCGTTCACTCATTACTCGTGCACGTCATTTGGGTTAATGATATTTATTACACTTAGAAAAGGTTTTAACTTCGCTTTGTATATGTTTATGATAAGTAACTTTTTATTCTATTTTTTTATTCATTACGCTGAGTTCAAAGATATAAACTTCTAATCCGATAAAAACTAACTAACTAAATAAAGGAATCAGCAATTTAACATAAGTTGATTCATTTAGAATACAAATATGGCTCAAAGTAAATGAATAGTTGTATCAGTATATTATATCTGTAAATAAATTATTGTAGGTAAACCTTTTTGTAGACCTAACCTATATTCTGCTGCAGACCATACCCCAAAGAGTGAATGGGATTTTAGACCGCACCCAACGAAAAAATGTCCTACAGTCCTACAGAAAAGAGGAAACAATTATCCCAGTTTAGTGAAATGGTTACAGTCCGCAATGTTGATTTTGTGTGTTTGTTTTTTTTTTATATTTTTATCACAAAAGAAAATATTTCAAATTAAGTTTACTGATTCTTTTCCCCTCTATCTCAACTCCGAAGATTCTGCTTCCTATATTTTTGTGCACATGTTTATTTTTGGAGGTGTTTTTTTTAGTTTAGAAGCCTTCCGCATCAATATTTTTATTCATTATGTTTTCAATTTTCTGTTTACTTTTTCTTTTGCAAGCTCATGCATCTGCACTGTGCTAATTTCTAGTTTACTTGAAGTTTTGAAAGGTCGTCCCGTACATTGAATGCGGGCGCAATTGTTTACTATTGCTCAATCGGGTTTTGAACTGCATTTTCTTGTTCCATTTTAATTCGAGTGTCTTGAGTTTATCTGTCTTTTCCATTTTCCTATTTCCTTTAGCTGAAATGTGGTTTTTAAGGGTTTATTTTCATTATTTGGCTATTTTCCTCTTAACTCGTAAGCAATATACCCTTGTCGCTTCAGATAATCTTCTCCTATCACTAAATCATGTTCTATCTTCGAATAAATTAAGCAAAATACACAATTCTTCGTTCTTTCTCATAATCTCATTTATTTTCATTCCTTCAGTGGTGTTTCGTTCATAACGTAGGCCTAAACTAAGTGTATTTTCGCTTTTGGGGGAAAAAAGATGTAATAAAACTCAATCTCAATAATTTGTCACTGGGTCATTTATTAGTTAGAAGGTGCCAAATTGCGGCCTTCTGTGGTACTTTTTTTTTCTCCTGTAATTTTTTTCTTATGTCCAACTGAAGGCGTATGTGTTAATTAGAAGCCCGTTTAGCCGGTCTCCAATTTTACACCGTTCGCTCCCCATTAATGAACTGGGAGGGGAGATCGACGCCAGTATCTTGTCGACAGTTATTGGCTCCTGTTTAGTTCACGAAGATATACAACCAAGTTACGTAGGGTCGATGCTCGAGAAAGGGAATTTGAGGAAGTGAGGAAGGGTTAGGGATTTTGGGGTAGAACTCAAGGAAACTTTGCAGATCGATTTGGGATGAAGATGAATTTTCATTTCATTTAAAACAAAAACCAACGATAATGAGTTCTGCAGTGAATTTGTCCCGGGTTTTGCAAAAGTTCTGTTATACTCTATTTTTTATCTTTTGAGAAGTTTACATGTGTGAAGGAAAGAGTTACATCAAACAACCTTAAACTTCTACTTTTACAGCACGTGTTACTAAAACGTATTTTTACATTGTGTCAGGTGTGTCGAGGTGTAAATAAAGAGAATTGAGATCTCTGCTCTTCTGCGCGCGAGCCACAACAAGTCAGACTTCGCCAAGCGGCTCAATGGCTGCCAGATTACCGTCTATAGAGTCGCAGAGAGGTTGAAGAATGGAGAAGAGCTCAGAGATCGATCTTGTTTATGTAAACCTCAACATATCAACCGTTTGGCGGCGAGAAAGGCTTTTAAAAGTGTTCTGAATCTCAAAATGACTGTGTTTGCGAAGATAAACATCTCGGTGTCCCCGGTGACCAGGGCCATCAAGGAGGAGGGCTACACGTGCTTGAGGTCCGTGGATAGGCCTCTGCTCACCCACCGTATGCGAGAACAACGTCAGAAGCGCTGCCGTTGCCTTCTCAATGACTTGAAGAGCCATGGTAAGAGAATTCACGTTTTTCACTGATGAAAAACCTTCATGGTCGATCCGGTCATTAACAAGCAGAATGACGTCATGGTTAGCTTTAACCAGGACGATCGCAAAAGTCCGCTAAGTGTTTACGCCAAAGCAGCAGTCCTTCTTGGCAATGCTCAGCGTCGTGGCTTCAAATAGCGAGAGAAGCTGCCGCCAATTGGGCTTGCGGTCGATTGCAGGGATATCTTGGCGAGGAAAATTTTGCCCTGGATGACAAAGATAACGAAAAAGGCGGACTATGTCTTTCAGCAGGACCGTGCCCCGTCCCACATGGCCAAAACCATGTAAGAGTGGTTGGGGTCGCAGATGAACTTCTGGTCGAAGGATTTTACCCGCCGCAGTCACCAGACTTCAAATTCCCCTAGATCATAGCGTGTGGGCGCATATCGATGGCAAGACCAACAAGGCTCGCCAGAGCAGCTTCGACGAGTTGAAATCTTCCGTCAACGGACTGTGGCCCAGCATGAGGAAGCACTTCGTTCACATTGTGTACGCGGCTATCATGCCTCGCCTGGAGCGCGTGCTCGCCGCCAAAGGCACCCATATTGATTAATATTAAAATGTAAACACATATTTATCTATTAAAACAATCAAAACTTGTCTAACGGCATCAAAACTAATATTGTATCTTTTGTTGAGAGCCTCGTAACGAGTGTAACATGACATTTGCAATAACTAGAAGATTGAGGAGGCTAAAATGCGTGACAGATACATATGTATATAGCTACAGAATCTCCTACAAGAAATTGAGCTGAGAGGCCACGCAATCTTACAGAAGTCAGCTGTAGCATGGTTTCACCGATACACATGACATCGCTTTGAGGGACAAATGACATTAAAAAAAGAAAGATTCGGCAGTAAAATGGAAAGGAGGAGGCAGCAAACGTCTTAAATGCCACTCACCCAGACCTAAATTGAGTGTGGGAATGACTGGATGAAAACTGGTTTGCGAGTAGCCTTCAAAATAGCTGCCCACTCGTAAAAAATAGATGAGATAATCTACAGGGAACAACCATTGTGGAGGGAATGGACACAAGGAGTTAGAGGCCAACATACCAGTGAAGAGGAAGAAAAAATGGAAGTTGAGGATGGGGATAAATGCCAGACACGGATGAGTTAATCGTTATTATAAGGGGAGACTCCTCTGTCTATATGTTTGTCTGTATGTGTGTATATGAGGCTGTCTATCTGTCGGTCTGTTTTATGTGTGTCTGTTTGTATGTGTGTGTGTCAGTTTGTATTTTCCTGGGCAAGAAAGTGAAGTTATTTGCTTTATGTTATCCTGTTTAGTTAACTTCGTTTTTTATATCTATAGTATGCATACCTGGTTTCATTAGTTTTGATAGATAGAGTAGAGTATGTAAATGGTTTCAAAATTATTTTTAAACATAAATTTAATGTAGAGTTGGAGTCAGGCTGTGCTCTTAATTTAAATCCTCTTTTATTTTAAATACGGAATGTTGACGGACCAGGGACTCTTACCGTTTCATTATGAATACCTGGTGCATATTTGTGTTACCTGTGTGTCTGGAAAAAAAACCCATGATTGTGAAAAAAAAGGCCATCAAATTTAGAATTTGAGTACCTCCAAGCGTGATGGCAGATTTCCCAAGTGATCAGAATAATTGTATTATGAACAGTGCCAGAAAAGTGTATTCTAAGTATTTTCCATTGAAAAACAAATATGTTTATAATCGGTTAGACATCGACA
Organism: Ceratothoa steindachneri; assembly: GCA_963969495.1. Taxonomy (NCBI): domain Eukaryota; kingdom Metazoa; phylum Arthropoda; class Malacostraca; order Isopoda; family Cymothoidae; genus Ceratothoa; species Ceratothoa steindachneri. The sequence continues at coordinate 72,878,826 of OZ018326.1, read as the reverse complement.
TGCAATTTAAACTTAAAAACAATGAAATATTCAAAGGCCGCGGTAAACGTGCAGGACAAAAAAGACGGAACAAGCACATCGCTCACCCAGCTGATCTCGGCTTTGGCAGGAGGCTATCGGCTGATCACAGCTTAGCGCTTGAAGTGTGCGTATGTGTTTGTGAGAATGGAAATAATAATGATAATTTTGAATATTTTAACATACATAATAATGATGAAAATGCAGTTTTACCGATAGAGACCATAATTACACCCGGTGTTACGATTGGCCGTTAACTGCGCATATCACCCGCGCAGCGTACCCTGACGCCATCCCAACTGGAGCGTGGACCTGCAAATGGCACTCACACGCCCACAGCGTCCTTGTTCCTCACGAACCCTCAGAGCTTTACCAACGTACTCGAGGAGTTCTAGGAGAGAATAAAAGTGAATGAACCAGATATTGTAGGCGTCAGTAAAACCTGGTTTTCGACAAATAAACCAACCCACATACATTCAATCCCTAGTTACCACCTGTTCACCAAGGATAGGCCTAACGGCGGGGGTGGGGTACCCCTGTGCACAAAAAAACACCTGAAAATCAAAAAGTGTATATTATTTTCATCACTAGAAGAGAGTACTGTCCTATCAACCTCCCCTCCCCCCTGGTTCGAAGAAGCGTGTTCGTGTATTTGAAGGATAGCTGAACCTGCATGTCAAGGGTACACATGTAGATAAGTGTGTACCGTAGCATTTAAATAGTTAGAAAAGGCATGTTAGGAAAGGCCAAATGATACACATGTAGATAAGTGTATAATACAGTAGAATAGAAATATTTGAAAAAAATCATGTAAAAAACATATATAAAAAGGGTACACATATAGATAAGTGTGTACCGTAGAGTTGAAATAGTTAAAAAAACAGCATGTAAATAAAAAACATAATACACTAAGGTTAGAAAGTGGTAGTTAACATCTTCTGTAAGCGGAATGGCCTTGAGCGGACCGTAGGGTCTTTGCTGATCCTTGTTTCTGTAGTTTTGTAGTGCGCGTGGGTGATTATATCTGGTAATTTTTCATATGAAGTAAAAATGTCAGCGGTGTGTTCCATCTACTACCCTCCAGCTGCGCCATACCATCGCGAACTCGTAGATCACCTAATATCATCTGTAGATAGTTTGCGGGCATTTCGCAGTGATATTCGTATTGTAGTAATGAGCGATCTAAATGATCTGAATAAGGATGAATGGTGTCAAAATCTGAACCTCATCAGAAAGCTCGTCGCCGAGCGTACACAGCATGGATCAGTGCTGGATGTTATACTTACTGATGCGGAGTGGTATAGCCCCGGCACCACCACCCACCATCCGCCCATCGTCTCAGCCAGCACAACTGCGTGTTCAGTCGCTGACGCCGCCCGACACCGCCCACCTTCGTCACCCGCTCCTAATGCCCATTCTGTGACGCTGACGTGCGGAGCGGTGGTAAACATTTCGCGTTCAGAGGATGCAAATGACTGTGTTAACAACTTTGAGACAACAGCCAAAAGGCCGTAGGAACTCTGCTTCCCAGAAAGGCGTGTGAAGGTGGGGGCCCAAAATAAACCTTGGGTCACCCTTCACATCCTTTGCTTAATGCGACAACGACGGACAGAGTGGCACCGGTACGGACGCACGCACACCTGGCGAGTTCTATACCGCCATGTGCGGTACGAACTTAGGCTCGCCAGGCGCAACACGGCACGCGACGTGGAGCAACACTCGGTGAATTCGTACAAATTTGCGAAACGAATCAAAAGTGTTTTAGGACACGACAAAAAGAAGAAAAATATTTAATTATTTGACAATAGGAACAATAATGAGATCACCATGGCTAGTCGTGATCACTTCACTGCAATATGCCCCAAGCACCCCTCACTGGACCCCAACAAACTCCCAACCTACCTCCCAGCTAATGATGACCTGCCTCACATACACAGGATGAATGTAAATCACGAACTACTTAAACTCAACTTTGGTAAAGCTTCACCTCCTCGCGACATCCCCAAGAATCTATTTAAGGAGTTTGCATACGAGTTTAGTCTCACTCTCACACACATTTTCAATGTAAGCCTCCATAGGGAGTCTTCCCTGACAGATGGAAGCAAGCAACTATGTCTCCATTATCGAAGTTGAAGGTGGTTAGTGAGATAGGAGAGCTGCTACCAGCATCTTTAACACTATATCTGGGTAAAATATTAGAGGGGCTGGTAGCGAAGGTGATGTTAGCAGACATATGAAGCAATATCGACCAGCACTAGTATAGTAATATGAAGGATAGATCTACCAGCCACTATCTCATATACCTATTAGATGAAATTCACAAGGGATTGGACGATCGATCATCGAACATCTCTAATATAATCCCGGTGGATTTCAGGAAAACCTTCGACTATCTCGATCATAACATAGCCATTGCTGACCTCAATGCACTGGGATGTCGCCCATCGGTCATCCTCTTCGTATCCAGCTTATTCACTGGTCGTCTCCACCTCGTTAAATACCAAGATGCTCTTTCGCCCTACGCCCCTATTACCTGCGGAGTGCCACAAGGCACTCGTGCAGGAACAATTATCTTTCTGGCACTGGTCAATATCATGTGTGGAGAAAAGGAGCGTAGAGCTAAATTCGTAGATGAGCTATCCATGCCTACATCCTAAACATTCGTCACGAAATTGACTACACAAAGATTAACGAAAATCTGAACTCCCTATCATTTCAATGCGAGGAAAAACATATGGAAACAAGTCCATTGAAATGTGAAGCACTCTACGTGATCCCAGCGAAGCGTCCACTCGTGCTTCCAGATCTGACACTCGACGGTAAACCTATACCTGTAGTTCACCAATGAAAACTACTAAGAGTGCACATTAATGACGAATTGAATGGGAAAACGCACGTTGCTGAAATAACATCAAAAGCAAACCGATGATATTTATTCTTCTAAGAGCTAAAAAGTTCCACTTTTCTACGGCAACCCTCGTTACCCTGAACCAATGTTGCGTGAGGACCGCACTGGAATATGCGGCGCTAGTTTGGCACCCCGACTGACGGAGGCGCAGCACATGCAAATAAAACGCATGCAAAAGCGCTGTCTCGGATCATTTTCGGCGCTGAATACATCAGCTACGAGGATGCCCTCGGCCGACTGCGTCTCACGTCACTTCATAGCAGACGTGAGATACTGACGCTCCATAATGAGGTCTGCAGACCACCGCAGCCTCCTCTTCCTTCCCCGGACGAGCGGCGAGGTCCACGGGCTGGACACGCGAAATGCCCACCGCCTACAATCTGTTCTAAAATGACATTTATTGGATTCTGAGACCCTCCTTGTTGGAAGGGAACGGGAGAGGAGGGCAGTAATGTTTCTATACCGGTTTGTAACGAAACACGATGGGATTTTTGCCTTCAGTCTCTCCTTCCAGACAAATATGAAGAGTTCAAATCCAAGCGAAAATTATAAACAAACTACAATTTCATATATGCAATAGGAAACTCAATAAGGTATAAAAGAGCTTTTCGCCAAAGATGAAAAATGAGCCTTTCTCTGGATTCGTGCTAGTGACCTCGCATAATGAAATGCTAACGTTACCACTGAGTCACGAGGAAAGACTTGCCAAATTCACTTGTCAGAAATCTTTTATTCTTTTCGTCATCCACATTTGAAGTAGCGATTAAGACAGCACGCACCGTCATAACTGCACCGAGAATTTTCTAGGTGCCTATTGGAAGCATTTGCCTTACTCACACGAGCACACAATGATGTATTGGTTTTCAAGTGCTGTTTCAAAATACTTCTTTGCCAAGATTCGTGGGATTCATTTTTAATTTTAGTTTCAAATTACAGATGGAAATAGTTTTTTGTTGGTGCTTTTTTAATGTTATTATAGAGGGTATCAATATATTTTGCAATAGTTTATTTGGCTATAAATTCGTATAAATCATTATTAATCAGATTTTTCCGAATACTTTTAATGTTTATTGAGTAGCAACCCGGTCGAGCAGTTCCTGTGAGCAAAATAGCTGTGGGCTTCGATTAGTAAAAGTTTATATTTTTCAGAGAGTAAGAGTCATAATTAATATATACTCTTTTCTTAGTGACTTTTCTGAAAATTCAAGTGTTAATCTTGTTTTAGCTCTGCTTCCCTAAATTGACGAGAGAACCGATAAGTGATAGAGAAAGATAGCCAATTGTGGTTGGTTTGGAAAACATTAAAGCCTCTCCAGATAACTAGTAAATAGGATTAGAATCATCAAGTCATTATTAGTTATGATTTGTACAGTTAGAAGGAAGAAACATTTGAAACAATTACTTCGGAATAAGGAATATGAATATTCACTTTTTTCGCTTTGATTACACTACCCTTTTAGGCACACACCTCGCATATAGCCGAACTTCTACCATAACAAATACTAATCGGACCAAAGCCGAACGTCGGCAGCGAGTGGAATTTCTTAGAAAGCGGAAGATTAGACCGTTTGATTCCTTGGTGCGTTTTTATCTTCAAAGAAAACACAGATTGAACTCAAGAAAACGCCGCCCCACGAATTGCACACTCAAAGGCACTGGGTGTATATACACCCATCATCGCCACAAGTTTCTCTTTTCATAGTCATAGGACTATAAAAGACCAAAGCGATCAAAATTAAAAAAAGGCCATAAGTGCACAACACAAATACAAGATGAAGAAAGACATTTAGGTACGTGTTCAATCGAATACAAAGAGGAAAGACATATGAAATGAGCGTAAAACTGAAGAGGAAAGGTAGAAAGTCTATCAGCATAAAATATAATTATAACAACATTACGCAACAGAAGAGCTTTAAATAATGAAAATGTTTAAAGCTTAAATGTTTTAACTTAAACTCAAGGTTTAAAGCTAGGCAGCGAAATTTAGTAGCCTCTCTCAGGCATAAAGGGCGGCTGCTTCATTTGGATACGCGAAGGAATGTAAAATTTCTTCAAGAGTGGTAAGTCGTTCAAGAACAGAGCCCTCATCAGAAATTTCAGAATCATGGTCGTTGTCGGAATTCACAGGGCAACGGCTCGTATATTTAAATCCAAACCGGGTGGTCGAGAGCATTAGAAGATATAAGTGTTGAATAATATATTAAAGCATATGTCCATTTTATCTTACCAATCTTACTGTTCAGACCTAATTATCCTCTCCAGGAACAAGTTTTGCAAATCTTCCCATTTGCCAAAACGCCGGCGTTTTCGTAGGGTTTGGAATAAAAATGACATCCTTACCTACAAACGATTCGTTCATGCGGTTTAAAAGCAATTTCAAATGTGTTTCCTCAAACTTAGAAGCTACTAAATGTGCAAAAGTTCTAAATGCTTCCAACTTTTCTCAGTCACTGAGAGGATTTGATAAGTTCCTTGTACAGATCCACGTCAGGGTAACACATGAAATCATCATTTACCGAAATTTTGAAACTACAATTGCAGTTAGAAGGAAGAAGGGATTAGGAGTAAGAGGGGTATTCCATTTTCGGAAAAGCGATAAGGGACGGGACGCCCATTAATGACGTTTTGAATGGAAGAGATTACAGTGAAAAAAAACAAAATTGTCTAAATATGAACGGCTCATTGTTGTATGCAAGCAAAATTTGATCACTCGGATCAACCGCTCATAAGAACGGTTAAGCCATACCGAGGTGATCGGAATCGTAATGTCGGATTGGAATTTATCAAACAAAAAGACTTCGGATTCCGTACAGGTTTGAAAATCTAGGAGTCTTTGAAAAACTAGGAATTAGATACATATATCCGGCACAATTTCAATGTGTACAGCTCTCACGTTGGGTCATCTAAAGATTAAACAGTAAATTTTGACTGTTTGATCATTGACAGTTTTGACGAACATATGCCCTGTGAAGTCTACTCAAATATCTTTGAATATTTTGACAAAATTCATCCAAGCCTTTGTGAAATTAGTGATTTTGGGGGAGTGAAATGCAAAAGAGAATTTCTTACAGACAAAATAATTATCAAGAATTATTTTGTTGGTGTAAAAGGAAGTTAAGGTTACCCAAAATTTTCGGTTTCTAAGGGTTATTAATGGTCGAATCAATTCCAAGGTGCTTGCCCCTGACCTAAGTCGTTATTCGTGCCAACCCCCCTTCCCCAACAGGCGACAGGAAGTCTGACGGAAGAAGGCTTATCTCGCAGAGAAGCTTAAATTCTATTTGCCTTCTTTATGATACCAAGGAGATTGTCCAGAAGACGCCGCGATAAGCGAATTGTTGTATAGGTGAATCTCTCTCTCTCGATTTCACACAGTCCGCGGTATAAATGGCAACGCCGTTCATCCCTCAGCAGAAGTGTTCCAGACCTACCCGCGTAATCCTCACATTGAACGAGTGTCGTTGCCGTAACGTATCGACTTCCAATCTGCGCCCGCTGAGTCAACCTGGTCGCTGTCTCAAAGAGTTCCTGAGGCAAATCTCGCCCCGCAGAGTATGTGACTAGAATAATACGCTCTGTTGCTCAACGTAACTTGAGAAAGAAAAAGGAACATCCAAATAGTTACTGGAAGTAACTATTTGTTAGTGTCACATCCAGTTAGGAGTGAGCTAACCGGAACTGCAGTCAGCAGCCCCGAACCCGTCGTCCTATCCCCCCTCTCCCCCAAAACTCGTGTTAACTCCACCCGAACCACCCCATCTGGACCTGAGTAGTCGTCTCTCCAATCCATCACAATTAATGGTAATCTGTAAACCCAGTGTCCATCTATTCTTAAATTACCTATTTAATTTCAGTGATTGATACTCCCATTGAGTCATTATAAATCTAGGTGATTGACGTCAGTGTTATCCTACTTTTTTTTTAAGGAGATTCAAGTGAGTCATTCCCTGATATTATTATTTATAATTGCTGTCAACCCAGACTAATCCGTGTTTAATATTTAATCCTTATTTACCTAAATGCCCGTTTAACTATTGCTACTAATTATTATTTTGTTGTAAAGTAAAGTTTATTTTTGTTCGTGTGTTTATTTAGTGGTCCTCCTTTTTGACATACCATTGGCAAGACTTTAATTAAGAATCCCTTCAGCTAATTTATTCAACCTGTATTATGCCCTCTTAGAATTTAACAATCACAAACCTCCCCCCAGTAACAAATGGGACTTTTATAGTGAGAATCCTGGCCGTGGCACAACTCGCCTCTAACCAGCCTTCGCACGTTCAGCTAGGAATTAAAACCTATATATATATATATATATATATATATATATATATATATATATATATATATATATATGTATATATATATGTATATATATATATATATATATATATATATATATATATATATAATGATCGTAGATTGAGTCATAGGGTCTCAATACCATCGACTTAAACAAAAGCGGTGTGTCCAGATCAAGGACTAGAATAATTATTGTACCGAACTATGAGCAATTCTATGACATTATAAAAGTGGTTTCAGCTTTAAGGGGTCAAATTTTTGAGAAAGCGAACTCATATAGCCTAAAACCTGCCAACGTCCAAGGAAGCCCAAATATACTAACCTAAATTTTAATAATTATAGGTTATTCCCCGAAGGAATATGAATAATAACCATTAATAATCCTTTCCAGATAGCAAAAACAAAGCTAGGAAAATATTCGTTATTTTGGGGGTTGGTTATTAGATTGTATCGGATAAGAACAATCGCAGCTTCTAATTCTCTCACCAGGTGCGTAAGTTCTTTCGTGAGTCACGATTTGCGTCAGCAAGAGCAGCAATGGCTTCACAATCGTTCGAAGTTTTCGTCAAGCAAGGACAAGCTCTCGTTCTCACAGGACAGGAACTAAAGGAATTCGTCCAAAGCGAACAGCGAGAGGAAAGAGCACGTGAAATGGAAGTAAGAAAAGAAGGGTTAGAAAAGAAGGACAAGAAAAGAAGAGTTCGAATTTAAAAAAAGAGAAAGGATTTGACAACATGAAAGAGAATTAAGCAGAGACCAAGTTGAAGACAGTTTTGTTGGATCCCGTGATCATCAACCCCAGGCTCCTGCTATGAAACTTCCCCAATATAAAGACGAAGAAGATTTGTGCTCATACTCAACACATTTTGAAAAGATCTTCGAGGTAAACGGATGGGCCATATAATACGAAGGAGTCAGTAGATTGCTCCTATTGTTTAGTCCGCGCTTAAGAGAAATTTTCATCTCATTATCACATGAAGCCACAATAGACTACAGCACCTTAAAGGCCGAATTGCTCTTCGCCTTCAACTTGAACCCTCAGTTCTACCGCGCTAAGTTTAGATCGGCTAAAATCCAGCCCGGTCAAACTTACCGACATTTTGGATGTATCCTGAAGCGAAACCTCCAGTTCTGGCTAGAATCCTCCAAAGTCCAATCGGAGTATGAGGCCCTGATTGACTTTATGTTAAAAGACCAGCTATTGTCCACCCTCCCCCAGGAGATCTGAGCATTCGTGCAAGACCACCGAGAGTCTACCTTTCAAGAATGCTTCGAGGAAGCTAATCTCCATGCGACAAATCATCGCCTATACCCACAGGATACCCAGAAGAATAGTCCCCCGTCCCCGATGAATAAATTTAGCCAATGGAAGTCCCAACAAAGGACACCCCCTCCATTGATAAGGACCAAGCCCCCTTCAGGCCAAAGAATAAGCCTTTTGTAGCCCACGAAGACAGAAAACCCCCATGCTTCAATACCCCCTACAATAACTAGCACCAGAATAAGCAGGTTATATGCTACTCCTGCGGTTCCCCCGGCCATTATAAGTCCTAATGTGTACAGAATTCCAGCCTACGTCCCACCCGGAGCCAGCAAGTCCACCACGTAACCGCTACCCTTTCCCCGGAACAGCCGGCCGCGCTTACGTCATCCCCCTCGTCTCCATCCCCAGAGAAATTTCAAGTGAACTTCATGTTCAACAAGAGTTCCCCCGGAGGACTAAATTTCGAAAACGGCTCGATCAATGGCTGTAAAGTGTCCAACTTCGTCAGAGACACAGGGTGCACATGCATTGTCGTGTCAGACAAATTGCTCTCCCTAGTCGACCAACAACATAAGAAGTACGCAATTGTACACGACTTCTTGAGTCGAGAAAATAGATTCCCGGTAATCCTCTGCCATGTACAGTGTAAATATTTCACTGGTTGGGCCGACGTAGTGGCAGCCCCCATCAAATTTGGATCGGTACTCATTGGCCAGAGCGCACTACTCTCCTCGAGTGAAGTGACTCAAGCTGTCCCCTCGAGCGCAAGCTAGCCGCGAGGCCTCTCCCTCAACGCGCCTTCTCACCCCAGAAGCCCCTTTAGAGGTTTCAACGAGTAATGCACAATTCCTCAAAGCTCAGCAGAGCTGCCCTTTACTTCAATCCCTTTTGGAAAAGGCCCGAAAGAACGAAGTGATGATCGTTCGAGGGAACCGTCCCATAAGGTACGTCATTAACGACTCCCTTTTGTTTCGCATCTCGCGAGATGAGTCTGACCCACCTTCCAAGGTCATGTGTATTCCGCGCACACATGTAGGCCAAATACTGCGAGTAGCACATGAAAGTCCCATGGCCGGTCATTTCGGTCATAACAAGACTTCTCAGCGAGTATTTAGATTGTTTTTTTTGGCCCGGTGCAGCCAAAGATATAGCAGAATTCTGCAAAACGTGCGATTTGTGCCAGAAAACCAACGCAAAAGGTCGAATAGCCCCAGCTCTTGTACAAAGAACCCGAGTTATTTCAGAGCCCTTCTCGAGAGTTGCCATCGACCTCATCGGAACAATTCACCCCACTTCCGCCGAAGGTCATACGCATGTACTAACATTGATAGACTGCGCTACCCGATTCCCAGACGCTGTCGCTCTAAAAATGATCGATAGTATCTCTTGCTCTGAAGCCCTTATTTCCATTTTATGGCAATCGTTGCATGGTACTGCATATACTCCTATGTTATGATGTTCTTTGGGTTGCAGTACCATGCAACGATTGCCATAAAGTTTATATAGGGGAAACGGGGAGAAATCTAGACAAGAGATTGTACGAACAAAGAAGAGATATTAGAGTGGGCAGCGAAAGTAGTGGAATATTCTGCCATGTTAGAGACAAGAATTATACGATCGATTTCAATGAAAGTAAAATGTTATTTAAATCGGCTAACTATGTTAAGAGAAGAATCGTAGAATCGAGCTTGATATCGTCAGTTCCTAATTTAAATCTATCTGAGGGTCAATTTCCTTTTAATCCTGTAATAAGATCGCAAATAAATAAAATATTAAAATTTCAGCCCTTCAATATGTTTAGGCCTACCCCCCCTCCCCCAGATTAGCCACAAGTAGGGGATTGGGGGGAAAAAGAGGGGATCTTGTGCTATGCTTTTCTCTTATATTTTCTGCCCAGTGTCAGTTGAAAAAGGGTGTGAGATACACCGAAACTGTTCTGAATTAAATTGTCTTCGGAGAATGTGGTTTAATTCTTCATATATATATATATAGATTGAGTAATAGGGTGTCAATACCATCGACTTAAACAAAAGCGGTGTGTCCAGATCAAGGACTAGAATAATTATTGGACCGGACTATGAGCAATTCTACGACTGTATTCTTAGCTTTTGATAGTATAGTAGTTTTCTAAAAACAAATTGAAATTCATAATGGAACGAGGAAACAGTGATAACCTTCTGTATATAATTGTTGTCGAGAAAATTACTTTGACCGATTAATGACTGCAACTGCATTAACGAAATCTATTACAGTTTGAAAGCAAAATTAATGGGGACTAGCAAAGCTACCGACGTTTTTCAGGCGTATAAAACTATCTTGAACAAATTAAATTCTCTGCTTGAGTTAAATTACTCAATTAAAAGTTGGTAGGTATAAAATATGTTTTTTTAATTTTGAGTAATGAAGTATTGTATCATAAAAGACTAACAGATAACGATTTTTACATTACAGTAGGGCGGCAGGGCGAGCAAGCAGGTGGGCGGGCAGACAAACGTAAGTATGCAGGTGGCAGCCACATACTTTAGAGCTTACCTCATGCAGATGGGCAGGAATTTTAAATAAATATATAAATTATCCGAGTTTTGGACACGCTGATAATAGGTATTATCGCTTTTTTTAAAAAAACATTGGAGTCGCATAATTGGTATGACAAACCTTATTTTTTCCACGGGCAATGCTGATGTTTTAATTGCAACTCATAGCCCTAGTTACTTGTCTAAAAATACTTGAAAGGGTAAAATTTGAACCTAGCTTAACAACTAGGTGGCGCCACTTTTGCAAAATCTGAGTAGCCTATGTTACTTCCTGGGTCAAGTTACCCCGAATGGTGACCTATGTTGGCTTTCAAGGTCGCTCTAAGTGGCCTTTTACATCGGTCACAGATATATATATATATATATATATATATATATATATATATATATATATATATATATATATATTGTCGTAGAATGACTCCCGACGATACCATATATATAACACTATTCGTTGAGGGAACTTCCTTAATTATCTTTAGAGTGCGTTTACTGTCTGGCGGCCGATATTATGTATCTTCGATATGCTTAAGAAGTGGAACTGAGCTCAAGGATAATAATATTGCTATCATTAATAAAATAGAGTTTTATTAATAATAACTATAAACAATACACAAAAACGGAAAATATTGACATAAACAGAATGGAAAGGGTCGTGGAGACTCGGGCTAATCCAAGGATTTAAGGGATTAAAAAAAGGTAAAACAAATATAGAGTTAAAGAGATGGGATGGTTCTATAAACAATTTAAAGCACAGGATAGAATTGACAAAAGGGATCAATACTCAAAGGTGAAGTTTGGCTTACGTAACTTTGGCACTAGTGGTGCAGTGGAAGGTGGCGCAAAGGAGTTTCGGTCCGCTGGCGAGTTCCAGCCGAAGGGGGGGGGGATAAAAGGATCCTGACGAGACGTCTTGGGAAGGAGAACCGTTTCTCGACGAACGGCTTGAAGAACAATGGCTGTTCTAGGTTGTTCTCTTCTGAACAAAGGGGGGGATGAGAACCGTCTCTTGTCTACGGGCTCAAGAACAATGGCTGTTCTAATGTTGTTCTCCTTTGAACAACAGGGGGGGTGAGAACCGTTTCTTGGCGAAGGGCTCAAAACGAACAATGGCTGTTCTAATGCTGTTCTCCTTGAACAACAGGGGGGGATGAGAACCGTTTCTTGGCGAAGGGCTCAAAACGAACAATGGCTGTTCTAATGCTGTTCTCTTTGAACAACAGGGGGGGGGGATAAGAACCGTTTCTTGGGAATGGGCTCAAAACGAACAATGGCTGTTCTAATGCTGTTCTCCTTGAACAACAGGGGGGGGCCTTGGGGACTTGGCGTCGGAAAGGCTCGAACCTTTGGCACTCAAGGAATATTGTCCTCCTTCTGGACAAGTGATGGTGAATCTCGAGGTCGAGGTCCCTTGGCGCACAAAGGGAGAGAGGGTCGTGGTGATGTTTCGCGACGAAAATCTGGATCTCCAATCTGATCTTAGTGGTAAAGTTTCCATATAAATAGCCAGGACATCTCCTTGGCGTGGGGGAAAATGGAGTGGAAGCTTGGAGGGAACGCACAGCCGGGCCGGGGAACAATGCCTTATCTGTTCATAAGCCTAACTCGATCTGGCGAGGTCGGCGTATAGGGGCGAACGGGGGGACGATAACCTCCTTGTTTAAACATTGGCATCCGGTAGCTGAGATTAGACTCCAAGCCTCGAATCGAAGATGCACGTGGGCAGCATCGTGGTTTTTAATAATATGGGATAGGAGTTGAAATTAACTCGTTCTATCACACCCCTCCATTCCAGGGGAAGTTGTCACTTCGAAAAAAAAAGAGAGAAGGGACAACGATAGAGCTCCGTTGTGGGGAACTCGTTTTCTTGTACCAACCGTACCTTCCTGCACCTAACTAGTATTACCTCAATGCATATGATTATTTTGATCTTTAGATTACAGGGGAAAATAACCTTTAATACAACTTAATCAAAGAAAAAAAAAGGGCATGGAACAATGAAGTGATATAAACTTAGTACATACGGGACAAAATAATTTATACGTAAATTAATAAGAACAAATATATATACATACAAAAAAATTAGACATTGAGCGTTACAAAATTCAGACATATACATTAATTAATTATATTACAAAAGAATCTTAAATTAAGTCGTACAAGACGGAATATACCTACATGGAGATACTAATCCTATGAATACAATTGTTCTACGCTATTCGGTAACGCATTCCTACTGAGTGCGTCAGCGACCTGGTTATCGGAACCTTTGATATAATTTATTTTAAATTGATACTCTTGTAAGAGTAAACTCCAGCGCATGATGCGGCCGTTTGAGTGTCTCAAATTCCTAATATAGGCTAACGGACGGTGGTCGGTTCCTATTTGAAATTCTTTACATATCAAGTACAGCTTGAATTTGTCTATGACCCAGATAATATAATTGATAGAGCTATCTTTTCTCTAGTGGCATATCTCTTTCCGCGTGGTAATAATTGACGACTAGCATATGCAACTGGATGACTCGTTCTGTCATCCACGTATTGAAGGAGTACACCTCCAATGCCCTCGTTGATCACGTCGGTCTTAACCCCAAAAGATTTTTCCGGGTTGGGCAACTTTAAAATGGGGGCAGAAATGAACTTAATTTTGAGCTGATTAAAATGGGAAACAGCGACATCATTCCAACGTAAACGATCGGGGAAATTCTTTTCCTGAAGGGGGCATAGGGGGGCCAAAATTGCAGCGAAATTCGGAACAAATCGCTGATAGGGAGAAGCTGATCCTAGGAACGATCTTAATGGCTTTTTGTAATCGGGAGGGGCATGTGGGCGATTGCCTTAATCTTGTTCTCGTGGGGACCTAACTTGCTTTGTCCTATTTTGAAACCCAAATATTTGGTGGTTTCGTGAGCAAAATGGCATTTGCTGGGGCCAATGCTGAGGCCCTTTTTACGCAGTCGCTCAAAAAGAGCTAATAGGGCGGGTAAATGGTGATTCCATTTAATTAGTTCTTGTAGCTGACTCTTCGGACGTGGTGTCAGCTGCGCGTCACTATCCAGGTCAGAGGGTTCTAAAGACTCGCCTGGTAGGGAAGGAGGAGGGTAATCGGCATCAGGTTGGATGCACACTGTCTGGATTACATTAAGGGACTCCGCGGGGCAATCCTCTTCAAGCGCCGATGCTTCGTCCAGTTCTACGAAGGTATCTCCATGGGCGCGTTGGGGGTTCTTTTTTTCTTGGGGTCCAGGGACAGTCTCCATGTCCTTGTCTGGGGCCTCATCACCTAAGGGTGTTAGTGATTCACATTCCTCTTTTGCCGTCCTAAAGTCCTGGTTAGGGGTCTCCGAGAAATCGGACGGTATCGGGGTTCTGATGGGGACGGGCTCCTGGGCTTCTTTCTTATCTCGGCCTTGAGGAAGGGCGGCCTGAAACACAGGGTCGAAACTTACTTGGGGGCTCTGTCCTATAAGTACGGAACATAATTGTATGGGTGCTACAATGACTTCAGCCCAGCCATTATAATATTGACACTGCAGGTAACATCTAGCGACGGGGAATCGGTTCGCCCGCCCAAGTTGGTCATGTACCACCGCAAATTTTTCGTGGTTAGAGGCCACTGGGAGGAGTTCGTCGGACACGATGAATCACGTACATCCTGTGTCCCTGACGAGAGTCAATACTCGGCAGCTGTCCACGCTGCCCTCCTCATATTTCAAAGTTCCCGATGAACTTTTACCAAAAACAAAATTTACCTGGTGGCCTGACGGAGGGGGAGAAGTTTCTGCTTGGGTCTGCACCACCGGGGGAGCCGGGGTTGCATTAATCTGGTGAACTTGGTGGGCTGGTCAGCTTTTAAGCCTAGAATTTTGGGGGCAATTCCAGCTCATGTGGTTTTCTACACCACAGGTGAAGCATATGGTTGGTCGCTTCGGGAAGAGAGATGGAGGAGAAGTCTTAACGGGAGGTTTGGAGTCCCGTTGTTGGTTTTGGGGAAAGAAGTTTGGGGGTTTTACGGGGCTCGGAAACTTTGTCAGCTTTCCTGGGAAGGGGCGCGAATCCTTCCTTCTTTCTTCTCGTTGGATTTCTCTTTCTCGTTCTTCTCGTTGTATTTTTCTTTCTCGTTCCTCTCGTTGTATTTCTCTTTCTCGTTCCTCTTGTCGGATTACTCTTTCCCTTTCTCTTTCTACCTCTTTTCTTTGATATTTTTCTTCAATCCGAGCTAGTTTAATCTGATGGTGAAGGTACACTTGTCTTATCCATTCCTCTCTTATGTACTTAATTAGTTCTTTTCCGGAAAGTCCCAAGGATTCTCCTTGCGCTTTAAAGATTTCAAACTGAGTCATCTTTGCACTTAGGGCGCACTAGTCAACCAACTAAAATTCCTTGCAACAAGAATTATGCCTCTATAGAATTAGCCTACCTAAATATGGGCACTGACCTATTCGTACTTGGTTTCTCAATCTAAATAACCACTGACTAAAATCAGAAAAAAACACAAACAAATTATTATAACCGTTCCTTGAGCTACTCCAGCTTCTTAAGTTTAAAAAAAAGGGGGATAGCAATCGTTAAAACAAAAGGGAACTACTATATTCTATTATTATAACGAATAACACTATGCTTTACTCGACTGAGACCAGTGTTTGCAAAGATATAGCGTTAAACCTTACACACCTGATACCAAATTTAAATAGTATATATATATATATGTCGTAGAATGACTCCCGACGATACCATATATATAACACTATTCGTTGAGGGAACTTCCTTAATTATCTTTAGAGTGCGTTTACTGTCTGGCGGCCGATATTATGTATCTTCGATATGCTTAAGAAGTGGAACTGAGCTCAAGGATAATAATATTGCTATCATTAATAAAATAGAGTTTTATTAATAATAACTATAAACAATACACAAAAACGGAAAATATTGACATAAACAGAATGGAAAGGGTCGTGGAGACTCGGGCTAATCCAAGGATTTAAGGGATTAAAAAAAGGTAAAACAAATATAGAGTTAAAGAGATGGGATGGTTCGATAAACAATTTAAAGCACAGGATAGAATTGACAAAAGGGATCAATACTCAAAGGTGAAGTTTGGCTTACGTAACTTTGGCACTAGTGGTGCAGTGGAAGGTGGCGCAAAGGAGTTTCGGTCCGCTGGCGAGTTCCAGCCGAAGGGGGGGGGATAAAAGGATCCTGACGAGGCGTCTTGGGAAGGAGAACCGTTTCTCGACGAACGGCTTGAAGAACAATGGCTGTTCTAGGTTGTTCTCTTCTGAACAAAGGGGGGGATGAGAACCGTCTCTTGTCTACGGGCTCAAGAACAATGGCTGTTCTAATGTTGTTCTCCTTTGAACAACAGGGGGGGGTGAGAACCGTTTCTTGGCGAAGGGCTCAAAACGAACAATGGCTGTTCTAATGCTGTTCTCCTTGAACAACAGGGGGGGATGAGAACCGTTTCTTGGCGAAGGGCTCAAAACGAACAATGGCTGTTCTAATGCTGTTCTCCTTGAACAACAGGGGGGGATGAGAACCGTTTCTTGGCGAAGGGCTCAAAACGAACAATGGCTGTTCTAATGCTGTTCTCCTTAAACAACAGGGGGGGGGCCTTGGGGACTTGGCGTCGGAAAGGCTCGAACCTTTGGCACTCAAGGAATATTGTCCTCCTTCTGGACAAGTGATGGTGAATCTCGAGGTCGAGGTCCCTTGGCGCACAAAGGGAGAGAGGGTCGTGGTGATGTTTCGCGACGAAAATCTGGATCTCCAATCTGATCTTAGTGGTAAAGTTTCCATATAAATAGCCAGGACATCTCCTTGGCGTGGGGGAAAATGGAGTGGAAGCTTGGAGGGAACGCACAGCCGGGCCGGGGAACAATGCCTTATCTGTTCATAAGCCTAACTCGATCTGGCGAGGTCGGCGTATGGGGGCGAACGGGGGGACGATAACCTCCTTGTTTAAACATTGGCATCCGGTAGCTGAGATAAGACTCCAAGCCTCGAATCGAAGATGCACGTGGGCAGCATCGTGGTTTTTAATAATATGGGATAGGAGTTGAAATATTAACTCGTTCTATCACATATATATATATATATATATATATATATATATATATATATATATATATAAGATGTTGTATTTTTTTAATATGAGGATAAATTTTGACACAAAATAAATGCTACGGTATAGTCTATTAGGTACGAAATATTTTGAATATCTACTAGTAAAAGGATCTCAAAATCATTTTGGGAGTAACATGTCTAAATTTGCGTTTTAATCGCTTCAGTAACAAATATTAATTCTTGTAGATCAGTATTTTTTGCCATGGGTCACCTAAGGGAAGCCGTGGAACTAAAGTATATCATCTTAGCCCTAAATTATTTAGGAGAGTTGTCTCCAGTTATTTAGTCAGTTAGATTGACTAAGGTGTTTACTCAAATAATTAAAGGAAATGTTTCAATGGAATTTATGGGAAAGTTCTTTCGTATCTCCATGGATTAAAATGACTGAAAAGGATTCGAGAGTTATCAGGGGGACTTTAATTCCTAAACCAACACTTACTAATTCCATAGGAAAGGGGAAAGAGACCCCTTTGACTAGGAGAAAAAAAATTAGAATTATTTTAAAAGAGATAATAGATAAAAAAATATAATAGGATTTGCATGCATCACAAAATATTTTGAGTTCTGCCTTATCATCGTCCTCGAGGGCATAACGAGGGAATTTTCCTTCACCCAATTGACCAAATCGGCGTGAAGTGCTTTCCACGTTTTAAAGATGGATTCTCCAATCACGAAATTTTATCTTATCTTTTAGGCCCATATCTTCCCCTTCAAAGTTTACCACGAATTGTGAATGGCAGAAAAAGACCTAATAGGATGAATAACTTTGAGATCAGCAAAATAAAACTTCGATTTTTTTTTACTACTGGGTCAAACTCATGGACGAGTAGGCCTAAAAGATCTACGGTAACCTCAAGTGGTAACCAAGGATACGTTTAATAACCGTATGATTCTGATTTATTTTTGGCTATGAACAGAGATTTTAAATGGGCGTGGTTCGAGTTCCACGATCTGAGTTTGAATCTACCTTGTGCTAACCTCTTGTTATCTTTTGCGTACACTTCTTTGATGAGATTAGGGTACGAGCTCGTATAAAAGAAGTTATCAACGTTAAATGATTTATTAAGAAATTGAGAACAAAAAATGTGGAAAAGAGCGAAATGGTATTTAAATGTACTTTCAAAAGAAAAGAGAGCTAGCCAAGCCAAATACAAGAGAATAATAGCGATATATTACAAGCTTTTCGCCTTTGATTCAGGGAAAACAGAACTTATTTTCATCACGCTCTGATTTTAATTTGATTTCTAGTAATGCCTGCTTATTATCTGACATAGGGAATTTATTCAGAGCCAAAAAGACAGAGAAGATTGAATAAGGATGTAAGGAGGTCTATCTCCTCAATGGCTGCTTCGTTGAAAGAGGAAGCAGCGTTAATTTTAAGGCTAAAATTGAACACAGGTCGCATTTAGTGTCAACTGTGATCTTTATTTAAGAACGATGAGGGACAAATATTAAAATGTCATAATCTTTAGGGGATGGGGGGGGGGACGTGTATTTATTATCTCCAAGATTCCATTTTTCTACTTATTTTAAAATACCTCTTTGTAAGTCTATATTAGGCCTGTTTAGGCCAATTTCACTTTGGCTCTATTCACAGTCACAAAAAAAGCTACTTTTAAATTGGACGCAACTTCAATAAAACTTCTTTGAACCAAGGCAACTCAGCATAGTATCTTGCGTCTTATAGCTCGATGGACTTCTAAAAATCATAATTTTTTATTTATTTATTTAACCTGAATTCCTATCTCGATTTTAAGATTGATTTGGCCGGCACCGCCCTTATGTAGTCTGATATTTATCAGGTATGATTGTAAGTAGAAGTCCTTTTCCAATTACCATCCTTCTTTAATTGTAAATAATGATCATCCTCTGACGTGCCTGGTAGATAATTTTCTCAGACTCGGAGGGACCCTCTGGGTTGTAGAGTTAACCTGCCATTACGAAGCTGATTTCTTTCGATTGGAGCTTAGTCGTTGTTTTAAGAAGTGAGGTATCCTGAGCGCTTGGGTTACCCTCATACCCCCCTTTATACTGGAAATGATGGAAAAGTAGACACTTCCGTACATTATTTTACCGAGTTCAGTCGCAAAACTGAATTAGATTCCTTCCAATAAGTAAACAATCACCTTAACTTTATCTCTCGGGGAGAAAAGAAGGTAGAAAACTGTCAGAAAGGCGGACACCATTTTTACGCAAGGTCTGAAGATCACGTAACACCATGCCTACGATAAAACTGTGGCTTAACTTTGACTCGAGCAAGATCATAGCCGAAATTCGGTTGGAACCAAAGAAAAGAACTGACTCGCTAATACCTTTGCTCATTGTGCTTAAGAACCTTTTGATTGTACATGTATACGACGGTAGTTTGATCGAGTTGGCACCAATAGATAGGTCAACGGATTCAGACATGTAGGACCTTTGAGAGGCAAAATCATTAAGGCACCGTGCAGTTCTGAACTTACTCTCTAGTTCCAAATCTACGGTCTAAAAAAAGAAGCAGAGAATCTCTGTTAAGTTTTGGCAAATATCCAGAACCTTCTACAGATCAGACATACGCCTCGCGTGCCATAATCTGCCCTTTAAATTGTCAAACACACCATCGCTTTGAATCAGATAGGGCAAAGTGCTGAAATGTGAGTTCTGGTTTTGTAAATCCTAGACTTGTATTGGAGGAGATAGCGTGGTGTAGGGTAATGGTCGAAAAACTGACGAGAGGAAGAGCACAGACTACACAGGTTTAACTTTGACTATTTGGCTATCTTCTCAGGATAGCTATTTCACTTGTGACAATTTTTAGCTTAAATTTAAGGATATGGAAACTTCATTTTAAGGGAGCTTTGAATCATGAATCTTTGAAGAGGTATTTGAATCTGAAGCTTTTTATATATTTATTAAAAAATTTTGACTTTGAAATTTACCGCTTGATTTAGAAGCCTCTCCTTTCCGAGGATTTGAAACTGAAAGCTTTTGAATTGGGATAAAATAATGTGAAAACTAAGCTTTTAGGAAGTTCCATTGAACGAAATGCAAGGCAAAGTTGGAGATACAGAAAATTATAGTCTCTGAGATACGCTTGTGAAAGTGGATGATTAGGGACGGCGCTTAATTGCGATTTTATTTCAAGATCGTATTAAATTTGAGACGACAGCTCCTTATCGATTAGCGATTAGTCGACCTGATCTATATTAAACGAACGATATATTCCCATAATTTGATTAAATAATTGATTTACTGAGGATTAGGGGGCTCAATCATGTTCCAATTTACATGCAAATGATACTTTGAAATGAATTTCGACCCCAATTCTGTGTTCATTTGATTAAGAATTAGAGTAATCTTACGTTTAATTATAGCTTGGTTTTTACCAATGTTGTAATTTGATTTTCACCCTTTTGGGCACTCGAAACGCTATTACCACCCGACCTTTTGAGTGGACATTCTAAAAAGGAAACCACAAAAGAGATTTGAACGAGAGTATACTAGTACCTCAAACCAACTGAATTTTTAAAGCGCCTACACTCGAAAATACTATTTATTAATGATTCTGCTTTTTTAGCTCTGCTTTTTCGAAGCGAGGGATGAAAGATGAGTGAATGAGTGATAAAGTCGATTGCGGTTGGTTTGCAAAGAAAAAATACCACTCCATTCGTCTTGAAAATATGATTGGTTTCCTTAAATCCTCCTCAGTTTAAAATATTTTCTGTTTTGATATTGCTGTTATCTCAGGCACTAATCTCGTCTTTAGGCGCACTTACCACCATAAAAATATATAATTTAGAGTACTAAAACTGAGTCAGCGAGAAGAATTTCTCAGAAAGCGGAATAGTAGATCTTTTGACTCCTTGGCTCTTTTTAACTTTCAAAAGTGAAACAGTTTAAACTCCAAAGAAACGCCGTCCCACGCCTCCCATGTCCATGGGTGGAGTTATAAATACATCCCAACATCGGCGCAAATCTCGCTTTCCCTAGGAACATAAACGACTAAAATTGAAAAACAAAGTCATAAATGCCCAGACAAAACAACTGACGAAAGGAGACATTTGGACACATGTTAAATATACACACAAAGATGTTAGAAAGAGAAACTTTCATAAATAGTAAATATAAGTCTAGTACTTGCCACCATTATTTTATTAGAAGATAGATGTTAAGGAAATGGAAGGTCATAACTGTAGGATTTTCGAAGGTAAATTTTATGATGCTGGATTCCTAGAAGAAATTTAAGATGGGTAAATGTTGAGGAGATTTAAATTTGGTGAGTGTATCATCTACAAATCTTACAGATAATTTTTTATCCAATTTTATATTTCTGAGTATTATTTTTTATGTCTGCCACATAGAAATCTGCGAATTTAGGCCAGGTATAGTTTCCACGGCAACGACGTCAGTTTGGAGGTACGTTTTACCGTTCTTGGAGTTTTGGGAGAACCACTTTGGAGAGTTGCGGTAAGTCTAAGTCTTTGTAGGTAAACGTGAATGATTATAATGTTCACAATACAGGAAAAATAGAACAAGCAGAAATAGAACGACAAGGATAACGAACAACAAATCAAAGAAGAATGTAGGGAGCAAAACTAATACAAAAATCC
This sequence comes from Ceratothoa steindachneri, assembly GCA_963969495.1. Classification (NCBI taxonomy): domain Eukaryota; kingdom Metazoa; phylum Arthropoda; class Malacostraca; order Isopoda; family Cymothoidae; genus Ceratothoa; species Ceratothoa steindachneri. Next base: position 72,857,086 of record OZ018326.1, on the reverse strand, counting down.
CGGAAAAGGCATGAATAGAATACTTAGAGTAATTCAGTATGCAGAAAACAACCTGAGGATTCTATATATCATCACCAATGGATAGACTGTAAAAGAGTGAAATATAGTAACATATTTCATACAATAATTGCAGACATTTTACTCATTTCCTTAGCGATGCTTTAACAAAAGGAGAATCAATGAATATCTGGTTCTATGACGTGTTAATAGTAAATCGCTGTCAAGGAAGATACGGTGGAGCGGCAAAGCGTTAAAAAATCGGGATAAAATACTAACAAGAAATAGGATTATAAGAATCCTATTTAGCACTCGAGGTCGAGATGGATCAGCAGAGATTGGTGATCGCAATAGGTACAAATATTTACCTATCCAGACATTCATGACCTTTTACCGAAGGTAACTCACCATATTTAGGGGAATCTTAAACACAAGATGCGAGGAAGTCGCTTAGCGTAAATGCTAATGGGATAGTGATGTGTATTAATATTCTGATCAACTGAACAACTACTATATTGAACCAGTACAAATCCCATGTAGCGATTATATCGATGTTTTACTCACCATCAACAGAAACCCGATACAAATATCAACTCTGAGAGAAAAACTACAATAGGGCGTTTAGTACGTGATTACACGCCGGAAAATCTATACGAGGCAAGGCTCGAAGAGATAGACGATGAAATAAAGCAGCTGAACAGATAAATATTACAAGCAGACGAGGAATTAATCCCCAAAGCCGCTAAACAAGAATTTTTACCTAAAAATGAACATAGTATACGAGAGGATTAAACCGTAAATTGGAATTAATATACCGGAGATGCATAAGAATGGGCCCTTCTCGGAATATTACTCCAAAAATATGAGAGATAAAGGAGAATCTGAAGCAAATAATACTTGAACGACAATGGCAGGGATGGGAGGAGGCATTTGAAGTGCTTGATAATGAGGCTTCCCAAAAAATGTTTTGATCAAGTATTAAGATTGAATAGATAATCTCCAATAAACTAAATGGAAATAAAAATTAAAGAAGGAAAACTTAAAATTGAGGAAGACGAGATGAAAGCACTTTTTTAAAGAGCACTGCGAAACGATATTAAAAATAAGTGAAGAAGATAATGTTGATTTCGATATAGAGTTTGAACATCGAATAATAGACGAGCTAAAGGAAATTATAGAACCACCAAGTTGAACAATGAGAAGAAAGCAATGAAGATGAGATTACTATGAAGAAGCTTCAAAGAGCCATCCATTAATTTAACAGAAAGTGTCAGGCCATACCGACCTAATCAAGAAGAACTAAACAAAGGCACCGCAATGATTACTAAAATGGATGCTAAGCGTCTTTTATGCCTGAATTAATACAGGCTATTTCCCTGATGAATGTAAAACAACAATATTGTTATTAAGAGCTAAATAGGTTAAACCACTGACGAAATAAGAAAGTTACCACCTCCTTTCACGCCTGGAGTTGCATATAAGCCTCTTCAACTGAGATTAAATAATAAACTAGAGGAATCCAATGTGATTACATAATGGAGAAGAAAGCGTGTATCAGTATAAAGGGCTGATGGCCCGAAATTGGACCTCCAGGTCGGCTTATCGCAAATTGGTTACTTTGCCCTATCAGTACTCGATATATTCAAAAGACACCAGAAACAAGCAACCCAACTTTGCTTAACTTACACTTCGCCGACGACTTGAGCCAGCTTATACAGCGTCTACAAAAGAATGCGTCCATACAAGCCCAAATAAAAGAAAAAAATAAGTAAATACGCAGCAAAATGGAAGATCCGATACAATTATAACAAATTTAAAATAATATCATTGGGTAGACAAAAACTATCAGATTTAGAAATTAGAGAGAGGAGATATACTTATACCACATAATGCAATGTACTTGGTATAATGCTTACAACTAAGGGGTGCAGGAAGCGCACCACTGATCAGATAAATATCAAATAGAAATGACAGTCAGAACTATATACAGATTTAGGAATCTCAGAGAAACACTAGAATAAAGATTTATATGGCATAAATAAGAGCAACTTTGATATTTCCACCCTGTACATTGCACTTCCTGCCCCAAATCCAAAACACTGGTACTTTAGAGATTATAAAAGAAGATCATGTACGTAATTAACGGTATACGCTGGAGAAAAAGAAAGAGACATGTAGAGCTTCATATAAAATGATGCAAATGTTAAGATAAGAAGCCATAACACTTATTGAAAACAATAAAAGAAGGTAACATCCACTTATGATTCCCAAGCTGTGCAAATCTACTGGAAGAGTAAAAGAACAACCAGAATATGCCCGAGAAAGTGATAAAGACAACTGATTTGGGAAACAATCCCGACCAGACGAACACACCGGATATAACAATTAAACCTTAAACAACTTTAACTAGCAAACATGACATGCCTACACAAAAGGCGATTCGAAATAAGAACTAAGAATAAAGTACCCAATAACGAATTATAATCAGAGCAGGTTGCCAAACCTTTAATCTTGAATAAACGAAGCTAACCTTTTCGTGAACGATTTAACTTTTATTTTAACTCTGGAAATCACTTACGGAGTAATTTAATTTCGTTAAATTTACCTTTTGTTAACTTAAGTCCATTAACCTAAAAAATAATTTAAAGTACATCCAAATCTCATTCCAGTTTCAGTGTGTAAACTTTGCTTAACCATGCCAAGTGCGCAGGAATGACAGATCGGTGCTCTCAGTTTGTGCCTGGCAGTAAGGCGGAGAGGTTCTGTGTAATGGTATTGGGAAAAAACATTAGAAAGTATATATTTAATTATAATATGAGTCTAAATTGACGTAAATATCATTTAAATTTACAGTAATTGGTTAAGGTTAAACGAAAGGCTTTTTTTTGTGACTAAGTTTTTGAAGGCTCCTAAGCCTGAGGAGTTTGGTAGTAATCTCCTTTATATCAATCCGCATAGGTTTAGACAATTAAATTATCTAGAGTTATTGGTTTAAAGTTCTAATTATAAATTTTTAAATAGACGGTATGGCAGAGCGCATGTGTTAGATTGTTTCGAAATGAGAAAAAGAAAAATTCATGTAATCCAGTGCGTTTTTCTCTTATAATAAAACAAAGTTTCAAGGAAATTTCTCTTTGTGTAGCAGAATCATAAATAACATATTTTAGATTTTGGAAGTAATCAACTAATTATGGCATATGTATAACTTAAATGTGTTAATATTTTTGATGCTGAAACTGATAGTGACACTGGAGCTCAACAGGAAGAGACTCGGAACCCATGGTCCCTTTGGATGACTAGGTTATTTCCAAATCAAGGAAAGAAGATAAGTTGTTTTTCAGCTGTCACCTGTGTCTGCCCAAGACTACCTTAATCAAGAGGCATATAAAGAAGACCCATCCAGCTAAGCTCATTCAATTTGAGGAGAATGTCAATGTAGGTTCATTTGGTGGAAAAACAGCAAAACGAATAAAGATTTTTCATTTGATTCCAGCATCAGTTTTCTGTTTTCTCCGTCTGGTGCCAGTAAAGCACGCCAGCTAAGCATTGGCAAGTCTTTTAGCAAAGCTGCTTCCTTAAGTGGCGTACACTAGGCTGCTGTAGACCAAAAGATTATGAATCTGTTCGTAGCAGACTTACTACCCTTCGTCTCAATCATCTTCTCGAACGCGTGGTACTCTACAAAGCTGAAGGGTAGTAAGTCTGCTACGAACAGATTCATAATCTTTTGGTCTACAGCAGCCTAGTGTACGCCACTTAAGGAAGCAGCTTTGCTAAAAGACTTGCCAATGCTTAGCTGGCGTGCTTTACTGGCACCAGACGGAGAAAACAGAAAACTGATGCTGGAATCAAATGAAAAATCTTTATTCGTTTTGCTGTTTTTCCACCAAATGAACCTACATTGACATTCTCCTCAAATTGAATGAGCTTAGCTGGATGGGTCTTCTTTATATGCCTCTTGATTAAGGTAGTCTTGGGCAGACACAGGTGACAGCTGAAAAACAACTTATCTTCTTTCCTTGATTTGGAAATAACCTAGTCATCCAAAGGGACCATGGGTTCCGAGTCTCTTCCTGTTGAGCTCCAGTGTCACTATCAGTTTCAGCATCAAAAATATTAACACATTTAAGTTATACATATGCCATAATTAGTTGATTACTTCCAAAATCTAAAATATGTTATTTATGATTCTGCTACACAAAGAGAAATTTCCTTGAAACTTTGTTTTATTATAAGAGAAAAACGCACTGGATTACATGAATTTTTCTTTTTCACATTTCGAAACAATCTAACACATGCGCTCTGCCATACCGTCTATTTAAAAATTTATAATTAGAACTTTAAACCAATAACTCTAGATAATTTAATTGTCTAAACCTATGCGGATTGATATAAAGGAGATTACTACCAAACTCCTCAGGCTTAGGAGCCTTCAAAAACTTAGTCACAAAAAAAAGCCTTTCGTTTAACCTTAACCAATTACTGTAAATTTAAATGATATTTACGTCAATTTAGACTCATATTATAATTAAATATATACTTTCTAATGTTTTTTCCCAATACCATTACACAGAACCTCTCCGCCTTACTGCCAGGCACAAACTGAGAGCACCGATCTGTCATTCCTGCGCACTTGGCATGGTTAAGCAAAGTTTACACACTGAAACTGGAATGAGATTTGGATGTACTTTAAATTATTTTTTAGGTTAATGGACTTAAGTTAACAAAAGGTAAATTTAACGAAATTAAATTACTCCTTAAGTGATTTCCAGAGTTAAAATAAAAGTTAAATCGTTCACGAAAAGGTTAGCTTCGTTTATTCAAGATTAAAGGTTTGGCAACCTGCTCTGATTATAATTCGTTATTGGGTACTTTATTCTTAGTTCTTATTTCGAATCGCCTTTTGTGTAGGCATGTCATGTTTGCTAGTTAAAGTTGTTTAAGGTTTAATTGTTATATCCGGTGTGTTCGTCTGGTCGGGATTGTTTCCCAAATCAGTTGTCTTTATCACTTTCTCGGGCATATTCTGGTTGTTCTTTTACTCTTCCAGTAGATTTGCACAGCTTGGGAATCATAAGTGGATGTTACCTTCTTTTATTGTTTTCAATAAGTGTTATGGCTTCTTATCTTAACATTTGCATCATTTTATATGAAGCTCTACATGTCTCTTTCTTTTTCTCCAGCGTATACCGTTAATTACGTACATTATCTTCTTTTATAATCTCTAAAGTACCAGTGTTTTGGATTTGGGGCAGGAAGTGCAATGTACAGGGTGGAAATATCAAAGTTGCTCTTATTTATGCCATATAAATCTTTATTCTAGTGTTTCTCTGAGATTCCTAAATCTTTATATAGTTCTGACTGTCATTTCTATTTGATATTTATCTGATCAGTGGTGCGCTTCCTGCACCCCTTAGTTGTAAGCATTATACCAAGTACATTGCATTATGTGGTATAAGTATATCTCCTCTCTCTAATTTCTAAATCTGATAGTTTTTGTCTACCCAATGATATTATTTTAAATTTGTTATAATTGTATCGGATCTTCCATTTTGCTGCGTATTTACTTATTTTTTTCTTTTATTTGGGCTTGTATGGACGCATTCTTTTGTAGACGCTGTATAAGCTGGCTCAAGTCGTCGGCGAAGTGTAAGTTAAGCAAAGTTGGGTTGCTTGTTTCTGGTGTCTTTTGAATATATCGAGTACTGATAGGGCAAAGTAACCAATTTGCGATAAGCCGACCTGGAGGTCCAATTTCGGGCCATCAGCCCTTTATACTGATACACGCTTTCTTCTCCATTATGTAATCACATTGGATTCCTCTAGTTTATTATTTAATCTCAGTTGAAGAGGCTTATATGCAACTCCAGGCGTGAAAGGAGGTGGTAACTTTCTTATTTCGTCAGTGGTTTAACCTATTTAGCTCTTAATAACAATATTGTTGTTTTACATTCATCAGGGAAATAGCCTGTATTAATTCAGGCATAAAAGACGCTTAGCATCCATTTTAGTAATCATTGCGGTGCCTTTGTTTAGTTCTTCTTGATTAGGTCGGTATGGCCTGACACTTTCTGTTAAATTAATGGATGGCTCTTTGAAGCTTCTTCATAGTAATCTCATCTTCATTGCTTTCTTCTCATTGTTCAACTTGGTGGTTCTATAATTTCCTTTAGCTCGTCTATTATTCGATGTTCAAACTCTATATCGAAATCAACATTATCTTCTTCACTTATTTTTAATATCGTTTCGCAGTGCTCTTTAAAAAAGTGCTTTCATCTCGTCTTCCTCAATTTTAAGTTTTCCTTCTTTAATTTTTATTTCCATTTAGTTTATTGGAGATTATCTATTCAATCTTAATACTTGATCAAAACATTTTTTGGGAAGCCTCATTATCAAGCACTTCAAATGCCTCCTCCCATCCCTGCCATTGTCGTTCAAGTATTATTTGCTTCAGATTCTCCTTTATCTCTCATATTTTTGGAGTAATATTCCGAGAAGGGCCCATTCTTATGCATCTCCGGTATATTAATTCCAATTTACGGTTTAATCCTCTCGTATACTATGTTCATTTTTAGGTAAAAATTCTTGTTTAGCGGCTTTGGGGATTAATTCCTCGTCTGCTTGTAATATTTATCTGTTCAGCTGCTTTATTTCATCGTCTATCTCTTCGAGCCTTGCCTCGTATAGATTTTCCGGCGTGTAATCACGTACTAAACGCCCTATTGTAGTTTTTCTCTCAGAGTTGATATTTGTATCGGGTTTCTGTTGATGGTGAGTAAAACATCGATATAATCGCTACATGGGATTTGTACTGGTTCAATATAGTAGTTGTTCAGTTGATCAGAATATTAATACACATCACTATCCCATTAGCATTTACGCTAAGCGACTTCCTCGCATCTTGTGTTTAAGATTCCCCTAAATATGGTGAGTTACCTTCGGTAAAAGGTCATGAATGTCTGGATAGGTAAATATTTGTACCTATTGCGATCACCAATCTCTGCTGATCCATCTCGACCTCGAGTGCTAAATAGGATTCTTATAATCCTATTTCTTGTTAGTATTTTATCCCGATTTTTTAACGCTTTGCCGCTCCACCGTATCTTCCTTGACAGCGATTTACTATTAACACGTCATAGAACCAGATATTCATTGATTCTCCTTTTGTTAAAGCATCGCTAAGGAAATGAGTAAAATGTCTGCAATTATTGTATGAAATATGTTACTATATTTCACTCTTTTACAGTCTATCCATTGGTGATGATATATAGAATCCTCAGGTTGTTTTCTGCATACTGAATTACTCTAAGTATTCTATTCATGCCTTTTCCGGGATTTTTGTATTAGTTTTGCTCCCTACATTCTTCTTTGATTTGTTGTTCGTTATCCTTGTCGTTCTATTTCTGCTTGTTCTATTTTTCCTGTATTGTGAACATTATAATCATTCACGTTTACCTACAAAGACTTAGACTTACCGCAACTCTCCAAAGTGGTTCTCCCAAAACTCCAAGAACGGTAAAACGTACCTCCAAACTGACGTCGTTGCCGTGGAAACTATACCTGGCCTAAATTCGCAGATTTCTATGTGGCAGACATAAAAAATAATACTCAGAAATATAAAATTGGATAAAAAATTATCTGTAAGATTTGTAGATGATACACTCACCAAATTTAAATCTCCTCAACATTTACCCATCTTAAATTTCTTCTAGGAATCCAGCATCATAAAATTTACCTTCGAAAATCCTACAGTTATGACCTTCCATTTCCTTAACATCTATCTTCTAATAAAATAATGGTGGCAAGTACTAGACTTATATTTACTATTTATGAAAGTTTCTCTTTCTAACATCTTTGTGTGTATATTTAACATGTGTCCAAATGTCTCCTTTCGTCAGTTGTTTTGTCTGGGCATTTATGACTTTGTTTTTCAATTTTAGTCGTTTATGTTCCTAGGGAAAGCGAGATTTGCGCCGATGTTGGGATGTATTTATAACTCCACCCATGGACATGGGAGGCGTGGGACGGCGTTTCTTTGGAGTTTAAACTGTTTCACTTTTGAAAGTTAAAAAGAGCCAAGGAGTCAAAAGATCTACTATTCCGCTTTCTGAGAAATTCTTCTCGCTGACTCAGTTTTAGTACTCTAAATTATATATTTTTATGGTGGTAAGTGCGCCTAAAGACGAGATTAGTGCCTGAGATAACAGCAATATCAAAACAGAAAATATTTTAAACTGAGGAGGATTTAAGGAAACCAATCATATTTTCAAGACGAATGGAGTGGTATTTTTTCTTTGCAAACCAACCGCAATCGACTTTATCACTCATTCACTCATCTTTCATCCCTCGCTTCGAAAAAGCAGAGCTAAAAAAGCAGAATCATTAATAAATAGTATTTTCGAGTGTAGGCGCTTTAAAAATTCAGTTGGTTTGAGGTACTAGTATACTCTCGTTCAAATCTCTTTTGTGGTTTCCTTTTTAGAATGTCCACTCAAAAGGTCGGGTGGTAATAGCGTTTCGAGTGCCCAAAAGGGTGAAAATCAAATTACAACATTGGTAAAAACCAAGCTATAATTAAACGTAAGATTACTCTAATTCTTAATCAAATGAACACAGAATTGGGGTCGAAATTCATTTCAAAGTATCATTTGCATGTAAATTGGAACATGATTGAGCCCCCTAATCCTCAGTAAATCAATTATTTAATCAAATTATGGGAATATATCGTTCGTTTAATATAGATCAGGTCGACTAATCGCTAATCGATAAGGAGCTGTCGTCTCAAATTTAATACGATCTTGAAATAAAATCGCAATTAAGCGCCGTCCCTAATCATCCACTTTCACAAGCGTATCTCAGAGACTATAATTTTCTGTATCTCCAACTTTGCCTTGCATTTCGTTCAATGGAACTTCCTAAAAGCTTAGTTTTCACATTATTTTATCCCAATTCAAAAGCTTTCAGTTTCAAATCCTCGGAAAGGAGAGGCTTCTAAATCAAGCGGTAAATTTCAAAGTCAAAATTTTTTAATAAATATATAAAAAGCTTCAGATTCAAATACCTCTTTAAAGATTCATGATTCAAAGCTCCCTTAAAATGAAGTTTCCATATCCTTAAATTTAAGCTAAAAATTGTCACAAGTGAAATAGCTATCCTGAGAAGATAGCCAAATAGTCAGAGTTAAACCTGTGTAGTCTGTGCTCTTCCTCTCGTCAGTTTTTCGACCATTACCCTACACCACGCTATCTCCTCCAATACAAGTCTAGGATTTACAAAACCAGAACTTACATTTCAGCACTTTGCCCTATCTGATTCAAAGCGATGGTGTGTTTGACAATTTAAAGGGCAGATTATGGCACGCGAGGCGTATGTCTGATCTGTAGAAGGTTCTGGATATTTGCCAAAACTTAACAGAGATTCTCTGCTTCTTTTTTTAGACCGTAGATTTGGAACTAGAGAGTAAGTTCAGAACTGCACGGTGCCTTAATGATTTTGCCTCTCAAAGGTCCTACATGTCTGAATCCGTTGACCTATCTATTGGTGCCAACTCGATCAAACTACCGTCGTATACATGTACAATCAAAAGGTTCTTAAGCACAATGAGCAAAGGTATTAGCGAGTCAGTTCTTTTCTTTGGTTCCAACCGAATTTCGGCTATGATCTTGCTCGAGTCAAAGTTAAGCCACAGTTTTATCGTAGGCATGGTGTTACGTGATCTTCAGACCTTGCGTAAAAATGGTGTCCGCCTTTCTGACAGTTTTCTACCTTCTTTTCTCCCCGAGAGATAAAGTTAAGGTGATTGTTTACTTATTGGAAGGAATCTAATTCAGTTTTGCGACTGAACTCGGTAAAATAATGTACGGAAGTGTCTACTTTTCCATCATTTCCAGTATAAAGGGGGGTATGAGGGTAACCCAAGCGCTCAGGATACCTCACTTCTTAAAACAACGACTAAGCTCCAATCGAAAGAAATCAGCTTCGTAATGGCAGGTTAACTCTACAACCCAGAGGGTCCCTCCGAGTCTGAGAAAATTATCTACCAGGCACGTCAGAGGATGATCATTATTTACAATTAAAGAAGGATGGTAATTGGAAAAGGACTTCTACTTACAATCATACCTGATAAATATCAGACTACATAAGGGCGGTGCCGGCCAAATCAATCTTAAAATCGAGATAGGAATTCAGGTTAAATAAATAAATAAAAAATTATGATTTTTAGAAGTCCATCGAGCTATAAGACGCAAGATACTATGCTGAGTTGCCTTGGTTCAAAGAAGTTTTATTGAAGTTGCGTCCAATTTAAAAGTAGCTTTTTTTGTGACTGTGAATAGAGCCAAAGTGAAATTGGCCTAAACAGGCCTAATATAGACTTACAAAGAGGTATTTTAAAATAAGTAGAAAAATGGAATCTTGGAGATAATAAATACACGTCCCCCCCCCCCATCCCCTAAAGATTATGACATTTTAATATTTGTCCCTCATCGTTCTTAAATAAAGATCACAGTTGACACTAAATGCGACCTGTGTTCAATTTTAGCCTTAAAATTAACGCTGCTTCCTCTTTCAACGAAGCAGCCATTGAGGAGATAGACCTCCTTACATCCTTATTCAATCTTCTCTGTCTTTTTGGCTCTGAATAAATTCCCTATGTCAGATAATAAGCAGGCATTACTAGAAATCAAATTAAAATCAGAGCGTGATGAAAATAAGTTCTGTTTTCCCTGAATCAAAGGCGAAAAGCTTGTAATATATCGCTATTATTCTCTTGTATTTGGCTTGGCTAGCTCTCTTTTCTTTTGAAAGTACATTTAAATACCATTTCGCTCTTTTCCACATTTTTTGTTCTCAATTTCTTAATAAATCATTTAACGTTGATAACTTCTTTTATACGAGCTCGTACCCTAATCTCATCAAAGAAGTGTACGCAAAAGATAACAAGAGGTTAGCACAAGGTAGATTCAAACTCAGATCGTGGAACTCGAACCACGCCCATTTAAAATCTCTGTTCATAGCCAAAAATAAATCAGAATCATACGGTTATTAAACGTATCCTTGGTTACCACTTGAGGTTACCGTAGATCTTTTAGGCCTACTCGTCCATGAGTTTGACCCAGTAGTAAAAAAAAATCGAAGTTTTATTTTGCTGATCTCAAAGTTATTCATCCTATTAGGTCTTTTTCTGCCATTCACAATTCGTGGTAAACTTTGAAGGGGAAGATATGGGCCTAAAAGATAAGATAAAATTTCGTGATTGGAGAATCCATCTTTAAAACGTGGAAAGCACTTCACGCCGATTTGGTCAATTGGGTGAAGGAAAATTCCCTCGTTATGCCCTCGAGGACGATGATAAGGCAGAACTCAAAATATTTTGTGATGCATGCAAATCCTATTATATTTTTTTATCTATTATCTCTTTTAAAATAATTCTAATTTTTTTTCTCCTAGTCAAAGGGGTCTCTTTCCCCTTTCCTATGGAATTAGTAAGTGTTGGTTTAGGAATTAAAGTCCCCCTGATAACTCTCGAATCCTTTTCAGTCATTTTAATCCATGGAGATACGAAAGAACTTTCCCATAAATTCCATTGAAACATTTCCTTTAATTATTTGAGTAAACACCTTAGTCAATCTAACTGACTAAATAACTGGAGACAACTCTCCTAAATAATTTAGGGCTAAGATGATATACTTTAGTTCCACGGCTTCCCTTAGGTGACCCATGGCAAAAAATACTGATCTACAAGAATTAATATTTGTTACTGAAGCGATTAAAACGCAAATTTAGACATGTTACTCCCAAAATGATTTTGAGATCCTTTTACTAGTAGATATTCAAAATATTTCGTACCTAATAGACTATACCGTAGCATTTATTTTGTGTCAAAATTTATCCTCATATTAAAAAAATACAACATCTTATATATATATATATATATATATATATATATATATATATATATATATATATATATATATATATATATATATATATATATATATATATATATGTGATAGAACGAGTTAATATTTCAACTCCTATCCCATATTATTAAAAACCACGATGCTGCCCACGTGCATCTTCGATTCGAGGCTTGGAGTCTTATCTCAGCTACCGGATGCCAATGTTTAAACAAGGAGGTTATCGTCCCCCCGTTCGCCCCCATACGCCGACCTCGCCAGATCGAGTTAGGCTTATGAACAGATAAGGCATTGTTCCCCGGCCCGGCTGTGCGTTCCCTCCAAGCTTCCACTCCATTTTCCCCCACGCCAAGGAGATGTCCTGGCTATTTATATGGAAACTTTACCACTAAGATCAGATTGGAGATCCAGATTTTCGTCGCGAAACATCACCACGACCCTCTCTCCCTTTGTGCGCCAAGGGACCTCGACCTCGAGATTCACCATCACTTGTCCAGAAGGAGGACAATATTCCTTGAGTGCCAAAGGTTCGAGCCTTTCCGACGCCAAGTCCCCAAGGCCCCCCCCCTGTTGTTTAAGGAGAACAGCATTAGAACAGCCATTGTTCGTTTTGAGCCCTTCGCCAAGAAACGGTTCTCATCCCCCCCTGTTGTTCAAGGAGAACAGCATTAGAACAGCCATTGTTCGTTTTGAGCCCTTCGCCAAGAAACGGTTCTCATCCCCCCCTGTTGTTCAAGGAGAACAGCATTAGAACAGCCATTGTTCGTTTTGAGCCCTTCGCCAAGAAACGGTTCTCACCCCCCCTGTTGTTCAAAGGAGAACAACATTAGAACAGCCATTGTTCTTGAGCCCGTAGACAAGAGACGGTTCTCATCCCCCCCTTTGTTCAGAAGAGAACAACCTAGAACAGCCATTGTTCTTCAAGCCGTTCGTCGAGAAACGGTTCTCCTTCCCAAGACGCCTCGTCAGGATCCTTTTATCCCCCCCCCCTTCGGCTGGAACTCGCCAGCGGACCGAAACTCCTTTGCGCCACCTTCCACTGCACCACTAGTGCCAAAGTTACGTAAGCCAAACTTCACCTTTGAGTATTGATCCCTTTTGTCAATTCTATCCTGTGCTTTAAATTGTTTATCGAACCATCCCATCTCTTTAACTCTATATTTGTTTTACCTTTTTTTAATCCCTTAAATCCTTGGATTAGCCCGAGTCTCCACGACCCTTTCCATTCTGTTTATGTCAATATTTTCCGTTTTTGTGTATTGTTTATAGTTATTATTAATAAAACTCTATTTTATTAATGATAGCAATATTATTATCCTTGAGCTCAGTTCCACTTCTTAAGCATATCGAAGATACATAATATCGGCCGCCAGACAGTAAACGCACTCTAAAGATAATTAAGGAAGTTCCCTCAACGAATAGTGTTATATATATGGTATCGTCGGGAGTCATTCTACGACATATATATATATATACTATTTAAATTTGGTATCAGGTGTGTAAGGTTTAACGCTATATCTTTGCAAACACTGGTCTCAGTCGAGTAAAGCATAGTGTTATTCGTTATAATAATAGAATATAGTAGTTCCCTTTTGTTTTAACGATTGCTATCCCCCTTTTTTTTAAACTTAAGAAGCTGGAGTAGCTCAAGGAACGGTTATAATAATTTGTTTGTGTTTTTTTCTGATTTTAGTCAGTGGTTATTTAGATTGAGAAACCAAGTACGAATAGGTCAGTGCCCATATTTAGGTAGGCTAATTCTATAGAGGCATAATTCTTGTTGCAAGGAATTTTAGTTGGTTGACTAGTGCGCCCTAAGTGCAAAGATGACTCAGTTTGAAATCTTTAAAGCGCAAGGAGAATCCTTGGGACTTTCCGGAAAAGAACTAATTAAGTACATAAGAGAGGAATGGATAAGACAAGTGTACCTTCACCATCAGATTAAACTAGCTCGGATTGAAGAAAAATATCAAAGAAAAGAGGTAGAAAGAGAAAGGGAAAGAGTAATCCGACAAGAGGAACGAGAAAGAGAAATACAACGAGAGGAACGAGAAAGAAAAATACAACGAGAAGAACGAGAAAGAGAAATCCAACGAGAAGAAAGAAGGAAGGATTCGCGCCCCTTCCCAGGAAAGCTGACAAAGTTTCCGAGCCCCGTAAAACCCCCAAACTTCTTTTCCCAAAACCAACAACGGGACTCCAAACCTCCCGTTAAGACTTCTCCTCCATCTCTCTTCCCGAAGCGACCAACCATATGCTTCACCTGTGGTGTAGAAAACCACATGAGCTGGAATTGCCCCCCAAATTCTAGGCTTAAAAGCTGACCAGCCCACCAAGTTCACCAGATTAATGCAACCCCGGCTCCCCCGGTGGTGCAGACCCAAGCAGAAACTTCTCCCCCTCCGTCAGGCCACCAGGTAAATTTTGTTTTTGGTAAAAGTTCATCGGGAACTTTGAAATATGAGGAGGGCAGCGTGGACAGCTGCCGAGTATTGACTCTCGTCAGGGACACAGGATGTACGTGATTCATCGTGTCCGACGAACTCCTCCCAGTGGCCTCTAACCACGAAAAATTTGCGGTGGTACATGACCAACTTGGGCGGGCGAACCGATTCCCCGTCGCTAGATGTTACCTGCAGTGTCAATATTATAATGGCTGGGCTGAAGTCATTGTAGCACCCATACAATTATGTTCCGTACTTATAGGACAGAGCCCCCAAGTAAGTTTCGACCCTGTGTTTCAGGCCGCCCTTCCTCAAGGCCGAGATAAGAAAGAAGCCCAGGAGCCCGTCCCCATCAGAACCCCGATACCGTCCGATTTCTCGGAGACCCCTAACCAGGACTTTAGGACGGCAAAAGAGGAATGTGAATCACTAACACCCTTAGGTGATAAGGCCCCAGACAAGGACATGGAGACTGTCCCTGGACCCCAAGAAAAAAAGAACCCCCAACGCGCCCATGGAGATACCTTCGTAGAACTGGACGAAGCATCGGCGCTTGAAGAGGATTGCCCCGCGGAGTCCCTTAATGTAATCCAGACAGTGTGCATCCAACCTGATGCCGATTACCCTCCTCCTTCCCTACCAGGCAAGTCTTTAGAACCCTCTGACCTGGATAGTGACGCGCAGCTGACACCACGTCCGAAGAGTCAGCTACAAGAACTAATTAAATGGAATCACCATTTACCCACCCTATTAGCTCTTTTTGAGCGACTGCGTAAAAAGGGCCTCAGCATTGGCCCCAGCAAATGCCATTTTGCTCACGAAACCACCAAATATTTGGGTTTCAAAATAGGACAAAGCAAGTTAGGTCCCCACGAGAACAAGATTAAGGCAATCGCCCACATGCCCCTCCCGATTACAAAGAAGCCATTAAGATCGTTCCTAGGATCAGCTTCTCCCTATCAGCGATTTGTTCCGAATTTCGCTGCAATTTTGGCCCCCCTATGCCCCCTTCAGGAAAAGAATTTCCCCGATCGTTTACGTTGGAATGATGTCGCTGTTTCCCATTTTAATCAGCTCAAAATTAAGTTCATTTCTGCCCCCATTTTAAAGTTGCCCAACCCGGAAAAATCTTTTGGGGTTAAGACCGACGTGATCAACGAGGGCATTGGAGGTGTACTCCTTCAATACGTGGATGACAGAACGAGTCATCCAGTTGCATATGCTAGTCGTCAATTATTACCACGCGGAAAGAGATATGCCACTAGAGAAAAGATAGCTCTATCAATTATATTATCTGGGTCATAGACAAATTCAAGCTGTACTTGATATGTAAAGAATTTCAAATAGGAACCGACCACCGTCCGTTAGCCTATATTAGGAATTTGAGACACTCAAACGGCCGCATCATGCGCTGGAGTTTACTCTTACAAGAGTATCAATTTAAAATAAATTATATCAAAGGTTCCGATAACCAGGTCGCTGACGCACTCAGTAGGAATGCGTTACCGAATAGCGTAGAATAATTGTATTCATAGGATTAGTATCTCCATGTAGGTATATTCCGTCTTGTACGACTTAATTTAAGATTCTTTTGTAATATAATTAATTAATGTATATGTCTGATTTTTGTAACGCTCAATGTCTAATTTTTTTGTATGTATATATATTTGTTCTTATTAATTTACGTATAAATTATTTTGTCCCGTATGTACTAAGTTTATATCACTTCATTGTTCCATGCCCTTTTTTTTTCTTTGATTAAGTTGTATTAAAGGTTATTTTCCCCTGTAATCTAAAGATCAAAATAATCATATGCATTGAGGTAATACTAGTTAGGTGCAGGAAGGTACGGTTGGTACAAGAAAACGAGTTCCCCACAACGGAGCTCTATCGTTGTCCCTTCTCTCTTTTTTTTTCGAAGTGACAACTTCCCCTGGAATGGAGGGGTGTGATAGAACGAGTTAATTTCAACTCCTATCCCATATTATTAAAAACCACGATGCTGCCCACGTGCATCTTCGATTCGAGGCTTGGAGTCTTATCTCAGCTACCGGATGCCAATGTTTAAACAAGGAGGTTATCGTCCCCCCGTTCGCCCCCATACGCCGACCTCGCCAGATCGAGTTAGGCTTATGAACAGATAAGGCATTGTTCCCCGGCCCGGCTGTGCGTTCCCTCCAAGCTTCCACTCCATTTTCCCCCACGCCAAGGAGATGTCCTGGCTATTTATATGGAAACTTTACCACTAAGATCAGATTGGAGATCCAGATTTTCGTCGCGAAACATCACCACGACCCTCTCTCCCTTTGTGCGCCAAGGGACCTCGACCTCGAGATTCACCATCACTTGTCCAGAAGGAGGACAATATTCCTTGAGTGCCAAAGGTTCGAGCCTTTCCGACGCCAAGTCCCCAAGGCCCCCCCCTGTTGTTCAAGGAGAACAGCATTAGAACAGCCATTGTTCGTTTTGAGCCCATTCCCAAGAAACGGTTCTCATCCCCCCCCCCTGTTGTTCAAAGAGAACAGCATTAGAACAGCCATTGTTCGTTTTGAGCCCTTCGCCAAGAAACGGTTCTCATCCCCCCCTGTTGTTCAAGGAGAACAGCATTAGAACAGCCATTGTTCGTTTTGAGCCCTTCGCCAAGAAACGGTTCTCACCCCCCCTGTTGTTCAAAGGAGAACAACATTAGAACAGCCATTGTTCTTGAGCCCGTAGACAAGAGACGGTTCTCATCCCCCCCTTTGTTCAGAAGAGAACAACCTAGAACAGCCATTGTTCTTCAAGCCGTTCGTCGAGAAACGGTTCTCCTTCCCAAGACGCCTCGTCAGGATCCTTTTATCCCCCCCCCCCTTCGGCTGGAACTCGCCAGCGGACCGAAACTCCTTTGCGCCACCTTCCACTGCACCACTAGTGCCAAAGTTATGTAAGCCAAACTTCACCTTTGAGTATTGATCCCTTTTGTCAATTCTATCCTGTGCTTTAAATTGTTTATAGAACCATCCCATCTCTTTAACTCTATATTTGTTTTACCTTTTTTTAATCCCTTAAATCCTTGGATTAGCCCGAGTCTCCACGACCCTTTCCATTCTGTTTATGTCAATATTTTCCGTTTTTGTGTATTGTTTATAGTTATTATTAATAAAACTCTATTTTATTAATGATAGCAATATTATTATTCTTGAGCTCAGTTCCACTTCTTAAGCATATCGAAGATACATAATATCGGCCGCCAGACAGTAAACGCACTCTAAAGATAATTAAGGAAGTTCCCTCAACGAATAGTGTTATATATATGGTATCGTCGGGAGTCATTCTACGACAATATATATATATATATATATATATATATATATATATATATATATATATATATATATATATA
This sequence comes from Ceratothoa steindachneri, assembly GCA_963969495.1. NCBI lineage: Eukaryota > Metazoa > Arthropoda > Malacostraca > Isopoda > Cymothoidae > Ceratothoa > Ceratothoa steindachneri. The sequence continues at coordinate 72,839,345 of OZ018326.1, read as the reverse complement.
TCTGTGACCGATGTAAAAGGCCACTTAGAGCGACCTTGAAAGCCAACATAGGTCACCATTCGGGGTAACTTGACCCAGGAAGTAACATAGGCTACTCAGATTTTGCAAAAGTGGCGCCACCTAGTTGTTAAGCTAGGTTCAAATTTTACCCTTTCAAGTATTTTTAGACAAGTAACTAGGGCTATGAGTTGCAATTAAAACATCAGCATTGCCCGTGGAAAAAATAAGGTTTGTCATACCAATTATGCGACTCCAATGTTTTTTTAAAAAAAAGCGATAATACCTATTATCAGCGTGTCCAAAACTCGGATAATTTATATATTTATTTAAAATTCCTGCCCATCTGCATGAGGTAAGCTCTAAAGTATGTGGCTGCCACCTGCATACTTACGTTTGTCTGCCCGCCCACCTGCTTGCTCGCCCTGCCGCCCTACTGTAATGTAAAAATCGTTATCTGTTAGTCTTTTATGATACAATACTTCATTACTCAAAATTAAAAAAACATATTTTATACCTACCAACTTTTAATTGAGTAATTTAACTCAAGCAGAGAATTTAATTTGTTCAAGATAGTTTTATACGCCTGAAAAACGTCGGTATCTTTGCTAGTCCCCATTAATTTTGCTTTCAAACTGTAATAGATTTCGTTAATGCAGTTGCAGTCATTAATCGGTCAAAGTAATTTTCTCGACAACAATTATATACAGAAGGTTATCACTGTTTCCTCCTTCCATTATGAATTTCAATTTGTTTTTAGAAAACTACTATACTATCAAAAGCTAAGAATACAGTCGTAGAATTGCTCATAGTCCGGTCCAATAATTATTCTAGTCCTTGATCTGGACACACCGCTTTTGTTTAAGTCGATGGTATTGACACCCTATTACTCAATCTATATATATATATATGAAGAATTAAACCACATTCTCCGAAGACAATTTAATTCAGAACAGTTTCGGTGTATCTCACACCCTTTTTCAACTGACACTGGGCAGAAAATATAAGAGAAAAGCATAGCACAAGATCCCCTCTTTTTCCCCCCAATCCCCTACTTGTGGCTAATCTGGGGGAGGGGGGGTAGGCCTAAACATATTGAAGGGCTGAAATTTTAATATTTTATTTATTTGCGATCTTATTACAGGATTAAAAGGAAATTGACCCTCAGATAGATTTAAATTAGGAACTGACGATATCAAGCTCGATTCTACGATTCTTCTCTTAACATAGTTAGCCGATTTAAATAACATTTTACTTTCATTGAAATCGATCGTATAATTCTTGTCTCTAACATGGCAGAATATTCCACTACTTTCGCTGCCCACTCTAATATCTCTTCTTTGTTCGTACAATCTCTTGTCTAGATTTCTCCCCGTTTCCCCTATATAAACTTTATGGCAATCGTTGCATGGTACTGCAACCCAAAGAACATCATAACATAGGAGTATATGCAGTACCATGCAACGATTGCCATAAAATGGAAATAAGGGCTTCAGAGCAAGAGATACTATCGATCATTTTTAGAGCGACAGCGTCTGGGAATCGGGTAGCGCAGTCTATCAATGTTAGTACATGCGTATGACCTTCGGCGGAAGTGGGGTGAATTGTTCCGATGAGGTCGATGGCAACTCTCGAGAAGGGCTCTAAAATAACTCGGGTTCTTTGCACAAGAGCTGGGGCTATTCGACCTTTTGCGTTGGTTTTCTGGCACAAATCGCACGTTTTGCAGAATTCTGCTATATCTTTGGCTGCACCGGGCCAAAAAAAACAATCTAAATACTCGCTGAGAAGTCTTGTTATGACCGAAATGACCGGCCATGGGACTTTCATGTGCTACTCGCAGTATTTGGCCTACATGTGTGCGCGGAATACACATGACCTTGGAAGGTGGGTCAGACTCATCTCGCGAGATGCGAAACAAAAGGGAGTCGTTAATGACGTACCTTATGGGACGGTTCCCTCGAACGATCATCACTTCGTTCTTTCGGGCCTTTTCCAAAAGGGATTGAAGTAAAGGGCAGCTCTGCTGAGCTTTGAGGAATTGTGCATTACTCGTTGAAACCTCTAAAGGGGCTTCTGGGGTGAGAAGGCGCGTTGAGGGAGAGGCCTCGCGGCTAGCTTGCGCTCGAGGGGACAGCTTGAGTCACTTCACTCGAGGAGAGTAGTGCGCTCTGGCCAATGAGTACCGATCCAAATTTGATGGGGGCTGCCACTACGTCGGCCCAACCAGTGAAATATTTACACTGTACATGGCAGAGGATTACCGGGAATCTATTTTCTCGACTCAAGAAGTCGTGTACAATTGCGTACTTCTTATGTTGTTGGTCGACTAGGGAGAGCAATTTGTCTGACACGACAATGCATGTGCACCCTGTGTCTCTGACGAAGTTGGACACTTTACAGCCATTGATCGAGCCGTTTTCGAAATTTAGTCCTCCGGGGGAACTCTTGTTGAACATGAAGTTCACTTGAAATTTCTCTGGGGATGGAGACGAGGGGGATGACGTAAGCGCGGCCGGCTGTTCCGGGGAAAGGGTAGCGGTTACGTGGTGGACTTGCTGGCTCCGGGTGGGACGTAGGCTGGAATTCTGTACACATTAGGACTTATAATGGCCGGGGGAACCGCAGGAGTAGCATATAACCTGCTTATTCTGGTGCTAGTTATTGTAGGGGGTATTGAAGCATGGGGGTTTTCTGTCTTCGTGGGCTACAAAAGGCTTATTCTTTGGCCTGAAGGGGGCTTGGTCCTTATCAATGGAGGGGGTGTCCTTTGTTGGGACTTCCATTGGCTAAATTTATTCATCGGGGACGGGGGACTATTCTTCTGGGTATCCTGTGGGTATAGGCGATGATTTGTCGCATGGAGATTAGCTTCCTCGAAGCATTCTTGAAAGGTAGACTCTCGGTGGTCTTGCACGAATGCTCAGATCTCCTGGGGGAGGGTGGACAATAGCTGGTCTTTTAACATAAAGTCAATCAGGGCCTCATACTCCGATTGGACTTTGGAGGATTCTAGCCAGAACTGGAGGTTTCGCTTCAGGATACATCCAAAATGTCGGTAAGTTTGACCGGGCTGGATTTTAGCCGATCTAAACTTAGCGCGGTAGAACTGAGGGTTCAAGTTGAAGGCGAAGAGCAATTCGGCCTTTAAGGTGCTGTAGTCTATTGTGGCTTCATGTGATAATGAGATGAAAATTTCTCTTAAGCGCGGACTAAACAATAGGAGCAATCTACTGACTCCTTCGTATTATATGGCCCATCCGTTTACCTCGAAGATCTTTTCAAAATGTGTTGAGTATGAGCACAAATCTTCTTCGTCTTTATATTGGGGAAGTTTCATAGCAGGAGCCTGGGGTTGATGATCACGGGATCCAACAAAACTGTCTTCAACTTGGTCTCTGCTTAATTCTCTTTCATGTTGTCAAATCCTTTCTCTTTTTTTAAATTCGAACTCTTCTTTTCTTGTCCTTCTTTTCTAACCCTTCTTTTCTTACTTCCATTTCACGTGCTCTTTCCTCTCGCTGTTCGCTTTGGACGAATTCCTTTAGTTCCTGTCCTGTGAGAACGAGAGCTTGTCCTTGCTTGACGAAAACTTCGAACGATTGTGAAGCCATTGCTGCTCTTGCTGACGCAAATCGTGACTCACGAAAGAACTTACGCACCTGGTGAGAGAATTAGAAGCTGCGATTGTTCTTATCCGATACAATCTAATAACCAACCCCCAAAATAACGAATATTTTCCTAGCTTTGTTTTTGCTATCTGGAAAGGATTATTAATGGTTATTATTCATATTCCTTCGGGGAATAACCTATAATTATTAAAATTTAGGTTAGTATATTTGGGCTTCCTTGGACGTTGGCAGGTTTTAGGCTATATGAGTTCGCTTTCTCAAAAATTTGACCCCTTAAAGCTGACACCACTTTTATAATGTCATAGAATTGCTCATAGTTCGGTACAATAATTATTCTAGTCCTTGATCTGGACACACCGCTTTTGTTTAAGTCGATGGTATTGAGACCCTATGACTCAATCTACGATCATTATATATATATATATATATATATATATATATATATATATATATATATATATACATATATATACATATATATATATATATATATATATATATATATATATATATATATATATATATATATATATATATATATATATATATATATATATATATATATATATATATATATATATAGGTTTTAATTCCTAGCTGAACGTGCGAAGGCTGGTTAGAGGCGAGTTGTGCCACGGCCAGGATTCTCACTATAAAAGTCCCATTTGTTACTGGGGGGAGGTTTGTGATTGTTAAATTCTAAGAGGGCATAATACAGGTTGAATAAATTAGCTGAAGGGATTCTTAATTAAAGTCTTGCCAATGGTATGTCAAAAAGGAGGACCACTAAATAAACACACGAACAAAAATAAACTTTACTTTACAACAAAATAATAATTAGTAGCAATAGTTAAACGGGCATTTAGGTAAATAAGGATTAAATATTAAACACGGATTAGTCTGGGTTGACAGCAATTATAAATAATAATATCAGGGAATGACTCACTTGAATCTCCTTAAAAAAAAAGTAGGATAACACTGACGTCAATCACCTAGATTTATAATGACTCAATGGGAGTATCAATCACTGAAATTAAATAGGTAATTTAAGAATAGATGGACACTGGGTTTACAGATTACCATTAATTGTGATGGATTGGAGAGACGACTACTCAGGTCCAGATGGGGTGGTTCGGGTGGAGTTAACACGAGTTTTGGGGGAGAGGGGGGATAGGACGACGGGTTCGGGGCTGCTGACTGCAGTTCCGGTTAGCTCACTCCTAACTGGATGTGACACTAACAAATAGTTACTTCCAGTAACTATTTGGATGTTCCTTTTTCTTTCTCAAGTTACGTTGAGCAACAGAGCGTATTATTCTAGTCACATACTCTGCGGGGCGAGATTTGCCTCAGGAACTCTTTGAGACAGCGACCAGGTTGACTCAGCGGGCGCAGATTGGAAGTCGATACGTTACGGCAACGACACTCGTTCAATGTGAGGATTACGCGGGTAGGTCTGGAACACTTCTGCTGAGGGATGAACGGCGTTGCCATTTATACCGCGGACTGTGTGAAATCGAGAGAGAGAGATTCACCTATACAACAATTCGCTTATCGCGGCGTCTTCTGGACAATCTCCTTGGTATCATAAAGAAGGCAAATAGAATTTAAGCTTCTCTGCGAGATAAGCCTTCTTCCGTCAGACTTCCTGTCGCCTGTTGGGGAAGGGAGGTTGGCACGAATAACGACTTAGGTCAGGGGCAAGCACCTTGGAATTGATTCGACCATTAATAACCCTTAGAAACCGAAAATTTTGGGTAACCTTAACTTCCTTTTACACCAACAAAATAATTCTTGATAATTATTTTGTCTGTAAGAAATTCTCTTTTGCATTTCACTCCCCAAAAATCACTAATTTCACAAAGGCTTGGATGAATTTTGTCAAAATATTCAAAGATATTTGAATAGACTTCACAGGGCATATGTTCGTCAAGACTGTCAATGATCAAACAGTCAAAATTTACTGTTTAATCTTTAGATGACCCAACGTGAGAGCTGTACACATTGAAATTGTGCCGGATATATGTATCTAATTCCTAGTTTTTCAAAGACTCCTAGATTTTCAAACCTGTACGGAATCCGAAGTCTTTTTGTTTGATAAATTCCAATCCGACATTACGATTCCGATCACCTCGGTATGGCTTAACCGTTCTTATGAGCGGTTGATCCGAGTGATCAAATTTTGCTTGCATACAACAATGAGCCGTTCATATTTAGACAATTTTGTTTTTTTTCACTGTAATCTCTTCCATTCAAAACGTCATTAATGGGCGTCCCGTCCCTTATCGCTTTTCCGAAAATGGAATACCCCTCTTACTCCTAATCCCTTCTTCCTTCTAACTGCAATTGTAGTTTCAAAATTTCGGAAAATGATGATTTCACGTGTTACCCTGACGTGGATCTGTACAAGGAACTTATCAAATCCTTCCAGTGACTGAGAAAAGTTGGAAGCATTTAGAACTTTTGCACATTTAGTAGCTTCTAAGTTTGAGGAAACACATTTGAAATTGCTTTTAAAACGCATGAACGAATCGTTTGTAGGTAAGGATGTCATTTTTATTCCAAACCCTACGAAAACGCCGGCGTTTTGGCAAATGGGAAGATTTGCAAAACTTGTTCCTGGAGAGGATAATTAGGTCTGAACAGTAAGATTGGTAAGATAAAATGGACATATGCTTTAATATATTATTCAACACTTATATCTTCTAATGCTCTCGACCACCCGGTTTGGATTTAAATATACGAGCCATTGCCCTGTGAATTCCGACAACGACCATGATTCTGAAATTTCTGATGAGGGCTCTGTTCTTGAACGACTTACCACTCTTGAAGAAATTTTACATTCCTTCGCGTATCCAAATGAAGCAGCCGCCCTTTATGCCTGAGAGAGGCTACTAAATTTCGCTGCCTAGCTTTAAACCTTAATTTTAAGTTAAAACATTTAAGCTTTAAACATTTTCATTATTTAAAGCTCTTCTGTTGCGTAATGTTGTTATAATTATATTTTATGCTGATAGACTTTCTACCTTTCCTCTTCAGTTTTACGCTCATTTCATATGTCTTTCCTCTTTGTATTCGATTGAACACGTACCTAAATGTCTTTCTTCATCTTGTATTTGTGTTGTGCATTTATGGCCTTTTTTAATTTTGATCGCTTTGGTCTTTTATACTCCTATGACTATGAAAAGAGAAACTTGTGGCGATGATGGGTGTATATACACCCAATGCCTTTGAGTGTGCAATTCGTGGGGCGGCGTTTTCTTGAGTTCAATCTGTGTTTTCTTTGAAGATAAAAACGCACCAAGGAATCAAACGGTCTAATCTTCCGCTTTCTAAGAAATTCCACTCGCTGCCGACGTTCGGCTTTGGTCCGATTAGTATTTGTTATGGTAGAAGTTCGGCTATATGCGAGGTGTGTGCCTAAAAGGGTAGTGTAATCAAAGCGAAAAAAGTGAATATTCATATTCCTTATTCCGAAGTAATTGTTTCAAATGTTTCTTCCTTCTAACTGTACAAATCATAACTAATAATGACTTGATGATTCTAATCCTATTTACTAGTTATCTGGAGAGGCTTTAATGTTTTCCAAACCAACCACAATTGGCTATCTTTCTCTATCACTTATCGGTTCTCTCGTCAATTTAGAGAAGCAGAGCTAAAACAAGATTAACACTTGAATTTTCAGAAAAGTCACTAAGAAAAGAGTATATATTAATTATGACTCTTACTCTCTGAAAAATATAAACTTTTACTAATCGAAGCCCACAGCTATTTTGCTCACAGGAACTGCTCGACCGGGTTGCTACTCAATAAACATTAAAAGTATTCGGAAAAACCTGATTAATAATGATTTATACGAATTTATAGCCAAATAAACTATTGCAAAAGATATTGATACCCTCTATAATAACATTGAAAAAGCACCAACAAAAAACTATTTCCATCTGTAATTTGAAACTAAAATTAAAAATGAATCCCACGAATCTTGGCAAAGAAGTATTTTGAAACAGCACTTGAAAACCAATACATCATTGTGTGCTCGTGTGAGTAAGGCAAATGCTTCCAATAGGCACCTAGAAAATTCTCGGTGCAGTTATGACGGTGCGTGCTGTCTTAATCGCTACTTCAAATGTGGATGACGAAAAGAATAAAAGATTTCTGACAAGTGAATTTGGCAAGTCTTTCCTCGTGACTCAGTGGTAACGTTAGCATTTCATTATGCGAGGTCGCTAGCACGAATCCAGAGAAAGGCTCATTTTTCATCTTTGGCGAAAAGCTCTTTTATACCTTATTGAGTTTCCTATTGCATATATGAAATTGTTGTTTGTTTATAATTTTCGCTTGGATTTGAACTCTTCATATTTGTCTGGAAGGAGAGACTGAAGGCAAAAATCCCATCGTGTTTCGTTACAAACCGGTATAGAAACATTACTGCCCTCCTCTCCCGTTCCCTTCCAACAAGGAGGGTCTCAGAATCCAATAAATGTCATTTTAGAACAGATTGTAGGCGGTGGGCATTTCGCGTGTCCAGCCCGTGGACCTCGCCGCTCGTCCGGGGAAGGAAGAGGAGGCTGCGGTGGTCTGCAGACCTCATTATGGAGCGTCAGTATCTCACGTCTGCTATGAAGTGACGTGAGACGCAGTCGGCCGAGGGCATCCTCGTAGCTGATGTATTCAGCGCCGAAAATGATCCGGAGACAGCGCTTTTGCATGCGTTTTATTTGCATGTGCTGCGCCTCCGTCAGTCGGGGTGCCAAACTAGCGCCGCATATTCCAGTGCGGTCCTCACGCAACATTGGTTCAGGGTAACGAGGGTTGCCGTAGAAAAGTGGAACTTTTTAGCTCTTAGAAGAATAAATATCATCGGTTTGCTTTTGATGTTATTTCAGCAACGTGCGTTTTCCCATTCAATTCGTCATTAATGTGCACTCTTAGTAGTTTTCATTGGTGAACTACAGGTATAGGTTTACCGTCGAGTGTCAGATCTGGAAGCACGAGTGGACGCTTCGCTGGGATCACGTAGAGTGCTTCACATTTCAATGGACTTGTTTCCATATGTTTTTCCTCGCATTGAAATGATAGGGAGTTCAGATTTTCGTTAATCTTTGTGTAGTCAATTTCGTGACGAATGTTTAGGATGTAGGCATGGATAGCTCATCTACGAATTTAGCTCTACGCTCCATTTCCCCACACATGATATTGACCAGTGCCAGAAAGATAATTGTTCCTGCACGAGTGCCTTGTGGCACTCCGCAGGTAATAGGGGCGTAGGGCGAAAGAGCATCTTGGTATTTAACGAGGTGGAGACGACCAGTGAATAAGCTGGATACGAAGGGGATGACCGATGGGCGACATCCCAGTGCATTGAGGTCAAACGCCAAACGGTTGATATGTTGAGGTTTACATAAACGAGATCGATCTCTGAGCTCTTCTCCATTCTTCAGCCTCTCTGCGACTCTATAGACGGTAATCTGGCAGCCGTTGAGCCGCTTGGCGAAGTCTGACTTGTTGTGGCTCGCGCGCAGAAGAGCAGAGATCTCAATTCTCTTTATTTACACCTCGACACACCTGCACACAATGTAAAAATACGTTTTAGTAACACGTGCTGTAAAAGTAGAAGTTTAAGGTTGTTTGATGTAACTCTTTCCTTCACACATGTAAACTTCTCAAAAGATAAAAAATAGAGTATAACAGAACTTTTGCAAAACCCGGGACAAATTCACTGCAGAACTCATTATCGTTGGTTTTTGTTTTAAATGAAAAGAAAATTCATCTTCATCCCAAATCGATCTGCAAAGTTTCCTTGAGTTCTACCCCAAAATCCCTAACCCTTCCTCACTTCCTCAAATTCCCTTTCTCGAGCATCGACCCTACGTAACTTGGTTGTATATCTTCGTGAACTAAACAGGAGCCAATAACTGTCGACAAGATACTGGCGTCGATCTCCCCTCCCAGTTCATTAATGGGGAGCGAACGGTGTAAAATTGGAGACCGGCTGAACGGGCTTCTAATTAACACATACGCCTTCAGTTGGACATAAGAAAAAAATTACAGGAGAAAAAAAAAGTACCACAGAAGGCCGCAATTTGGCACCTTCTAACTAATAAATGACCCAGTGCCAAATTATTGAGATTGAGTTTTATTACATCTTTTTTCCCCAAAAAGCGAAAATACACTTAGTTTAGGCCTACGTTATGAACGAAACACCACTGAAGGAATGAAAATAAATGAGATTATGAGAAAGAACGAAGAATTGTGTATTTTGCTTAATTTATTCGAAGATAGAACATGATTTAGTGATAGGAGAAGATTATCTGAAGCGACAAGGGTATATTGCTTACGAGTTAAGAGGAAAATAGCCAAATAATGAAAATAAACCCTTAGAAACCACATTTCAGCTAAAGGAAATAGGAAAATGGAAAAGACAGATAAACTCAAGACACTCGAATTAAAATGGAACAAGAAAATGCAGTTCAAAACCCGATTGAGCAATAGTAAACAATTGCGCCCGCATTCAATGTACGGGACGACCTTTCAAAACTTCAAGTAAACTAGAAATTAGCACAGTGCAGATGCATGAGCTTGCAAAAGAAAAAGTAAACAGAAAATTGAAAACATAATGAATAAAAATATTGATGCGGAAGGCTTCTAAACTAAAAAAAACACCTCCAAAAATAAACATGTGCACAAAAATATAGGAAGCAGAATCTTCGGAGTTGAGATAGAGGGGAAAAGAATCAGTAAACTTAATTTGAAATATTTTCTTTTGTGATAAAAATATAAAAAACAAACAAACACACAAAATCAACATTGCGGACTGTAACCATTTCACTAAACTGGGATAATTGTTTCCTCTTTTCTGTAGGACATTTTTTCGTTGGGTGCGGTCTAAAATCCCATTCACTCTTTGGGGTATGGTCTGCAGCAGAATATAGGTTAGGTCTACAAAAAGGTTTACCTACAATTATTTATTTACAGCTATAATATACTGATACAACTATTCATTTACTTTGAGCCATATTTGTATTTTAAATGAATCAACTTATGTTAAATTGCTGATTCCTTTATTTAGTTAGTTAGTTTTTATCGGATTAGAAGTTTATATCTTTGAACTCAGCGTAATGAATAAAAAAATAGAATAAAAAGTTACTTATCATAAACATATACAAAGCGAAGTTAAAACCTTTTCTAAGTGTAATAAATATCATTAACCCAAATGACGTGCACGAGTAATGAGTGAACGAAAGATTAGCGATTTTTTTTTCCTGTCGAACACCATCATTCAACAGACGCTGCAGAGGATGAGGCGACAAAACCTCTTTCAATAACACGTCATCTTGCTAAATCCACGACCACCTCTCCTCAGTAAAAACCATCAAATAGCCTGTATTAGTTCAGCTGCTCCCTTTTATCTCCTTACTGAAGCGAGGCATAGAGGAGAAAATGAGCCCAGTCAGGACAAAAAATGATGTCCTTTCTTCTATTACGAAAGGTTCACTATTTGTTGGGGTTTATAATAAAGTACTAGTGCTCTGTCTTTAGCCCCCTTTCCAACGAAGATCGGCTCATAATAGTCACGGGATGGCCAGTGATTGTGATTCTGATTTTTATGTGAATTGCTTTATCCGGTTGGAGGAATTATTTAACGATTGAAAAAGGATGAGTTGCGCAATTAACTAACTAACGACAACACTAAGTGTCGACTGCAATTATACACGGAACAGAAAAGAATTCGCCTCAGTATTCAGCCTTAACAAAATGTTTTCGGACATCTTTGAAAATTTAGGATAATAGATAAATGCAAAGGCGTATTTTTTTATTTACATATCCATATGAATAAAACAGTGAAATAAGGCGAAATAAATAAGAATATATATGCTCTAAACAATCAACAAGAATTAACAAAACAAAAACATAAGACATGAAGCTCTGTGAAAATTTCAACAACACCAAACTGATGCAGGAAGCTTAGTAGCGTGTTCAGTGCCCCTTATCAGTAATGAGAGCAATTATTCTTCGAGGTATCCTATCAATGAAGGTGCAACACCTGAGGGGTGTGATACTGGCTAACTCCTCGGTGCAATTGCCCATTGGAGGCTGACTGACTGAAGGCGTTTTCAGATCCTTCCATGGGGTTTCCAGTGGATTACTATCCAGAGACTGGAATGGCCACTCCATCACCGTAATATTGTTTTCCTTGAACCACTTGTATGGTGGACGCAGACTTGTGACATGGGGAATTGTCGAGCAGGAAAATAACATTCCGAAATTTTTGGAGAGGAATTAACTAAGTACAGCATAATATTTCTCAAGACAGCTCGATACTTCTCTAAATTCATCGTGCGATTAAAAACGGTGAGACGACCCATCCTTGAACTTGACATGCAGCTCCATACAATTACAGAGCGGCCACCATGCTTTACTGAACTTGACATGTAGCTCCATACAATTACAGAGCGGTCACCATGCTTTACTGAACTTGACATGTAGCTCCATACAATTACAGAGCGGCCACCATGCTTTACTGAACTTGACATGTAGCTCCATACAATTACAAAGCGGCCACCATGCTTTACTGAACTTTATATGTAGCCCCATACAATTACAGAGCGGCCACCATGCTTTACTCTTGTCACTGTGCTCTCTCGATTCTAGTGCTCACCTGGCCTCCTGTAAACATTGACATTGGACTCGTCAGACAAAAACACACGACTTCACTGACGCATGGTTCTCCAGTTGCGGTGAACAGGTACCCAAGCGTCTTGACTAGGGTTGAAAACCGGTTCTCAGAAACTGGGTTTTACCCAGTTTTAAATTTTTTCTTTAGAACAGAGAACAGCATTTCCAGAACCGGTTCTGAAATTTTGTTTTGAAAATTTTAATTTGATCTGACCATACTAGGTATAGTGGTAACAAATAGCCATTATATTTATTTTCTAATGCAATGGATAATTTTTGCCTTTATACTTGGCCAATCCTTGTCCGGATTTGCGTATAACTGTTTTATACGATTCTAATTGGTCGATTATTTATTCTAAACCAATAATAACTCAGGATTCCAATTATATGCTTAAATGAGTCGTAGAAAGTTATTATGTTTTGTTTTACTCATAAAAATTAAAAATAATAATATGACAACGTATATGATAAAGTGAGAGTTAATCATTAATTATTTTAAGAATTTTGTAGTCAAATCATACAAATTCCTAATACACGGAAGAAACAGTCTTACTAACTTAAGTTGCAGCGCTGAAGACTAATTGTGGCGTAAACGTAAATAAACCTTTCCTAGGCTCTAACTTTTGAGTTGAAGCGCGGAGCGGAAAACGAATGGAGGCGTTAACGTAAACAAACCTTTTCCAAACTTGAACTCTACTGACTGGTGCCGGACAACCTCAATCCTTACTGCTTCTTCCACACCTTGATGAACCTTTGAGAAAATCAGGACTTCCTAGCCAACCTCAAGATCTGCCACAACGATGCAACCACACGAACAGCCCTCTTTCATCTGACTGCCGGCGAACCGGCTTGGTTCCTCCCTTCTCAGCTGAACCAGAGAGCTCATTGCAGCGCTGCCAAATTTCAACGTTCTTTGCAGTGCTTCCCTATAACTACACGCCTTCTTGATCTTAAGATCCTTACTCAGGCGCTAATACTAAATCTATTGATTTATTACTAACTTAAGAATAACATTTAACAGCTTAATTAAAAATAAGAGAAAATTAATGGATGCTTAAGTGACTTATTCTTCCATCGAGAGAGGAGGTCTCCTTACTCTCTAGGGATATCGCCTTTGAACGTCGTCTGCATCGTCCCCTTTTGTTCCTCCTCATTTCTTTGTACACTTTCATGTAGACGGACTGCTCTACGCACATGAAGAACATGTCATAGCATATCATCTATTGACACATTATTCTCAAAGTTAATTCCTGTAATTACTCCTTTTTGACAATGAGACGTACAACGAGCAAGCGCCAGTTTCACCCAAACTTCCTCCCCCTGTCTTACAGTCGAGACCTCAACTTCTCCATCCTTAGGTGGCATTTCTGCAAGGTGTCTCCAATCGTATCGGAATACTGATTTCTGGGACACTGATTGTTCATCTTGTTAAGACCTAGGGGACATGTTGTACCAAAAAATGGCCTCCAAAGGGCTAATACCCCCTTGTTCTGCCTCTCTACTATCTCATTGTCACCTGGTCGATATGCTGCTCTGAAAACCGATTAATATTCCACTTTCTGAGAAGCCTTTCCAGTGACTCTGACTGGAAAACTGCAGCATTGTCCATCAAAACCTCATCTACTAGACTCCTCTCTAAAACAAATTATTCACTACTGAAATTATAAACTCAGCAGATTTCCTCTTAACTTCCTTCCAGACGAAATTTCTTCCCTGTCTACAATCTAGAATGGACAAATATGACACCTGTCTATAGTGGGCGACATCTACGGCTAGCCTCTTCCAATTCTTCCGTACCTCAAGCTATCCCCTATGATGCACCATAGATGCAGAATCAATCGTTTGGCACCTCAAACATCCTCTCACCACAGCTGCACCGCACTTCTGATTACCGTGTGATTTATCTTCCTGGCTAAAACAATGAACATTCCACTCCTTCATGGTGCATGTCAGTAATCTCTTTCAGGCCAACTGCTCCTCATATGATCTTTCTCTTTGGTTCCCAGTCACCGTTTCTTCACTCTAGTTAGCACCAGTTTTATTTTTCAATATTGGGAAATGGTGACTGCTATCCTTAGGTTAAACTACTCACCCAGATTTTTCAAAATGCTAAAGTGTCTCTTGATTATCATTTCTGAAGCCACTTTCGTTCGAATTCTCTTCTCCTCTGTAAGAACAACTTTCACCCATAAATACACCGTTGCGGAATCCGGCATCAGGTTAATCTCTCTTAAGCCTCATCTCAATGATAAATTAACCCCTTTCAAATTTGCCTCCAACTCTGATGCATTTATATGATTATAATCACTTTCCTGTCTTTGCCAAGCAGCATCCTCTACTGCGCATCCGTCAATCTCAAGCAACACCCTTAAAGAGCGATACTACTGGCATCGTACTCTTGACTTCTTCCAATACTTCTTCTACATACGCATTGTGTCCTCTCTCCCAAAGTCATTCCACCTTGTTCCTTCCGCTCTTCTTTTAATAAATATACAAGCAACTCGCAGGCATCCAGTCAAGGGGTATTGCCCGACCAACTGGCCACATACAAAGAACAACTCTTTCCTTGTAAGATTTTCCATTATGCATAGTAGCTCATTTCCCCTAAAAAACAAGAGCTCACGTTGCTGATTCCTTTCAAGCTTACAGAAAGTCAAAGTACTGATACTCAATCCAGAGAATCTGGCGGCTTTGTCACCTGACGAAGCCTACTTAGATGGTTAACTATTTATTTAGCAGGCAATTGTAACTCATTCACTAAGATGTCATCAATGTATGAGCTTGTAGCCAGCTGTATCCTTTCTGACTTAGCTTGAACCGTTTCAGTATTTTTTGCCATGACGCGCGGCGCACAGTTTAACTCAAAGCCCAATCACGTCAAGCAAAACGTTTGGCCTTCATACTTGACTAGTTGATAATTTCTTAATTCATTTGCAACATTTATTTAAAGATAAGCGGATTTAAGATCAACAAGAGTCACGTCTTCTTACGGTCACGCATAACCTTACTGCACACATCAGTTACCTCATCTCGAGTGTGACTCTTTCTTTACATATGAATTCAATTCTCGATAATCCAAAGCAGGAGGTACTTTTCTCTTAGTCGGCTGCTCAACTTCCATTAGTGGCAGAAGCCTACTTTCAACCTCCCTCTTCCAAGATATAAGGATGCTTTCATCTACCAGCGCGCTACCTCTTTTTCAAACTCATTTCTTTTCCTCTGAGTCAACTGTTTGTCGTAACAAGATATTGAGTTCTTTAATCCTTTGGCTGCTAATCAGCCATAAATGGATAGAATCTAGAATAACGGTTTACTTCGAATCGGCGATATATGGATTTGATCTAGTATTTCTTCTATTGCCCAAAGGTTTGAAATTTTTTGTAAGTAGTTTCCTCTGGCACTCTTCTATCAGCTGCCATGTTTAAAATATTTTCATTGCAAATCAGTACCTCTCAAAATGTCGAGTAGAAAAGTTCAGCAATTTTGTACACCAAATTCAAAGGGCCAAATAGGCGAAGAGTCGAGTGACCTGCTCAAAAATGTAGACTCAGATAACCTAAGCAGTATATCTAGGGATGATGGCTGGCCCAGTGAATCATTATCAGAATTTGACAGTGATATTATACAAGTTTTAGACGAATAAAATAGTGAAAATAATGACAATACAGACAAAAATGAAGAGTCCAAGCCTCGGACACGCAAACGAACGCGGCGTTCCACAACTTGGCCTTGGGGCTCTGGCTCGAATTTCCTGCCTGCTTTAAATCTTAAAACTAAGGTTTGACTTCTTCATGCTTCATTACACATAATTTAAATGAAATATATTATTTTGAACAGCTTATAGACGATGATGTGATCAATATAATTGTCACACAATCAAATGCATATTATAAACTTTTGAAGCAAAGAAATTTATACAAATCGAATCGCCGCCTTTCCACCTTCAAAGAAACGGACGCCGACGAAATTCGCTTGTTTTTGACTATTTGGCTTCTCATGAGTCACAGTAAAAAAAGCTTGGCTAAATGATTACTGGTCAACTAATGGATTTCACGAACAGAAGACATTTGGAAAACTCATGTCAAGAGATCGCTTTTTTGCAAATATTGAGTTTTTTACATTTTAGCGATAATACAATTGAAAGAACTAGCAAGATAGAAAAAAATAAACTTCTCTTGTATCTCATTAGACAGAAATTTAAATCAAAGCTGATTCCTTTCAAAGACCTTTGCGTAGATGAAAGTCTACTCTTTTGTAGAGGAAAGCTCCATTGCAAACAATCCAATCCAAATAAAAGACATAAATCTGGCGTAAAAACGTTTGTATTGTGCGATTGTAAGACTGGTTACGTAATAGATTTGATCATTTATACTGGAACTGGTACAGAATTACTATCGACAATGAAGTAGGTGTGAGGGGCTCAGTTGTGATGACACTGCTTGAATCCTATTTGAATAAGGGCGATGTTTTTTTTGTCGACAATTGATACACAAACCCTAATCTCTTTTGCAAAATTACTAGAAAATAAGACTGGGGCTTGTGGAGCAGTTCGTTCCAATAGAAAGAACATGCCTAAATTTAAAAATATGAAGAAAGGAGAGGTTGATTCGATGCAATGCAACAATATATTATGCGCAAAATGGTGTGATAAACGAAATGTACAGTTTCTTACAAGTGTGCATGATGATCAAATGTGTGACAGCGGGAAAACCTAAATGTGGGATTGAGTACAACAAAAAAATGTTATAGAGTGGGTGCTTAAAAATATTGGATGGTATATGAAGTTTTTCTTCCATCTTGTTCACTTATTTTGTCCACGCGTTCGTATGTGTGCCTTGATATTTTAATATTTTTCAAATATATTAAATCTTATTTTGAAAAAATAGAAATGGCCAGTTAAATTTTATAATAATATTATTATGACGGAATATTTCGTATTTGTCATGGATGTGAAGGAATAAATGCGCAAACTTTCAAAGTGCCTTTGGATATGAAACGAGCGCATTTTCAAAATGATAAATATATTTTTATAATCACTGCAGTGAAAAAAATAATTAGGCGGCTAAAAAAAATAGTAAATAGTTATATTTAAAAAAATGAATATCTGCCTCACACAGCACGCCCATTGAAATCATCCTGGCAGGGCGCAAAGGGTTAAGACAGGTTGCCTATCTGCTTTCCAGTACCATTTTCACAGTACATACCTGCCAACCAATATCGCTGAAAAATTCTTACCTTCAATTATACACTCACTGCCTTTCTTTTCATAGCTTCTTCGTTCTTCCACAGCAGATACCAAACAATAACCCCCTTAGAATCCCACAGTCCCTTTACTGATGGCGACTGCTCTCAGCCGTTAAAAACGTCTATCCCCGTCACCACAACTCATAACCAGCTCAATCCAACGTTCATCTTTGCATTTGACTTCCCTTCCGTCAACCGTAAACATACGACTCTCTTCTTCACAGCAGTCCACCAGCCGAGACTTCAACACCGTAGTTGAACATCTCGTGTCAACCAACGTGCGTACCACTGCTCCCCGTAACAACACCTCAACAACTGGTAGTGCATTTGGTGCCTTTATTCCGTTGATGGGATAGCTTCTGGCGCAACAGCCCTCCTCTTCTTGTTTCCCTTGTCACACTGCATGTGCCCCTGTGCCCTTCTTTTCCGCACCTGAAGCACACGATTTGTTTTTGCTCCTTACAGAATCTTGGTTGTCCTCAACATCGGAAATTTCTTTTATAATTTTGGGTCTCACTTTAGCCCAGGAACTTTAGGGTTTCGAGGCACAAGTATAGGGATTTGTGACCTGAACAACATATCAAAAGTCCCATGGACTCCCGCGCTTGCGTTAGCCGCCATATTGGAATTCCCTTAAAATTCAAAAATCCCCACTCAATAAAAGTTGTTCAGAACCGATTGTTTTATAGCACAAACCTGGTTATTTTACCAAAATAAGTAAATTTATACGGAAAAGAATTAGAAAAATATTGAAATTAAAGTAATAAGTTTATTTTTAAAGACAATTTGCACATAACTGGTATCCTATATAATATAATGCTTCAAACAAAGGTTGTAGAACAAACATTGTTCTTGTGAAATATATATACAAGTTCATGTATACTTCAAAAAATAAGGAAATTAGGACGCATAAATGGAGAAAAACGCAAAACACTGACCGATGTTTTCTCCTTTCAGGTTCCAGAAGTGATGGATTGTCTGATATGTGCGCTTTCCTTGAAGAATCTCCAATTATAGAGGTATCTCGAGGGCTGCAGACCTTGATAACTGCCAGTCTGGCTCGAGAAGATGGGTTGCATGAACAGTTCAAGAACAAAACTTCTTTACAACTACACATCGACTGCCGTAAATCGTAAACTCGAAGACCTGCTCCAAATAAGTACATAGAAGAGCCACACAAGAAAGTGCCTTGTCGGCGATCAGAAGTAACCAAATATGACATCAAACTGCATTGCTTATCCTGTGGTGAAACAGTTGATAAAACTGAAGAGCTTAAAAAGCCAAGGAAGTATCGTAGGTCCATACATGAACTTACGACACTGACACTACATGAAACAGTGCGGGCAAGAGCAAAGGAACGCCATGATAAACTTGGTTATTTGGTACTAAGCAGAATTGACCGTTTCATTGACCTAGTAGCTGTAGAGTCTCAGTATCATCGGAATTGTTACAATGATTTCTGAAAAACTAGCTGTCATAGTGGTGCTGGTTGTTCTCATAAAACAGTTGGAAGACCAAGCCAGGCAGGTGCATCAGAAGCTTTCAATAGACTGTGTGACATTATAGATGACAACAATGAGTGCCAGTACTCACTGCAGGAATTGCACAGGATGATGATGGAGGCTGTAGACACAACATAGACTGTATATACAGTTAGGACACTGAAACAAAAACTGATATATAGATATGGAGAAAGCATCACTGTCAGTAAATGTAAAGGAAATGATATTGTTTTATTCAGTAAAGCAGTCAGTAGATCCTTAGCATACTCATGGTATAAAAACAGAGAAAGAAATATTTAAGATGAGAGACGTCGAATTGTACTAACAGCTGCCGCCATCATACGTGCACGTGTGTATGACAATTCCGTGTATCCAGTATTTGAAGACATTAATAATTCCTCAATAAAGCAGGTGCCAGACACTCTCCCTCTCTTTGTTGACGAAGTAACAAAATCAAAGCGTAGAGATGAACATAAGTTTCAACTTTTATCTAATTATTGCACTAAAACCTTATATTTTCCCTAACGCTCCTGGGCTACTTGCTCTAACAGCTTCTTGATCCGTACTCTGCTGCTTGCTTACTTGATTAGCAGCCACTACTGCTACTTGACTAGTCCTGTGAGCAGTCAATACTCTAAACCTGGAGATAATATAACTTACTGACATTTTTACAATGTTTTCTGCCTGCTTAAGCTCCATTCCTATGTGGTCAGGAAACCAATTCACAAATGTCAGCCTTAAAATATGTTCAAGGTGATCCCCGGTAAACCTAGCTAGGCCAGCCAAACTCCTTATCTCGTTGGTATAAAGATCCACCTGCTCACCAGCCCACCAGTCCAGCTCATATTCACTAATTTCCCATAAGCCACAAACAGCCCATCAGTATACCGTTCTTTCAGCCTGGTCTCAAGCTTATCGACGTCTGTTTGCTCACTTTCGTTCATCTCTAGATATATTTTTAAGGCGAGACCTTCCAAATATATTGGCCTGTAACTTGCTAGGGTCACTGTAGTTTCCAGGTTATCCACCAATTTTACTCTCTTGAACCACGCCATCAGGTCACCCTCTCCAGTGAATGGCCTTATCAATCCGATGACACTTTGAACTTGCCTTTATGGTTAGGGCCTCGATAATTTGTTGTCAGATCATAAAAATTACTAATACATGGAAGAATCAATCTTTCTGATTTGACTTGCAGTATAAACAAACCTTTCTAAGGCTTGCCTCACACTTTGAGGAACCTTTGAGAAACTCAGGACCTCCTAGCAAACCTCATGATCTGTCACAACGAAGCAACCTCATGACTAACCCGCTTTCAGTTGACTGCCGGCGAATCGGCGTGGTTCTTTCCTTCTCAGCTGAGCCAGACGGCTTATTCCAGCATTGCATAACCTCTATATTCTTTCCAGTGCCTCCCTATAGCTACATATTGTTGAGGAACATTTCTTTCATTTAAATCTTATTTGGCTGCCTAAGTGAAACTCAGTATTTGTTTTGAACAGTCGCCTCGTTGTTAGGGCAAAGTGAGGTATGTTACTCTACCAATTTATTTGTATAAATTAATGCTAATGTTTTTATTTCTTTTTATTTATTACATTAATATAAGTACTAGGGAATATATATATATATATATATATATATATATATATATATATATATATATATATATATATATATATATATATATACTCGTATACTGTCTATATCACGTGCCTACAACTCAACAGTTATCCTGGTTCTCACCTAACTTACCAAGATAACCTATATTGAACACTAGGCCTAGGCTTTTTGTTTTGTTTACAGTATACTCGGTCTAGACCAATCAGGAAACTAAGTTAGATCCGATATTTCGCTTAGTCTATTGTCTACTCTTTTATCGATTTATTCCTTCTCAAATTAAGATATGTGCGTACCTGCTTTTTGAATAAGTTATTCACAGCAAAATTAGCAAAATAGTTACAATTCGAAATCTGATCAATTTTTCAGATATATTTTTTCACTTAAGGTAAACATATGAGTCATTGCAAATCTTCAAAATGTACAAAGTTGAAAGCATGCTGTAATTTTTTTCCCAATTCTTTTCCTTACTACATGTTCTTCTAGGCAAGTAGTTCAATATTTTAATTATCTTCATTCAAGAATGGCAAGTCATAGTAAATAAAAAATCTGGTATCTTTTTATACGCAAGAATAAAGAAGAATCTGAATGCAAGGAATATCATAAATTGATTAAGTGTTCAGGTGGATCAACTTCAAGTTTGCATAAACATATAATGTACATACATAATATGGATCCAGAGTCCGGTACTCTTGATGAGGATCACTCAGTGAAAAGGTAAAAGTCTCTTGAAGACTTCATTCAAAAACGATCCGAAGAAGAAGAGGTTTCCCGCATAGATGTCGTAGACGGCATGTGTTATCATTTTACAGTGAATAGAAAATTTATCCAAGAAAGCTTTCAAAAATTTAAATATGATAAATGATATTCGACAACTCATAAAGAGGCAATTTTGGCTGAATTTCTAAAATAAAAAGAAACAAGAGCTAGCTTAATAATTCAAAGATCGAGTAGATGAAGGCGTTCAGTTCTCAATTGAACGCCTTGATGAGTTCACTTGAATGAACTGATTTAAGTTCAACTTCTGCCTTCATGAGTATACTTCAAAGCAGAATGTAAGATACATGAACATAAATGTTCACTCTGAAAAAAGGCATTGGTCTTTCGGATTGATTAGAATATATGAGTCACTAGACAGCAGTAAATGTGTAAGAATAGTTAAAGCAAGATTAGATGAATTTGGGTTAAATTAAGATTTACACATTGTTAGTTGTACAACTGACGGTGCATCGGTTTCGGTGAAGTTTGATAAGCAAACCTATGCAGAGCAGAATTTATGAAACTTATTCTAGATTATAAAAAAAGATGGAATAGTATGTTTTTAATGATAGTGTTTTTTTTTAAACTAAAGAGATGCATTTTTAAAGCTCACTGAAAATATTTTTTATGATGAATGGAAATTCTTATGTTTTATCAGGCATTAAATAATATTAATTTTGCTCTGAAGATTCTATGTCATGAGGACACAATTATGTTAAAAGCGTATATGTTGATGAAATTACTTCATAAAAAGTTTTCAGAATCCAAGCACGTAAACCCAATATCAGGAAAATTACTAAAATTTCTCATGGATAGGTATTCTTCGAGAAGGCAAAAAGATATTATGACACTGCTTAGTTACTTGGCTACCAAGTTCAATCCAAGACCAGCCTAACGAAAGGTTTCTATTTCGATCGCGACGAGCACTAAAAAATGTGTTGAAAGCATTTTTTATAGACTTTTGCCTAAGATTTATTCCAACAACAACAACAGATCAGAAGAGGAAATTTGAGTAAATTCAATTCACTCAAGTGATATGTGCTCACTTGACTGCATTGATCTTATACAAGAATATATGAAGGTTTTAATTTACTAAAACAGTAGTTTTCAACCTTTTTATAATACTGGCACTATATTTGCTATCTAGAAGGTGCCTCGACATCCCAATATATAATAATTTACATATAAATAATTAATTACATGTAAAGAACTTCAAAATTGACTACTATTAACATTTAACCTAATTTAATCGAAATAAGACATAAACAATTGGAAATAAATAAATGTTACATTTAAAAGTTTAATGAGAAATTTGAGCTTGATGAGTATCACATAATTCTCTAATAATGGGATGTATAGTTGACAAAGCAGCTCTCATTTCTTCATTCACTGTCTGCAATCTTTCTATTTTCGTTGTTTTTATGTTACAAAATGCAGAGAGGCTAGATTCAAAATACTTTCAAGTGTCGGTAGATTTTTGGGGAAATTTTTGAAGTACATATTTTTTGGCAATTTTAGCATTTTTAAAATGATTTCTTGGTCGCTCCCACTACACCCTTAGTTGGCCATTGTGGCACTCCACTTAAAAACCACGGGGTGGAAAGGGAGTCAAAACAGAGCGAATTATTTGGGAGTCTTTGTAATTAAGTTCTTGACCCAAATTCTAAAATAATTTCTAAGACTCGTAAGGGACAATCTTCAGAATTTAAATTAACAAAGGGTCAGCCAGTGAATGTTTTCGAGCATTAGCTAATTTAAAAAAAAAAATTCAAGCTTATATACTAACTTTCAGGTAATTAGGAGGCTCTTAAAATGGAGTTTAGTTGAAACTAACTATGAAACATTTTTATAACAGAGGTGCATTTATCCACATTTTAAGTCAATCATTCAGTTATAGCCGAGGGTTCTTAGATCAGATTTGTTCGCTATGTTTCTGAGGCGGGGCCAACTCGACAACAGAGAAGGGTCTTATTTGGAAGAGAGGGACTGCTGATCTAGCTGGGGGATAGAAAGTGGGTGGTGGATTGGCACGAAAAACCCAAGGACTGTTTTCAAAAGCAATTTATTTAACCCAAAACCAGTCTCTAGGGATGTTTCCGTTTTGCTATCGTAAGCATTAAATTTCACTAATTAGGCACTGCCGTTGATAACGGGGCTAGAAAATATTTTCTCTGTTGCTTGGGGCCTTTGCTCGAGCAGAGCATAAATGTATACCTATACATGTGTATACATTTGTATATAGGTCCACTAGGAAGTACATTATATACTCTTATTTGTTCTTGCACGCATGTATGCTCATGCATAATACAATGCGGAGAGAGAGAGAGAGAGAGAGAGAGAGAGAGAGAGAGAGAGAGAGAGCGAGAGCTCTTGTAATTAATTTTATAATGTTATGTATTATTTCATTATTAAGTAATGAATTTTAAATTTTCACTTTCACTAATCACTACCTAAGGAATCACCGTTTTATCTCTTTCATACTATTTAACTAATAATAATTCCTATGTAAATGGATCAGATTTACATCAGTTGAATCAAGAACATTATGACCGTTCTACCATCCACCCTTTGCGGGTTACAATCAGGTACTTCCGAAAAATATTAAATGATAAGCGAAGTCTAGGAAGCCAAACAAACCAAATAGGAAATCCAAGAAGAGCTCTTACTGAGGAAGATAGCAAACAACATCGCTCTCTATATAAAACTTCTAAATCAATTATACAATTTTATTTCCACCTCAGCAATTCATTTTATACCAATTTCAGAGATCTCCGTTCGGATTCGCATATTATGCATATATTCTAAGAATTCCAAGTGACACACGAACATTGAAATTGTCAATAGCTATTAATTACTAGCTCGTTTACAGCCAAAATTAGGAAAAAATATATAGTCTGAAAGTGAAGATTCCCGTTTTTCTTTATCATACTTTTTCGGAACAGGTCTGTAGCGAATTTGGCGTTCGAGGCTATCACTAGGCAAAGGTTAGGAGGCTAAGGGTTGGCTATATCTTATTTTCACATTTTGGCTGTTTAACACACAGAAAAACACAGCAGAGGTGAACGCTTTGAACCATGCGTGAATGAAATAAACGATTATGTCAAAAAATAATTTTGATTATTTGATTCGATTCTTTTCGCAGCCCGAGACTAAAATTGCATTTTCGCATATTACAGTGGTAACGGCCACGCAAAGATGCTGAGTGTTTGGACTTTGTAAAGATCGGTCACTTCAGTGTACCCATGTAAGGATTTGCTACCCCACATTTAGCTTGTCAGGAACTGTAACCTCTCTACTGATCTTGAAAATAAAATCTTCAATCAATTACGATTAATCAATCAGGATGATCAAATAACAAGGTAATAGAACATTTTATTAAAAAAAAACATTTACAGATAAAAAAAGCAAGTATGTAACAATTAAATGTTAAATTTAATTACATTGATCAGAAATAACTGCAGAATGCGTGAAACGCGTCATGTTTATTTCTTTCTCTCTGCATAATTTTTTGAAGATATCAACGTAAAAATTCCCTTTTATGCCTTGACCAATAGCTTTCAATTGATTGTGTATGCACATCTATATGTGGGTCCACAAAACATACACAATAATTGACTATGTGATGCTCAAGACCGAGGTCTCGTTGAATATTTGAGTTGGCTGTCCACTGGTCACTATAAATAACTGTCCCATGCTTGACCACTTTTTTATTATGGGTAATAGGGTCATGACACGACGAGATTCTACTATCTCCATATAATCTAAACAAAGCACTTTACTTGTATCCATGAGACCGAAATCACATATGAAGTAATTTGATGATTCGTCAATTTGAACAATTAGTCTTGCAACAATAGGATTAATGTGATGTTTATGAAGAAATGTGTGCATATTGAAAAATTGAAGTAATTTACAGTCTTAGACTTATATCTTGACACTAGTAAAATATTGCTTCAATCCATTTGTGAAGTGACAATCTTGATCGGAAAAAGAACGAGTCCATATGAAACAAAGCGGTTTGTTTGTATCTTGCACAAACTTTCCGATAAGATTTCCATATGTATTTATCTTGTATTGATGAACAATCTGCCCATTTCATTGCAGTGTTACACTCTCCACTCTCCACTCTCCATTTCAACCCCAATAATTAATCCACGCTGTTTCTCCAGTTTATAACTGGCAGTGGATTTTTGACAGTAAGTGGTTTGATAATGTCTTGATATGTTGCACGACCCATAATTACAGGATGTGCTCTGAAGTTCGTATATATATATATTTATATATGAGAAACTCACAGAGTAGTGCGTGAGTAGAGCAATAAATGCAAAAAATACAACAGGAAAATGAAAGGCAGATTCCAAGTACTTTCGAACTTGTTCAGTTTATTATCAAGGAATAACGAAAAATTTTACAAAGGTGGTATATATGTATCTGTGAAACAGAAGAGCAATGCACCGCCCATGTACAACGAAGGGACTCAAAATAGAAAAATAATATCGAACTTGGATCTGAAGTATAAAACCAAATAGATAAGGTCTACTTCCAGAAAATTCCAACCTATGCGCAAATAATGTAGACATTTAGGTGACAAAACTAAGTACATACATACTCGATTGTGAATACATAAAAATAGACAAGACATAACTAAATTAATAAATCAAAGGGCTAAGATTTATATAAATATATATATATATATATATATATATATATATATATATATATATACATATATATATGAGTTAGACAAAATAATTGGAACACGTGTTAAATTCAATGAATATATATTTAATACGAAGTTGGTCCTCCTTATGCTTTCTGAACAGCGTCGATGCGTCTTGGAATTGATTCATACGGCTTCCTGACTTCATTGAGAGGAATCTTGAGCCATTCTTCTTGCAATACCTGCCCCAGCTGTTTTAGACACGACGGTGGAGGGTAACGACTTCTAACTTTTTGCTCCAAGACTCACCACAAATGCTCAATAATATTAAGATCTGGAGATTGTCGGGGTCACTCTATGTGTTGTAGCTCACTCCTATGCTCTTCATACCAATTCTCAACCACATGAGCGGTGTGTCTTGGGGCATTTTCATCTTGGTAAAAACACTCCCAATCAGATAATAATGTCTGGGTCCATATGGGATGGACTTGATCTTCCAAAATATTCAGATATTCGTTGCTGTTAATCCTACCAAGAAGGGCAACGATTCTACTCGTACCAAGAGAATTCCAAGATATTGCTTCCAAACCATCACTGACCCTTCTCCGTGCTTTACTGTAGGAAGCAGGCAGTCAAGATTAAAAGCTTCAACGGGATGCTTCCACACATAACCTCGTCCTACAGTAGGAAAAATAGAAAAACTGGACTACCTGCTTCCATTGGTCTGTCGACCAGGCCTTGTTATCTCTTGATGGAAGCTCTTCCATGATATCAGGCTTTATTGAACTCACAGCGAACAGTTATGGTCGAAACTGGGCTAGTGAGATATTGGTGCAACTCTGTAGTCACTTTATGCTCAGTTGTGCGGGGATTTTTGAAAATAATGCGTTTCAACACTCGTCAGTCTCTGTGGAAGCATGAAACTCAATACGTCGTTATCAACAAGAATTTCTCTGGTCAAGACAGATCAACGCAGCTGTTTAATTTGGGGTGATTTATCACCGTCTTTTCCCCAGTTTGCCAAAGCTGTCCCGCTTTCAGGTGGCAGCCGTGTCCATCTTTTCCCTCTTGGGGTAGAAGGGAATCTCGCTTAATTACCCGATATTATCAAGGTCCATGTTTCCTTGAGCCGCGTCTGGTATCCTCTTGGGAGGACATCGTGCGCGAAGCCCTCTCTTGCCTATGGCTGTGGCTCCTATTTAAGGTGTGTCTGCGAATCTCTCGTGAAGTGATCCCCTCGCCCTTGTGATCTCATCAGCAGATCGTCTTCGTGTAATTCACCCTGATCAGAGAAATATTACGGAAACTCGTTTATACCCCGGAAAATCGGTCTGGGTTTCTCTCGCCTCACTACATTGATTGAGAGTTCCTGTCGTAGGCAGACGAATCTCGATTTCGTGATTACTTTTTCCTGGAGCTGAGGTAATCACAACCCCCTTCGGAGTCTTAACCCCATCGATGAAGGCCTGGGCATTGGTCTTCCAGATCCCCAGTTCATCCTCCAGAAGTAACCAGGAATCCTTTCCTCGTAAGTCTCACCTATTCTCAGTCCTAAGAAGAATTCCCCATTTGATGTAACGTGAATAGACTTGCTAAATCTTTTATTCCATCTAACTTATTGGATCACTTATATATTTTCCCCAACCTAGTTTCCTTAATTTTTGCATGTTATAATATTCTTTTGTCGTACTGTCGTACTGATTATTATTCAGATTTCCATATTTATCTGTGCCCTTGTTCTTATGATTTGTTTTAAATTTTATTTTTGTAGAGGTGTTTATCTTTCGAATAACCCTTGAGACGAACCCGGCAAACGTATTCCTTTTTAAAGAGCCAACCTATAATCTTGCACTCTAAGTAGAAGGTCTTTACCTTTTTTTTCTAATTCAATTGTACCCGAGCGCAGCTCCGATAGTGGCTGTCTTGCGTACATTAGTGTGTACCTTTAGATACTTTTTGGTCACACGCATTCGTCCCTCGACAGTCTCTTTCAGCGACTTTCGAAGTCCTGCCGGAATTACTCATCCTTCTGGTGGTCCTGCCCTGCTTCTTGAATTCTGTCACGGTCCTTGATATGGTAGCTTTCGAAAAACCCAAGAGTTTAGCTGTTCTGGTAACGGAAGTTCCTGCAGTTCGAGCCCTTTTTCGAACCTAGTGAAGTTACGCATCTTAGCATCTATACCACAACCTGAAAAGGAAATTCAAATAATGATTAAAGTTGATAAATAAAATTAGTTATCTACAATAAAAATAAAATAATGAAACTTGAATTCATTTCCATAATACATATAATGACTAATTGAAATAGTGGTGTTAAATTTCTATTGTTCTAATTATTTTGTCCAACCCTTATATATATATATATATATATATATATATATATATATATATATATATATATATATATATATATATATATATATATATATATATATATATATATATATATATATATATATATATATATATATATATATATATATATATATATATATATATATATATATATATATATATATATATATATATATATATATATATATATATATATATATATATTATTTAACTCCCTTGAAGAGCATTTGATGTTTACTTATCTACATACATCTATTATCATCACCTTATCATCATCATCATCATCATCATCACTAACTCTATAATTTAAGGAGGGGAATTTTGGGGGTATTTGAATAATAATTTTATCTTAGTTTGGTTAAGACTTGTTTTTTTATCAAAGTTATTTCGAATAATTCTTTTATAATATCAAAAAACAAAATGGTCAAGTTCAGAAATAAATATAAGTATCGAAATTTGGTGAATTTTTTAAAACCCAAAGAATTAAAAATGGTGAAGTTCAGAAATTTATTTTTATATATCTTCTTCTTCTTCTATAACTATATTTTAGCAACGTAATATTTTAAAGGGGGGAATTTAGTTTAGAGTTCCTTTTTAAAATTATTATAATTGGCGAAGTTCTGAAAATTTCTAAAAATTTGACCATGGCTGCATTTTTTTCAGATTTTAAATTTTAATTTTAGTAGTGAAACGCAAGTTCCCCCCCCCCCGTAGATGGGAGTGGCGAAGCCATTGCCTGGTCTTTTTTAAACTATTTTTTAATAATATATCTTTTTAAAATTGTTTTAATTCTTTCATTCTCAAAATTAGTTTGTAGGAGCTGCTGTTGTTTATTTATCTCCATAAATCTAATCTTTCATTCTCAGAATTAGCTTGTTAAGATCAGCTACCCCAACTATTAGCTTGTTAAGATCAGCTACCCCAACTATTAGCTTGTTAAGATCAGCTACCCCAACTATTAGCTTGTTAAGATCAGCTACCCCAACTATTAGCTTGTTAAGATCAGCTACCCCAACTATTAGCTTGTAAAGATTAACTCCCCTTAGGTACGCTGTGATTGCCGATCTTTACAATGTCCGAAAGTTTTATAATATATACATTTTTACAAAAGTTCCCTTCTTAACCTAACCTAAGCTGATCTTACCTAACCTAACCTTAGCCTCGAGCGCTAATTCCTTGCCGGGCCTGTTTCGATAAAGACCCAAAGTATGATAAGAAAAGCTAGTAGCTTCTAATTTTAGTAATTGTTCTTAGTTACTAGCTTTATTAGCGTTAATTAGAAACAAGAGGGAAAGTCCCTCCAATGACCTCCGGCATTTTGTGATAAGATGATAAATGGTTATTGCATCAATGGTTTCCCATGGTTCAAATCACTTACAAGTGCCTTTGAATAGCTAAATGAGGCTTCTACCATTAGATGACACCACCCACCGCCAGATCCGTTGATAGATTTTAAATCTCCAGGGTGAACAACCATATGACCCATGGTCATATGGGTCATTTCATGGCTCTAAATGAGTACAATTGAACTTTACTCCTTTTGGAAAAAACAACGCCTTGACCTGGCGCTTCGCATCAGGTAAAAAGTAATCTGAAAATGAAGCACTTCGCTTTTCTTTATGATACTTTTCCCTATATTATTAAATATTATGGAATATTTAAAAAAATATAAATCGAGAAAGTGAAGATATTTTCCTTACCTTATTCAGTTTTTTCTTTGGGGCTTTGAGATCCATAACAGTTTCAGCCCCTTATGGTGTGGAATGTAGCGAAGAGGGGGAGGAGATAAGATAATCCTAACCTTCTCCTTAGAGATATGTTGTATCTTACTCTCCGCTAAGTTTCAGCAAAAATCGATGTATTTATGTGGCCGCCTAGAGCGAACAAATAAATGGACAGAAAAACATAATTAGATTATTCCTATAAAAAATATAGACTAATTAAAGTTCAGAAATTTAATCTCTAAAATTAAATTCAGATTTAATTCGAAGTTGTTTTTGAAGAAACGAAGTAGAAATTCTCATTATTATTTTTATTACGTGTGTTAGATTAACCTATTTGATACCGCCACTTGCTTGGCGTGGATGAGGGAAGCTTCTCCCAACCTCCCCCTATGAAATGTCTAGGCGGCAATCCATTGCTATTTTAAACGCGCTTCTGATCATTAAATTTAATGTTATAGATCAGAACTTTGCTCTTTAAGCGCGCAAGAACCACAAGTATACTTTAAAGTTCTAATCATTATTTCTCCTTCCCAAAGCTTTATCTCTTTAGCAGTTAATCTTCTTTGGTTTCAACCATCTTTCTTCAAAGTACCTCGTTTGGAGAATTAATAAGTCTTATATCAAAGGTTTCGTAATCTTCAGGATTAATTTGTGAATGCTTATGTGTTTTAGTTCTGCTGCTTCCATTCAGCGCCTTGTGGATTTTGTGGACAACAAAACGGATCTTTCACAAGCCTTTGATTAACGATACATCTTTCTCTGGTTTGCTCAATCGTACTAAAACTCCATGGGAAGAACAATCTATTTACTACCATTCATTAAAGCAAAATCCCAAGCATGCATGTGTTCTAAAAAATTACGGCAATATTAATTTGAAAATTATTATTATTATTATTAATCTTGTAATAGTAAAAAGGTTTTTCTAATCGAATTTCAGAAAATCTCATTAAATTAGGATTATATGTCATCATAATCGCATAATGTTTTCTAATTGTTTCCCTTACCTCCTGAACGGTAGCTATCTGGCCATACATACGTGGTACCTATTCTGGAATTAACAGCCACCTATACAGGATTTCCATTACCCATTGGTACCCGTCCACTTTTCCCTCATATCACCCGTTACTTGTTAGATATGGCGAATGAACCTGAAAATTGCCTAGTATTTATCCGGTATCCGGACTACCAGGTTACGTTAGGTACTTAGCCAGTACTCTTCGGTAACAGCCTGATGATTACTAGGTATCTTTCAGGATACCTATTTGCTGCTTACACCCGCATACCACTTTCCCGTGTAGCCGTTTGGTAACTAATCGATATCCACTGGGAGTGTACAAGTTTCAACCCAATAGTACACCTGTACTTACCCTGTACACACATGTAATTTTACAGGAATTTCCCATAAGTAAAATTTTACTTGTTTTCCCCTGGTGCTCATCACCCCTTTACCCGGTATCTACAGGTATACTCATGATACTTACCAACCCGGTACTTACCTGATATCCAACCTGACACTAGTAGATAATATGGTAATACTAAAGCTATTAACTAATTGAATTTTCCCTATCTAATTTCTTAACAGCGTAACAATAAATAAATAAAAAAATTTATTATTGTAGTTAGGTACACAATGGCTTATAAGATAAATAGATATAACGGTGTTCACAAATGACCGAATTCCGAAAACAGTTCAATTGGGTCAATCGTGAATGGAAAAGTTGTCCTTTTCTGGAAAGAATCCAGATGGAGTGGATCAGTGTCCAGGAAACTGCCCAATTTTCCCAGTAAATTACTCTGCCTTGACGATTTTTTTACCGATTTAGGTAAAACTTTTTCGCTCAATAAATAATGCAAATGAATTTGATTTAAATAGGCCACAAATTAGTAAAGTTACGATTAAAAAATTTCAGAGGATGGACGAGACAACATGATGGTTAAATGGAGATCAAGAAGTAGAATCCTTTTTATGTAGATATCTTCCTTTTAACGAGATTTGAGGCTTTTGTAGTTTAACTTCGTATCAAATATTCGGTTTTCTATAGTCGTTAACCTCGGGCATCATTAAGGGTAGCGTAAAAGAAGGTTAGGACTGTGGACCGAGTAAAGATAGTCTGACATATAGATATAATTAAAAGAATCTCATTCTTTATTTAAAGAGTTGAAAGAACTTAATTATTAATAATTATTTAATTTATTTAATTATTTATTTATGATTGCTGGTATAATGAGTATAGCTAAGTTTATTTTCAGTGTTTCGAAATTTTCTCATTAACTGTGGACATGATTGTTCCTGGGCGGACAACTTTCTCGATTATTGGAAAGTGTCGCTGCCCTGCGTGCTTCAACAAGCTTCCTATAACCCAACGATTGAGAGGTAGAAGAATCAACATTTTCAAATACCTGCAAAAGAGTATGAGGTGCACATCCCCGAAGATGCTTTGGTTTATGGGTAAAACAGCCCTTATCAAATTGCACAACTTTACCTGCACCCCCACCAAATTTAGTGGGGCTCTTGTTAAAATGGCTTGCACTGAGTTCACAAAAAAGCAAAACAAGTCAATCACAGTCACCTTTGAAAGGTTTAATAATGTTACAATATCAGAAGCAGGTATTTTACTGATATAAGTTTACGTTGTAACGTCAAACTTTACCTACCGAAAAGGGATGGATTATCTTTACTTGATGAAAAACTGGTAGCTCTGATGCCAAGCCTCCGTATGCGAACCTGTTCACGGAGTCTTCTTAGTACCCACTACCCACCCGATCTCTTAAGGCCCAACTAATTCCAGCAAAATTCCTTCCTTCTTTGTGATTTTTAGCCAATGACTCTTACCTTTTCTCCCTCCTATAAACCCCCTGATCATCTTATCTTCCTAGTTGTCGTCATTAAAAACTCCCTTTTCTTTGACCTGGTATATAACTCAATCAACCTCACTTCTGCCAGCACACCAAGAGTAAATCTAAGATTCCCTTTCGCCCTTTATTTACACTCTTTATTCACTTCCCTGATGTGTTTGTATAATGTCCCCTCCCTCGTGGAGTCGCTCATACTTGTGTAAAGAAAATGCCGCTTTTGAACCATAGCATTTGGGTTATTTCGAGCAATTAATTACGTAGAACTTCGGGAGTTATCCAATTAATTGCCTTCGCTCACGAAACGAGCATGTTTTCTTACGTTGCGTTGCAAACTTATGTTGCCAAGTTTTCTCGCGTCAATCATTCAGTTCCATAGTTACTAGGCACAAATTTCTACCTAAATATGTATAAGACATCACTGGGTATTCCATGAAAACGTGTTTTAAACTAAATCGAATATGTTGATTCTTAATCTGAACTCATAGTTATTCTAGCTCGTCATGATTTTGAGTTATTCGCATGCACAAGATTATAAACTATATATTATGTGTTTTTTTTTAACTATATTATATTGTAATGTAATATAAACTATATTTATGAACAAGATTATAACTCCAAATCCATTTCAGTTTATTCTTGTTAACCCTTACTCTCGTTTGCGCTGCCGTTATTTGTATTGTGTGTAACTCTTGTGATGTCTGATTTGCTCCTTTAACTGTGTTTTGATCATGAATAAGAGAAGTTGTGTAAATCTCTTAGACAATTTTATAATGTCTCGGAAAATTTTCTCCGCTTGATAAGCGGAAGAGAGTTACCACCAAATTAAAAAATACCTATAAATACTATCTTGTGTGTAAAGTTTGGGACCAAAACATAGGTAGGCTGAATGAAAAACGGAAGGGAATGTTTTTGCTGTACCAGTGGCATGGCGTGAGGCAACAGACCATTGCTCGATTGCTACTTTTGCATGACTTATATTACTCGTTTCTCAAAAGATAAAGCAAGATTTGCGTATTCTTATTGTAAGTTGGCTATAAAACTGGCCCGACCTGAGTTTAAGAACCCTTCCAGTTCTTCCATCACATTATTCACTCGTAGATCTTGACACGTCTTACCATGAACCGTCTGCTTCTCCTACGAACGAAGTGTACGTAATTGATTCTGAGAAAAATCAGCGACGCTTGTTTAATCAAGAATAGTTAAACAATTTAATTAGAGAAGGCAGAGGTTTATGGATACAGACTTCAGCAACGGAATCTCGAAAGAAAGGTAGGAAAGATTTCATTTTCCGTTTTTGCCATGAAAATTTATGTTTTTCAAGCAAGAAAATAATAATACTTGTTTCTGTACTGAAGTCAATGAACTCAGGCAAAAACTAGAACACAAGCACGTGCCCAACGAATAGAGATTGTTTATAGACTCAAGGTTTGCTTCATAGCGGTTTTGTTACATAATGGTAATGCAAAGCCTCCCATTCCTGTGAGTCATGTTGTTGGTATGAAATAAACTTATGAATCAATTGAATACATTATAAAAAGAATTAATTACTAGGTTCACAATTGGAATATTTGTAGAATTAATGTCTGAAAAGAGAATTCAGAAGTAAACTGAATTCATTGGAGCTCTTGGCATGGGAATCATTCGTGTTAGTTTTACAGAACGTCCTTCGAAATCAAAGAGCTGCAACTATGCTAATTTAATAAACAACATGCTAACAGCGTATGGAATAATGGGATGCCGGATGTCCCTTAAAATGCACTTCTTGTATTCTCATATCGATCTTTTCCAACGAATCTTGGTACCCTTACCGATGAGTATTGTGAGAGGTTCCACCAGGCCATGTCTCAGAAGGAATCGAGATATGAAGGCTGGTTAATCCTAAACATGATGGGTGACTACTGCTGGTTCCTATAACTGGATACGAGCGTGGTCCATAAAGGCAGGAACAAGTATCTCAAACATTTACCTGAGCTAAGAATAGAAAAAATAATGCGAGTATTCCTTTAGTAAAAATATACTATATACTATTTTATGATAATATTTGCCTTAAGCGCAAATATACTATATCAATTACTAATATACTATTAATATAATAATTATTTATTTTGAAACTAAATATCTTACATGATAATATACTATTAATATAAATTTATGCACATAACTCAAAATCCTGACGTGCTAGAACAATTCCGAGTTCGGATTCGTAATCAGAGTAATCCATTAAGTATTATGAGAGCTAAGCACCCCACGAGTGGGTCCCTAAGATAGAAAGTATAGTCTATTTAAGTGATTTATCTTTTACACATTTTAATTGCCTAATATCAGCACTTTGTTACCAGTCTACTTTCCAAAAGCTTCTGATGGAGATGGCCTGGGTTATTTTCGCATGATTTATTATAAATGCATAAATATCTCTGAATGGATACTTTTTTTATTAGTAATTATTTCAAATAGTTCCGCCAATAAAAAAGCTTAAACGTAATTAGGCAAAAATAAGCTATTATTTTTCAATATTTCCTACCTCTACGTCAATACACTTCTGTAGGTGTTACTTCCATTTTTCTAACTATTCTTGGAAATAAGCTGAGTGCTGTAAACCCTACCAATACCAAACTGCTGATTTTGCATGAGTGAGGGAGAGGAATAGGAGTCTATTGAGTTTATTTAATTTGCGAGAATAAAAAGAAACAAGAAGGAAAATTAGAGTTCTGTATGGTAGATGATGCAAGTTTGCTCATCGAATTTCATATAAAGTAGCACCACAGACCTTTGAAGAATGAGTCAGTGCGGTATCGTCCAAAATAACTCATAAATACATTTTGTCGTATTATTTTACAATAATGGTGTTTTTGTCATCCTTAACCGTATTTTTAATAAGTAGCCGCGATTGATCATTGTCCGTAAAAATCAACCCCACAAAAGAATGCCACAACAACATTCAGTGCCCAACTCTCTGCTTGGTAACACTCCTTCGACTAGATTTAACTTTCTGGATCGTGCGGATAAATCCAATTAAAATCGTTAAAAAGATTTATTTAAAAATATTATTTTTCCGCTTTACTCTTCATTGAATCAGGTTTCACGTGAATCAAAATCTTTACCCCTGCTCTACTGTCCCCCACTCCTGACGGATACAAAATTGAAGATATCGTACCTATCTAGATTCTAGCCATTTATAACACAGCGATCCCTTTAGAAAAAAAAAAAAAATATCTGTTTAAGGTTTTTTCAAATGATTTTTATGTATTTCAAACCGCTGAATCCAAATCTGGCATTGTTTTTGTTTTTTCAATCAGGTTATTTTTTTGCAACAACCGTTTTTTAAAAAATATTAATATATCGTATAAAATTTAAATAAAACTGTGAAATGAAACATCTTTAGTGATAAAATTGCTATAATTTGTTATAGTTTACAATGAAAAATGAGAAAAAAATGCATTAATTAGGAAAGGAGATGATTTAGAGATTTTATTTTGTGTTTTACTACTGGTGAATCCCTTTTTAAACAGCAATAATAGTCTGCTAGCATATTAATGTCCAATTTTCCCTGGTATCTTTCCCCCATACACTTAGTGTCCTGATGGAACCTTTCTCTTTATTCTTCATTGTAATCTACGCAATTATCTGGGAAGAAATCAAGATGCGATCTTAAAAAGTGGAGTTTTACAGACATTATCACCCCTAAAATTTGAAGGTTTTGTATTAAACCTTCTACTATGGTTTGATTGGTTTCATACTCTGGACTTCTATGATTCCCGAGAAAAACACGGGGCTTTCATTAGCATCCTTATTGGAAGACCATCAAAAATCCCTGCTTGGCTTTCTTTCTTGAATGCTTTAACAAAACTTCTCATTAACCCCAATTATATATTTAGGGGTGGAAGGAAATTTTGATTAGGATTGACAATGGGTTGATGTATCACATTATAAGAACCGGGACTGTCGAGTTGACCATTCTTGTCACTCATAGTGCTGCTCGTCGTTTGTACTAATCCATAAACAGAGGAAGCAGGGATATTTTGATTATCAACCTTGCTTTCCTAGTATTAAAGACACAACCTGAAATTAAAAACTATTCTGAAATCGGTAGAAATGCAACAAATTTAATGTAAATGGAAATATTTTATACATATATAAGATATGCCATTTTTTGTATTTTAAATACGACTTATTTGAAAATGAGATTAACTTAAATAAGGTAAGTGTTTTTAGATAAAATAGCTATAGTTTTCTATTGAAGAATATTTTTTTTAATAAATGTCATTTATATGTATATCTTACCTTTAATCTCCATAAATCTTCCATTCATAAAGATTGAACTTCGGAGCATCCAGTAAAGTTTTGATGGTTTTATAATTCTCAATTAATTGAACAGAGTGTGCAACTGGAACAGATGATACTTTATTTCCTATATGTAAAAGCACAGCCTTTAAACTTCTGGTTGATGAGTCTATAAAAGTCGCTGGTTTATGGAGGAAGCCTAGAGCCTTAATTAATCCATTTTGACATTTTTGCAATATACCATCATGGTATTTTCTCTGAACGGGAACGGGGAAAATCTTTCGAAACTCATCATCTCTACTGTAGTACCAATAATAGGTTATTTTTGGAGCTACTAAATTATTTTCTTCAAGTCTTAAACCCTTAAGTAACTGGACTCTTTTGATAAACCCAAGTTTCTGGTCAAGTCATTCAGTTGGGCTTGATTTAAAGGATTTGGTTTGTTTAATTCTAAAATTTAAGGCATAAATAATGAAGAAGTGTCCATTTATCTATATTCCCTATCATGCTCTTTAAAATATCTAGATTAACTGATGATGCTGGCACGGGTACCATCGGGCCGTGAGGAACTGGTCGTCTGGCAGAAGGAAGATCAGGATAAACATGTTGCTTGTTTTTTTCTGTTCACTCCTGAAATAAAATGACTAAAGGTTAAATATCACAGAGTAAAACATAGTCATACGATCTATATAGGAAAATGATAAATTATAATTAAATTTAAAATAAAAATCTTACCTATTAAGTCAGTGAGGCCAAAATAACAATATGTTACATGATCTTTGCCCTCTCCCCACTGCATCGGTATACCAAAAGGTAGTGAATTTATTTGTCTTTTGCTCCATCTTCTCAGATTTTCAACACACGTCTTGCATAGAAATGAGTAGCAAATATTTTATTTTGATTCCCTAATTCCATTCCAAAATAAATAACGTTACTTTCGATTGATATCGAGGCAATGTTACTTGCCCAAGGATAAAACAAAATCAATTGGAGTCAGTTTTGCACTTTCTATTCATTTTTAAAATCTCGTGAAATAAATAGAAAAACATTTAAACATAATTCAGAAATAAATTTGGCAGTAAGGAAAGTATTTAAAATAAAATCATTTTAGAATAGACAAGTATAGATTTTTACTAAACTAATCATTGGAACTATATATTTTTTATTAGTTTTTGATATTCAATTTATATATTTTTAACACTTTTAGCATTTATTTTAAATATATATTTTTTTATTACGTCTAGGGGTAGGATTTGATCCAAAACATATGTATATAAATCCCACACATAACATTTGCATATTAATCATCTATCATAAGGCTTAGAAAAAACAACATTTGATAGCATCCATATCAATGGCATTAAGTTAGCTTAGCTTAGGGAAGTCCATCAAGGTTGATGATGACGGATGTCGTCAGGGTGGTCTCCGACATTGGTCAGGGTCGGTTTGCTGAGGACATCAAACCTGTACTAGATTTAAACGAGTAAGAAGGCGTGCTCACTTCAGACCTGTATCTTAACCAAGGGGAGAAGATTCCTGGTGGCAGGAGAGGACTCAACACGATCAGGCTCCATCTTCGACTGCAGGGGGCTGCTAAGACATCGGTCTGCTGGTGCTCTCCTATAGTCGCCCCAAGTCCTGTTTTATTATCGAGGTTATCCTTGCTCTAGCCTTTACCTAAAGAGGTAGCCCTACAAGGCAGCAGGGGGGTTGTAGGGGGTTGTTAAGTCTTCGGTCTGTCAAAGGTCGCCTAGCGCCTGCCCCTAGGTACCGTTGACGACAATGTCCAAAGTATTAGGAATTCAATTATGAAGGCCAATTCTAATGAGTTAAATACTGCTTTGTTTCTCACAAGGAGATGCGCTCTTTATATACAATCATATTCATGACGTCACACTCTAGGAAGTTCTAGAATTACTAAATATGATACAATGTAACATGATTGTTGCTTGCTATAAAATTAACATCAAATGAGAGTCAAAGTTTGTACTTATATGATCAGGAGAAATGGCATTTCCCTAATTCTAATGAATACATTTCCGAAAAAGCACAAAAACCAAGTAAAAGTTACAATTTTTGGGAGAAAAAAAATCCCCTAGCAAAAATATTTGACCTAATTAAAAAAAAATCAACGCCAGATTTGAATTTAGTTCATTAAAATACATAAAAATCATTTGAAAAAAATAAAACATTGACATCAAAAATGTCACAGACATATTTCAGAAAATAGCACAAAAACAAGTAAAAGTTCTAATTTTTTTAGAGAAAAAAGTCCCTAGCAAAAGAAAAATTGACCTGATTAAAAAAAACAATGCCAGATTTGAATTCGGCGCATTGAAATACATAATTATCATTTTAAAAAAGAGCTTGACAGCAAAAATTTCGCAGACGATGGTAATCTATTTGAATGACTTATAGTTCTACAGTCTTCTTCCACCATTTCTTTCACTGCAGTCACATTCTATTCATTAATTGAGGTTGAAGGTACATACTCCTTGCCGTAGATCACCTTCGAGGTTCTCTCTTGTCCTTAAAACCCTAAATCCACCTAAATTCGGTTGATCTACGGGGCATAACACCTCTATAAACTATTGCGAAGGTATTAAGATTTGGCTATAACCCCGCTAGAGTTTCTTTGAAAATGAAATTTTCGCCCTCACTTCAATCACATTTTCATTGCTTCTAAGGACTTATATAATGTCAATTTTCTGACACAAGACATGTGCAATAATGACAATACTTTTTGATAATGCTGCACCCATCTAAATGACATGTTCTAACCCATTGATTTTTTTTAATAAACTCATATATTAATGTTGAGAAACGTTTGATGTAGAACTCTTTGAAAATCCATCGTATTCTGTTCAATTGTTTCTTTCCTGTAAATATTAAAGGATGTCTAAAGATTATATGTAAATAATAAAAATAGCCAAAGCTCTCTTGAAACGTCTGTACCTTTTGTTTACGCTTCCTCAGAATGCTCTACACGTTTTCTATTGGCCTTAGATCGCAATTGTTTTAAGGCCACTCCAGGATTGAGTCTTTTTTTTTTGGTCATTTAATCCAAAATGCTTTTTATAAAGATCTTCGGACTGTCGTTGTAAATAAATTTCAGAAAATTGACTATCTACTAGGATGTAAAACCTGAGACAAATAATGTAGTCAGAAAATACATGATATGAATGTACACGCATAGATAAGCGTGGAGCTGATCGATATAGACATATTAAGTGCATAGAATGATCTCCCAAGATTGAGGTTGTTTAGACCTTATTAGCTCTCGGACTGGCAAAGAGTGGACTCTAGGGTCTTGGTTAGTCGTCGTTCTGTAGTTTAAAAATAAAAAATATCAGGATCTTTTTCTGAAAAATGATGAGAAGCTAAAGAGGTATCGCATCGCATATAATCTCTAGCCACACATGTGTCCGTGTCATCAGAAAATAGGAATGTCAATCCATAAATAGAAACAATTAATTAAAAATACCTTGAAAAGCGGAATATAAACCTAACATACGAAGGTACAATATAAAAGGTTAATAATTGCACCGCCTGTAAAAGGTTAATAATTGCCCCGCCTGTAAGAGGTTAATAATTGTACCGCCTGTAAAAGGTTAATAATTGCACCGCATGTAAAAGGTCAATAATTGCACCGCCTGTAAGAGGTTAATAATTGTACCGCCTCTAAAAGGTTAATAATTGCACCGCCTGTCACCTTATAATCCTTGACAAGCACATGTGTACTAAAGACTGGCAATCTTAAGAGGAGGAAGGACATAAAGAGAGGGTCAGCCATTTCGCCTGAGGGAAGAACGGATATAAGAACACCTTTTGGCAGTCTCCAGGACGCAAGGGTGATGTGTGTGCAGAAAGAGGTGGAGGTAAGTAGCAGTGGTGGTATATTTGTATGTGTATAGAGACATTACGTGCCCGGAGCTGTCGGCGGGTATAGCTCAGACTTGATGCATCGCCTATGCTGCGGATTTCTACGAGCGCCGAATCTTTTTGTCCTCGAATCGAACCTGGTACCGAGGCGCGAAAATCAAATGCTTTATCTACTAGGCTAGGAAGCGATCTTTTATACGAGCTTGAAATAAACTATATCTTGCACAAAAAAAGAATTTATACTGTGAAATAACAAAAAGAAGATGGTAAGGATTTTATCACTGATGTCTACACAATTCGGAACCTTTTATTTCTTAGTTGGGACCTACTGATTAACATATGATTCGAACCACAGGTCTCTACTAGGTGTGATAGCTCACGATAAGGCTACCTGAATCTTGACTCTATCTGACGACTTACCACACCGAGACTGTAACAAGGCCCTCTAGATCTTACAAGTCTAGGGTTCGAACGACAATTTTATGGGGACGTTCCCGAGAGAAGGTGTCGCAGGAACAGGTACAGCTAGCCATCTGCGTTACCACTACCGGGTACACTAAAACGGAGCGTACCAGGGCAGTGTATAGCTTCTTGTTTCGCGCATAGAGGCTCGGGACCTGTAAAGTTTCCTCAGCTCTCTTTTAGCTAGGGAGACTCTGATGCTGATGTGGGCCTTATATCCAGACTTGGTGACATGTAAACCAAGGACTTTTCTATGTCCTGAGTACCGATAGAGGATTTCGTTAAAGATGCCGTTGCCTAGTTTCCGGCGGTTTATTGGGAGAAGCGGGAATTTATGGCGGTTTCTCTTTATTTTCCGCTTTTTCACATCTATGTTGATATTGTAGATGTCGGTAGCTGTGTTCCATGCTTGTACTCTAGCGTTCCTATAGGAACTATGGACGATTTGTGTGATGTGGTTTGCGAACTGAAGCTACATCACATCTTCTCGTATTGGAGCAGGGAGGTTCAGTGTGCACAATAGGTGCAGTAGCGGACTCGGGGAGTTTCCTTATGGAACTCCCGCCTCGAGTTCGAATTCGGGTCCTCTATAGCTCTCGATCACGATTTGGGCTCTCATCTCCATGATGTAATCACAAAGAACCCTCTCCAGGACTGGGTTCAGCTGGAGATTCAAAATCTTCTATTTGAAGCTTTCTCAGCCAAACCATATCGAAAGCCTGTGGTAGATCTCAAAATACCAAGTCTTCGTATTTCTCCTCAGCGTGGCAGTGGATGAGTTTTTCCATTAGGAGGGTGAGGGAGGTTTCCTCGATTCCTCTCCTGCAAAACTTGTGCTGCTTGGGATTGTGGGCTCCCTATTCGGCTAGTTGGTCTTGGAGTCGGTTAGCAAGGATCTTTTCGTAGACTTCGTCCACGGGAGTTTGTCTTCCTTGATCGGGGGTTTACCTCCCTTGGGTATAAAGATGATCTTGGCCATCTTTAGACCGTCAAGATAGTAACCCGTGTTCAGGGTTACTATTACTGAATGATCTGCTGGGAGGCATTCCCTAGGTTATTTTTGGTGATGCCCGTCCAGCCTGGTGTCTTTTGCTCAAATGATTTTACGGTTGCAATGACTTCATCTGTTGTTATTGGACCGCCATGGTCTGCAATCTCTCTTCCTTCGTTTGCTTTGGGGTGCGGGTCTGTGCGATGTATTATCTGATTCAGATCTTCAATCAGTTGGCCCTTGAATTTCTGTTCGAACTCTTTATTATCTTCTTACGTGATAGAGAAGATATTTTTCCAGTATGTTCTAAATCTCTTTTTCAGGACCGCAGGGTCCTCTATATATACTCTGTTCTCTTCATCCTAGTCTTCACTTTTCTTGGCAGTCCTTTTAGCTTCTTGATCTTGTGCCAGAATTTAGAATTTAACCGGGCTCAGCTTGCTGTCTCCTCTGGCTATTAGGTTTTCCCAGATTTTAGTCTGTTGGTGATCAATAGCCATCTTTAAGTTCGGTACATAGTCGACGTAGCAGCGAGCTTCTTTCCTGTTTTGAACCTGCTCTGATTTCTTCATACACTTTCTCTTGCACACGAGCGATCCTCTTTATCTCCCCTGTCGATCTAGGCTGAGGAAGAGTTTTGTATCCTAACTTAGGTAGCTACTCTGTCTAATTCAACGATAGGCACAGTTACTATATTCAGTGCTTCGTTAATATCCTCGAAGATTGCTTCACTTAGGTGGGCTGAAACATATTTACGGAGAAGTTTCTTGAAACGCTCCCACTCGGCCGAGGTGTAGCCTTTTGAGAAAATGACTGGTAACTAGATCGGTGCGAGTGAGTTGGTAGTTAGGATTGTAATGTAGCCATTGGGTACTGCTGCACCCATTTTAATGTGGTAGTTAAAGTGGAAGCTGTCCCTTGTCATGATTATGTTAGGCGTAGTGTAGACCTGAAAGTGATATAGGTCAGAAAATCTAGCCCTATCCGTTAGATGTTTTATCTCAATAATCATTTTTAAGTTCTGGCCTGTTTCTTTAGTATTACCATAGTCGGCCGATCGGCATCTGGTATTGAGGTCGCCCCCTAAGAATGCCATTCTGCGGTGCCAAAAAGGGTGTAGAAGTTTTTGCAGAACAAGTAAGCTTGGTGAAGAGGTTGATATGCTACGGTTATCACGAGGTTACCCACCAGTGTGGGAAGTTTTATTGCCACAAAAGACTCGTTTACTTCCGGGATGTGCCTGAACGAGATATCTCCTCTAACAGCGATCACATAACCATCAAACCTTTCCTGCATGTGATTCTTCATGATCACTCTGTACTCAGGTATTTTATTTGACCGGATATTGTGTCAATACCTTGCTCTGTTAACAAAATAATGTCGGGGTCTAGCACCTTGAATATGCTTCCGTGTCATTTCTTTCCACTTCCCATCCAACAACGTTGAGTGTCAGAATCCTATCTATTGTTTACGTTCTCTACTTTGTACTTCTACTTAGTGTTTCTGGGCGGGGGATCTTTTTTCTTCCGTTTCTTTTCTTTTTGAAGTCAACGTTTGAAATTTGCTCGCACGAGTACTGGTATAGTCACGTTTTGGCAGAAAGGTCTCCTAGACTAACTCCAAATCGACTATCGCGTCCACTTCCCATTTAAATGTTTTGATTATTTATTCCCTGGA
This sequence comes from Ceratothoa steindachneri, assembly GCA_963969495.1. NCBI lineage: Eukaryota > Metazoa > Arthropoda > Malacostraca > Isopoda > Cymothoidae > Ceratothoa > Ceratothoa steindachneri. Next base: position 72,795,027 of record OZ018326.1, on the reverse strand, counting down.
ATATTTTTATTATGTTCATATCTTCGGGGAAGGGTCTTGCTTTGATGCGTAGATGGTGAGATTTATTTCATCAGCAATGAGCGGTTTGTTGGTTGTCATCTTCCCATTGACGTGCCTCTTATTCTTGGGGGTGGCTTCTGAATCAGAACCGTCGAGGATTATGAGGATTCCGTCGTTGGCAACCTTGTCCTCTCGGTCCTTTTCATGGCCTCTCTCTTCGCGGTAGATTGAGTAGATTTCATTTCCAATGCCTCTTGCTCCTTCTTTGCTCACAGCTCTCGGTTGTGTTGTTTTTTGTTTTGATCCTAGTTTTTGTTTCATTCTCTTTGCTGTTTCCTTTTTCTACTGTTTCTGAGTTTGGAACCATTTGCAGATGCAAGAAATCCCCTGATGGGAGTAAGTCCGGGAACCACGTTCGGCTCATACTATTTTTCTCAAGTATTTGGTTCAGCTCTTTAGCCAAAGTTGCAGGTTGTATCAGGTTCCTGACGTGGGCGTAGAGGTTGCACATACAGATTTTTCGTTTTGAAAAATTATTTAAGTAGGTTTTCTTTGTCTCCGTTTCGTTATACGCTGCTTTTGATACTTTAGCATTGGTCGTGTTGGACTTCAGCACCTCATCTTGTCTTCTTTCTTTATTTTTCTTGTTAATGATTTTTTTATTCCCAGGACACGCCATGGCCATCAAATTGTGGCCCCACCCGCAGTTTACGCATTTTACGTAGTTTTATCTGCACTCCTTTGAGTGGGATCGTTCCTCTGGTCTTAGAACACGTTTCATTGGGATCTTTACAGTACTTAGTCGCGTGTTATCCCATTCTGTAGCAGCGGAAACAAAACTGGACAGGAGTGAATTCTTCGGGTTTTATTTGTTCCCCGCTAACCTTAACGTTGAACATGAGGAGTCCTTGCTCTTTTGCTTTTGGGTCTTCGAGATCTCTGTGAAGACGACCTGGAACATTTACGGAAACCCGACAATCGCGTTGCTGTTATAATTATGTATGTATAGGTGTTGGTTCTGGGTAGTCTCGTGTTGCAGGGTAACTTCGTGCTTCCGCAGGGTTATTTCTCTTATGTATGAGCTAGCATATAGTGGCTCTCGCGAGTTTCCACAGTTATCTCATTTAAAGTGGCTAGTTTATTGTTTTGGTGTAATGTAGTCATGTTGGTGTAAAGCAAGAAGCAACAGGCGTGCTTCAATACAGAGTTCGTAATGTGCTGTTCTTCCCTCTATCTTGTGTGGCACGCAGCTGCGTGTGTGATAGAGTTTTGTATAAGTTGAGTTGAAGTTTTTTGCTTGCAGGGTAGAACCTGTGTAGCTTTCTTTTCTTGGTTTTAGCCCTTGCCTGGGTAGTGGTTTAATGTGGGTGAAATCTTAAGAACTTGTCGAATGTTGCTTATAGGATTTTTGTGCTCGGTGTGTACGTCAGTTTAATGGGGTTCAAGTGGTTGAGGTCCGATCTGTGTGTGTATATTTATCTGTTTTACATGTAGTGATTGCGTACACTATATAGTGTCATCTTTGTCTTTGAGGGTTTGTAGCAATAAGACACTCCTTATCATAATATGTCCACATGTTTAGTATAGTTTTTGTATGACACGCGATTATGTCTGTTCTAAGGCCGCATACTAGTATATGCTCATCATAGGCGTAAGCGGTGTGTATGTGTATCTGCAGTCTTCTGCTGGGCCTTGAGTGTCGTTAGTGTACATTATGAAAGGTTTCGGAGCCAGTACGCGTGGTGTAAATAGACGTGATGTTGTGTTATTGTATTTTATGTGGCATTTTAGTGCAGAGTGGGAGCTCCGTCTTGTTAGCTAGTTTCCAACAGTCCTTTGTGTCACACTTTGTCTAGGGGCCGTGTCCGCTTCTTTACTGTGGATGGTGCCTTTAGTCGTGCTTGTTGTGCTTTTCAGATGATGTTATGAACTATGTTAACAACCGACTTGGTGGACTGGCCTCTCCTAATGCCATATTAGCAGGGGGAGAATCAGTTCTTTTCCTCAAGGAAGTTCTGCAGTCGGGTGTTGATGATTCGTTCGAGTATATTCCCTAGATGCTCTAACAGAGCTATAGGCCAGTAATTGTAGGGATGTGTTGAGTCTTTGTTTTCTTGTGGAATAATATGTTATTGGATGTTTTGAATAGTTGTGGGAAGTGCCAAAGGGCAAGCGTGGCATTGTATTGGTGAGTAAGTGTTGGGTAAATTGTTTCGGGGAGGTGGTGTATTAGTGTGGATTTCCGGAAGGTCAGAAAGTCCCGGTGGCACGTTTTGGTGTTGATTTGATGAAGTGTTTTGTTTCCTCGACGGTGATGGAGTGGTTAATATGTTAGTGTTGTCGAGCACCTCCCTTTGAATCAGAGGGTCGGGTTCCAGCTCAGCGACGTGGAGTCGGCACCATTCCTGAACTTCCTGGAAGTAAAAATGAACTGGAATGCCGGTCTATATACACATAGGACTTAACATTAGTCTGACAATCGTCTGTGCTCGTCGCTAATTCGTTAGTTTCTTGAATAGTCCAGTAAAGTGTAAAGGGCAGTTTATAGCATCTTTTTCACGGTAAAGGGGACAAAAGAATGGGTAGGTCCCCTTGTCGTCCACGTTTCGATTTATGTTGCAAAAGGACGGAGCTAGTGCAAGCATTTTGACGTGGGTATGAATGCTGCTTCCGATGCCTTCCACCTCCTTCTCTCGCCTCCCCTGAGTTAATGCGGTAATCAGCATCTCGCAGGTGATCGGTGAGGGCGTTTCTGAACCACCATACCAGGATAGCCTGCCTGTGCTCCGTTACTCTGATGTCCACGTCTTTGTGTCTCACCAAAATAAGCCAGGGGAAAGTAGCTACAGGGCACCATATATATATATATATATATATATATATATATATATATATATATATATATATTATCATGGCGAAGGTAAGAACACGCAGGACGCTCACGTGTATGTGATTTATTTGTTATTGAGAAACAACGTTCCTGGCATATCGCCCATCTTAAGGGTCTAAGATCATAAAACAACCAGCCATGGCTTCGCCACTCCTCCCTACGGACGAAGCTTGCGCTTCGCTACTAAGATTAAAATTTAAAATCTAAAAAAAAGCAGCCATGGTTAAATTTTTATAAAATTTTCTGAACTTCACCAATTATAATAATTTTAAAAAGGAACTCTAAACTAAATTTTTCCCCTTTCAAAATATTACGTTGCTAAAATAAGAGTTAAAAATATAGAGTTATAGAAGATTTATAAAAATATATTTTCTGAACTTCACCATTTGTAATTCTTTGAGTTTTAAAAAATTCACAAAATTTCGATACTTATATTTATTCCTGAACTTCACCATTTTGCTTTTTGATATTATAAGAGAATTATTAGAAATAACTTTGATAAAAAAAACATAAGTCATTTTTGTCCACTAAGGAAAAAAAACATTGATTAATTTTTCACCCATCTTCAAACTCCCGTTATATAATTATAGAGTTAGTGATTAAAAATACAGCAAAAATGATTAAATTGTTATCGTTAGTGAACGTATTGGAAAATCATATAAAATCTTTGAAAATAAAGAAATATTGAAATATTTTCATAGGAGAGGAGGAGCGCAAAAAAATTTAAGTCTAAATTAATGCAATTTCATTAAACGAGAAAATGATAACATTAATCATTATCATCATCATCATCACTAACTATAATTTAAGAACGGGATTTTTTGGAGTATTTGAATAATAATTTCATCTTAGTTTGGTTATGACTTAAGTACATTTAAAATTTTTATCAAGGTAATTTCTAAGAATTTCTTTAGAGTTTAATAAAACAAAATAGTTTAGTTCAGAAAAAATAAATATGATTATCCAATGCTCTTTTATAATGTTTTAAAAGAAAATGAATTACAATTGGTGAAGTTCAGGGGGAAAATTTAGTTGAGTTCCTTTTCAAAATTATTATAATTGGTGAAGTTCAGAAAATGTATAAAAATTTAACCATGGCTGCTTTTATTAGATTTTAAATTTTAATCTTAGTAGCGAAGCGCAAGCTCTCCCCGTAAAGGAGAGTGTCGAACCCATTACCTAGTAATATTTAAAATAAATGAGGAGATTAAAAATATAAAAGCCAAAAATTATGAACAAACAAATATCATTGAAATGACAGATATTAAGATCTTATTCAAATAAAATATATAAAAAAAATTATGCAAAAGTAAAAGATCCAAAGAGTAAAACTGACGAGCTATATTACAAAAAAGTATAAAAAACAACAAAAAACTAAAACAAATTTAAACGCATAATATTAAAAATTATCAAGTCAAGACAATCTAGACTCTAGAGAATCGAAAAAATTAATAGCTAAATCAGAGATTTAAATTACAATATTATGAAACGAAAAAAGTGTTTTAAAGTATCTATCGTATAAAACACGACCCTCCCCCCCTTAACTATTAAAGTACAGAGGCACCTCAGGATATGAGCATCTCCCTGTACGAGCAAATCAGGTTACGAGCACAAAATACTCAGAAAATTCGCCTCGGTTTTCGAGTATTTGCTCGCGTTACGAACGACGCTGTGGTTAGGCCACGTGCTTCCCGCCGCTGCATCCCGCTCTACGTGTGCGTTGTTCTCTCGTATAGGAAGCATTTCTGCGTTCATTTTCGGTTTACAGTGTTTTTTTTTTGGTTTACGTAAGGAAATTTTGAAACCCACGGTGGTTGCTAAGGATAGTGCCGCTAAGAGGAAGAAGGATACAATTTACATAGAATTAAAGAAGAAAATCATAGGAGAACACAGGCGTTGTCTACATTTGGCTGATCTCGTCAAGTTGTACGGCTGTTCGTCATCAACAATCGGCACTATCCTGAAGAAGAAGGAAGAAATTAAGAAGCTTGATGAGGCCAAATGAGTTACTAGGATTACCAAGCAACGTCCAAATCTCCTAGAAGATGTTGAGAAGCTAATGTTGGTGTGGATCAACGAGAAGCAGTTAAAAAGCGATTTTGTGTCTGAAGGTATTACTTGCGCAAAGGCAAATACGCTTTATGTGGGCCTTGTCAGGAAGTCCATGGGCACGTCGTCTGAAGATAATGAGGAATTAAAGGCAAGGCGGGGATAGTTCTAGAAATTTACATAGAGAACCGGCATACACAGTGTAGTGCGACATGGGGAGGCTGCGAGCTCTGATATAGCTGCTGCAGAGAAATTTGTGCCCGAGTCACAAGAACTCATTACTAGTGAGGGATTCATACCCCAGCAAGTTTTTAATTGTGATAAAACAATGTATTTTGGGGATAAAAAAATGTCTAACAGGACTAACATCACGGCAGAAATCTTTGCTTTGCCACAAACAATTAAAGATAGACTTACCTTCTTGCTCTGCGCCTATGAAAGTGGAGATTACAAGATCAAGCCGTTGCTCGTCTACTACTCAGAGAATCCACGAGTTACCAAGAGGTGTAAGGTTCACAGGAGGCAAGTAAATGTGATGTGGAGGTCCAATAGCAAAGCCTGGGTTGAACAGGAATTTTTCTTTGAGTGGGTCAATGAAGTTTTGGGCACAACAGGCAAGAAATTTTAATAGAATAAGTCACCACTCAGGACCTTACTCGTGTTAGATAATGCCCCTGCACATTCTCTAAGGCTTGAAGATAATTTGCTGGAAGAAGTTCAGTTCATCAAGATCACGTTTCTTGTTTCCCACACAACTCCTCTCCTCTAACCCATGGAAAAGCAAGTCATTGCCAACTTTAAGACAGGAAATACAAGCCTAACCCTCAGAGAACTTTGGAAGGATCACTTTAATGACTTAAATTGATTAAATCTTATTGATAAGGCCTAGGAAGAATTCATAGTGAGGACCTTGAATTCTCCATGGTGAAAACTGTGGCCTGACCGAGACTTTGAAGGTTTCCGTCCTGAACCTGTGGATCCGACAGTGCAGCTAGTCGATGAAATTGTCTCTCTGGGGCAAACTTTGGGTCTGTAGGTGGATGGTATTGATGTGGAGGAGTTAATGCAGGAGCACAACAAAGAACTTACGACAGACGAACTTCTGGAACTTCACAAGGAGTAGCAGCAGCAGCAGCAGGGGTAAAAGAGGTTTTGTCAGGGGAGGAGTAGGATACCCTCTCTTTGACTGAGATTAAAGAAGGATGATAATGTGGGAAAATGTGCACAATTTTGTTGAAAACATCACCCTAATAAAGCAGTGTCTGGGCGCTACATAAACTTATTTAATGATAGTGCAATGTATCATTTTAGGGGCATCCTAAAACGAAGACAGAAGCAAGTGCCATTAGATATGTTTTTGTAAAGCTACTTAAAAGACAGTCAAGTGATCCTGAACCACAACCTTGTCCCCGTGGGGTAAAATTCCCAAGTAGAGAGAGCCATTCTGAATCAGAAGGTGATTCTCCTTGCGCACAGTAAGCCCACTCCGACTCCCAGCCTACACATCGTCTCCCTCAAGCCAGCCACGACTCTTCATAAAGGTAAAGTAGAGTACACATATTATTTATCATTGGTATTTTTCAGAAAAAAATCTTTAATTCTTCATAAATTACCATGTTAATTGATTTTCATATTGATATTTTTGAGGTGTGGAACGGATTAATTGGATTTTCATTACATATTTTAAATGGGGAAATTCGTTTTGAGATACGATTTTTTCTCAATAAGAGCTATGTTAGGGAAGAATTAAATTCGTAACCCGAGACGCGACTGTATAATGTTGCTTACCGATAAAGTACAGTGAAATCACGAAGTGAAGAAATTATAACTGGATAAGCTTAAGAAGGATAAGTGTTTGATTGGTTGGGTGGTTAATGAGGGAAAGTTGGTTGGTTGTTGGCAGAGGTAATTATAATTAAGAAATAAGAAGGGGAACAGCGGTATTATCAAGGTTAAGTGGGATTCCAAATTTCTTAGACTCTATTCATTATTATTGCGGCCAATTATTTTCAAAATCATACATTTTAGTATATGATTTCTAATAACAAAAGTCTCCTTTTTAGATAAATTTCTTTATTCCCATATAGGAACAAAACCTCTCCTTCAATGAGCGAAGTGTACTCCCAATTTAGGTTTCTTGCAGACAACAAGGACAAGTAAATGCATAAACAATATGGCTGCTCATCTCAAGACGAAGTTTGTCTTGTTGACAAAAAGAAACTGCCTATGGAAATGGAGTCGAAAAAAGTGTTTTTTTACATGTTTTAGTGAATAATTTATTGAAAGGTCCCATTTCAGGTACTACGAAGATTTTTTTTATTTTTACCAACATCATATGAGAGAAAAGGTGGAAATTTAATTTTGTTCAGAAAATTATTGATTCTTTATCAACCAAAGCCTACATTTAGTTGCTTTGGAATCAATTTTTTCACTTATTGTTACTTGTCATATAAACTCAGTGCAATAAAATCCCTAATATATAGAGGTTTCCATCTTTCCTCTATTTATTCCTTAATACATAAAGAATTCCAAACTCCTAAAGTATTATGCCTTCTTATTTGTTTTTTTTTAAATACTGAGGCATATAAAACAACGTTTTCATTATATTATAGATGGAAATGGTCAAAGTTAGCCTATTTTACGACATGTGTCAGTCAAACAAAAAATGCTGCTAACACTTTAGTCCAAGTTGGGAAAATGAAATCCCACGACCAATCCCAATTAATCAAGTGTAAAAACGGAGTAAAACTAAAATATAGTGTCAACAACATCTCTGTGTCTTTCACACACACACACACACACACACACACACACACACACACACACACACACACACACATATATATATATATATATATATATATATATATATATATATATATATATATATATATATATATATATATATATATATATATACTATGATTTTTTCTACACATCTTGAGTTTAATATTAATTATGAAGGAAAAGACGAGGAAAGTGGGTAAAATCATTAATCTCTACGTTTCGGTTATTCCAAAACTCATCTTCAGGAGCTACAAATAAATTTTAGATCAGTAATCTAATATTTTAATGAATACAACTGTTAAAGTTCAATAGTGTAATGCTATAAAATTGAGAAAATGACACAAACGCTGATAAAATACTGAAAGAAAAGTTATGTTAATGAAAACGAAAAAAACAACCAAACACTAGTGAGGTAAGTACAACAGAAAATATTTGAAACGAAATTATAATCATCAAACGCAAACAAAATAATCGTAACAGTACAAAACATAAGAATTTAAATAGGGGGAAATAGAGTTGGAAACATATAAAATCTATTAAAACTAAATGAAGAAACTGAGTATTACCTTATATTGTCGGATCACAGTGACAAGTGAAAACGGAAAGAAAATCCTAAGATTAAATAAAGCTTATCTGGTTATTAGGTTAGAAGCAACGGAAAGCATGACGTGTCATTATTTAAATTCGGGTGGTTGTATTTAATACAGAGAGATTCTTTAATGCGGAGAGTTGATGTAGATATAGCAAATTTAAATACAAAAAAATCATTACGGACACGTCATTTTTACAATCTATTGTATGTGTCTTGATGGAAGAATACTCTTTATTAATCAATTTTCTACCTGTTCTATAGATAATGTCGATGCGAGAATATAATCGTGCCTGAAGTAAACGTACTGTGCTTCCTATATAGGTCTCCCGTTTACAGCTCGGGCAAGTAAATCTATATACAATGCACGAATGAACGACGTGGGAATACTATCATTCAGTCTAACGAAATTGCCAATATTTTTGTTGTTGATAATTATAAGTTTAAACTATTTGACAATAAAATTTCCTTAAAATAATAGATAAACTTTTCCGGAGCTTTTTATTAAAAGGGCTGATGTCTGGCAAAATTGACGAACCTCATTTCTTTGCGGAAATTAAAAGAAGGAGAGGAGCTGTACAGCTCAAAGAGAAATTACCTAATACACGACGAATTATTCTTTTTTAAATATGAATTCCAAATGCATAGTAAAGAAGGTAGAAGATAAGTTTAAACCTCTGATGATGGGTGTTTTAATGGCACCAATTTTGTATGTTGTATCACAGAAACTGGAGAAATTTATACCCAGCCCTGTGAAAGTTGGTTTTCTAAAAACACTAGCTTGAATGCCGGAATAGGGTATGGGAGACATTAATATCTAGAAATTGCTAAGTATTATTAATCTCATGTTCTTGGGTGAAAGTAAAATTAGGGTGTAAATTGTTAATAAAACCGAAAAACTTTTTTTAACACAAACTAGAAGAAATAGCAGCAAAGGTATCATTAACAATCTTTAATACAGTAAGAGGTGAAATTAAGCAGGGCAATCACGGAACAGTCTATCTTCACAATTATACATGAAAATATTTGCAATAATTTGCCCTAATGGGCTTTTCATCCCAACAACTTCAATTTTATGATATACGACATTATTGAAAGTGAAATATTTATCTTTGACGGCTAGCTGCAATAACTGCGAGAATTGTGAAAAACTAAATCTATTAAAGAAAGCATTTTTATCTGGAAAGGCTTTAGTTAAAATAATCTCTATAGTTTCCTGAATGGGAATATTTGTGAATAAAGATGTGATGTCTAAGCAGGAGAAGAATAAAGGTCTTGACGACTTAAACTTTCTAATTTCAGAAGCAAAATCAAGGCTATTATTAACTGTATATGAATTGTCAAATAAATTTTAAACTTATATTCATCAACTACAAAAATATTGTCAATCGCTTTTTAGAGTGAAAAATCGAAATTGTAAGATCTTCTTGCGGTTCTTCACTCATCATGCCAATTCGTACAAAAGGCTTTGCCAGAACACCCAGAAGCATCAAAAATTCAAGAACAGGGCAACAACAGGAAAAGGTACACACACATTGAAAATTTAAGAACCCAAATAGGTAAATTAATAAAGAATCAAATCAAATTAGTATGCAACTACCAAAATCGCCGCCTGCATCAACATACAAAAAGATCCACCAAAAGTTCTGGAGCCAGTATAAAAGACGAAGAAGTTCCAAACCCAAAGAAAAGATAGAGTTAAATAAAGGAATAAACCTGATAACTGACCCTAGAGTAATCGATGTGCGATTCTGGAAACACGGGGCAAAATTTTTCTCATCACTCTGCAGGAAAATCTAAAATTCGAGGAAGAAAATCACCAACAGATAACCCAACACTTGCCGGAAAAAGAATCCGACCTCATATCTCTCTCAACGGGAGATGAAGAAGGCCGTTAGAAAAGGCATGAAGGAAGGTCTTTTACACTTGAAGAATACACTACATCCGATGACTCTATGTAGGTGTAGGCGCGATCACTAAACTTAATATACAGAACGTACCTAACAACATAGACGTAGCCATTCTGAAAATCTTCACTGCATCCGCGTTGAAGAAGACAGGAATGGTTTTCATACCCAAACCCGGTAAACCGAATATCACATAAAATCTTTCGTCTTATCTCTCTGTTAGAGTTTATCGGAAAAGTTTTCGAGGATCACTAAAGGGACAGACTCATAAACTACTTAGAAGACAATGACAAGGAAAATCCACAAAAACGTGGATTCAGAAAACAACGATGGACTGAACCAGGGTTGGCACTCATAAAGGAAAGATTGCTATCGAGATTACCAGTAAAAGAAAACACAGTGAATTTAACACTCCGCGTTGTTGCCAATTATTCGACAGGGTATGGGTGCCAGAACTCAAAATAAAGTTAGGAAAACAGAAAATTTATAACAACCTGAAAAGGATGCTCTGTAATTATCTAGATAAGCAAAAATCCAGAATAACCATCAGAAACACACATATAAACCATCCATACTAGAAGCCGGTGTTCTCTAACGTAGATGCCTCAGCCCAATCATCTATACCAGCGATGGTGAACCTTTTATAGTTGCCGGGGCATTTTTAGTACATCTAAAAATTTTAAAGACATAAATGGGTCACAGATATACTTACCAATATATTTTTAATGAGAGATCTATTGCTACTTTTTATCAGCCAATCTTTAATTTACAGTTCATATTTTGTTGTCTTCATCTTGACGCAAGCAGCACTCGTATCCATATCAAGGCGATTCCTGGTAGTTGATGTATATAATATAATTCATGGCAGAAAACAATGTTTCTTAAGAATAAGTAGAGCCAAACATTGTATGTATTGCTAAGGCCAGTTTTTTCATTGATGCAAAAGAATTAGGGAGAGAATTCCATTAGGAAAGATGAAGTTCTCCATCTTACTTTCTAAAGAAACGGGTTCACTTGATTCATGGTCTGATTGTTTTACCTTCTTTTGTTGCAATTTCGAGTAAAGATCAATAAATTTTATCTTTTACAATGCACTTTCTTGGCAATCTATTAATTCCATTTCCAATTTACTAAGATCGAGCCAATCAAACTTATTTAGTTGATCTTGAAACTGAATAATAATACGATGGATTTGGATGAACTGTAATGTTTAATCCAGTTCTCGAAAGTAATAAACTTCTCAGAAAGTAAAGTTTGTACATTATTTATTAAGAGCGATGACTTGCTAAGTATAGTTTTTTTCCTCTTGCGCTCTCAATTGCAAAACTGGAAGATAAATGTTTTCTAATTCTAATGAGGATAATATTTTAGCTTGTTTGCTTCCAGATCTGCGTAAAATATTTCTATTTTTCTCCACAAAGCTTTAATATGCCCCAAAAGTAATGAAACAACACATCCACTACCTTGTAATTTATTAATTAAGTTATTGTAATGAAGTGTGAATTCAGCAAAAAAATGTCAGTCATTCAACCACTTAATATCAGCCAGCTCTGGAAATTCATGTCATTTTTGGGTTAAGAAAAACTCCACAAATCGGTTCAGCACCTAGCCCGGCTTAACCATATGACATTTTTTAACATAATTAACCCGAAAAACTGACTGTCAACTTCATTGAGTATATTCGTGAATTAGCGTTTGTTAAGTGCACAAGAAGATATATAATTCGCATTTTTTGATACAACCCCCATTATAGTTTCTAATGATTTTAGGGTTTTTTTGCGCACAGAGATTTTTGATGTAAATTGAAGTGAAATTCAATTAAATTGTGGGTTACTTCTTGTTCTATGAATTTCACAAATCCGCTATTTTTTTCCTGCCATGCTTGCAGCGGCATCAGTTGTCACAGATACATTTTTTCTGAATTCAATGCCCATTTCACTAAATACATTTCTCTAGTCACGCATAATATCTTGACCTCTAGGTTTTATCTGAAAGTGTCACCAATTTAATCAGTTCTTCCTTAATTATATTTCTTGAAAATAATTTTACAATAACTGCTAAACGAACAAGTGATGTGATGTCTGTACTTTCATCCAAACAAATTGAAAACATGCCAGCCTTATTTAATTCTTGTATAGGTTCATACTAGGGGCGGTCAATAAGTTTTGCAATTCGGATATAAGGAAACGAGATATGAGGAAAAGTGTTTTATTATTTTTCCATATAACTACTCTCGAGCTAGGGGCCAGATCTGGACGGTAGGATGGGGGGATGGTTGAGCTCCTCGAATCCGCACTCGAGCAGGGCAGCTTGTGCAGCTCTGGCCTTGTGGACTCGGACGACGTTGAAGTCGATCATGGGGCGTGAGGTTTCTAAGGACCAAACAGGCAGAGACCTTGGTCATGGCCAAATTGTCGTGGATTATGTTGATAACACTTCCATGTGATATTCCAAGTTGTGACTCGATTTCTTCGACCTTCACCCGTCGATTTCCGAGGATGATCTTCTCCACACGAGGCCAAATTGTCCTCATTGGTCACATCTTCCAGGGACTCACGACCATGCTGGAACTCCCTATTCCAGCGAGAAATGGTTGCATGTGAAAGGGCGGTGTCGGTGTACACTGCAACCATGCGGCATGGATCTCTTTTGCATTCTTGCCTTCCTTGGTCAAAAATTCGATCACTGCGCGGTGCTCAACCTTTTCCATTGTTGAAACATTTGTGACTGACGATCTGCGATCAGCTACTGCTTCTTAAATAGACGAGGCAGAAGCGTGCGGCTGCAGGTCCTGACTTTTCATAACTTGTCCTAACACCCCCACAAACAGCCATCCCCCTTCCTCTGTTTTGCCCTACCGATTCGCAAAACTTATTAACCGCCCCTCTTATGTTACATCTTTTTTCATAGAAATTATCTTCTCATTCACTGCATTTCTAGCAATTGTGTGGGGGAATCGACCTTCTCCCTTCTCTCCCAGTTGAGACACGGGAGGTTGACTGCAAAAATATCCGGGCCAGGCACCTTGGGTTAATCTCGTAACCACAGCCCCTCGCCACTCATCCCTATGAAAAGCCAAAGGGTTTAAACTGCAAGATATCCCCTACGAAAGTATATTCAATTTCACCTCAAGTACGAAAATGGAGACGCGTTTTTCTCAAGCTCGAAGGCCAGCTGGAGCAGAAGTAAGACTTGCTGAGAAAAAACGTTGGGGTAAGAACCCTCCTGCGGCCCGTCCACAAGCCCCCCCTCCTACTACCCCTACCCAGTGGGGTGACTAGGTATAAATACAAAATACTTGGGAAAAAACAAGGTAGAATCCGTAAGTCAACAAGGCTACGAAGTCCCCTGCAAGAGAGGCACGGCTACCAAGGGGACTAAGAAACAGCTCATCCTCGAGATAGTCCCTGGTTATCAAACCGAACTTTAAGTTTACTTGTTCAATTCAACTTTATTTCGTTAGAGAACCCCCCCCCCCCATCCCTTATATCCGAGGCCGGGCTACCAAGGGGACTAAGAAACAGCTCATCCTCGAGCTAGTCCCTAGTTATCAAACCAAACTTTAAATTAGCTTGTTCAATTCCAACTTATTCTCGTCAGAGAACCCCATCCCCTTCTATCCTGGTGTATCCCAAAACACCGAGATAGGCCTCGCCCTTGATGAAGACTGGAACTAAGAAGAAGTTCATCCTCGAGCTAGTTCCTGGTTACCAAACCGAACTTTAAGTTAACTTGTTCAAGTTCAACTTATTCTCGTCAGAAAAACACCCCTCCTCTATCCTTGAAGAAGACCCCTCCGAGTACAGTCCTTGCCCTTAAGGAAGAAACCCCCCCGAGTAAAGTCCTCGCCCTTGAAGAAGACCCCCCACGAGTACACTCCTCGCCCTTAAGGAATTCCGAAACGGAGAAGAAGAAGCTCCTTCTCGAGCCCGTGCCCCGGTGGTCACACCGAATTCTAAGTTAACTTGGTTTAAGAACCAAATTCAACTTACTCTCGTCAGAGAGACCCCTCCTATCCTGGTGCATCCTAAAGCACAGGGATAGGCTTCGCCCTTGAAGAAGACCCCCATCCCCGAGTACACTCCTGGCAGTTGAAGAAGACCCCCTCCCCAGAGTACACTCCCTCCAGCACTCCCCTGAGTCAAGGTATTCAAGCCTTAGCGCATCGCTAGACAGTGCGAAATACTCCTCAGAGTAATCCGAAGAGGAGAAAGGAACCTTCTTTCACTATCCCGTGGTGATATCCCTTCCTGCCAAAAGCGTGTGGACCCCAGCTGCACACACTCGCCAAAGTCAGTGGTGGCTTTCAAGTTATTCGTCCGCAACTTCCATATGGCCGGTCGGCACGCGTCTTGGAGGCAATAACATTCCCGAGGTAAAGTGCTCCTTGAGTTCAAGGTCAGACTCAAACCCGTTCCAAGATGTATCCACAAAGGTAGTTGCGGCCGGTAAAGGCCGTTAGCATCTTGTTTTTTTTAAAATTGAAGTGAGTGGTGGGTCAACCATCACTATAATGTCAAGTAGGTCAAGTTAGAAAGCCTTACTTAGAATTTTTTGAAGTCTTTATTGTGTATTTAAATACGTAGCATTTTTGAGGTTCATGTTTATTTTTTTTTGGTGTTTTAATTAAAGTTTTAGTTTGTTTTAACAATTTTGTTTATTCTTCCTCGAATCGCTACTTATGGCACAGGGAACCTTTAAAGTTTAAAGAAGTCAAGACCCTAGATAATAATAATCAAAATTATATAGAACACTCTTAGAGAGATATCACGTTAATCAAGGAGTAGTACGTAAACAACCCATACGTACGAACATCCTTTCATCACTCGGTCCTTCCATATACGAACGACATTAAATGTTTGGTGTCAAGGTGTGGGGTGCTTCCTATACCACGACAAATTGTTAACTCATTAAATCTATTGAAAATTTTGTCTTTTTTTTTAAGTCTTCAATAAAATGATCTCAGCACTTTAAAAAGGCATTTTTTATATTTTAGTGCCCAAATACAAGGTGGAGTAAAGCCAACAAGGAACCTCATAAATTAAGCACCCCGTTGGCCCTATGAAATCTTAAAATGGGCACATAAACCAAATACCAAATAATTTGCAATTAGTTAATAATTCACTGGTCAACACATTATTGGCTGACTTATGTTTTTCTTTGTTTTTAATTGATTTCTTGTGCTGATTTTCAAATATGACATCCATTTTTTTTGTAACACATCAGGTTTTCATTCTACAGCATATTTTTATTTTACGACGTACTGCATGTATTTAATCGGTAAGGATAGTTTCCTAAGTGTTTAGCTTCAAACTATAACTTAAAATGTCAACATAATTTGAAAGGATAGATGCATTGTAAGATAACATCACCTATTACTAAATAAATACAGGTTATTTTTCTAATATAATGGAGAAAACACAAGCAATCGTACACATACATATACATTCATTGAAGAAATTTTCGCTTGCGAGAGTATCTGGAGTGTTTGATATCTAAAGAGTCTCGTTGAATACTCCATTAGTAGTCTGCCATCATGTTTGTGTTCCATCTGTCTTGATATTTCTCCTCCATAATCTTGATATATTGATGAAAACGCTCTCCGTTTTCATCACTCACGTTGCCAAGATTAGCGGGAAATTCATCAAGATGGTTCTTGAAGAAAAGAACTTTAATGCTCATGTTGCAGCCTAAAAAATGAAAGATATCAATCAATGTCTCTACCAAATTGTTGTAGTTAGCAGCCTTTTTGTTTCCAAGAAATCCTTTAACAACAGCCACAAATGAATCCCATGCTCCTTTTTTATGTCAGTCATCGAACTCGAGAAGTTTGGGTTTTCCATTAACTTTTTGATTTGTGGCCCATCAAAAACTCTAGCCTTTATTTTATCATAACTTAAGCCAGGAAATATTGTACATATGAATTTGAAAAAGTCACTTACATTAAGAGCTTCCACAAATTGTTTCAACCACCCTAGTTTAATATAAAGGCGTGGGAAGATGATTTTCTCTCGCTCAACAAGTGGTTGGTGTATAATATTCTTCTCCCCAATAGTCAAACTTGCTCTAACTGGCCAGAGTTTCTGTTCACAATATTTGTCTTTGGGTCGGCTGTTCCATAAACATACGAGTATAATCCATTTGTGTTCATCATATTTGAGTAAATCTAATACAGATCTTATGTGTTGATGCTTCTCTTTTAAATGCACAGAGTGACCAATAGGAATCGCACCGAACAAGTTTACATTATAGAGTAACACACATTTTAGACTTCTTTGAACTATCTATAAAAAGTCCCATTGACTTGGATCATACTCCGAAACACCCATCGCGTTTAACAGTCCCGCCTCGTCACAACAGTAAACAAAATCTTCTTCAGTTTTAAAGAATGTCAAAAGATGTCTCTCCTTGTTCCGATAAAAAAAGTTTCATTTGTTTGTCTCTGCAACAAGTTCTTCTCTTTAAGTCTAGAATCTAACACTTCTACTAACTCTTTTGACAGGCCTAGGTCTCTAACTATATCATTCAGTTCTAATTGGCTGAAGTTTTCACGTTCTTGGGTCGATATATGTCCAAAGTCTGGATCACTGTCAAGTTCATTGCTTACATCAGATTCACGTATATCACTTACATCGTCCAGTGAAGGAAGTTCCTGGAATTTCATCTGAATAAAGCACTGGCCGAATTACTGAATCACGATTTGGGTAACTTATTTTATGTTTCGTTTTCTTGCTATAACCATAAGTCTTTGTGAGACAAAAGTAGCAATCGTTTACATGTTTTTTTGGCTCCCGCCAATCATAGGAATTCCAAATCCTAGTTGTTTCCTTGTGCCCTTTGTCCATTGGCGTAAATTATCGTTACATGGTTTACAAACATTGCGCAGGGCCTACAGTTTATCCTGACCACCTAACTTAATCTTAAAGTAAGCCAAGTATGCTCTTTTCACAAAGATACTAATGTTCATTCTTTGCGTTGGTGCAGTAAAATAACTACATATATAGCAAAACGAGTCAGGGCAATTCAACATTTCCTTCGTAATGAGACCATACTACTGAATGTTATTTAATAAAAAAAATCTGAAAAAACAGAAAATTATATTATACACAATTGCTTTATATATCTGGATGTGCATAAAGAGAAGTCTAAATACATAGATAAAATAAAATAAGAAGAATACCAAACGCCTTCACTTCCGTTCACTTGTTCGTAAGATAGCCTGCTATTGTGAATGGGACCAAGATGGACCATTCTATAAATAAAAAACTTGACGTGATAAAAGAAAACTATTGCCATTTTTAAACTCAGTGACCCCGAATTGCCCAAGAACAGGTCTCAAACTTAAGTCAGCAGAAAGAAGTTAAAATTTGTTGACCAGTGTAATTAATGTATTAATGCAAAGCAAACTGTATAATTGTAAACAATGAAAAACCGCTAGGCAATTAAATCGCTGTACTCCCACGGTAAACACAAACATTCACACATTAGAAAAGAGGCGCGAGCCGACTGTTTTGCCCGCGCTATGAGAAGGGAGAGAATTGAAACAGCTTTTCATACAAGTAATAAAACTGATAGAGCGGAATTCTTGCCCAGGGTCTTTTGACATGGATCCGCGAAAAGACAGAATGATATTTTGCTACGAATGTCGGTCTGACCAGATATTTATCAGATTTCCAAATACAAACACCCTCTCGGTGTAGACGAGTTTACACTAGATTACGCACATACCCTCTAGCCAAATAGGCTCCGCCCAGCGATCGGATTGGAGAAACGGAGGCACGCCCCAAATCTTTCAATAGGATAAAAGGGCTTGTAAAATAGACACATCAGAATAGTTACTAACAATATTGAGTCCCGCATTATTATCAAGGGTGGCAGTCTCTCATGCAAAGACATTAAGACAGTCAACACCGAAAGCTAGCCACAAGGACGTGAGCATACGACAAACCGATAAGAACAGCAACTTCACTTGCCAGAAGCAGGGGCCGACCATAAGACTATGAATCAACCTACTAAACCCGCCATTTTTTTCTAATTTCCTTACCTACGCTAAGAAATAGGTCGGTTACCGTTAACTTACCTAAGTAAATAACCAGTAAGGACGTCTCGAACATTCGATTGGAGTCAGATATAATTCTACAGCATAACCAACCATAAGTAATAACCCCCAGACAAAATAATATACATAATTACCTTCATAAAGTAGCTTACCATGTTTAGCCATTGTAAAAAATACTGAAAACTCTCTGCAGAAATATTGTTCTTATTTTGAGGTTTAACAATCCTTTTGAAATTATTAAATTATTGTTCCTGTTAATTTACTTCTCTCCGAATAATTTCTTGCCTTTCTTCACTTCCATTGGAAATAGATTCTGATGATGGCTTTCCAAATGTCGCCTAATATTTTATGAGTGGGCAGAAATTGACTCCTTGCAAATACAACAAAATGCTATGCCCAATAACGCTGTAGTTTTGACTCAATTCTTCATGAAACAACCTTCTATTTCCACTACATTCTGAGCTAATTATTCTTTTTCATTTTAGCCATTCTAATGGGTTATAATTTACATATACACAATTATCACAAACTAAATTAACATGATCACAAAGAAACGAGTAAACATTAACATTAAACATTAACAAATGATAAACTGCCAAGAAAAAAAAATCAGATAACATAAATAGGTGTATTAAGTATTTCAGAAATGTTTCATTCCAGTAAATCTTAGGTTGTCTCAAGTGATTACGGTTACATCGCAAAAAACGAAAATTATACCTTAGTCATTTCCGACCTATTTCAACCGACCCAATAATTTCCACCCTCATACTGAGTAAAAAACATTTATTCGTAGTACAAAAAACTAAAAACTAAAGCAATTTTGCACCCACAAAGAGTGCTTGCCCATTTTCGACCAATCACAAGCAAGAAATATCTAATCGACATCTGAATCTCTGTAGACAGAGATTCAGACGAATTGTGTGTGCCCCTCCAATCTGCTAAGCGCGCCCCTATAAAAATAGTATTGACTATTTCCCTCGGAATTACGCGAAACTTAATTTGAAGTACTACTTCTTGTATGATGTAAAATCTGTTAATATCGATGTCGATTACTTCGCTAAATTAATTGACTGAAAAATTCAAATTGCTCGCACTGCACTCTTTCGTAATAAAGCAACTCTATTTAATTAATTTTTAATTTCGAAGGATTTGCCCAATAATGATTTTACCGTAATATATATATATATATATATATATATATATATATATATATATATATATATATATATATATATTCTTAACTCTATAATTTAACTTGGTGAATTTTTGAAATTTTTGAAAATGTTTTTTTTGCTTAGTGGACAAGTAACCTTTCATGTTTTTGAGTTTAGGTTTATTTGAAACTTTTATTCGCAGGGCTGTTTTTTGTGTTTCGAGCTTTTATCAAAGTTCTTTCTAAGAGTTCAGAAAAAATAAATTTATTTATCGAATGATTTGGAATGAAAAAACATACAAATCGTGAAGTTCAAAAAAATGTATTAAAATTAAGGCTTTGGCGCTTTTTTACTATCATTTCGTATATAAAACCAATTTGGATGAAAAAAGAGATCTGACGAAGGTTTTTCTATATATCAAACGGGAGAAATAACTTAAAAAAAAAGGTTTCAGGGTGTCTATGTTGAAAAATGTGTTTGGAAAATTCTCAACCATATATAAATCTTCAAGGGATAAAGAGAATATAATAAAAGGTGAAATAACTTTAAATTTTTTTTTCAGGGTATTTATGTTGAAAAAGGTGTTCAGAGTGTTAAAATAAAGAGTCTATAAAGGGGATTAAAAAAAGCGGTTTAGAATATCAAATAGGCCGTAGGCCCCACGCCGAAGGAGTTCCTGTGGAACCAAGTTCTTCCTGTAAGAAAGAATACGAAGTATGGCTTCTGTGTATATATATATATATATATATACAGAAAAGGGACAAAATAATGGAAACACCTAGTATTATAATAGTATAGTTTGGAAGATTGATTAAACTGTCTAAGCCTTGCCTATGTTTATGTTTGTTGATTGATAATAAAAGTACATCATCTTTGCTAATATTGTTGTTGTTTTGCAAATATTATCCAAATAAGTTTATTAAAACTTATAAAAATGAGTGATCTATATGATTTCCAAAGAGGTCTGGTTGTCGGAGCTCGGATGGGAGGTGCTACCATCACTAAAATGGCTAAACTGGTTAACGTATCAAGAGGCACAGTCTGAAAAAGTAATGACAGCGTGTAAAAACAAAAAAAAAACGTCTTCCTCAAAGCAAAACTCAGGAAGGAAACCAAAACTGTCTGATAGGGTACGTAGGACTCTTACACGGATTGTTATAAAAGAACATAAAACTACAGCTACCAGAATTACTGCAGAACTTAATGATTCACGTCTGGAACCCAGCCTCAATAAAAACTTTTCGCCGGGAGTTACATAAAGCCAGATTCCACGGAAGGGCTGCAATCCGAAAACCACTACTCTCACAAACAAACGCTCGAAAGTGTTTAGAGTGGTGTAAAAACCATCGAAATTGGGCAGAAGACCAGTGGAGAAGGGTCATATTCTCTGACGAGTCCTTCTCTACCTTATTTTCCACCTCAGGCCGTGTATACGTTTGGATACAGCCAAAAGATGCATTTAAACTAGACTGCTTGCTCCCAACTGTTAAACATGGAGGAGTTTCTAATGATCTGGGGGGCCACACCTTGGAAATCCGACAGCTCAATAGTCTCCCTTCATGGTAGAATCAACAGTCAGGACTATTTGAGTATTTTAGCTGATCAGATCCAGGAATTGTTTCCGGATGGAAATGCCATCTTTCAAGATGATAATGCTCCTATTCATACTGCTAAAGTTGTGGCTGAATGGCACAAGGAACATTCCAGTGAAGTAGAACACCTTATCTGGCCACCACAATCCCCAAATCTCAACATCATTGAACATTTATGGTGCAGTTTAGAAAAAAAAGTACGGAGTCTATATCCCCCACCATCATCATTGAAAGAATTGGAGACTGCTTTAGCTGATGAATGGATGAAAATTCCACTGGAAACGATTGAAACTTTGTACGAATCTATCCAGAGCAGAATTCAATCTGTAATTACTGCCAAAAGTGGTCCTCCTCCTTATTAACATAAAGTTTCCGGAAATTACATGGTGTTTCCATTATTTTGTCCACCCCCTGTATATATATATATATATATATATATATATATATATATATATATATATATATATATATATAAGTGAGGTAATAATCCTGAAGTTAGGTAAACGGAAAGTTCAAATTACCTCCTCAAATCATAATTCTTAAATGAAATTAAATTTAAAGGTAGCATGATTTTTTTAATTTGAAAGAATAATTTTTTAAACCCTTCAATCTTTACGCTAGTGGGTTTGCATAAATGGGTCTTTATGCCGCAAGGATTACGTAATACATAATACAGAATTAGTCCAGGGTTTTATCGACCATGCCTTGTGAGAGGTAGAATTCCCTTTTGCATATGTAGACGACATTATAGTCGCCAGAAAGGATTCAAAAGAACATAAACAGCAAGTAGAACAACTTTTCGCTCAATTGCGATTGTGTGAATGGGAAATCACTTGGGCGAAACGATTTTTTGCTTTTGATACTCTAGAGTTTCTTGGTTTCAGAATCAATTGATCAACTTTCATCGACGATTTTTGAAAAAAGGTGGGACTACTCTTCTTCCATTAATTAAATTGTTAAAAAGCATGACCAAAATAACACCTAACTCCCCTTTAAAATAAAACTACTCTGCAAAAATTGCCTGTCAGCAAATCAAATGAGATTCAGCAGAAGCTACTCTTTTGACATACTCTCCCAAAAGATGTTTCCCTACAACTCACATCCGACATTTGAAACAATAGTGGAGGAGCAACAATAGAGCACACATGAAACGGTGTTTAGGAATATTTAGGTTACTTCAGTTATGTATTCAAGGGCGCCGAATACGCAATAACATCGCTTATCATTATACGGGCCCGTTCAATATGTTGAAACGCAATAAAAAAGCCGATGTGCTACGAGACAACAAGAGGCAATTTAAAGCCCATTTATTATAAACTCAAACCTGTTCTCACATCCACGGTCACTTTAAACATACCGACCGTCGTAAAATTCGTCTTGACGCACTCAAAGACTTCTGTGATAAGCGATTTGCAATTGAACTCAGTTACTTACACCCCACACAGACATCAGGACTAAGATGTGGTATTGATGTCCTGATCCTTGATACTCCGTAATTAAAGATATTTATCCTCAAGTCCCATGAAGAGGGACCTACTGAAAAAGGGACCCCTAATAGTTTGAGGATAAAATTAACTATAAAAGATTCCTTCGCTCAATAAAGTTGTCAAACCAATGAAAGGTAACTTCTATATAAATTCTAGTATTCTCCCAATTCTTAAATTATCTTGCATTTTTCAGAGGTTTGTTGAGTTTTCGATTTCCCAGCCCATTTTCCCATTGTATCTTTGGTAGCATTAAGGACTCATCTACTCATTAGCTAAAAGCTTTAAATATAAAATTAATCCCTTAATTAACATTTAAACATATATAGAGAGACAAACACAATATTCTATATGGTGGTCTGTGTGGGGATTACTAGTTGACTTTGTAGCTTGTACTTTATAATGATTTTTAATTTTCTTGTAGAATTTAACTGTGAAGAGCGTTAAAAGTTAATCAGAAAAAATTGAAAATTTTAGTAGCCTAGATGATTAAATTGAAAATTTAACTTAAACCTTTTAGACTAACCTACTTTGGAACCTTGGCTATTAGGGTTTTAAATTTTTGACTGAATCATTTAAAGAAAATTTTTACATTTCAACTTAATTGAATTGAACTTAAAATTTTGTATAGAATTTTACGAAATAACTTTGTTTTAGTTCATTTTGAAACTCAGACTTGAATTTTAGTTTTTGCATCCTATTTGAGGATTGAAGTATAAATTAAAATTGACTTATCAGAAATTAATGGAGAACTATCTGTTGTTTACAAATTTACTGAAACTCCCTCATCCACATTTAAGGATCTTCTGCAACAAAACTCATAAATAACTTAAACGAAAGCGTAGAGGAACTTACATTTAATGACAAAGCCTCATATAAGGAAACCTTAGCTAAAGTTAGATCAGACTTAACTCTGCTCGATGACAAAATTTTTGATGCCTTTGTGACTTGAAATCAATATAATTTTACATGACAAGAACAAATATAACAAAATAACGAACAATACTATACAGAGTTAACAAAATTAATTAAAAAAAATTGAAAGTTTAAATAGTCCTAACCCTGATTGTGATTCTATTAGTGGTGCAATTCCTAAAAGAAAAAAACATAAAATTTTCTGGACTTTCTATAGTACCCTTTAATGGGGATCCCTCCAAAGATCAAAATTTTAAAACATCCTTTAAAAATATTTACGATAGCTTAGGGCTTTCTAAACAAGCATTTTTTGCCTACCTCAAACAACACCTTAAGGGTAATCCAGCCATCCAGCTAAAATCTCTATCTGGGTTCTTAACTCACTGTTAAGGAACGAAAATTCATTGAAAATCTTCAAAATGAAATCAAAGTTGAAGTTGATATGGTTTCTGTAAACAAGCCTTGGATAAAAGGTGAAGGAGCTGTAGATCGAACTCCTAATTTTAATTATGCATACAATAGACTGAGATATCCTTATAAAAACCAAATAAAGCACATTTACTTGACCACAATTAAATGATAGAATAATCCAGGAATTGCCTTTTCAAGACATTTCCTTTTCAAAGAATTATTTCCTACCTCATTTTAGTGTCATAAGATCAAAGAAACAGGCTACAAAAATAGGATAGTTATTGACCCATCAGGGAAGGCTAGAGATAAATATATTTCCATGGCCTATACTTAACTATATCTGATCTAGAAAAAGCCTTTTTAATGATAACTTAATTTAGTTAAAGAATATGATAAAAATGCTCATAAAATCATTTGATTAAAAGATCCATCTAAGTCTCTATCCAAACCAAACTTAATCTTCTACATATACAATAGAGTCACATTTGGAAAGAAATCCAGTCCATTCGTGCTGCAGGAGTGTGTTTAAAGATTCTTTCAGAGTCAAAGCAAACCGAACTTGGTGATTTCTTTGCCAATAGGTTTATATAGATAATTTTTCACTCAATGCTGACTCTCTTTCACAAATTAAGACTCAATTCCAAATGTCTAGAAAATATCTTGTATAAATAAATAGACCACAAGCAAAGGTTTTCTCTTATAGGAAAATGAAACAAGAACATAATGGTGGAGATATTCCTTTGATAGAGTTAATGATACCCTATCAATCTAAGATCTTAAACTGAATAAGGAGGCCCAATCTAGGAATGAAATCTTAAGCTCAATTCAGAGCATTTTTCATCCCTTAGGTTTGGTTGCTCCTGCAATACTCAACTTTTCAGGCAAAGATTTATCAAAGATAGTTCTTCCTAGGATGAACCTATTGACTTTATTTTAGAGAACTAAAAAACTTAACCTTTAATAAAATGGCATTCCTTGAAACCATAATTGACTTTAATAGCTATAATTTGCACATCTTTTGCAATGACAGCAGAGTAGGCTTTGGAGTTTGATGTTAACTAACCAAAGAAAAGGAATCCAAATTCATCTATGCTAAATATAGAATAAACGCTAAATCTAAAGATTATTCAATCTGTTAACTTGACTTGTTAGTCATTTGCTTAGGGATAAATATCTTAAATTACCTTTTGCAAACTTACTCGGCCAAAGAGGAGTTTTTTTATACCATGACTTGGACTGATTCCCTAGTAGCAGCAAACTGGATTGCTCAAAGATCTTTAAAATGTAATCCGTTTTTGTCAGCCATAGAGTAGAGGAAATCCAAAACACTTCCCTCACCTTTCCTTCCTCTATAGAATTTTCGCACATCTTTGGGATAGACAACCCGGCAGATCTCTTAACAAGAGACCTGTCATCTAAACAAAATCCTGAAACTAAAAGATCTCTATCTCAATAGCCCTACCTTTATAACTAACTCTTATCAGTGGCCTAACACTATAATTGTAAACCCCCAAAACACTAACATTCAAACTACACTTTATGCCACCTACAATGACCTTGTAGCACTTAAACCTCAACCTATGTTGACTTGGAAAGATTTTTTCAAACATAAATAAAGTTCACTATAAAGGAGTCTTTTGCTCAATAAGGTTGTCAAACCAATGGAAGGTAAGCTTCTGTATGAATTCTAGTATTCTCACAATTCTTAAATTACATTGCATTTTTCAGAGGTTTATGAGCTTTTGATTTCCCAGCCCATTTTCCCATTGGGTCTCTAGTAGCATTAGGGACTCATCCACTCATTAGCCAAAAGCTTTAAATATAAAATTGATCCCTTAATTAACATTTAAACATATATATATATATATATATATATATATATATATATATATATATATATATATAGAGAGAGAGAGAGAGAGAGAGAGAGAGAGAGACAAACGGATAATATTATATAGTATCTGACCTTGTCTAGTGGGCGGAAAAAAACAAGAGGCTTTAGGAAATATAAGCGATATAAAGACAAAAAGGATCTCAGCACGGATTGGTTAGTTCAAAAAGCATCAGACAAAGTTTGTGAATTGCTGAAAGAAGTCATACATATCAGATGGGGTATATAGAATTGGAATGTCGTATATGGAAGGCCTGAGTGTTGTAATTGAATTTAATGCAAGATGAGTAGGCTCTTAAGCGAGGAAAATGCCACGGGCATTTTTGAAGTTATGTAGAAGAGGGCCAAGATGACAGCTGCTACAGGCCTGAAAAAGCAATTTGTATATTTTATAACAGTAAATAGCGTTAACATTATAATCTAAATATCTCCTGACCCAAAAAGAATAACGAGCATATTCATATTTTCCAAATTAGAAGTCATGTTCGTAATCAGTTCCTTATTTAGTAACGTTTTAAAAAGAAACAAAAGCCAGGAATATAATATTTTTTATTGAATAGTTAGAATATTCTATGCAAAAGACTGTAGGTAATAATCACAATTCAATAGATTGAATATATTTGATTTA
This sequence comes from Ceratothoa steindachneri, assembly GCA_963969495.1. Classification (NCBI taxonomy): domain Eukaryota; kingdom Metazoa; phylum Arthropoda; class Malacostraca; order Isopoda; family Cymothoidae; genus Ceratothoa; species Ceratothoa steindachneri. Next base: position 72,768,671 of record OZ018326.1, on the reverse strand, counting down.
AATCAAATTAATCGAGGATTTAAAAGAGAATTTGTGCTTTGATCGCTAAAATGAGAGATATGGTGGCATTTGGTAAATATTTAAAGAATGTTTCCCAGACGCCATTATGTCCGCGAATTTAAATATCGAGAGTTAGTGCTTAAATGATTTTAATTTTTATAGATAAACAATGAACAAAATGGCTATGTTTTATTTCTGTTAAAATTAATATATCTTTAATTAATAAAACATATATGATTAACTAAATCTATTAAACGGTCTAAATATGAAACAATATTATCGAAAAAAATTAAAGTAAACTCTTATTAATTACTTATGTATAAATAAAAACAAGTAAAAGATTCTATAATTGTGTAAAACATTGTAAAGTAAATTAATCTAAGTAGAATGTACAAATTTAATGTTATTTGGAACTCATAATGAATGTACAAAAATTAATTCCAAATGGAACACTGGCCAACGACCAAAATGCTTCCGAGACCAGATTAACAATTTCCACCTAATTTTAGGTTTAGGTTGCTGATAATAAAAACTCGTATCATGATTATAATTGTTCGTTAGCTCTACTTTTCAAGATACACCTACGTGTCACAATAGGTTCCAACAGGCTTGCAGCACGGTGTTTCTTACCACGCTCACAGTCTCATTGCTCTTCAGTATTGTTCCAGCAGTCATAGAAGGTGGTTGTGCTGTGAAAGTTTACATTTTGAGGTGAAGGTAGGTGATTTCCTAGTCAAACACTTTTTAAACTTATAATAAATATTCAATGAGGCAAGCTATTTATATGCATGTGAGGCATTTTATATTAATTCTATTTTCCTACTTAATGATATAAATACTTCTACAAAGCTGTCATGCTCTGTATTATAATAATAAAATTTATGAATAAATTTTCTGTTTATCTTCTAATTGTTTGTTGTTTTCTTCTTTCAGATGCCTCATACTTGTGCGAATAAGGCAGACAACTTCTGCTACATTTGTGGTGGGGTGACCTTTGCATCACAGAAGCACCGTAGAACTGCTATGGTTATAAAGGCATATCACCTATATTTGGATAAAAATTTAGTAACCAGTATAAGAACTGGGCACCTCACATATGCTGCAATACTTGTTCTACTAACCTTCACCAATGGTTGAACAGGAAGAGGAAAAGAATATCTTTTGCTGTGCCAATGACGTGTCGGGAGCCAACAAACGCTTACCATACTAACAATTGTTATTTCTGCATGACACCTCCAGTACAAAAGGGCTTGTCAAAGAAGAAAAAGGAGTCCATTGAATATCAAAACATTACAGCAGCTATTCGCCCAGTTCCACATGGAGAAGGTCTACCTGTTCCTGATACACCATCTTCGGTTTCCTTCGAGTCAGCTGAGGAAAGCAGTGGAAAGGAAGCAGAGAAGGGTGACAGTGCTAGATTACAGAATGACCCAAATTTTGATGAAACACACTCCTCTAGGCCACATCTCATAACACAAGAGGAACTCCATGACCTTGTCAGGGATCAGCATTTAGCCAAGAATAAGGCAGAGCTGCTCGGCTCTTGTCTTCAGCAGTGGAATATCCTAGGAATTGGTAAGAAAATTTCCAAATTTCGTGACCGTCAGCAGCAGTTCAACAATTTCTTCGTGACGGAAAGTGATTAAGTGTCATGCAACAATATTAATGGTCTGATGGAAGCACTTGACATCAAATACGAACCCAGACACTGGAGGGTATTCATTGATTCATCCAAAACGAGTCTGAAAGGTGTCTTGCTGCACAACGGCAATAGTAAACTATCAGTTCTTGTGGGCTATGTACCACATATGAAAGAAACTTATAAGAATATAAAGCATATGTTGCAAGGCATAAAATATGCTAAACATCAATGGCAGCTTTGTGGTGACTTATAGGTTGTTGCTCTTGTGATAGGCTTTCAGGATGGATATACCAAGTACTGTTGCTTTCAGTGTGAATGGGACAGCCGTGCAAGAGGTTCCTACTATATCATGAGAGACTAGCCACCTTGTCAATCATTAGAGCCTAGGATGAAAAATGTTCAACATCCACCTCTCACTGAACCAAATAAAATTAAGTTACCAGAACTACACATACAACTGGTGCTCCTGAAAAACATTGTAAAAACTATTTATTCCTGGACATTTGCAAGATATGATTCTTTAGCCCACTATAAGTTTCAAGCAAAAAAGCAGAGAGTGAATATGGATTATAGTTTAAAACAGAATGACACATACTGTACGTTATAATAAAATAATCAAATATTATATGCCGCGTATCTTTAAACCTATTAAAAAAAAAACATTTTTCAAGGTGATATTTGGATTTAGTACATGAAAAAACATAGAAATTAACTAATCTCATTTAAGAAGCACACAACTTTTCAATACGAGGGTGGTCAATAAGTTTTGCGAATCGGTAGGGGTGTGAGGACAAGTTATGACAAGTCAGGACCTGCAGCCGCACGCTCCTGTCTCGTCTATTTAAGAAGCAGTAGCTGATCGCAGATCGTCAGTCACAAATGTTTCAACAATGGAGAAGGTTGAGCATCGCGCAGTGATCAATTTTTTGACCAAGGAAGGCAAGAATGCAAAAGAGATCCATGAACGCATGGTTGGAGTGTACACTGACACCCTCCCTTCCTATGCAACCATTGCTCGCTGGAATAGGGAATTCCGCTATGGTCGTAAGTCATTTGAAGATGACCTCCGTCCAGGACGCCCGTCAGACGTGATCAACGAGGACAATGTGGCCCATGTGGAGAGGATGATCCTCGAAAATCGACGAGTGAAGGTCGAAGAAATCGAGCGAGAACTTGGAATATCACATGTAAGTGTTATCAACATCATCCATGACAATTTGGCCAGGACCAAGATCTCTGCCCGTTGGGTCCCTAGAAACTTCACGACCCATGATCGACTTCAAATTCGTCAAAGTTCGAAGGAGCTGCTGCTCCTGTATAACTAAGACTCGGCGGGATTCGAGTCACGCATAGTGACGGGTGATGAAACGTGAGTCCATCACTGGGAAGATCATAGCCACCATCTTCTGAGATTCTGAGCAAGTGTTGATGGTCGACTATGCGCCTTGTGGAAAGACCATCACAGCCCAATATTACGCCGAGGAACTGGCTGGGTTGAAGAAGTGCTTCCGTCAGAAGCGGCGCGGCAAGTTGACACAAGGTGTCCTGCTCCTCCACGACAATGCCCCTGTCCACAAGGCCAGAGTTGCACAAGCTGCCCTGCGCAAGTGCGGATACGAAGAGCTCACCCATTGCCCCTACAGTCCAGATCTGGCCCCTAGCGACTACTTTTTATTTCACCAGCTCAAGGTTGCACTGCGTGGACGCCGGTTTGTGGACAATGAAGATGTCCAGCTCGCCGCTGTCCAGGAGTGGATTGAACATCAGTCGGGAGATTTCTGGTTTTCGGCAATTCGAAGCCTCAATGACAAGTGGCGCAAGTGCCTTGAATTCGAGGGTAGTTATATTGAAAAATAATAAAACACTTTTCCTCATATCTCGTTTCCTTATATCCGAATTGCAAAACTTATTGACCGCCCAAGTACTTGTTGAACAGTGAATTTATTATTTATAGCCGTGTTTACGGACCGCTTACATAAAAGGGAAATTGGAAAGTGCGTCAGGATGAAGAGTAATACAAGATAAAAGAGATATATCTGAAGGCTTTTCAAGTTCCGGCCGAACAAAGAATACTGAATCCAGCACCAAAGATTTATTTACCGTTAAAGTAATGACTGGTCACCTTTATCCAGCCTTAAATCAAGAAAGAAAGACAACTCGACCCTTGGAGTCAGTGCCTCACGGAAAAGACATTCCCAGAAGAATCAAATCGCTAGCCACCAAGCCGAAACAAGAACGCTATCTGGCTACCCAGGAGTAGTACCAAAACTCTGTGACAAATCATTCTGGGCTACAACACCTATAAATGTAATTACCAAATAGTAGTCAGACGAATCAAACATGTATAAATGCCCATATAGTACAAGAGAAAGAGAAATTTGACGCGAATGAGCAATGAGACAAAAAACAAAAGTTGTTGTTTTGTTTAAGGTAAAAGAAAGGGACATTGGAAGAACACTAGGATCAAAGAGAGCAAAGGGCGACATAATGAAGGCAATCCTCACTGGGAAGACATAATTAACACCTGTGGAAAAAAGTTTGAAAATCCTAGCCGGGGCTCGAACCCGGGTCTGCTTATTGCCGGTCACATGCTCTACCATTAAGCTACCAGGCACAGTGAGCCTACTTTGCATAAAGCGTTACCCTATCAAACCCAGGATCTCCCTAACCTAGGAGCCTCCAAAGGATTTTTATATCATATCTTCTTACCGCTCCTAATTTAAAGGCTCATTACCCATGTCACATACAAAGAAAGAGCAGTTGAGGGTGGTAACAACCACCACTAGGCTTTCACCATATTTATTTTCTGCCTTCAAAACCATCTTGAAGACAGAAAGAAAGATGCAGAAACCTTGCATTGCAGACTATATAACAATGTAATACAAGAGATGGAGAAATTTGACGCAAATAAGCAATGAGACAAGAATCCGGAGTTTTTGTGGCAAATATCTAGATTAGGACCCAACAGATTCACCAGGACCCAACCCAAGAATGCGATCTAAAAACTATAGGCATAACCACATTCACTTCATTGTTTTGACTCGTTATTTTGTTTCAAATTGGGGAGTTTCGCCCCCATAACCCCCACTTAATTGTTGGGTGCACCCCCACACACCCCCAACTTAAAAAAAAACCTGGTAATATTCCTAATTCGAAAGCCAAACATGAGATTTGAATGCCAGAGTCGAATGCCAAATGTGGTTATGTCTGATAAAAAAATATTGGAACATCAATATTTCATTCTTCTTTTTTTAACTACAGGTAATTAGCTTTTGGGTCCTAAACGAGATATTGAAACTACATTGGGTCCTAAAATAAATATTAACCGGTTTTTTTTCCAAATTTCTTTTTGTCTAGTATTAATTTGTTATATAGTCTGCAATGCAAGGCTTCTGCATCTTTCTTTCTGTCTTCAAAATGGTTTTGAAGGCAGAAAATAAATATGGGGAAAGCCTAGTGGTGGTTGTTACCACCCGCAGAACTTGTATTTGCTCTTTCAATGTTCATATATATGCATGTTTTAATATATCTAAATTGTGCAAGCTACTCACTCGGTATCAAGACATCGTCAATTAGATTTTTTGTTCATTTCTTCTCCATGTAAGCTTATATTCTCCAGCACAATTTGGATCATTATTTAAGAATATCAGATCATACAATTTCATATATTATATTATTATTATTTCTCCATTTTTACTTAGAACTTGTTTTCCTATAAGCCAACATAACACCCTAATCTATTTAAAACTATGACATGCTTGTTTCGTGCTTTATCAATTTATAGGTGGCTTGGAGCGGCCTTCAATTTGAATCTATCTATTTATAAAAGAATAGCATTTAACAATATTTTAACTTTTGATATATAATTTTAGAAGAGAGTGTCCTCACTGTAATAACCAGAGAAATATTTTTGTAAAGCGATATTTGTTTGGATGATGAGGAAAATTTAATATTACTCAATCTTGTTCATGCAATACTTCAGTAAAGAGAATTCTTAACTTATGTATTTGGTAGTTATATATATATTATTAATTACTTTTTCCATAGTCAAATAAACTAATGCTATCTCAGTTCAGAAAAGGTGCAAAAATTGGAAGCTGTATACACTGACGCGATCTTAAATATTATTGTTCTTGCAGGAAAATTAAGTTCATACATATAACAGATTGTTTCAATACTTTGAGCCCCTGTGTATGTATGACATTGTATACTATATTACATATATATGGAGAATTATAAGATCTCCTACTCTATGCTGAGTTAAATGAAAAAAATATTCAAAACTTCTTCTGCTAAATACAGAGTGGTGACGGCATTCGTTTGCAATTTCCACTGCTAATTTTACAGATATGTTTTACCTTCCGTGTCAGTCATTTTCTTCTTAAAAACATTAACTATTTTTTAGTAATTATAATAATACAGTATACCTAAGTAGTCTTTATTATATTTGGTATACAGCTACATACTTACAGTTCCACCAAGCAAACTGAATTGCAAGGGAATTGAGTCAATAGATAGTGTTAAGGTAATAGGCATTTCACATAGGTAATTGGGTAATAATTAAAGTTAATAAAATAATAGGTGAAAAAAGGAAGATATCATAACTTCCACCTAGGACGTCATCAATTGGTGCCCAGTCCTTGTATGGCCTAGAGTGGCTTGACATAAGTATATAAGCAAATTGTGAAAAGGATTTCGACATTTTGCTTAGAGACCAGAAGTACCAAGCTAAAGTTAGCTTCAAATCTTGTGTATTCGGATTTATGAAACACACCTGATTTTGTTGAAATATGATAGAAAGAAAGATGAGTAAATGATAAATGTTCCTTTTCTAAAGTGAATTAGAAGAATATGGCATGTGTGAATGATCAATTAAAAATTAAATTAAGTTAATTGGTTTATTAATGTTACTCTAGGGGGACCCCGGACGTCTATATCAAAGATATTGCATATAATTTGGCTTCATAGAATTCGTCGACCTTTTAAATATTTTCCCTCTCGTCATTAATCCTCATTGGTTATTTTCGGTTCTCATTTGATGGAAGATGATTTTGGGATGCCGTTTCATCTGATTTAGCAAGTCATTATTCGCCATGTTATTCTTCCCTAGATTTGTGTTATCTGTACTCTGTTCTTCCCGAACTCCTTCATTATGATTTCAGGATATTCGATTAATTATTTATTAAATTATTCTATGACTTATCATTTTTCCCTTCAGATCAAATATCGTCTACTAACTTAACTTATTTTCTCAGTATATGATTTTGTCACTTTCTTTCTCTCTCTTCTCTATCTCTGTCTATATATATATATATTATATATATATATATATATATATATATATATATATATATATATATATATATATACGAGGGGCGGTCAATAAGTTTGCGATTCGGTAGGGCAAAACAGAGGAAGGGGAAGGAGGATGGCTGTTTGTGGGGGTGTTACGACAAGTTATGAAAAGTCAGGACCTGCAGCCGCACGCTCCTGCCTCGTCTATTTAAGAAGCAGTAGCTGATCGCAGATCGTCAGTCACAAATTTTCCAATAATGGAGAAGGTTGAGCACCGCGCAGTGATCAAATTTTTGACCAAGGAAGGCAAGAATGCAAAAGAGATCCATGAACGCATGGTTGCAGTGTACACCGACACTGCCCCTTCCTATGCAACCATTGCTCGCTGAAATAGGGAGTTCCGCTATGGTCGTGAGTCTCTTAAGGATGCCCCCCGTCCAGGACGCCCGTCAGACGTGACCAACGAGGACAATGTGGCCCGTGTGGAGAGCATGATCCTCGAAAATCGACGGGTGAAGGTCGAAGAAATCGAGCGACAACTTGGAATATCACATGGAAGTGTTATCAACATCACCCACGACAATTTGGCCATGACCAAGGTCTCTGCCCGTTTGGTCCCTAGAACCTCACGCCCCATGATCGACTTCAACGTCGTCAAAGTCCGCAAGGCCAGAGTTGCACAAGCTGCCCTGCGCGAGTGCAGATTCGAGGAGCTCAACCATCCTCCCTACAGTCCAGATCTGGCCCCTAGTGACTATTTTTTATTCCGCCAGCTCAAGGCTGTACTGCGTGGACTCCGGTTTGGAGACTATGAAGATGTCCAGCTCGCCGTCCAGGAGTGGATTGAACAGCAGTCGGGAGATTTCTTGTTTTCTGGAATTCGAAGCCTCAGGGACAAGTGGCGCAAGTGAATTGAAGTCAAGGGTAGTTATATTGAAAAATAATAAAATACTTTTCCTCATATCTCGTTTCCGTATATTTGAATTGCAAAACTTATCGACCGCCCCTCGTATATATATATATATATATATATATATATATATAGAGAGAGAGAGAGAGAGAGAGAGAGATATATATATATATATAAATTTATGACGTTAAGACAATTATTCCCTTTCTCTTTTCTCTTTCCTTCAAAATAATATTTCTTCCTGAAATAGATGGTTGATTGTGTATAATACAAAAGGGGCTTTATTTCACATAATTAGACATCTCATTTAAAATTTCAACCTAATTTGAGAAGTACGATTTTCTGCCGAGCTCGGAATTGCATTCTGAATATATAGCCCTTATTGCTCCTTTCCGCATTTTTCATTAAAAGACCCTCTAATTATAAACAATAATTTTGACATACTATACACACACACATATATGTACATTTCTATATAAGGGGCTAAGGTCCAATTAGCCAAGTGTAAACACCGCTTCAGTCTACATCGAAGTAGAGAGACATCGAGTCGGATGTAGTCCTGCTTAAGGTAAGAGAGAGAGAGAGAGAGAGACAGACAGACAGACATAAATATGTGTATTCAAAGTGGTTGCTTAATAAAAGCTTCAATTTGTTATTCAGCAAACGCGGGCGACCAGGAGAATAGCAAAATTTATCAAATGATTTATTTTCTAAGTTATGAGCTAACACACTCATTCTTGGAGAATATTCTATAATTAGAAATACACAGAGTTTAGTTATAACATATAAAGCTAACCTCCTTAAAAAATGCATAATAAACAGTCATATTAGTTGAAAATCTACCATTGAAGACAAACTAAGGGGAATATAGAAAGACAAGCCATTTAAAACACAGGCATTGATGAATCAAGATTTGACACACACCGTACACGAGATACTAAATAACCTTTAAAGAATCGCATCGTATACTAAGGTACTTTTAGCTAGCAGATTATGTTATAGAATGTTTTGGATTATTTAGATGGTATTGGTTATAAGATTAATAACGAAGTATAGCTAGGATCAGAGTTGAGATTTGGGTTTACAGATTTTATGTAGAGATTCTGATAAACAAAGCATATTTATTCATCTAGTGGCATATTTTAAAGTCATCCAAAGTTACATTAATATTGGATTTTATCGAGTGCTCTCTAATGACAGAATTATCCTATTGCTTAGGGATTTTACCCGTTCTACGGATGATTACGATGTGGGAGCAAACACTAGCTTCAAGGGTGCGCACATTGCTGCCAATGTATATATATATATATATATATATATATATATATATATATATATATATATATATATATATATATATATATATATATATATATAAAACGCAAGAAACAGAAAACGGGAAATTTATCTTCGGAATTTTTTTTTCCTAATTCGCAAAAATTCCAAATTCCGTACAGGGGTGGGATTCGAACCGTTTACACTGAGGCAGCGAGGATCCGTTTTCATCTCAATTAAATAGTCTCTTAGGCCACTTGGCTACGTGGAAGACCAAAAAAATCTTCGGAATAAACAAGCTTTTCTGTTTCTTGCGATTTGTTGGATTCATTTTCAGCATTCTTTCGCGTTCATGAAAGATTTTTATATATATATATATATATATATATATATATATATATATATATATATATATATATATAAACAAACTACTGCGCAAACTACCCATAGGAGTCAGATTTTTGGCAGCAGGTAACATGCTGCTAATTGTTCTTTTATTAATGAAAATTACCTCAAAGTTAGTGTGACAATAATAATTTGGAGGAACTGGATGAATTTTTTTGGTCAGGATTTAATCAGACTACTCGTTTCTGGTAAAATTATGTAGCGCAAATCTTTTGTTACAGCGAAATCACGAGGTTTAGTGATGTTGACCGTGTCTAAAAAGATTCTTATACTCTGTCAAGTAAAAGGATGGAAAACAACTATTACGGAAGTATTATTTTAGGAATTGAAATTCAGAGTCTATAAGAAATAACGGTAGAAGAGAGATGTACCTGTGTGTAAAAGCGTCTTAATAGTAGAAATATTGAAATATACATATATCTGTACTGCTGAAACCCAAGGCCTGAAAATGTGGGCTTTCTAAAGAGAGAATTAATTGATTATGAAACCATTTTGTTTAGAAACTAGCCAGTCTAGGAAAGGCAGAGTTCCATTATATTCTCGTTCTATCGTTTAAGTTATATTTGGATTCATCGAATTCAAAAAAGTAAAAAAAGTTCATCCTGAGTTGCATTATGGAAAACATCGATCGAACCATCAATGAAACGATTCTAGAAAATATCTCGACAGTCGGGAGGAGATTGATTAAAGAAAATATCTTCAAGATAAGTCATGAAAAAATCGTCCGATTGAACATGATGAAGACACTGCTGGCCAATCCTGAATTATCTAATAATGGAGAAACATTTTTTTAGCACAGATTGCTCAATGTTTATCACATTTAATTTGCAATATAACGGAATGTTCTATTTTGTAAAGATAGCGTATTTGCTTCGTTGGGTGCCCTAAATCGTGAGCCAGGGTCATTATCAATTTGGAGAATTTTTCGTTTGTTTTAAGAAATATACTTTGAATAAATTATCCAGCTATAATCCATTAAATTTCTTTCTCAGTGCTCCAAAACGTACTTTACATTCATGTTCTATAATATGAAGAATTTCATGATGTGTTCACAAACCAGATAAACCCAAATCAAGCTTTAGTTATCAGTGTAGTCCGGGAAAATATACTATTTTTTGAAATTTATTAATTAATTGCTAAATGGGAAGAAAAAAGCAACTAGTGCAATTAATGCAAAGTCAGCAAGGAAAAAAAAAAGGTAAAATGTGCCGAAAAACAAAATAGTAAACTGTAATATTAACAAATAGAGAACCTCGCTCCGCAACGAACAAAACAATTTTTAAAAAAAGGAAACATCAAAAGGATGAATTTTAGCCCCCCTCTCAGAATTGATTAAACAAAGGCCCATCTACCGTAAAATCGTGAAATTAGTTAGATTAATCCACTCGAGGTAAATTCTGTAATTTTTTTGAAAATATTGGTTGCAAAAATGTTTGGAGATTGAAATCCCACATGAGCTCATAAGCGATACACTTGCTAAACATGGACAGGTCCATGGTATACTTTAGAGGTGCATGATATCGAGGGGGAAATAAACATTTTTTTAAGCAAAAATATTTATAATAACTCTGAGCCCCTCCCACGAGTTTAAGGAAAGTTCAACGTGTTGTTTGTCCCAAGACAAACAACACCTTAAACTAACAGAAGCAATATTAATAAAATCTAGTTAACCCGATCTTAGTATAAAGACTATTGAATTCTTATACAATCTGTAGATTGTATTAACTGTATTCAAGATTATAAATTCGTGTACTTTCCCTTCTATCCAATAAATACGAACCGTCAAGGCCAAGACTGCGGTGAGCCCGTAAATTTTCTAATCCATTCACACATTTCTCTGTATTGTGCATTGTATCGTATTGTTTTTAAGTGGTATGTGTACTTCGTACGTGGATAGGTATAGTTGAGGAAAGATAAAATTGTAAAAAGAGAGGTAAGTGCAAGATTGCAAAGGGAGGCAAGATTCCTGGAGGTCATGTTACTAACCATCTTTGTTTAGTTGAGTGTAATATTTTGTTTTGTATGGTTTTGCTTTTTGCGTGTTGGTCGTTCAAACTTTTGACTTTTTGTTTTTGTTATCAGTATGTTACTTCTCGTTTTTTTAAAATTTTGGGCTTTTTGAGCATACAGTATTTGATTTTCTTACCCATGGTTCGAAAATTGTTAATATTGGATTAGATGAATTTTTTGCTTGATTTTTGTTGTTTTTGTTACGTTGTTGTACTTCCTTAATCTTATTATTTTTAATTTGATTATCATAAAAAGTTAACTTTGTTTAATGTTAATTCATTAAACAAAAGTTAACTTCGTTAATCGTTAATTCTTAACAAATATAGCTGAAATTGACGCTAAAGCGTTAACGTTACTAGTATTTTATTATTATAGAAGGCTTTTTTGCTCTAAGAATAATCTGATATTCATAGAATTAGAATAACAACTATCTAAAATCTAACCTCGTGACTTTGTTTTGAATGGGAAATTCATAGTGGACGTTTACTAGCCTGAGCAAGCATATCATGGGTATTATGGCCTGTTAACCTAATTCACTCGATAACTTGATGCACCTTCTGCCATGTGGTGGGGTCCAACCAGTGGACAGTCATACTTGGGTAAGCTTTCTTGTAGGTAGACCAGCAGTCAGCTAGTGAGGCCACACACAGAACATCGTCAAGAACTGAAAATTAAAAGAATCATAAATTTTTATATTTAATGTTAAAAGTGGAAATGTAATTTTTCGGATATAAAGTAATTCAAGTATAAATATACCATATGCGATTCCTTCCATAAAGGTAGCAACATCTCAACTTAACTATGACCTCACTCTAAGGGAATTGTCGAAATATCACAATAGGAATGAGACATACTTATAAAAGAGACACTTTAGAAAATCTTACAAAAATCGATAATAACAAATTTGAAGTTACCAAATTAAACGCTTGAAGTTTTTTGTGTATTGTACTATTTGTACAATTTTTCCCATCAATACTATATTTTTTTTAAATTAGACGTGTTGTCTAGGGGTAGAAGCAATATGAAAATGTCATTTTGAGTATTGGGGATAAAGATTACAAATAATATGAGAATTATTTGAAGCAATGTTACTTCAATTCAGTATGCGATTTAACGATTTGTCTCTCTAGCGTCTTACGTGAAAGCTAGTTCTTGCTTTCACGTAAGACGCTAGAGAGACAAATCGTTAAATCGCATACTGAATTGAAGTAACATTGCTTCAAATAATTCTCATATTATTTGTAATCTTTATCCCCAATACTCAAAATGACATTTTCATATTGCTTCTACCCCTAGACAACACGTCTAATTTAAAAAAAATATAGTATTGATGGGAAAAATTGTACAAATAGTACAATACACAAAAAACTTCAAGCGTTTAATTTGGTAACTTCAAATTTGTTATTATCGATTTTTGTAAGATTTTCTAAAGTGTCTCTTTTATAAGTATGTCTCATTCCTATTGTGATATTTCGACAATTCCCTTAGAGTGAGGTCATAGTTAAGTTGAGATGTTGCTACCTTTATGGAAGGAATCGCATATGGTATATTTATACTTGAATTACTTTATATCCGAAAAATTACATTTCCACTTTTAACATTAAATATAAAAATTTATGATTCTTTTAATTTTCAGTTCTTGACGATGTTCTGTGTGTGGCCTCACTAGCTGACTGCTGGTCTACCTACAAGAAAGCTTACCCAAGTATGACTGTCCACTGGTTGGACCCCACCACATGGCAGAAGGTGCATCAAGTTATCGAGTGAATTAGGTTAACAGGCCATAATACCCATGATATGCTTGCTCAGGCTAGTAAACGTCCACTATGAATTTCCCATTCAAAACAAAGTCACGAGGTTAGATTTTAGATAGTTGTTATTCTAATTCTATGAATATCAGATTATTCTTAGAGCAAAAAAGCCTTCTATAATAATAAAATACTAGTAACGTTAACGCTTTAGCGTCAATTTCAGCTATATTTGTTAAGAATTAACGATTAACGAAGTTAACTTTTGTTTAATGAATTAACATTAAACAAAGTTAACTTTTTATGATAATCAAATTAAAAATAATAAGATTAAGGAAGTACAACAACGTAACAAAAACAACAAAAATCAAGCAAAAAATTCATCTAATCCAATATTAACAATTTTCGAACCATGGGTAAGAAAATCAAATACTGTATGCTCAAAAAGCCCAAAATTTTAAAAAAACGAGAAGTAACATACTGATAACAAAAACAAAAAGTCAAAAGTTTGAACGACCAACACGCAAAAAGCAAAACCATACAAAACAAAATATTACACTCAACTAAACAAAGATGGTTAGTAACATGACCTCCAGGAATCTTGCCTCCCTTTGCAATCTTGCACTTACCTCTCTTTTTACAATTTTATCTTTCCTCAACTATACCTATCCACGTACGAAGTACACATACCACTTAAAAACAATACGATACAATGCACAATACAGAGAAATGTGTGAATGGATTAGAAAATTTACGGGCTCACCGCAGTCTTGGCCTTGACGGTTCGTATTTATTGGATAGAAGGGAAAGTACACGAATTTATAATCTTGAATACAGTTAATACAATCTACAGATTGTATAAGAATTCAATAGTCTTTATACTAAGATCGGGTTAACTAGATTTTATTAATATTGCTTCTGTTAGTTTAAGGTGTTGTTTGTCTTGGGACAAACAACACGTTGAACTTTCCTTAAACTCGTGGGAGGGGCTCAGAGTTATTATAAATATTTTTGCTTAAAAAAATGTTTATTTCCCCCTCGATATCATGCACCTCTAAAGTATACCATGGACCTGTCCATGTTTAGCAAGTGTATCGCTTATGAGCTCATGTGGGATTTCAATCTCCAAACATTTTTGCAACCAATATTTTCAAAAAAATTACAGAATTTACCTCGAGTGGATTAATCTAACTAATTTCACGATTTTACGGTAGATGGGCCTTTGTTTAATCAATTCTGAGAGGGGGGCTAAAATTCATCCTTTTGATGTTTCCTTTTTTTAAAAATTGTTTTGTTCGTTGCGGAGCGAGGTTCTCTATTTGTTAATATTACAGTTTACTATTTTGTTTTTCGGCACATTTTACCTTTTTTTTTTCCTTGCTGACTTTGCATTAATTGCACTAGTTGCTTTTTTCTTCCCATTTAGCAATTAATTAATAAATTTCAAAAAATAGTATATTTTCCCGGACTACACTGATAACTAAAGCTTGATTTGGGTTTATCTGGTTTGTGAACACATCATGAAATTCTTCATATTATAGAACATGAATGTAAAGTGCGTTTTGGAGCACTGAGAAAGAAATTTAATGGATTATAGCTGGATAATTTATTCAAAGTATATTTCTTAAAACAAACGAAAAATTCTCCAAATTGATAATGACCCTGGCTCACGATTTAGGGCACCCAACGAAGCAAATACGCTATCTTTACAAAATAGAACATTCCGTTATATTGCAAATTAAATGTGATAAACATTGAGCAATCTGTGCTAAAAAAATGTTTCTCCATTATTAGATAATTCAGGATTGGCCAGCAGTGTCTTCATCATGTTCATTATCCAGTTGCACTTCAACCATTGTCTCATCAGCAGCTTGGTTAGTGCAGGTTACAAACCTCAACTTTAGCTCGATTTGTAAACACACTGAAAGTTTGAACATGAGGTGGCACTTGCAGGACAGCACTTCTAAAACAGCATCGGGAACTGGCAAGCCCTTCAACTATTATATGAAGGAGATTCACGTAAGGTGTATATACTCGTAAGAGTTGAAGGGGCAGGATATTTGAAAGCCGTCGATCCGCGCCGATCTCAAATTTCTATGGAAAAGGTGTAGTAATTATGATTATGAAATAAAATCTGCTAATTCTTATTTGCCGTTTGAGAGCGTTATTTGGATTCGCCAACATCCTTAAATTGTTGCAATAATAGGTTGGAAACGAAGAAATATGTGGAACGTGAGCCACATACTAATTCAAGAACTATGTTCTGACACATAACTCATGAGGATGTATGCGATTGCGTGATGTTTGTTAGGTAGGATCAGGCGCCTTTTCTGATATCACCTTGATTCATATTTTCGTTGATATTCATAGTGACCTGACAAATGGCTAGCAGTTTTTCATGGTATGGTTTTATGGTGTGCTAAATCTCCCGAATCAATCTTAAGCTTGATATTTTGGTCAAAATAATTAGATAAATATTGATACTAAATTATATTTGATTTCATAGAGGGGTTCATCAAAAAAAATCATAACACTATTGTAATTAATATTTTTTATTTTTAATATTTTAGCTTTCCCTCACTTAGTAATGGTAACAGTTTCAAAACGTCGAAGAATTCATTCCTACAACATGCAGCCAATACCTAGAAGAACTTTTACCCATTCTCCGCGCAAAATAAACGAATTCAACTGATTCAAAGACGATTGTGAAGGGAAACGGTTCCTTCGTTGCTTTTACAATTGCCACCACAAATGGTCGATTAGATTGAGGTTTAACGATGCAGGAGCCAGTAGAAGTGTTCATCGTTATTTTACTGCATTTCAAACAGTTTTTAACGACTATACTGGCAGAAAAAGGTGTATTATTTTCCTGAAAGACGGCGACTCACAGTGTAAAAGAGCGTTTGCATCACAGAATGCACCCTTTCAGGCAGCACTACCACTGGACGAAGGGAATTCCGTAATATTTCCGCCCATAAATTGATACCTCCATTCTTAACTGTCTAGGTGAAAACTTGGACAGAACATGGAAATAATGTAAAGGAAAATTCGTCTGAATATATCACATTCTTCCATTGGTTTATGTCCGATTCAGATGGATTATATACCACTTTCTACGAAGTTCCATGTTGATCTGTATCATCAAAATTCGGCACTTGCAACCCTTTCGTAAACCTAGGCTTTGGTGAACCTCTTCACGAGGAGTTTTGGTAAAAACAACAATTAAATTATTAGTTGCTGATTAAGCTGTATAGTCACCTGTTAAGCTATGGTCCAATGATTCTTCTACAATATGCACTTTATAGTTCTATGGTGTCTATCACTGTTTTTATTTGTCCACTATTATTTTCGTTGGAGTTTTTCTTCTTCTGATTATAATCTTAGAAAAAATTTCTCTAAAAATATTACACATTTGGCTTTATGTTACCGATGTTTCAGCCATTCGACCTCCTACACTCTGCCTTCTTAAAATTTTCAAATTTTATTTATTTAGGATTAATGTTGTTCAGAAAAACAAGATGATTTAGGTGTTTACATTAATTGGTCCCACCCTTGTATATTACAAATTCTGTTATGAAAACTATTCGCAAATAAAAAGTGTTCAGAGATGGTTAAGCAACAAGTATTGGATGTTTGATGAAAGAGTGATGCTGTCAAAAAATATATATCTACCAAAATCAATCAAAAGGCAGCAGAAAATTACAATTGTGCGAAATCATAAGACTCAGCACCCTATTTTATTTGCCTTCGAATAACATTCCAACGTGAAAATTTGTCATTCCAAGAATCTCTCACAGTCTTGCAAAAGGTAGTACTATTCTATATTGCTGAATTATGATATTTAAAGATTATTCTGCTGTTTATTTTGTTTGCATAACTAATCACAGACCCCTTGGGACAACTTTTCTTAAAAAGACAGAAAAAAGGTAAGAATTGGATATTCTGTGCTAGGTATTTTATTCAGGACAATCTCATTAATTTTCAAAAATACAATTTGGTTTCTTCCCATCCAAAAAATAGGAAATTGTGGTGATTATGAATTTTGGATATATCAAAATTTCTTGTGCCTTAAATTAACAATGATTTATAAATTTGAATGTAGCCTGATGAAAGTAATCAATCTCTTGTGGGTTCTATTCATTTTATTCAAGAAATTGACGGGTAATTTACACTTTATAGACTTTCAATTTCACATCATTAAGGGAAATTATGTGAGCTGAAGCTTGAAGAATCCTTAATTTAACTTTGATCTCCTTCTATAAGGTGCTAATTTCACATAAAATGTTGCATAACAACTTATTCTTTCTACATTAATGCATTCGGCTATTAATAATTTTTCTTTTCACTCAAACAGAACTAGTCAAATATCTTTAGAATCTTAGGATTTTATTTATGCTGCTTCATACACTATATTTAGTTTACATTTTTTTACACTTTATTAAATGAATTATTCTGTTAAGAATACTGCCTATTTCAGTTATTAATTTATTTTAAAAAGTAGATATATGAAAACGTTTTTTAGGATAATTTAATTTATTTAAACTAATAACTTTACCTACTCTTGTGTTTTATTTATTGACCAGTCATAGAATTTATAATAAACTCTTTGTCTTATTAAATTTTAGTCATTCTTTTGGGAGAACACGACAAGGTGGAACGCCCAACGAACGGGCCAAGGAAACAAACTCCTGAGCCCTCCGAAATTTGAGGATATTAAAAATTCCTTAGAGTCTCCGAAGAACCAGGAACTGTAGCTTGTTGTTGGTCGAACCTAAAGTTTTAGGGTACGGGAAGTGGTTTTCGTTATAATGCCCTTAGTCGTAATAGTGACTCCTTCCCCGCGATAGCGTGATGTAGAATCACACACGCCCCCTGCTTGACGTACTCTAGAATGATCATAGTAACCATTCGTCGTCCCCAGCGCACAGGAGGTATGGTTGCCGTAGTTTGCCGTTCTGGAGAAGAAACGGATCCTCAATTTTACCTCTACGACAACCTCCGAGTTGCTTCGCCAAAAATGCCACGACAGCGAATGACGGCGCCAGGTCATCTCGTGCGTGAGGGCGCATCCCTAGAGTAGATTGCGAGCGACACTAACGTTCTAACCTACATTATTGAGGGACGGTCACTCACTGTCATAGACAGATCGCTTCGGCTGTGCGACGACACCGCCTCGTATTTTGATTTGGACCCCCCCCCCCCCAAAAAAAAAAAATGACCCTTCCCAAAGAGTATCAATTTTGTAAAATTGCCCTCTGGTGGAAATATGAGGACTAACTAGATATCATATGTAAATTTCTGAATTACTTAATCGACCGAATTTAAAATTTTAATGATTTTACAATATTTATCCAAAGTAATTTCTAACAGCAAAGACCTTAGTCAAAAGCAAAGTGACGCCAGGCAGAACCTTTTAAAGATCAGTTTTTGCAAGCCATAATCTCAAAACCGAGTTTTTTGAGAGTATATTTTGTTAACCAGCTTGTTTCTACTATTTGTTAAATGTATGTGTAGTATATCTATTATCAGTTAGGTTATAACAACTTTTATTTAGAAAACTCACCGAGGATGACGTGGCGCATCAGATTTGGTAGTAATTGACACAATAAGCTATTAGTATTGGTTAGTAAATAGAATAATGTAATATGTAATTTAGGCTATGATAGAAAACAGTAGGCTAGAGTTGTTGTGTCTATAACTTTTTCTTAGGTAAGTCGTTATCTTGATATAGTGGGTGACGGGAGTAGACTGACTGGTTATTTCTACAAGACCTTAAGAGGTCTCCTAGTATTGAAGTATTGACAAGACTATAGTAAACTGCAATAATAGATCACGTTATTACATGCCTCTACCCTTAGTTAGAACATAGAACAAAACATAGATTTAGCCTATCTACATGTTTCTTCTCTCTAGAAGACCTGCGTACATTAGCTGAAGGAGAACCAATAACCTGCAGTGAAGAATCTACCACAAGAGAGACAGGAGTAGGAGGCAAATTAGGACGAACTGGAGAATTAGGAGAAACAGGTTGTAACACAGGATCTTCTATAACAGGAGCCCCTGTGGTTCTAGGAATAACCTGATCTTGGTGCCTTTTTACAACATCTCCTGTGGGTACACTACACCTATAAGATAAAGGACCAGTCTGCTCCTGTGCTTTAGCAGGTATCCACTTAGAACCACCAGGAGTATAATTCCTTATCATCACTGAAGATGATGGTGGCAGGGATAAGTTTCTAGTAGACTTAGAGTGGTTAGCTTTCTGACATTCCTGCCTATGGGCCACTCTAGCAAATAGTGGTTCTGTAGGCCACAATAAATCTAACCTAGACCTCAGCGTCGACCAAACATCAACTCAGCTGGGGAAACTCCAGTGGTAGAGTGTGGTGTCAGTCGATAGTTGAATAGGAACCTATCTATAGTTGTCTTAAGAGGCTCGGAAGATATACGAAGAGCTTTCTTGAAGGTTTAAATAATCTTCTCAGCTAAGCCATTAGTATAAGGTTTATATACTGCTGTAGTAATGTGATGAATACCACAACTTGTGACAAATTCCTTAAACTCAGCAGAAGTAAAACAAGGACCTTTGTCAGAAACAAGTGAAACTGGCAAACCAAACTGAGCAAAAGAATGTCTAAGAAACTTAATAGTTTCTCTAGAAGTTGGACCTGATGTAGGATAAACATCAACCCATTTAGAGTGATTATTCACTATGATGAAAAAATTCTTCCCATCTACTGGCTAAGCATAATCGACATGCAACCTGTGCTATGTCGACTATGGCCACTCCCAAGGATGTAATTACGCCTTAGAAGGTGTAGCGTGTAGAGCTAATCACTGAAGGCACGACCTACATAGTTCTTCGAGGTCCTTGTCCAAATTAGGCTACCAAAAGTAACCTCTAGCTAATTCTTTCATTCGAGAAGCACCCACAGGATTAGCATGTAGTTCATGCGATAGAGCATTCCTTAATTTATGAGGAATAACTATTCTACTGTCCCACAAGACTATACCTGACTGAATGGATAACTCATCCCTCCTCAGAATATAAGGAGCAAGGCCAGGATCCCCCATAGTTGAGGCTGGCTACCCAATCTCACACAAGTGACTGGTAAAAAGTCTATAAAATTCACCAGCATAGTCCAGTCAGCTGGAACTGGAGTATTGTCAGTTATGTTAATACTAGGAAGTGGTAGACGGCTTAAAGCATCGGCCGTACCTAATAAGGTTCCAGAACGATAAATAAGAGTGAAATTATAGGCCTGCTGAAGAAGAGCCCAACGTTATATTCTACCAGAAGCCATAGGATGGATACATTTAGAAGAAGAAAATAAACCAAGAAGAGGTTTAGGATCAATCACCAATGTAAAATTGTGCTGACCCCACAAATAGAAATAGAATTTCCTTAGAGCATAAACCATTGCCAAAGATTCCTTTTCCAACTGAAAATAATTACGTTCTGTAGCTGATAGAGTACGAGAAATAAAGTAAACAGGCCGCTCCATACCATCTATCAGTTGGCATAAAACAGCTCCGATTCCATATGCACTGCTGTCTGCAACCACTACAATAGGTTTCTGTTGGTCAAAATGCACTAGCACTTCAGAAGATAGTAGAAGCTGCTTAGAGGTAACAAAAGCAGTTGTTTGTGCTTTTTCCCAAGACCAAGGTACACTAGCTCTTAATAAGCTGTTAAGAGGCTCCAGGATACAAGATGCCTTAGGAATGAACCTCCTATAAAAGTTAAGCAAACCTAAGTATAACTTTAGCTGAGTCCCATTAGTAGGAATAGGAGCATTTGCAATAGCTCGAACTTTGTCAGAAATGGGGCGAATACCCTGAGCATCAATATGATAACCTAGATAAGACAGTACGAACACCAATAGCACACTTTTTCAAACAAAGCTTCAATCCAGCAGTTTCTAGTATCTTTATTACAGATCTAAGTCTCTGATCATGCTCATGTTCAGATGAACCACATATGAGCACATAATTCGAGTAGCAAACAACACCTGTAAGATCCTTTAATAAATCTTCCATTGCTCGCTGAAAAATACCAGGTGCGGGGGAAACTCCAAAAGACAACCTATGATATTTAAATAACCCAGGATGTGTGTTAACCACTATATACTGTTGCGATGCATTATCAAGGCATAATTGGGCCTATGCCTGAGACATATTTAGTTTAGTAAATAACTTACCACCTAAGAGACTGCTAAACAGATCCTCGATCTTAGGAATGGGGTAGGTTTCCAGCCTAACGGCTTTATTTACTGTAAGCCGATAGTCTCCCCAAATCCTGACTGATCAATTTGGCTTCAATACGGGTACCACTGGAGCAGCCCAGGCAGAATGCCGTCCGGGGAAAATTATACCTTCTACAATCTATCCAATTTTCTTTCTACTTTAGCTCTTAGTCTATAGGAAACTGTGCTGGGTTTACAGAATTTAAGAGGGATATTTGGATCTACGTCAATAGGGAACGTTTTACCTTTATGCCAACCCAGAACAGGAGAAAATAAATCTGGGAATTCTTTTACTAGATCAGCCTCAGTATATGTTACGCTATTTATATCTGAGCGCCCTCGATTATTTAGATAAAGGGGATTAATTAAATATTTTCCTAAAAGACATGGGCCTGATCCTTCAACAACAACAATAGTTGCTTGACAATATTTAGTAGAATCAAGTCTAG
Organism: Ceratothoa steindachneri; assembly: GCA_963969495.1. NCBI lineage: Eukaryota > Metazoa > Arthropoda > Malacostraca > Isopoda > Cymothoidae > Ceratothoa > Ceratothoa steindachneri. Next base: position 72,746,691 of record OZ018326.1, on the reverse strand, counting down.
CACAGACAGAAATTTCACCTGCTACTTTGAAGGGAACACCACCATAAGTCTTAAAGTTTAAAGAAGAAAGATGAAGAACAGGTCTCTCACTTTCAATAGGCAATATATTAGAGAAAGTGTCCTCAGAAATAAGGGAACATGTTGCACCTGTATCTAATTCCATAGTTACATAGACATTATTTAAAAATAATGTGACACTAAGAGGATTACCTTTAGTAAGAGTAACATTAAAAACATAGTCATAGCTAGAATCTACCTCAGTGACTTTAGCCTTGTCCAGTTTATGGACATGATCATTTCCTTTAAATTTTGGTTTGGTCTTACCAAAATGTACGCTTTGCACCTTTTTGCACATAGGTTTAATATGCTTCTCGTGATTACAAGCAAAGCAAGTAGCATCCTTAAATGGGCACTCCCGTTTTCAGTGTAATTTACCAAAATCAGAACAAGGTGTCTTAGGTTTTAAGGTAGCATCTGCTACCCCAGCTTTAGGTTGGGCAGGCTTATGCTTGAAGGTAGGGCTCTGCTTATGCAGTTTGTTTATAGCAGAGTGTCCCACAGCTTGTGCATCTCTGAAAGCTGCTTCTCTAGCACTAGCTATTTCTACAGCTCTACTAAAGGTTAAGTCTGATTATACCAGCAAAATGTGCTGTATAGACTAATTAGATAGGCCCATGACAAATCTGTCTCTTAACATATCCGTTAGGTGGTCACCAAACTCACATGTGTGAGCAAGTGCTTTAATTCCAGTAACAAAATTAGCAATATTTTCACCAGATTTTGGATTCCTAGAATAGAACTTAAATCTTTCATATATTAGAATTACTTTGGGTTTGTAATGTTCCTTCAGAACTTTAATAATATCAGAATATTTACAAGTCCCTAGCTTTTTTGGTGATTACAGACCCTTAGCTAAGGCAAAAACCTTAGGTCCAGCCAATAAAAGAAAGGCTGGTACCTTCTTCTCCTCGGGGATAGAGTTTACTAGAAATTAGAGTTCGACTCTACTAATATAGGTCTCAAAATCTTCTACTCCAGCATCGAAACTATCAATAGAACATATAAGAGGCATTGTATTGCTAAAAATAACCTACGAAAAATAGAAATCTACACAGAAAATAGAAATAGGCCACAATTTAACCCACTGATAATAGGGAAAACACAAATCTTCAATCCTCGTCGCCAATGTAATATATCTATTATCAGTTAGGTTATAACAACTATTATTTAGAAAACTTACCGAGGATGACGTGGTGCATCAGATGTGGTATTAATTGACACAATAAGCTATTAGTAGGGTTTAGTAAATAGAATAATATAATATGTAATTTAGGCTATGATAGGAAACAGTAGGCTAGAGTTGTTGTGTCTATAACTTTTTCTTAAGTACGTCGTTTTCTTGATAGAACGGGTGACGGGCGTCTACTGAATGGTTATTTTTACAGGACCTTAAAAGTTCACCTAGTATTGAAGTATCAACAACAAGACTAGAGTAAACTGCAATAATAGTCACGTCATTACAGTATGTTATTGTCATTCTTTGATTTATATATTTTTTCATAATTCCCTCCTAATTGTAGCAATACTCGTATCCTTGTTGTGTGGTCATTTACATTTTCTTTCTTCTCTTCTTTATTTCTTTTCACTCCGAAGTTATATTCCACTCCTTCATTTAGTGATAGAATTTATATACCCCTACTAAACGAACGTATCGATTCCACGCCCATTTTATCCGGAGATGGATTGTGACACTGAAAAAACGTTCCGAAACTAAAGATTGTTCGGAATCATATTTATGACTGGCGCAGACAATAATAAAAAACTTTTAGGAGATTTGGGAGAATCTTTTCCAGTGTGGAGAAGCTGTTTTATGCCCGGAAAAGGAAGCATGCAGGTATAGGTGAAAATAAGGTGAAAAATTGGGGAAGTTGAATGGGGGAGAGTTCCAGTCGTTATTCAGAGAATAAAGTAAAAAGGTACTTGGATCAAGAAATCACAATAAAGTTCATGCGCCCCAACTTTAATTTTCCTATTTCCCGAAAAAGATATAAATTCTAATTTATCTGCGGGCGAAAAGGGAAGTGGTGTATCCAGTGAGTGGGTAGGATAGAAAAAATGGATAGACAAAAAGAGCAGGAATATTGAAAGAGGTTAAGAATGAAAAATAATGCAATGGAAATCCTCGTGAACCTGACACTTTGCGGCTGAGGGAGGGTATTATAAGCATTAACGAACAAGTTCATACAAAGAACAATCGAACTTCCAATAGGGCGACAATTCCTCCCAACATTGTCATAAGTTCCCTACTTGGCAAAAACTACCAAAAATGGACAACCATTTTGCGTGCTTATTGACTGTTCTGTATGGTTATGACTGGTCCAGTTTTCGTTAATATCTTGGGAAACACAAAGAAGGAAAATTAAAAATGTAACTTTTGTAATAAATGAGGCGATGAGAGTGGTACTAAATTCAATAGTAATACGAATACAAAAGGAACAAAGGATTGTGGAGTGAATAAAGCATACTTGAGATTCATCGAGTCGGAATCCAGCACAAAAGAGAGAGAAAGAGAGTGGATGGATAAATAATGAACAAATAAGTGAAGAGGAGAGTTAGAGTTCTTGAAGCGAATTAGATGGTCTGAAAAGGCTTTTGTCCTAGATTTGTACTTAGGCAATTTGAGAAAGTATTTATAGAGAAGGTTGTATAACATACAGGACAAGAATTCAAAAGTACTTGGTCTAGATACAGGTAAAATTGACAATAATGAGAGGGAACAAACATACAGAAACATTACAGCCTCCAAATAAATGCCTTTCAAATTGCCCCCAAAACCCAGTTTAACGAATTTGATGATCGAAATACAGAATTTTCATTCCAAAAGGGAAACAAAACAAGAAAAAATAATTTAGAAAATAGAAATCTAGAAAACAACGAAACGAGGTCACCTGACACAATAATAAATAAAGCAACCTCAAATACTTTTAAATTAGAAGTAAAAAATATGGCTCGATGAAATAATTAATTATAATTTATATCTAGTGCTCTTTAATGCACCAGTTTAAGAAAAGGCTTGAGAGGTGAGGTGGGTCTTCAAAACACGCTTGAAGGCACCGAGGAAGGAGAAGAAGCGAAAGCAGGAGACACATAATTTTACATCATAAGAGCAAAAATGAACACAGCACGATCACTCATGTAGCACAGAATACTATTAGGTACGAGGAATAAAAATGGCAAAGCTTGATCGTATGGATCTCATAGGTGCGTATAGGCTCAGATAGGAAGACGAGAAGATGAGGATTAGGCAGTGTATTTCACGCAGAAGGGAAGGAGAAGCAGATAGAAATGGCCCTAGCGGAGAGAAAGGGTGGCTGCAAAATTAGAACAAGTTGATAGGGTTGAAGAAGCATGCGATCCAGCGAGAGGGTGTTATATCAGTCAAAGCGAAAGGTTACAAAAGCGTAGATGACATCGAAACTCGTTTGGCCATAGTGGAAAGAAATACGGCTAAGCTTATTGTGGATAGCAGAGGAAAGACTCGCGGACATTAACAACACAAGATTTGGTCGAAAAGGTAACCTATTTGCCACTAAGGTTAAGAAAAGGAACAACACTTTCAAAGTGAGGAGAATTATGTCGACTGCCACAGAGGCCATCGCCGGCTTTCACAGCGCGTACTATTCGATGGAATACCCACTAGTAACACATTTCACAAGGTGTTATCAAGTGCAGTATGCGAGACTATATAGCAAATGACATATGGACGATTGCGTTTCCTCCCCTCCCCTACACTCTCATGTGGATCGGCGGCTCTATACAGATGCGTGAATAAGTATAGACAACTCCTATATATAATTCTTATTTTAAGAATATTTTCGGGTTTGGACTTCGTCAAGAGCGGCTTGACGCAGGCGTGGAGGACATCAGACCACTGCTTCACCCTCCAGACGGAGCTGGTAGCAATTCTGCACGCCCTCCAGCACGCTCTGCTCCGCCGGAAGGCCACTGTGGTGATACACACGGACTCTCGGTCGGGACTGCAGGCGCTGCAACGCCCACAACTACACCCGGGACAACATCCACCTCACCACCACCATCCTGTGCACCCTGCAAGACCTGGCAGCTCAGGGCAGGCGTGTCCGGCTCCACTGGATTCCCAGTCACGTTGGCGTGCGCGGCAACGATGCTGCCGACGAGGCTGCCAAGCGAGCCGCCCACGGCCCCACCATCACCTGGACCGTGCGCTCCAGCCTGCAGCAGCTCAAGGTGCAGGCTAAAAGCAGGGCCGCCCACAACGCCCACCAGCAGCACCAAGAATGGGAAGCAATCAAGAGGCAAGTGGCGTGGTATGCTGCAGCCACAGCCTATCGCCCACTGAACCCATCCTTCCAGCAGCTCAGAGCGAATGGCGTGCTGCTACAGCGTGTGAGGCTGGGCTACTCCACGCGAGAAGAGCTGCAGGCCGACTTTGTGGCAGGGAGGTGCGAACACTGCGGCGGCCGCTCCTGGCGCCCACTGACGCACTACCTTCTCTCCTGCCCAGCCACCGCCGGCCTCAGGCCAGAACCAGCGCCAGCCCCTCCCCCTGTAAGAGGTGCCCTACTGAGGGTGCGAGAGGCAAGAGCCGCCCAGGTGGTCCGCCACACCCCCAACAAACGAGCTGCATGAGGTGCTGAGAACAGCACCCCCTCCGCGCTGATCGCCGCCCACGCCTAGCCCGGCGACGGGTGGTGAAGACCACCGCCACTCACTTGCAGCAGATAAGGCACGCGTGGGACGCTCCACCACGTCTTACTGCACGCCAACACTGACGGGCTGCCCGCTTTGTGTAATGGGTACACTTATACTACCTGTATTTATATTATTGTATCATACTATTCTGTATTTGTATTGGATAAGTTTTTTTTTTTCATTTATTTATTTTTTGTATTAAGATTATGTATAAATGTACGCTATTGCACAATAAACATATACAATCGAAATACAGCGGAAAAACAACAGAGAGGATGGTGCTGAGTCGCCTACAGTGGAGCGTGGGAAGCCTTCACCACCACGTGTTCGGATACACCAGGGGGGTGAGCACGGCGGACTGCTTAATCACCCTCCTGGCTCACGCCAACAACCAGCCGACCATCGTAGTCTTCCTTGACCTCAAGAAAGATTTTGAGCTGGCTAGCCCCCGTGCCATACTAGTCGCCATTGTGAGGAAGGGCATTTGAGGGAGACTGCTGGGCTGGCTCCAAGACTACCTTCACCAGCACCAAACCCGTGTGAAGTTCCAGGGTCACAAGTCTCCCTACCTCACCATCGAGAACGGGACACCCCAAGGTGGCATCTTCAGCCCGTTCCTTTTTAACGTGCTGATGGAGCAGCTGGTGGCCCTCCCCTATCGGGAAGGAACCATTCTCCTCAGCTACGCCAACGACCTGGCCCTCGTCGTCACCGGGTTCGGCGACAATCTTGGGCAGGCCCAAGAAAAACTGCAGCTCATCACTGCCAAGTGCGGAGAGCTGGGGCTCAAGATCTCGGCAGAAAAGTTCCAGGCCATGGTTTAGGGTGGATTGCATTATGGCCTGTCGGGTGGCCTAGAGTGCTCCAGCGCAACGTGGAGGGTGTTGCACAGAGGAGACTCCGAATGGCCGTGGCGCAGGGCATCGAGTACCTGCATAACAACAGGTGGCTCGTAAACGTCAGCCTAGCAACTAACTCCCTCAACCAGGCAGGTAACTGGCTGTGGCGCGACTCCAACACCCCCAACCCCGCCTACCTTCCACCATCACCATGGGAACGCCCCGCCGCCCACTTCACCACCACACAGCTGCCCGCCAGCAAAGCGAACTGCCTAACCGAGGAGCTGCGCCAGCACGCCCTCATGGCCATGTCTGAGGTCACGAAGCCAAGCAGCGGGGTCTACTTCACCAACAGCTCCGTCGACCCTGACAGCGGGAGGTCGGGCGCCGCCTTCGTCAAGAGCGGCTTGACGCAGGCGTGGAGGACATCAGACCACTGCTCCACCCTCCAGATGGAGCTGGCTGCAACGCACACAACCACACCTGGGACAACATCCACCTCACCACCACCATCCTGTGCACCCTGCAGGACCTGGCAGCTCAGGGCAGGCGTGTCCGGCTCCACTGGATTCCCAGTCACGTTGGCGTGCGCGGCAACGATGCTGCCGACGAGGCTGCCAAGCGAGCCGCCTACGGCCCCACCATCACCTGGACCGTGCGCTCCAGCCTGCAGCAACTCAAGGTGCAGGCTAAACGCAGGGCCGCCCACAACGCCCACCAGCAGCACCAAGAATGGGAAGCAATCAAGAGGCAAGCGGCGTAGTATGCTGCAGCCACAGCCTATCGCCCACTGAACCCATCCTTCTAGCAGCCCAGAGCGAACGGCGTGCTGCTACAGCGTGTGAGGCTGGGCTACTCCACGCGGGAAGAGCTGCAGGCCGACTTTGTGGCAGGGAGGTGCGAACACTGCGGCGGCCGCTCCTGGCGCCCACTGACGCACTACCTTCTCTCCTGCCCAGCCACCGCCGGCCTCAGGCCAGAACCAGCGCCAGCCCCTCCCCCTGTAAGAGGCGCCCTACTGAGGGCGCGAGAATCAAGAGCTGCTCAGGTGGTCCGCCACACCTCAACAAACGAGCTGCTGGTGGTGCTGAGAACAGCACCCTCTCCGCGCTGATCGCCGCCCGCGCTCAGCCGGGCGTCGGGTGGTGAAGACCGCCGCCACCCACTTGCAGCAGATAAGACACGCGTGGGACGCTCTACCACGTCTTACTGCACGCCAACACTAACGGGCTCCCCGCTTTGTGTAATGTGTACACTTATACTACGTGTATTTATATTATTGTATCATACTATTACTGTATTTGTATTGGCTTATTTTTGTATTTGTATTAAGATTATGTATAAATGTACGCTATTGCACAATAAACCTATACAATCAATCAACAGCGTTTGCTGGGAAGGTTGAAGAATTCTTCATGTAAACTACTTTACTATACACATCTCTTACCTGATAATGGATGAAAATGAAAGGACAAGATGGCCTCAAAAACGTGAACATTCTCTTCACTTTCCCCACGGGGATTCTCTAGAAGACATTTAGAAGCTGCTCCTAGGCCCCCCCACTCCATTGACGGAGTTACGAAGCTGAAATGAACTGAACTGCCATTTATCTAGTCTCGCTCTAACTATGATTAGGGACGTAAATGAACGCAGGTTTGAGGATTAGCTCACTGTGTAACTCTACGGAAGAGACCACCAGGTTACGAGACGATGCTGAAAGCTTTGGTGAAGAGTTTGCTTAGTCCCTAAGAATAGTTTCCAGCCAGAACCACATAGGGCATGCAACCGTTCATGTGTAAGTTGGAAGCAGCAACGATAACCAAACCCCAGATGGGGCGGCACTCCCGGATGGTTGTAGTTGATTCGATCACCACCAATCATTAAGTCCGACACATTTCACCCGTCTGAGCGGCCTCCCTGGGTTCATTATTCATCCCCCCCATTTGGCAATTAACGTTCATGGAAGCTGAGTAACGAAGTAGAGGGAGTCACTTAAAACGAATTCAGAACAGAACACCATCTAAAGAAGAAAGGGAGCACGAACTTTTTACTCGAATCAAGTCGCCACTTCCAATAGATTACAGAGCAGAAGATTACAATATAGAGGGGCCACTCTCTCGAAGAGATGGCCCAAGAGAACACAACCAAGAGAACGCAATCGACGGACAGCCCAAGCCCAGCAGAGAAAAAGATTGCGAGGTTGTGTATAGTAAATTGGGCATTACCATGGTGTGACTGCTGGAGGTGGCCTCGGGGTATGTCGCAATCTGTGAAAAAGAAAGGGACATCGAGGCTATCACCAAGGAAAAGGCAGTTGAGATCCCTAGGGGAATTGGGCTGCAACTAACCGTACCACCACAGATCCTGGCCTACAGGAGCGTGGTATGCCGGCGACTCTGCCCGTGGATAGGGCAGCACTCGAAAGAAAAGATCAAGGAGGAGATCCAGCTTCGGCAAACCTAGGCCAAGGTAGCTGAAGTGATCAAATTTAAGAACAGAAGGGACAATACCGACTACACTCACGTGTTCAAGGTAATCTTCACTGAAACTACAAGGGCCCAAAAGCCAAAAGAACATGGCTTACTCATGTTCAATGCCAAAATTAGTGGGGACCAGATCGAGAAAGGAGAATTCACTCAAGTCCAGTTCTGGTTTGGGTGTTATAAAATGGAGGAACACGTGAATAAGCACTGCAGCGAAAAGGGACACAATTGGAGGACCTGCACTAATAATTACGAGAAGTGCGTTAACTGTGGGCAATGACACAGATCAATGACCATGGCATGCCCTGTAAAAAAAAGAGATTATAAAAAGCAAACATGGATCGAAGAAGCAAGAGGAAACGCATAGAGCAAACACATCATACGCTCAAGCAGCTAAAGTGGCACTCTCAGAAGTGAACACAAAGAAAACGTACATTAAGCTGTAGAATGAGAATTCGATGAAGATTATGACGTGCATCCTTCACGCGAATGTCATGAATCTTAGTTGCCCTAGCACGTTCGCTAAAGAGCTGAACCAAATGCTAGCCAAAAACGGTATGGACCAAATGGGGTTCCCGGACCCCCCCTTCCCCTCTGGGGATGTTTGCAATTGCAGATAGTCCCAAACCAATAAATAAACGGACAAGACACCCACAAATTTGGAAACAAGAAAGAGAAGAAACAAGCAGTCGAAGTGAAAACTCCTGCCCCTAAACAGAGACAAAAAATCAGCGAAGAGAGGAAAAATGCTGGGTTGATACTAATGGTTCCTTGGAGTCATCAGATCATGGGACACCGAGGCACCACAAACAAAAAAAGCCAAGGGGAAGAAGCGGAAAAACAAAAGATTGCGTGCGAATAATATCAATCTTAAAATTTACGCATGCGACCAGTTTCCCTTTCCCGAAGAACTGGAACCCATGGAATTAAGGGATTATGACTTTGAATTTTAAGCTGAAAGGATAGAATGTGACCCTACATCACAACACCTGCGAGCAGATTCCTAATGCCGAGTTCAGGAAGAAGAGAAACGGGAGGAAGAAGAACATAACCCAGAAAACTAAAGAGACAACAGGGAAAGAGTAAGCAATAGAATGAGGATTCTGACACTTAACGTAAATGGATGGGAGGGGAAAGCCACGGCATATGGAAACATAACTCGGGTGCTTGACCCTGACATCATACTCATAACGGAGCACGGCATTGACATTACATCTGGTCAAATTAAAATACTGGGCTACAGAGTGGTCATGAAGAATCATTCTTAGGAAAGGTATGATGGTGCTGTAATAACTATCAAGGGGAAAATCTCGTTCAAACATCTACCAGAACTGGATTAATCCTTTGTGGTTGTTGAATTCCACATATTGGTAGCAGACCTAATGATAGTTGCAGCCTATCAAGCCCCTCATCGAGCCTATCTCCCGTTAAATAATTTCTACACACTGTTTGGGCACTGCAGAATGGCAATCTTAGGCGGCGACCTCAATGCCAGATGCCGTGTGGCGGGCTATGGTAGTACCAACGAAAGAGGCCGAAACTTGGAACTGATTATGGGAAGAAAAAACATCCAAAGAATAGGGCCGGATTTTCCGACCTATATCACTTCCGTTTCAACAACCAAACCTAACATAATCTTGACAAGTCAAGGCTTCCCATTCAACTACCATAATGAGCCAGGCCCAACAGTCCCAAGTGATCACATAGCGATCCTCACCACAGTTTCTCTCGCTCCGATCCAGATTCCAGTCTCTCTCCGAAAAAACTACGACTTGGCCAACTGGGAACGTTACAAGAGACGACTCAGTCAATAAGCCCCAGCTGACCTAAGCGACGCAACCTTGGAGGAGATATACGAGGAACTGGAAAGGATGACTACGTCCATATTAAAAGCGGACCGTGAGTGCGTAACCAAGACTGGGTATAAAACACCTCCTCAGCCCCGATGGACAGAGGAGATGAGAGAGATCGCTCGTGTTCATAGGGAAGTATACGAAGAAATAAGACGGAAAGGTTCTTACCGGGAAAGAAGCTCGCTTCTTCGCCGCCCAAGCACCGAGCTAGAAGAGGCTATCAACCTCCAACAAGAGGAAATATGGAACAGCCTGATAGCCAAAATCGATAGCAAGCTCAACCCGACTAAATTCTAGCGTCAAGTCAAGAACCTAAAAGGACTAACCTGAAGAACTGAGGCTCGAATAAAAGAGAACGGATATTATATAGAGGACCCGGCGGTACTAGAAGACAGATTCAGGAATTTTTGTAAAAACGTCTTCAGAAGACAACGAAGAATTCGACCAGGAATTCGAAGGCCAACTGAGCGAAGATCTGAATCAGATTATGTACCGCACGCACCCACAACATCAAGTAGACGAAGGTAGGGTGATCGTGGACCATGGCCGTCCCATAACACCAGAGGAGGTCATGGTCACTGTAAGAACCTTTGAACAAATGGCACCAGGCTGGACGGGCATCACCAGAAACAACTTGGTAAATGCTCCACAGCAGATCATTCAGGGAATTACAAACGTTTACGACGCTTTCCTAAATATGAGTTACTTCCCTGAGGGTTTTAAGATTGCCCAAAATAATATTCATACCCAAGGGAGGTAAACCCGCTGAACAACTGGTCAATTACAGGCCAATCGCTCTGCTGGAATTCGTTACGAAAGTCTACCAGAAGCTCCTGGCTGACAGGCTTCAGGAACAACTAGCCGAGCTAGGAGCTTGCAATCTTCAGTAGCGCGGGTTCCGCAGAGGACGTGGAACGGAAACCACCCTCGCCACTCCTAACGGAAAAACTCGCATGCAGCAAAGCTGAGAGATTATATGTTGACGTTGTGCCGCGAGATGTAGAGAAGGCCTTTGATAAGGTCTGGCTGAGAGGGTTACAATTCAATATCCTCAACCTCCAGCTAAACCCAATCCTGGAAAGGGTCCTTTTTAATTATGTCATGGATATGAGAGCCCAAATCGCGATCGAGGGCTGCAAAGGATCTGAGTTCGAGCGGGAGTTCCATAAGGCAGCTGTCTGGGTCCTTTGTTGTACCTCGTGTACACAATTGACCTCCCTAATCAAATGAGGTAAGATTTGATTTATCTACAATACGCGGATGACACCATACAAATCGTACCAAGTCCATTCAGGAACGCTAGAAGTCAAGCAAGAGCGACAGCTGCTGAGATCGATAAAATCAATCATTATGAAAAAAGTGGAAAATCCGACCGCCAGAAGTTCACTATAATTCCAATGAACCGCCGGAAATTAAACGACGTCCTCGTCGACAACGAAATATATCCGTACTATAACGAGGGAAAGGTCCTGGGGCTTACGGCTTTATAATTCAGGATACAAGGCCAACACAAAAAACAGTCTCCCTAGCCAAAAGAGAGCTGAAGAAACTGAATCATTTCCGAGGACTCAACGTGCTAAATAAGAAAAAATATACATGGCCCTAGTACGCCATGTCCTGGTGTACCCGGTGTGATCACACATATGGCAAGCTGTATCTCTCTCAGGACGATGAAGTGGGTACAGAATAAAGCCACACTGCTCATAACTGGCACGAAAAGGATCGACCATATTTTACGATCGGTTCTACATGAAAGAATCGGATTAAAACCGATTAATATGGAGATCCAAAGGCTAGGGAGAAAGACTTGGAACAAAGTCGACCACGAAATACTACCAACTATTAACAACAGTTTAGCTATTCCGGAACACAGAATACGCGCAGTAGAAAGAACATCTCTATTCCCCAGCGAAAGAACCTGTGTGAGAGAGAATTTAATACCTATTTACATCTAGCAACATACAAAAGGAAATTAACTTTAACAAAAAGAGGCGAAGTGCCCAAACTAAGATTTAAACTGAAAATAACAAATGAATAACTAAATACAATAACAACAAGGTAACTATAAATTATATAAAAAGAAACAACGAAGTAATAAATAACCAAGTACGAATAAAAGGGGCAAAAATGCCCATATGAAACAAGAGATAATTAGCAAAACAAAAACCAATTGAAAGGCTTGAAAGCCACGACTCAGGAACTTATTAATGAAATCAAATATATATATATATATATATATATATATATATATATATATATATATATATATATATATATAACAATGGATAAACCTGACCGTCATCGATCGCCAGCAACATTATTGACGGAGGAAAAATAATTTTTAGTCGAACAAAGAGAAAGCATGCTAGTGATGCCCTAAAATCAGGGCAAACTAGTAACATTTTCACACCTATGAAACCCTACCACACATTTCATCACTTTCATTAACTTTGAACTTTGAACTTGAACAGCGTTTGCTAGACTGCGTAGAACTCCTGGCAATTACCTCTAAATTTGATAAAGGAGGAAAAATGTTGGGTAAATTTCTAAAGACCCCTCCGAGAATTTGAGGCGCTCGGACGTACAGATATTGAGTACTCGCACTCGAAAGACAGCCTACGCTACTTTCGCATTTCAATGCCTGACCTTTTGGAGAAGAAAGAAGATCAGAGAATTAAAAGAACATTTTGCACATCGATCTTTACAGAAGAAACCTTCCTCTCCAACGCTACTTTTTCCTCTACGAGGAACTTAAAAAAAAGGGATTTATACCAGGTGGTCATAATTAATTCTATGGCTACCTAAGCTCATCGCCCTCTCCGCTCTTGCTTTCTAAGGCGTAGCCGTGTGTACTGCCATTCATAACCTGGTTCGAACTATCCCCATCGTGAGACAAGGCATAATTCGAGGCGGCTTGGAAAGCAGATTTATGGACTAGCCCACTGTGGAACCTTCCACCATAGGCACCCCGGGTGATGGTAGTTTATTCAATCACCACCCATCATCAAGTCCGCCATGAGTCATCCTTCTACGATAATTTCTAACTATTCTATCTTATACTGTCACATATTCACATCTTTATAATATCCCAATCCTAATAATTATCATCCTCACCTCATCACCCTCATCGTTCATCCTACACTCATTATCATCTCATCAACACATATACTTTTTACACAATGTTTTATATCTACCCTATCATTCTCTCCACATTCTAACTTTATGCTATCTTGTAAAGCTTACAAGAGATACAATACATCCACAAAGGCTCGAATGCTAAATTAATCAAATCCTAAGATTAACGAAAAAGAAAATATGAAGAAAAAAAACAAGAGAAGAAAGGATCCTATGCTGAAAGTAAAATTAATCTAACCAAAAGCAAATCATACTACTAAACGAAAGCAATTGCCAGGCAACCTGGCACAAATCATCATCACCCTCACCGTACCACATCCATCTCTATTTTCTGATCATAACAAGTTAGTTAGTTAGTCGACGCCAATCCTTCCTTGATCCAGGAGGATCACCGACCGGATAATAAAATCTACATAAAGGTTAGTATGACAATCGCTGGTCGGCCCAAGGGTACCAGGAGCCGGTCCTTTTGGGGAAGCGGTGCCAGGAAGTATTTTGTTTTGATACCAAACAGCGTTCAGGTGGAACCTTCGTCCCTCCGGGTCAGAGGAACTTTTCCGCGTCATTGATATTGGTGCTGAAGTCAGCCTACCTCCTTCAGGTGTGCAGAAGACTTATCTTATCTAGTACCTTTGTGCAGCAAATCGAAACAAGATCCCCGTTTACGGAACACAGCTAAAGTCACTTTCTCTTGGTCTTCGTCGAAATTTTAAGTGGGTCTTCCTCGTAGCAGCGATCCACAGTACCATCTTAGAGGTTTATTTTCTCCGTCACTTCAAACATTCTGTCGACCTTCGCAAGAACTCTCTCGTTGGTCAGGACACCTCATGTCGTTCTCGAGCTTGATTAAGTTCAGAAGAATCTACCGCCATCTTGGCCGTTGTGCCATCGATTTCGTTCAAGAGCCTCTTGGAAATATTCCCGGAAGGCCTTATTCCAGTGTGCCAGTGAACTGAGGTCAAACATAGCGTGCCTCACGTAACCGTTTCATTGTATGGAGGAAGCAACCGTGGTTTTTAATTCTATCGAGAAGGCGGCACCTCCGGTTAGTACTGGTTGATTCCGCGCTAACCAGCAAAAAGTCCGTCACATTCACCCCTCGAGAGGAGCCCACCCTGGTCCATCTTTTCATTCAATCATGTAACCATCAACAGAGAGAAAATGACAAAGTCAAACAACAACCAAGATCATAAAAAAATGACAGTTTATCAATAAACAAGGAGTAATTTCTACCTGTAATATGAAGATTTCCACACACTTAAGAGCATAAAGTAACTGGAAGCATGGCGCAAATATCGACTTCATATAAGCTCGGAGGAAGGACTACCATTTACCATATTATTTATAAAATATTTAAAGGAAATAAAGATATAAGATGCATTATCAAATACATAAGTTTTAATTCATTTTAAAAAGGCAACCTGGAAGAATTACAGATTTATAAGCCAATCTGACTCTTATCAGCAACATTCAAAGTACTTACTACCAATAGTCAACCGATAAACTAACGTAAGTCCTCGGCTGCAATCAGACAACAGAAAATGAAGATATCAGAAGTCACTAGTACGTATAATAACCGGCAGGGGCTGTTGCACAATTTTCTTTTTGTACAGATGAATACGAATGTCTCTCTACATAGGATGCGGAGACTATAAAAAAAACTTTCACACAGTAAATACCAATACAGTTCTAGGAGCAACATAAAAGCAAGTTAGTATGAGGTACATTGACAAATTCCCCACTCACTAGAGATTGTCAATTAGATTGCACTAATTCTGAAAAAATATTATATATAAAAAGAAGTCTGACAAAATAACGTCCTCCATCACTCTTTAACCCAATGTTTGTAGAGATTTTCAAGACTTCGGACTGGGATATTTAAACTAAAATTGCTTCTAACGATTTAATATTATTTTCCGCTAGTCCGAAAGAATTGCAGTAAATGATAACATAATTATCTATCATAAATCAATTTCACAGTCTTAGCGAAAGTGAATTTTCCTAAGATGAAAATTATTAACACTAATTTTCTGAAAAGAAAAGGAATTTAACAAGAAGAATGAAATTAGGTTTGGAGAAGTTCGTAAGCTGATCTACATCTTTAGAAAGGCTATGCCAGTTCGAACATATGGAAGTGAAATTAAGACGCTAAACAGGGATCCTAAGTGAATTTATCTAAAACAATTTGTTTACAATTTATATACATTTAACTTTAACTAAGGTGAATTGTCTAAAAATGCAATATATCGAAAAATACAATTTGCTTACAGAGCAATGTTTTACATTAGTTTATATTGGTTGCACCTACTATAAAATAGATGTATATTCTATTAGTAATGTAATGAAGAATTAGCGGTTTTTTTTGCTGTTGAACACGATCATACAACAAACGCTGCAGAGGATGAAGAGACAAAAGCTGCTAGAAGAAAATGTCATCTTGCTAAATCCACGACCAACTATCTTCAGTCAATAACATCGAATGCGCTGGGAGATTTTAGCCGGGCTGCTCTCTTCATTCCCCGACTGAAGAGAGGCCTATAAGAGAAAATGGGTCCAGTCAACTACCAAAATTTTCCGATCTCAGCACTAACACCAAATGGCATGGAACTGATTTTCAAGATTTTGTCGATCTTCATGACTTTTGCTCATGTTTGTTCCTATTCAATTTTGTTCTTGATGTTCTCGCAGGTATTTTCACTGAAGATTGGGTCAGGTGTTCTGCAGATGATCGTTCGCTTGGGGACGATTTCCGGTTGGATCCTTTCGTCCAACTCCTTCTAAGCTTTGTCTGCCACCAAGTACTTAACATATTCGGGGAGGTGAAGAATCGCGGTATATCCTGATAGGCTGTCTAACTATCCTTATCAGGGCAAAATTTAAACCCACAATGCCGTCCTGTGTCACTTCAAACCGGGTGGGTACCCGAATAGTTTAAAAAAAAGCACGCTTCTGGTCTCATTGTGGATCATGCTTAGATTCCAATCAACCAGAGGGTGTGGAGCTATTGCTGGAAATAAAGTCATCTACTGCGTTTATTCCTGATTTAAGTCGAATATCTTATCTTCCTGCCTACTTTATCAGTCGCGTGATTGCTCAAGCAAAGCTAGAAACAAAAAGGAACAAATGAGATTTTCGAGAAGGTTAACCCAGCATAAATGTAGCAGAAATTGTCTGCCTTATTCACACAAGTACGAGGCATCTGAAAGAAGAAAACAACAAACAATTAGAAGATAAACAGAAAATGTATTCAGGAATTTATCATTATAATACAGAGAATGACAGTTTAGCAGAAGTATTCATATCATTCAGTAAGAAAATAAAATTAATATAAAATGCTTCACATGCATATCAATAGCTTGATCAATGAATATTTATTATAAGTTTAAAAAGTGTTTGACTAAAATTGCACAGCACAACCACCTCCTATGACTGCTGGAACAATACTGAAGGGCAGTGAGACTGTGAGTGTAGTAAGAAACATACTAAGCCAAGTCTATTGGAACCTGTCGTGACACATAGGTGGATCTTGAAAAGTAGAGCTAACAAACAATTTTAATCATGCTATTCATTATTAGCAACCTAAATGTAGTTGCAAATTGCTACGCCGGTCTCGAAAGCATTTTGGTTGTTGGTCGGTGACATTAATAAAATTAAGGTTAAAGTTTGTAAATTAAGGAGGCTGACAGAATCCCTAGCAAACTTACAAAGTATCCCGTAACTAATTGTCATGATAAAGTCACTATTGCCCGCAATATTATCGAACCGTCATTCGTCATTCTGTATTGTGTACCCTTTTATTAAACGTGGAAGTGGCAAAAATGCATTTGTTACTTCCTATACAGCTCTTTCATTCTTTATTGCACGAGTACCACACTGTGCTGATCTTCCTGTAGTAGGTCTCCAGAAAGGAATTAGCCACCATCAGAAGAAAGCAACAATTCAGAGGCTGAAAAGATCAGTGAAGATGTAGAATACAATGTTAGATATATGTCTGTTGAGAGGAATACATCCTAATATTCAAAGCAAAGAAACCTCAATGATTTTGTCAGAGACTCAGCTTGTTAAAGACAAATGCTGAGCTTTTGATTCCCGGCTCAAACAGTGGGATTCGCTGGATGAAAATGTGCAAGTGACAAGTAAAGGGCGACGTCATTAACAGTTCTCAAGATTCTTTAATTATAAAGCTGGGCTATGTTACTGTAATGGTGTATCTGGTCTGTTTGTTGCAATTGGAATTACATGTAAGCAAGATGAGTGCAGCTCTTTATTGACGTCTCCTCAAGAAGCATTGAAGCTGTAATTCTATATAATTGGAATAAGAATCCATCTCTTTCCTTATCTCTTTCTGTATATCTTATTGAATAAACTAATAGTGTCAAGCTCCTGCTGCAAGCTTTCAATTATAAGGACTATGACTGGGGAGTGATTGGAGACTTCAAAATGCTAGCATTTCTATGGATATCCAGGGCGGTTTAACTAAGTTTTCATGTCATCTCTGTCTTTGGGACAGTATAAAAAACACAGCAAATTACCACAAGACCAGCATACAAAGGAATAATTTCTCTGTTAGAGGGCATAATGTCAAGTATGAGAAAATGATAGAACCTTATAAGGTAATAATCCCCTAAACGCATTTAAAACTCGGTCTTATGAAGCATTTTGTTAGATCTCTTAACAGAGTCTGCAGCATTCAAGTACCTTAAAAATTTCCTTCCATAATCTCTCAGGCAAAGGTGAAACCTTTGTTGGACCACATATCCTAAAAAATTATAGCATTCAGAATTTCCTGAAAAGCTTTCTAAAAGAGAAAGGAAGCCTGAATAAATTTTGTTTCAGTGTATCGTGGCTTTTTGGAACTGGTTGAGAAATTCGTGAAAAGCAATGACCAAATGGGCTGCAGGATGTCCGTGAAGGAACACATCCTTGATGCACTTCCTGACAAGTTCAAGAAGAATATTGGAGCATCCACGGAAGAGCAAGGGGAGAGCTTCCATCAAGATATACTGAAATTAAAAAAATATAGACTAAATAGTATATAATGAAAACATGATAAGAAACCACATTTGTGGCTTGTACTGGAATGTAATTCACATTACAAATGGAAATAGAGAAAAACTGTTCACTTATATTTTTTTTACGTTTTCAAATATTTTTTTGTGGAAGTTACAATAAATTTGCATAAACCTAACTCTGTGTTTTTGTCTTTAACCTAACACAGGATGAAAAAAAGCAAAATTTGCTTAGTTTTATGAAATATTTCATCATACAAGCCAAAAAAAGCAAAGTTTATTACAATTAATAGCTATTTCCTATTGTTTACAATAAAAGGAGATGGAAAATAATACTTGAGTAGGGAAAAAATTGTTACATAGTCTACTAAACGTGGAATAGAGTTTAATATTACTTGGAATCTTCATTTCATTCAGCTTAGTTATATATATATATATATATATATATATATATATATATATATATATATATATATATATATATATATATATATATATATATATATATATTATTCATATAATAATCGAAAATCACATGACACCGTGATATATAATATGTAGATGTATTTAAAGGCAACACAACCCGGAAAAACGCTAAGGAAATTAATTACGTGGACCATTAAAGCTTAAAAAAGAAAATGGGAGTTATAAAAACGGACAATAGGGCAAACTATTTTAACCGTTATATGGAAATGAAAAAAAGAGCTGGATTTGAACATGTCTCATCAAGCGCTCTTTGCTAAAATGACCACGACGCTCATCGCCACATCTACCATCCTTAACCACAACAAAGGTTGATTCAAGAAGCCTTTTGAATAACAAAGTGTAGGTTTTTACCCAGTAAGAGATAAGACAAGTGTTATTCTATTAAGAGGGGCACGGGCCCTTTTGTTTATAATAATTGACAATCACATGACTCGTGACATATAATAGATGTAGTTTAAAGGTCCAAAGAAATTAAAACTGGTAACAAAACCCGGAGAAACGCTAAGGAAATTGATTACGTGGACCATTAAAGCTTAAGAAAGAAAATGGGCATATCACTTCACCAAGCACGTCTATTCCATTCGTGTTCACATTACGCTACATACACGAGTGAGATTTAACTCAACTTATATCTACCTACTAAAGCCTTCCTCAGTGGACGGATTCACAAGTTTACAACTGGGCTTCACATCAAGTAGGAAGTTTTCTTTCTATTCGTGTTCACATTCAATTCATCCAAACTCATACTATCCATAAACTTCTTCTTCATTTCTTATCATTACTTCATCCAGTTATGTTTCTTTCTTCCCTTTTCAACTAATTCAACTAATTCTCCCCTTTCTTCGATTAATCAAGAGCTGATGACTAGGAAGTTTACTTCACTCCTTCTCTGTTAGGGTCTTCCACTTCCTTTACTGACCTGAACGTGTTCTGTCCCTTTTTTCCCAGGTCATCTCCTAGTACCGTGAAGGCCATTCCCTCCTCCCGACCTCAACTCGCCGATCGCGTACACCGTGCTTATCAGGCGCCTTTTTGAATGGTAATTAACTCATGCGAGAAGTGACTATGACCTGCCCCCGCTCCTGGTGCGGATACGGCAGCAGCATTTATAGCCTACCATCATGCTTCTAACTCATACACCGCAGTTCAGAAGTTTTTCCGCAATGCCAACATCAGTCGTATCTTTACAGATGAGCAAAACAAGTCACATACATTGTTTAATCATCTTGCCTGCCTCTCTGGTTCGCAGACGCACAAAACTTTTCCCCTATTACACCTGCTGAATTTTATACTTCCCTCTCTCACAACATAGTCTATATTCTTTTGGGGATATCCCCTGAATTTACTTGCTACCTAGTAAATACCGCCTCCTTCCCGCTCAAACTTATTTCTCTCACTCTTGTGTCTACTGAAGAATTAAAATCCCTCCTAAATGCGGAATCAGGATGGGACATGGGAAGCTTCCACAAAAGAAATTCACACAAATAAACAATGTACTCAAAGGTACGAATTCAAACCATCATAAGCAATGCAATTGACGATTTTCTAAGGTATTTGATGAAAATCTGTTGCAGCCTATTACAGCTTTACTTAACAATCATTCAAATATCCATATTAATCCTCATATGAAAGTAAAACTGATGAATCAAAGGAGAAAGCGCAATAAAGAGCATCGTTTGATGTTCCTTCCAAAATCAAATACAGGATCTAATTTCCAAACCACCAGAACGTCTTTTAATTGAAACCCACCAGAGATATCTTTTAACTTGAATATTGTAATGGGAAGAAGGAAGGGAGAAGAACACACAAAAGCCTAAAAATATAAGGTAAATTACAGAAAGTGAGATTAAACCAATTTGCAGTGAATATACTTGTATGTAAACATAAATCACAGCATTAAAAACATTATGTTTCCGGACTATTAATTGGTTGATATACAACAGTAAAAAATACGTAAATAGATTATTAAGCCTTTTACCCTATCATAACAAGTTAGAGAACTTTGAAAAATATCAATGGGAAAGTTCTAAAAATATTTCGGTATCAAATTATGTTAGTAGTTTCTGATTTCAAATTAAGACGAAAACCCTAAGGAAATTAAGCAATTCATCTCGGTCAGTAGCAGGGGGTGATATTACCTTGATCATATATATATATATATATATATATATATATATATATATATATAACTAGGTAGTTATCCTTGATAAGGAACTTAATAAAGTTCGAAAGTACTTGGAAACACCTTTTCATTTTCCTGCGGGACATTGCATTAATTTGCTACCCTCACGTGATACTTTGTGAGTTTTTCATTTCATATATATATATATATGCAAAAAAATAAAAAATCCCACGGGAAAATGAAAGGCGGATTCCAAGTAATTTCGAAATTGTTCAGTTCATTGTTAAGGAATAACGAAATATTTTACAGAGGTGGTATATATATGAGAAATAAGAGTAATGCCCCGCCCATGTACAACGAAAGAACACAAAATAGAAAAATATTTTCAAAGACGGATATGAAGCATAAAACCAAATAGATATGGTCTACTTCCAGAAATTCCAACTGTGAGCACAGAATGTAGACATTTAGGTCACTAGGCTGACGACCTGTTTCCGACCACTTGCGACCGAAAATCAAACGATCGGTCAGCGACACAACACCTAAAATGTGGTAGTCGCAGGTGGTGGGCGAGTAGTCGTGCGACCGGTGTGCTACTAGTGGCCGACTAGTAGCCCACTAGTAGGCATCCGGGTGGCAATCAGTGTGGCTGCCACCTGACATCAGGCGCCGACAACCTACGAGTAGTTGGCCACTAGTAATTCACCAGTCGGCCACCAGTCAGCTACTAGTCACGGCCATTAAACTTCTGACAGGTCTCCGGCGACCACCTCTCGTTCGCAACAAGTCTTCGTAGGTCGCTCACTGTTCGGCGATAGGTGGCCCAACAATCGGTGAGCGGTCGGCCAGCGGTCGGCTAACGGTTGTCAATTTATAATGACCTTATATATATATATATATATATATATATATATATATATATATATATATATATATATATATATATATATATATATATATAAATATATATATATATATAGGGAGGCTTGTGGTGGCCCTGCACACACCTCTTCCCTCCGCAGTAGGGTCAACACCATGGGCACTCCACTAGCACCTCACCAACTAGTTATTCTTGTACAACTTGCACTTCAAGAACAGCAGGATGTCATTGCAGTTATCCTTCTCCTGTATCGTCTGAGGCAACTGTTGAAACGCACAAGGCGGAGGTATTGGATGCGCCTCTGGATATATCGGCGTGTACAGTACGGCAACTACGCTAACCTGATGGAAGAGCTGCAGATAAAAGGACAAGGTGATTTTGGAAACTATATGAGAATGGAATCTGCAATGTTTCACGAGATTTTAGTGCGGGTATCTCTAAGGTTGACGAAGATAACCACCAACTACAGACAACCCCTGCCTCCTGGACTCAAGCTTGTAGTCACTCTTGTTTCCTAGCAACGGGCAATAGTTACCACAGTCTCGCTTACAGTTTTCGGGTGTCTCATAACACAATATATGTATTCGTGCCCATTGTATGTGAGACAATCATCCAGAAGTATGGCCATGAAGTCGTGTCTCTGCCAACTATCGAGGACGGATGGCGTGAGGTCAGCGAGCGTTTTGGTGACCGCTGGAACTTTCCTCATGTAGTGGGGGCAATTGACCAGGAGCATATCGCCATCAAAGCGCCAAGGAATTCAAGATCTGTCTATCATAACTAAAGGGTGTTCCAATAACTTCGACCAATTTTAAATGAGTTAAGTTAAGGGCGTCTAATGATTTATTTCTTTTTCTTTTTACGAAAATGGACGTACAATAAGAAACGCATTTCGAGCACTTCGCGATTTTTGGTCAACATTATCGACCAACTGAGAGTGCAATTGGGAAAATTGTTCGTAAATTCAAACAAACGGGCTCGGTGGCAGATATGAAAACGTCATTGAGTGCTCGTTTACGCTGTTCAGCTGTAAACATTGTTGCAGTGCGCTAGAATGTGGCCCAAGATCCAGACACCTCTATTCGTCATCGCGCGCAGCAATTGAACCTCCACAACAACGTTACATCGAATTTTGACAAAAGATTTGTCTCTAAACGCTTACAAAATTCAATTGACACAAGAACTGAAGACTGCTGACCATTTGAAGCGCCGTACATTCGTCAATTGGGTGCACGAACAAAGACAAGCCAATGATGATTTTTTTCAAAAAAAAATCTTTAGTGATGAAGCCCATTTTCATCTTGGTTGATTCGTTAATAAGCAGAATTGTCGCATTTGGGCTGATGAAAATCCCAGGAAGATTGTTGAAAAGCCACTGCATCCACAAAAGGTCACTGTTTGCTGTGCATTTTTTGCTAGCGGAACCATAGGGCCGTATTTCTTCGGAAATGATGCCGGGAATTCTGTTACGGTAACAGGTGAGCGATACCGTGCCATGATAATCAACTTTTTATGACCTGAATTGAATTCTATGGATGTCGAAGATTTGTGGTTTCAAAAGGACGGCGCCACATGCCACACAGCCAATGCAACAGTGGCTTTATTGAATGAGAAGTTCCCAGGTCGCATCATCTCTCGAAACAGCGAGGTCAATTGGCCACCACGATCGTGTGACTTGACGCCTTTAGATTTCCTCCTTTGGGGGCATCTCAAAAATAAGGTCTATGCCAACAAGATAACAACAATTCAACAGCTGAAGGATGAGATAATAAGGCATATTGGTGAGATCGAGGAGCAACTATGCAGAGACGTCATCAAAATTTTTGACCATCGAGTGGAAGTGTGCCGCCGAAGCCTTGGCGGACATTTAAGTGATATTATTTTTCACACATAATTGCCATGACTGAAATAACATGATCCAATAGTGAAATCAATAAATTTTCACCAATAACATTGTTTTATTACTACTAACTTCGATCCGTCTTAATGGAACACCCGTTACAAAGGATTCTTCTTTATCATTATGCTGGGATTTGTGGATGCGGACTACAGGTTCATGTGGGTTGATGTCAGAGGCAACGGTTGCACCTCAGACTGTGCTGTCTTCAATCGGTCCAAGCTGAAAGAGGATTTGTAGTCTAACTCCCTTGGATTTCCCACGCTCGACGAACATCCTGGTGGCAATCGACCGACCCTGTACTTTATTGTTGGGGATGATGCCTTTTTCTTGAAAAGGTGGCTCGTAAAGCCATTCTCCAGGCGCAATCTATCAAATGAAGAAAGAATCTTCAACTACAGACTGTCTCGCGCCCGCCGGATAGTGGAGAACGCTTCTGGAATACTCTCAAATAGATTTTGTTGCCTGCTCACAACACTCCAAATCCACCCTACGCGAGCGCAGTCTGCCGTATTAGCATGTGTCTGCCTGCACAATCTTATGACAAGAAACAATCCAAGAGCACACAACGCCTTTGTGGACCGGGAGACGGAAAATCACAACCTTGTTCTTTACGTATAGAGGAACAACGCTGAACTGACCGGAGACGAGCTACCACTGACTCCTACTAAAGCATTTAGGGTGAGGAAAGAGCTCCGGATGTACCTGAAGGAGTACTTCAATGGCGTTGGTGCTGGACCGTGGCAAGGGGGCATGATTTGAAGCTTCAAGAACATGTAATTTGTCATAATGTCATAATAAAGATATTAAGCAAAGTAAAATGTAATGCTCAAATTATAAATACCTAATTCATGGCATTAATATTGTGACTACTAAAGATATGAAAGTAATCTATATAGTACTACTACTTGTAGACAAATAACATATATAGTAATAAGAAATAGTATTGAAAAGGGTATTGCATTCAATATCTATATATTTATTAAGAAACTCATAAAAATAAGCAATTATTAAATTATTGCTTAAATATTAAATTTATTAAGCAAAATCATTAACAGGGAAGGACAGGTGTGCTATCATTGGACAAGGAAAAATTGTTTCCATGGGTCAGGTTTATTTTCTCAAAGATAATACAGTTCTTAAAGGCTAAAGGGGCAATCTACGGCGGACCCCTTGGGGGATTGTCCTCGGCTCTCTTGGGCGGCTGGTGGTCGACGCCTGCGAAGACACCCCCCAATAAGTCGGAAAAGCTGGAAAGGTTGTGACTCGTCCGTGGAGACCAGCCAGGGGGGACTTGCCAAGCCTGTGACGTCTCATGGATAGGCGTAGAGCTCCTGGGAGGAGCCTGGCTATAACCAGGGTATTCTTGTTGTTGTGGTGGTGGTGGTGGTGATGGTGGTGGCTGGTGTCTGTATGGCTGGGCCTGAGTGTGCGGTGGCACGTCAGCCTGTCGCCACCTCACAATAGCTGCAAATATATCCGTTTGCAAGCTCTGCCATTGTGCTTCTTGTAGTTTGCATGCTTCTAGGCCCAGCCAATGGTCAAATGCGACTCGTTCGTTTGTGGTTGCCCTGATCATGGTGGAGAGTTGCTCCCCCACGTCACCTGTCCCCTTTCCTCTCAATCATGGCCGTCTTGGTGAGCGATGAGGGTTTCTTTAGGAGAATGGTGCTGTCGCTGTCACTCGCGACCTCAATCTCCTCTCTCCTCTAGCTGGGCCTCGGTCGCCGGTGCAGCAGCCTGTGAGGAGACCAGGATGTAATGTACATTCAACAACACTTTTCATATAACACATCATAAAAATAATAATATTTAGGTACTATAATACCTTCCTATCTATGTACATACACTGGCACATGCCCCATACCTGGGGGTGGGCCGACTCGAGACAGAGCCACAATTGAAAATAGGGACCCAGGTTCACTCATAGCCTTAAAGCCAGTTATCATTCACACGTTATTATAAAAAAGGTATTTCATCACATTCACCCCCAACTGACAACTCTCGGTGCACATAGTGAAGTGTGAATACAGGAAGTAGAAGCTGGTCATCGTCCATTGTTGACGGGGTGTGAATGGCTTCGCAGCCTGGTCAGACTTCCTCTTCTTCAGTTTGCCGTAGATGGTGCGGATGGGCTTGAACCAAGTCCAGATCAAGGTGGCTGTAAAAAAAAACAAGAAAAATAAATTATAACGTGATTTTTAAGACCGATGAAATACGAAAATCAATTTCCTCTCAATGAACTAATAAATGTTATGACAAAGTATTACTTTGAATGGCCCTATATTGGAATGAGTATAAATTTTTAATGACAAGTTTAATTACTCCGGTTATTTGGAACAACAAATTATATAAATTATAATTTGGCAGATATGAGCGAGTAAGAAAAATGGTTTCAAATTTCAAACATATGTGGGTGACAACAATTTACTTACGATGAAGGCCCATCTCCTTAGCCTTCTGATCCATGACCCGTGTCTTCAAACTCCTGTTCTTAAAGTCCTTTTGCGCGTTTGGTCATAATACATTGGGTGAGCATCAAACCAGGAGACGAGTTCATCCTCCTCGTCCTGCGTCAAGTCGCACAACTTGGTTGCCTTAGTAGGCCTGTCATCGTTAGGGCCAGGGTCTGTCCCGAAATCGTCAGAGTCGCCGGAGACCTCCGTGAACAAGTTATCCTGGGGCAACTGCTCAAGCAGGGGTGGAGTCGGGCTAGGTGAGGCAGGGACCTCGGGGGCAGGGTTTACGGTGGCAGGATCCTCGGTGGCAGCATGGCCGGTATTGACGCGCCTCTTAACCATGACTGTAAACAAAGAGTATTTACAAAATTATTTAAAGTTTCTTTGGATGAGTGAAATGTATATGCATCAAGTCGTTTTTCTTGTTTGGCAGGTTTATTGGGACGTACAATCACAAATAAATAAAATACCTACATAAAAAGGTACGTTTTATAGTCACTAAAATACGGTAATTAACTTACTGAAATCAGCGGGAACAGGTAGAAGCGGTAGAAGTTGAAGTTAACGGGAGGCGGCAGGCAGAGGTGGCGAGCGTGAGGCTCCGGGTCGATCTGTACTGGTGGTAGAGCGGTCGGCAGCCAGTTGCCAGATGTCGTGACTACAACAGCAACTCTCACTGAGACCAGTGGGAGAACTGGGCGACCTGTCACCCAGTACTCAGTTTTGAAAGGTGGTCGCCAACCACCTGCGACCACATGTGTCTGATCGGCCACCGCCTACGACTGGACGCCCAGTGGTCGGCGACCACCTTTTTAACGGTTAATTGACACCAACCGATCAGCCACCGGTTTTCGTCCGATCGGCCACCGGTGTTCGACCGATCTTCGTCTGGTGGACGACCTCCGGCGGAATCTCTGCCGTCTAAACTGGTTGCAGGTGGTTTTCGATGTAACATCGACAACCACCGGAGATCAGTCTTGCTCGGCCAACAAGCTACCACCTTATTAGCGACTACCAGTGACTTCCAAAGACTACCTGCAACTGGCCGGCGACATACTGGTCGCCGGTGGTCAGAAACAGGTCGTAAGCTTGATTTTACTGGGCCCTAAAATAAGTACATACACACCAAATTGTGAATACATAAAATACACAAGAGAAACATAACTAAATTAATAAATCAAAGGGATAAGGTTTAGGGTAAAAACATCGTATTCTAAAATAATTTATTAATTAAATGTTACAAAAATTTATTAGAGTACATTGAACAGTACACATTGATAATGGTAAGTATATGTAAATTAGATATTAGATCATCAATGTTCAGAGATCAGGGTATGAACTTCCGTTTCTTCGAACTCCTACAATGCTCAGCGGTAGGGATGTCTCTCCTCAGAGCTCAACATTAATCAGCCATTATAACTGCATTCCAGCTACCTTCATATCTTGATGGAATATTTCCTCATGCTCATTGATCTCATATTTTCAGGAAACCGATTCATATGTGTTAAAAAGTAATGCATTTTGATGTAATCGATTTAGTTATAAGAATTTTTTTAAATTGCCTTAACACCAAAACCTGAAACCCTTATGTTGTTTCACATTCTCTTTCGAATGATATAATTGCCAAAGTTCACCCAAGCTTAGCCCGCGAATTATTTTGTTTTGGAAATAACAACATAACTGTTCGGCCCATTATAACGAAATTTGAAACCCTTATATTGGCGCACATTTTCTTTCTAATCATATAATTGCCAAGGTCCTCGCAATAACATCATAACTATTCGGTTGATTCTAACAAAATTCCAAACTCTTATTTTGTTTTACATTCTATTTCGAATGATAGAATTGCCAAGGTTAGTCTGAGAGTTAATGAAAGTTCTGAAGGTCGTAAGGTCCTACATCAGGATAAGTGAGAGCACGCGACTTTTTGGTCAGCAAACCTTGTTTATGATTATATATAACCTGAAGATGGGCGATAGACACGAAACGGGTTTTTTTTCATTCCTAATATATATATATATATATATATATATATATATATATATATATATATATATATATATATATATATATATATATATATATATATAGCACCTCTGACATTTCTTTAAAAGTTAAAACCAAGAAGGTATTTCGGAAATAAAACAAAAGTTGACGTTTTATTTGTTTACTTTGTTTCTTCAACATTATTGCATGTTAGTAGTAAGAACATTTTAGTACTTTGTATTGCCTCCTTTGTTATCAATTACCGCCTGAAGTTGCCTCGACATGCTAGTGAAGAGTTCCTGGCAGTACTATTTCGACAATTATGTCGCCCATACTTCCTTAATTGCTTTGTCTAAGAACTTTAAGCTTAATGGTTGCTTTTTTAGACACCTTTTGTTTCATAATTGACCACAAGTTCTCTATCGGGTTTAAACCAGGGCTGTTCCCGGGCCATTCAAGCATCTGAATATTTTTTTCGGCCAAATAATCAATCTGTCACCAATCGTGACCTATGACAAGGAGCTCCCTCGTGCGTGAGAATTCCACACCTGGGGATTTTCATGTGAATATCCAACTTCTCCTTAAGCAGTGTTAACACTTACCTTACACCCTTTTTTAACAACTACCGGGAAATTTTGAAACAATCAATTTCAT
Source organism: Ceratothoa steindachneri (assembly GCA_963969495.1). Taxonomy (NCBI): domain Eukaryota; kingdom Metazoa; phylum Arthropoda; class Malacostraca; order Isopoda; family Cymothoidae; genus Ceratothoa; species Ceratothoa steindachneri. Next base: position 72,718,157 of record OZ018326.1, on the reverse strand, counting down.
CAGTTTGTCATCTCTCTTGGACGGTTTCTTTGGCCACCCAGGTCTCTTCTTATCTGAATAAATGCCATCATTTTTAAATTTACTGATTTCTGTATGCACAGCATTTCACTAATCTTGCGTTCATTATAACCTCCTTTGATCTCGATGAACATCAGAAAGCGAAGCTTTTTTGCCCATCTTTCAGAAAATCATTGAGAGATATAAACGCACGCACGACCTAACTCTAAAAGCGTTAGTGGGCAACTGGCGATAAAATGACGTTATTTACATACGTGTATAACCAGCAAACACGTGTATACGTTTGTTAGGTGCCCTTAAAAATGTTTTAAATGCTACTATTATTTATTTATATATATATATATATATATATATATATATATATATATATATATATATATATATATATATATATATATATATATATATATATACCTATGGGCACAACTTTTAAGGATGGAAACTAATACTTTTTTTCAGTAAAATTTACTTGAAAGGAATAATTATTCTAATATTAAAATCAGTGCAAGTTTATTATAAAATAAGCATTTGAGTCTCAGTGCCTGGAGTTTTCCTATTCGATCAAAATACAAAAATGATGACAAATACAGTATATGTTAAATTAATAATGTTGTGTAATTATAATCTATTTCGTAATACTTTTTTTAAATATGATTGTAATCATTTTCGATTGCAGAAATGGTTCTTTCCAAAGAAAAGCGTGCAACTATTGTTTTATTGCACTAAGGTGGGCTGAAATGCAAGGAGATACATAGTTGCTCAAGATATTACATAAAGAAGCACCACCTTTCAGATCATTAATGCCTTTTTAACAACAAGTTATAGCACTAAAAATAATTTCTCTGGACACCCAAGAGCTTCAAATGAACGTCAAAATCGCTTCCTGGTCATCTCGAAGCTCAGAAATCGGGTTCCTCTAGTGCAAAGCTTGCTCACGATTGGAAAAAGGCAGGAGTGAACACTTCACAAAGGTCTAAATTCTTGAAAGGCTGCAACGAAGTCTCATTTCACCAAAAAGAAACTTACGGAGAAGCTCTGCATGTAAACAAAATATAAATAATGTACTGTTGAAGACAGAGGCAGTGATTTTCTCTAATGAATTTCCTGTATGCTTGCTTAGAGCTTCTGGAAGATCTCTTGTTAGGAGGAGAAAAAGGATGCGCTTTTACGAGTCCGGTGTCACACCCATCGTAAAGCATCTGGGCACTCTCCATGTCTGGAGCTCCTTCTTACCTAAAGGAACTGGAGCCTACCAAATTTCCGCAAAAACATTACCATGAACTAAAAATAGTACCAAAACGTGCTTCACCAGGACCTTTTTCCAACAGTTTAGGACCAATTTGTGGATGATAACTGTATTTTTAGCATGTTGGCACGGATTATTACAAATGAAAAGCTATAACCAAGTTCTTGGCTCAAAAGAACTCTGAACTTTTGTGATCTTGACCTTGAAATTCGCCAGATTTGAACACAATAGAGAATTTGTGGTCGGTTGATAAAAGATGCAATCCTATTCTGAGAAGTTGAGGGTGCTTATTGAATAAAAATATAAAAAAATAAGACAAGATACAGCCTTAACCGAACTTTTGGGCCAAGGATAAAAACATAGAGAATACAAATGAAACTCATGCACAGAATAATTGAAAACAATATAATAAACAGTCGCGTATACCCCATTAATAATTAGTATTTTATATGTTTTTCTTTTGCTTTTTTTATCGCTCTAATGCATTTTTTCATATTGTACATGTGTGGTTGGGGTAACCTTTTGCCATTAATTGTGGGATACTAACGTGTATTCCTATTTTTTCTGTGATTAGCTTATTCTTAACTTACAAGTGGTAATTTTTTGTTAGAAACAGCTACGAAGAAACAGATTCCTGAAGCTCAAAGAGCTCAAATCATTTCTTTGTCCAGAGAGGGATTATCCCAAGTCAAATTTCAAGAAAATTGAAATACTCGAGAAAGGGTGCACAAACAACCATTCTTTCAAAAACCGTGATGGTCAAGGTCGCAAAACGTGTACAACTCCGAAGGAAGAGAGTTTGCTGAAAAGGAAATCTCTGGCCGATAGGAAAAAAAACCCTCTTCTGATGTAGCTTCTGAGTTTTGGGCAATAACAAACAACCGAATATCAAGACGAACAGTGAAAAGAAGGTTATTAGAAGCTGAGCTCAAAGGATGTAATGCTAGAAAGATAATATGGCTGTCTTAGGTGAACAAGAAGAAGCGATTGTCTTGGGGAAAAAAGCATGAAGGTTGGACTGATGATGATTGGACTAAAGTTGTTTGGTCTGATGATAGCAAGTTTGAGATAAGTTCTCCACCTTAGTTTCCAGCAATATATTACACTTGTACACATTTTTATTGGATAACAAAATCTTTAGTGGATATCAAAAATGATCAGTAAAATATGTATTGTTCCTCGGAACTTTGGAAACCCTAGAGCTGTTTATGTTCGTCGAAGAGTTGAAGAAGCTTATGATCCAAGATGTGTTGTCCCAACAGTCAAATTTGAAGGTGGAAGTGTAATAGTTTGGAGCTGCATGTCGTCTATAGGTCCATAATTGTTGTTCACTTGTGAAGGCAGAATGAATTCCAACACTTACACCAGCATGTTAGACTAGGTTTATCAACCTTCCTTAGGTTAATCTTTCAATGATGACATACCAGATGGTGTAATCCTCCAATAAGACAATGCTACTTTTCACACATCTCGAGTCTCGAAGGTTTGGTTTGAAAGAAAAGAGGTGACATTGATGGAAGGACAAACCTCAATATCCAGTCTTCAATCTCATTGAAGATTTGTAGGCCACACTTTGGCACATGAGTGAGGGTGCACAAATGTTCCTCAAAAAGTGAATTAACTGGCAAAATTCAAGAAGAGTGGCTGAAAATTGAGCCAACCACCTATACCAACTCAGTCTCATGTATGCAAAAACGCATAAAAGCGGTTATAAAAGCAAAAGGAGGACACATCATATATTAATTATTGATAGAATATACGCAAAAAATGTTAATTTTTCATACCTGCACCATAGTTTTGGCCATCGAGATTTTGTCTCCAGTATTCCAGAACGAATTGAAGCAGTCCTTAAAACAAGGTACTCATTGTCAATGTTGACCGCCCACAGGTCGATAATATGTCAACGCCTAGACCCCTTGGTTAGTTTGCACAACGCAGATGAGATGAAGAAGGATAAGGAGGCGTGAAACAAAGCTGGGCTAAGGTCGATGAGATCTACAAATTTTAAAAACGTCATGGAGGAAAATACACTCACTTATTTAAGGCTACCTTCCAAACTACTGAGATGGCCACCAAGGCGTCAGAAGCTTGCCTCATCATGATTTACACCAAAATTTCGGCATTGAGAAGAAGACTTTTTTCTCTATTTGTATGTTGCCCTAGAGCAACATGCAACAAAAGATTGCAAGATCGAAGGCAAAGTGTGGTCAGAATGTGCTGGTACTGGACATACCTGAAAAGAATGCCCCTAAAAGGCAATAAGAAATGCTTAAAATGTGAGGGACCTCATCGTAAGCTCCCAATTCCATGCCCGTTCAAAATATTACTTGCTTTGAATTATTATAGTTTAGAATCTGATGCACTTTTCGAGTATCGAACAAATATGGATAAAGTTCATTTAATAGCTATTTGCTTTTTTTAAAAACCTTTAGCCAAAACTAATATTTAAAACTTTAAAACTCTCGATTGATCACATCTTTGACCAACGGGAACACGTTTACCTTACGTTTTCCACCTCAGTGTGAGAGTATGTAATTTGAATGTTAAGTTGACTTAAATTTATTTGAACAGGTTAATTTTTTAGTTAGTATTTAGGCTTTCTTCTGTGAACCATAAAAGTTTTCGCGTGCTTTCTTTTGAATCCTTAACCCTTCAAATACCACGCCTTGAAAACTCGAACCTCGTTCGTTTACCCAAATTTTTGTTTATTTTAAAAACTCATTTAAAATTAGCTTCTTTGAGAAGAAAACTTTTTAGTAATAAAGAATATATAAAATATGTAAATATTTATCTTACCTCTCTTCCGGAAATTGAATTACAAAATGAGCTTTAAATCATCATTTAAATGGCCTCGTTTTTGTTCGGTGTAACATTTGACAACAACGCATTGTTTTTCGTCTTCTCTCCCCCAATCTCCCACCAGGTGGGTTACACTGAACGAGATCTCACTTACCGCAGACGTTCCTTTAGAATTTGAACGCAGTAATGTACATAAAACAAGTCTTTTATAACTAAAGAAATTTTTCAATAAGTTCACAGATAATTGAACGAAAATATAATAGACGTTCTACTTTTTATTTTTTTAGGGTTAAAGTATAAAATTTAGTATGTATTTATGGATGTACACAAATATACATACACTGCTTATACATGATTAGTTTTCACATCTCTTGGATTGTATGGTATTCAGAAAAGCAGGGCTCCATACACAGTGGCACTTGACAATGCTTGCACCATAATGTTGTTCGTTTTCTACTATGTTTTCTAGCAGAAACATAACATTGTCTTTGAGCCGATTTCCGTTCGCCTACATTTGGCATTGAAGCGATATAATGTTTTTCTGAAAAACCGATTACTTGTAGTCTATCAAAGGAATTTACTGAGGGCCGAGTACACATTTGGTTTGAAGCATCAGAATAATGTCTGTCAAGTAATTGTTTTATTACTTCCATTGAAAATTCTCTGAGAGAAAGCCTTTTTTGCGTACAATCTAAATTCATCAAATGCATGTTATATGCATTGAGCATGGACACATCAACTAGTCGGTAAAAAAGCTTTTTGTAGCATTTGATGGATTTCCTAAGACATTCAACAGAACTGATCATCATATCTTATTTGTCAATTAAACGCATATTTATATTATAATCCATTATTGCATCTGTTTTTTTTTTATTTCTTCTCCTGTTCTATGATTTTTTTTCCCCGAGTTTACTGACTTGCCTTTGTGTATTGTGTACAGAGGTAATAATAAAAACTTCACGCTTATCGACCCATCGAATTGCTAACATTCCATTTTTTTTGCGTAGTTCAACGGTACCTTTAGTTACTGCCTTGTCTAACTTAGGCATATTTTTGCGGTTGCTTTTAACTGTCACACAAAGCCCCGTATTCTGATCAAGAAGGTAAGAGCACAAAGAAGGGCTTGTGTACTAATTGTCTGTATATAAAATATGCCCTAATCTTAAATATGGTTCAATCAGTCTTTTCACAATTGCCCCCGATATTCCTAATGGATCATTATGAACAATATCTGTGGTTTTTCCTGTGTAAAGTAACATATCTAATATTATTCCCGTCTCACAATCGCACAAAACAAAAAGCTTGAGGCCAAAGCGATGTCTTTTCGAAGGGATGTATTGTTTGAATGACAGACGACCCTTGAATAAAACGAGAGATTCGTCTATCACTAGTTTTTGGAAGGGGACAAATGTCCTTTGGAATTTGTCTTTCAATGAATGAAAAAACGTCCTATTTTCCACATTGTCCCTCTTATTCTTCCAACCGAGTTGTCAGCAAAGTGAAGAAACCTTAAGATTAACTGATATCTATTCCTTGACATAAATTTCCTGAAAATAGAAGTTTCAATAAAGGCATCAGTTGACCAGTAGTCAGCTAATTTATGTTTTTTCACATGAGCCATTAGTAGGATAAAGCCAATAAAAACGTAAAGCTCGCTTACAGTTAAATTCCTCCATCTATGAGCGTTAGATGAAGGAGAGAAGGGTGTTTCTGAACTTTGTTCATAATAGCGATTTGTTTCCATGCATATATCTGCTACGATTTCATGATTAAAAAATGCTTCAAAATATGTGTGAGGTTTACTTTCCGATTTAAAACCCATGTGCGCTTGAATTCCCGAATGAGAGTCATGAAATACAGTTAAATTCCTCCATCTATGAGCGTTAGATGAAGGGGAAAAGGGTGTTTCTAAACTTTGTTCATAATAGCGATTTGTTTCCATGCATATATCTGCTACGATTTCATGATTAAAAAATGCTTCAAAATATGTGTGAGGTTTACTTTCCGATTTAAAACCCATGTGCGCTTGAATTCCCGAATGAGAGTCATGAAATACAGTTAAATTCCTCCATCTATGAGCGTTAGATGAAGGAGAGAAGGGTGTTTCTGAACTTTGTTCATAATAGCGATTTGTTTCCATGCATATATCTGCTACGATTTCATGATTAAAAAATGCTTCAAAATATGTGTGAGGTTTACTTTCCGATTTAAAACCCATGTGCGCTTGAATTCCCGAATGAGAGTCATGAAATACAGTTAAATTCCTCCATCTATGAGCGTTAGATGAAGGGGAAAAGGGTGTTTCTAAACTTTGTTCATAATAGCGATTTGTTTCCATGCATATATCTGCTACGATTTCATGATTAAAAAATGCTTCAAAATATGTGTGAGGTTTACTTTCCGATTTAAAACCCATGTGCGCTTGAATTCCCGAATGAGAGTCAGGAAATACAGTTAAATTCCTCCATCTATGAGCGTTAGATGAAGGGGAAAAGGGTGTTTCTAAACTTTGTTCATAATAGCGATTTGTTTCCATGCATATATCTGCTACGATTTCATGATTAAAAAATGCTTCAAAATATGTGTGAGGTTTACTTTCCGATTTAAAACCCATGTGCGCTTGAATTCCCGAATGAGAGTCATGAAATGCAGTTAAATTCCTCCATCTATGAGCGTTAGATGAAGGGGAAAAGGGTGTTTCTAAACTTTGTTCATAATAGCGATTTGTTTCCATGCATATATCTGCTACGATTTCATGATTAAAAAATGCTTCAAAATATGTGTGAGGTTTACTTTCCGATTTAAAACCCATGTGCGCTTGAATTCCCGAATGAGAGTCATGAAATACAGTTAAATTCCTCCATCTATGAGCGTTAGATGAAGGGGAAAAGGGTGTTTCTAAACTTTGTTCATAATAGCGATTTGTTTCCATGCATATATCTGCTACGATTTCATGATTAAAAAATGCTTCAAAATATGTGTGAGGTTTACTTTCCGATTTAAAACCCATGTGCGCTTGAATTCCCGAATGAGAGTCATGAAATACAGTTAAATTCCTCCATCTATGAGCGTTAGATGAAGGGGAAAAGGATGTTTCTAAACTTTGTTCATAATAGCGATTTGTTTCCATGCATATATCTGCTACGATTTCATGATTAAAAAATGCTTCAAAATATGTGTGAGGTTTACTTTCCGATTTAAAACCCATGTGCGCTTGAATTCCCGAATGAGAGTCATGAAATACAGTTAAATTCCTCCATCTATGAGCGTTAGATGAAGGGGAAAAGGGTGTTTCTAAACTTTGTTCATAATAGCGATTTGTTTCCATGCATATATCTGCTACGATTTCATGATTAAAAAATGCTTCAAAATATGTGTGAGGTTTACTTTCCGATTTAAAACCCATGTGCGCTTGAATTCCCGAATGAGAGTCATGAAATACAGTTAAATTCCTCCATCTATGAGCGTTAGATGAAGGGGAAAAGGGTGTTTCTAAACTTCGTTCATAATAGCGATTTGTTTCCATGCATATATCTGCTACGATTTCATGATTAAAAAATGCTTCAAAATATGTGTGAGGTTTACTTTCCGATTTAAAACCCATGTGCGCTTGAATTCCCGAATGAGAGTCATGAAATACAGTTAAATTCCTCCATCTATGAGCGTTAGATGAAGGGGAAAAGGGTGTTTCTAAACTTTGTTCATAATAGTGATTTGTTTCCATGCATATATCTGCTACGATTTCATGATTAAAAAATGCTTCAAAATATGTGTGAGGTTTACTTTCCGATTTAAAACCCATGTGCGCTTGAATTCCCGAATGAGAGTCATGAAATGCAGTTAAATTCCTCCATCTATGAGCGTTAGATGAAGGGGAAAAGGGTGTTTCTAAACTTTGTTCATAATAGCGATTTGTTTCCATGCATATATCTGCTACGATTTCATGATTAAAAAATGCTTCAAAATATGTGTGAGGTTTACTTTCCGATTTAAAACCCATGTGCGCTTGAATTCCCGAATGAGAGTCATGAAATACAGTTAAATTCCTCCATCTATGAGCGTTAGATGAAGGGGAAAAGGGTGTTTCTAAACTTTGTTCATAATAGCGATTTGTTTCCATGCATATATCTGCTACGATTTCATGATTAAAAAATGCTTCAAAATATGTGTGAGGTTTACTTTCCGATTTAAAACCCATGTGCGCTTGAATTCCCGAATGAGAGTCATGAAATACAGTTAAATTCCTCCATCTATGAGCGTTAGATGAAGGGGAAAAGGATGTTTCTAAACTTTGTTCATAATAGCGATTTGTTTCCATGCATATATCTGCTACGATTTCATGATTAAAAAATGCTTCAAAATATGTGTGAGGTTTACTTTCCGATTTAAAACCCATGTGCGCTTGAATTCCCGAATGAGAGTCAGGAAATACAGTTAAATTCCTCCATCTATGAGCGTTAGATGAAGGGGAAAAGGGTGTTTCTAAACTTTGTTCATAATAGCGATTTGTTTCCATGCATATATCTGCTACGATTTCATGATTAAAAAATGCTTCAAAATATGTGTGAGGTTTACTTTCCGATTTAAAACCCATGTGCGCTTGAATTCCCGAATGAGAGTCATGAAATACAGTTAAATTCCTCCATCTATGAGCGTTAGATGAAGGGGAAAAGGGTGTTTCTAAACTTCGTTCATAATAGCGATTTGTTTCCATGCATATATCTGCTACGATTTCATGATTAAAAAATGCTTCAAAATATGTGTGAGGTTTACTTTCCGATTTAAAACCCATGTGCGCTTGAATTCCCGAATGAGAGTCATGAAATACAGTTAAATTCCTCCATCTATGAGCGTTAGATGAAGGGGAAAAGGGTGTTTCTAAACTTTGTTCATAATAGTGATTTGTTTCCATGCATATATCTGCTACGATTTCATGATTAAAAAATGCTTCAAAATATGTGTGAGGTTTACTTTCCGATTTAAAACCCATGTGCGCTTGAATTCCCGAATGAGAGTCATGAAATACAGTTAAATTCCTCCATCTATGAGCGTTAGATTAAGGGGAAAAGGGTGTTTCTAAACTTCGTTCATAATTGCGATTTGTTTCCATGCATATATCTGCTACGATTTCATGATTAAAAAATGCTTCAAAATATGTGTGAGGTTTACTTTCCGATTTAAAACCCATGTGCGCTTGAATTCCCGAATGAGAGTCATGAAATACAGTTAAATTCCTCCATCTATGAGCGTTAGATGAAGGGGAAAAGGATGTTTCTAAACTTTGTTCATAATAGCGATTTGTTTCCATGCATATATCTGCTACGATTTCATGATTAAAAAATGCTTCAAAATATGTGTGAGGTTTACTTTCCGATTTAAAACCCATGTGCGCTTGAATTCCCGAATGAGAGTCATGAAATACAGTTAAATTCCTCCATCTATGAGCGTTAGATGAAGGGGAAAAGGGTGTTTCTAAACTTTGTTCATAATAGCGATTTGTTTCCATGCATATATCTGCTACGATTTCATGATTAAAAAATGCTTTAAAATATGTGTGAGGTTTACTTTCCGATTTAAAACCCATGTGCGCTTGAATTCCCGAATGAGAGTCATGAAATACAGTTAAATTCCTCCATCTATGAGCGTTAGATGAAGGGGAAAAGGGTGTTTCTAAACTTTGTTCATAATAGCGATTTGTTTCCATGCATATATCTGCTACGATTTCATGATTAAAAAATGCTTCAAAATATGTGTGAGGTTTACTTTCCGATTTAAAACCCATGTGCGCTTGAATTCCCGAATGAGAGTCATGAAATACAGTTAAATTCCTCCATCTATGACCGTTAGATGAAGGGGAAAAGGGTGTTTCTAAACTTTGTTCATAATAGCGATTTGTTTCCATGCATATATCTGCTACGATTTCATGATTAAAAAATGCTTCAAAATATGTGTGAGGTTTACTTTCCGATTTAAAACCCATGTGCGCTTGAATTCCCGAATGAGAGTCATGAAATACAGTTAAATTCCTCCATCTATGAGCGTTAGATGAAGGGGAAAAGGGTGTTTCTAAACTTTGTTCATAATAGTGATTTGTTTCCATGCATATATCTGCTACGATTTCATGATTAAAAAATGATTCAAACTATGTGTGAGGTTTACTTTCCGATTTAAAACCCATGTGCGCTTGAATTCCCGAATGAGAGTCAGGAAATACAGTTAAATTCCTCCATCTATGAGCGTTAGATGAAGGGGAAAAGGGTGTTTCTAAACTTTGTTCATAATAGCGATTTGTTTCCATGCATATATCTGCTACGATTTCATGATTAAAAAATTATTCAAAATATGTGTGAGGTTTACTTTCCGATTTAAAACCCATGTGCGCTTAAATTCCCGAATGAGAGTCATGAAATATGATTTTTGGGGGAGGGGGAAAAAGTCAAGACAGCGTTGCCACGTTTCATCAATTTGTTGATTTTCAGGAATAATTAGCTCTAATTCGTCATCGGATGAGTTTAAACTGTTAGTATCACTGTCTCTTAGTTCCAAATCAGAATCAAGTTCATAGTAGATATCCAAAATTTCAGAAGGGTTAGCCATTTTTTCATTAATATAAAAAACTAATTACCCCAATTTAAAAATGCGTGTGATATCTACAACTCTCTTAGAAAGACTGAACTAAAAGAAATACTTCATATATAATTCAAAAGAGAAAGCAAATTTACCGTTACCCGAACAAAAGGAAGATTCTTAGGCCTAAAAAATATGCCAGACTCAATTGAGTCGCTGGGTATTTTGACGCCCAGCCTCTTTTGAGGCTCTTGGTATCGTAAGGGTTAACCAACGTCGGAACATTAAAATTTAAGTCTTATATAACTTTACATATTAAAGGATTAGGTTTAATTTCCGAGAAATTCCTTAGTCAGATAGGGTATTTTCAACTCTTTGGTTTAATTACCTATTACGGTAGCTAAATAGAACATTTTCTATAGCCCATTTACTTATAGTGTTCTCCCTTTTAAGTGTTTAATATACACTCCTTTTAAAATTTTCTCCATTCACTCCATTAACATTTCTGAAAATCGGTTTCAAACTCACCAATTTTCTTGGCTTATTAGGAATTGTGTAACTATTTGAGGGGCCTAAGTTGCTTCCTTAAAGCAATGTGGCATGTATCTCATGGAAAAAGGTGTACTAGCCGTCCAAGATTCGAATTGACTCTTCGCGAAGCTAAAGACTTGATCCTGTCGCTCCCTGTGTAACCGAGGTCGTTTTTACCTTAATGGCCAAACAGATACCATCTGCTCTTGGTCCCTCCAGGCCTACGAGCATGGAAGTTTAGGTACCCATTCACAACCCTTATGCTGGTTCTACCCCTCTCAGGCAGTCCTTTGATAGAGCTGGCGGCTCAAAAAGCTCAAAAAGCGAATAGGCTATAACGATGTATCCCCCTAGCCCACTTGACTGTTTCGTGTAAGGAGAAATGGCCGTGCGGCTCTACGGATAAGTTAAACTCACGAGGAAGCAACTACCACAGAAGGTTCTCGTGAGATCGTTCTCGTGGGTTTCAAAATCTGCCACCAAAAGGAGGACAGCTCTTAGGAAGCCGCGATTTCTACGCCCTCACCAAAGACTGAACTAAGCGAATCAGAGACGTTGCACCAATCAAAACAGGGACACCCGCCTTCCTCCGAGGGCGCCCCACCCGCCAAAGATTTCGAGGCGAAGGAATGAAAAGACACATAACATGCCCAACCTAACACATTAAGTCCTATAAGGCAACAACTTATTCAGCACCTTCTAGGGCCAACAACTTCCAGTGTCCTGCCTCCTGTAAGTGTACAGCAATTCTTCGAACTAGTTCTAGAGGGTAGATTCTTTCAATAGATTTGCCCTGACTTTGGACCAACTGGGACAAGCTGCAGAGGCTCGTCTTCTTTCGGAGCGCGTTATCAATCTTTTCGCAAGAGACCATGTTGGTCGAATGGCCCCTAACGACGCATCAGGGTACAAGGGTATGGCGAATCCACTCTAACATAATTAGGACCCGGAAGGAGGACGCACGATTTACATCCGGTATGATGTCTGCGTTTTTCTATTCGCGAACACTAACTCCTTCCGGGCAGTGGCTGTGAAGCAAGACCTGAATGGGTGGTATACTGTTATTTCTGCTTACATTCCACTGTCAGCCAAATTTGACGCTGGAACTTTCGCCACGTTGTGACCCTGTTGCAGAAGCCCTTTCTCCTCCTCGAATATTCAAACGATGTGCGCCATCTGCTGGGACAACACGATCAATTCCAGAGTTCAGATCATTGCCGACCCGATCGACAAAATAGAAATAGGTATAATGTAGGTGAATGAGCTTCCATTGGCCAAGAATAAGGCAGTGCAATTGTGTCGATATCCACTGTTTCAGCACATACTAGAACTTTTCATAAACTGGGTTCGCATGAAAGTGGGGGATTCGCATCATCTTCTTGGTCTAGTTTTAGGCCGAATCGTCACTTGGTATGCATATCCACAGCCTTAATGTCTCTTGTACCATCGCCATTGAAATTTGAATTTGTCGCTAAGTGACGTTCAGCGCTTTGTGATTCTAATAAGGTTACCGCTTGTCTATTTTATCATTCCTCTGTTCACTCAAAGCTTGATTACGGATGGGAGCATTACGCATATGCAGCCAAGAGGCAATTGAGAAACGCAACGCTCTCCGTCTGATAACTAGGGCCTTTCCGCATGCCCCATATTGAGAGCCTGTTTCTCGGTACTGTGGATATGACACTTGTTCTGCACGTGCAAAGTGCATTATGCACCTATACACGCGTGCCTTGCGTCTCTCTCAATCGCCACCTGCTCTCATTGCATCCCACCGACCCCTCTCCTGTTTTGACGGCTATCTATACACTAAACCATTTGGGCTTAGGGCTAAGAAACTTCGTCAATTGCTTGGTGTGGTTCTCGAGCCGGTGGCGACTCAGATTCTGCCAAGGACATCTCCCTGGATGGTACCACCTTTAAATATCTGTCTCCACAACTCGTCCCCCAAAGCTTATACACTGCCAGTAGTATTATGTTCAACCTTTTAGGAGCACACTTGATGCCACGCTGAATCCATGCCTGTGTGCAGGGCTGGCTCCATGTAGGAAAGGGAATAGGCTTTCACGCCATATTCCCTCTGTTTTAATTCAGCGGGGCTCTACAAAGCACTGCGTCTATCTTTAGACAAGATGGTTGCAAAACACCACTTGGTTGTGAGATAACGCATTGTGCAAGGTTCGGAGAATGGAGCGTGATCTATCGCGACACGCAAAGCGCCATAAGTGCTCTCGTGGCAATGGAATCTCCGCACCCCCTTTTTCGCGGTATCTGGGAGGCCACAGTGGCTTAGACGCATACTCGAAACCAAGACGGAGACACGCTTTCCTTCGATGCCAAGGCGTACGTTTCTCTACCCTTTCTTGGTTTTGTTTTCTTTTCTTGCTGTATTTGATTGTCACCACTCGATCCCATGTAGGCAGTCGCAAGGACGAATTCTTTCAATACAAAAATGAACTGCAAAAACTCACAGATCTCGTTCAGCATTTATTTATTCGTCCGCGGTACTATAAAGGGCCATTATTACGAAAGACTGACCCTTTTCTCTATTTGTAATGTAATTAATAATTAAGGACAAAATCTTTTTTGCATATGCATTTATGCAAATGCATATGTGCATATAAATGTATGAACTTCTAAAATGCATATGCACTACCTTATCCTCATATGCAGCATATCGTTCCACCAATAATTACCATAAATCATTCAAATATAAGCAATATAATTAATATGTTTACAATAATAACGGTCCGTGATTCATTATATTTGGAATCTTGCAGAACAAGCAGGCAGAGCTCAGAATGTCTGTGCATAAGTCTGTATTACATCAAGATGCCTAAGGTCAAGAACACTCCTTCTCAACTGCTACATATGTATGCAGTAGGATATAATGAGTTCGACGTCATTGATGGAGATTTGTTCTGCATTTATGTCGTTGCAGAGTGTCGTACAACAAGAAATACCAGCTTGTTCAGCATCTGAAGACCAACAACCATGACCGAGCCGTCCAACAACCTTAGGTCATACCAGCAGAGAAAGATGAAAACCAACCAGGATCATCCACAACTACTCTTCAGTTTCAACTTCAGCAGGAATTTAACAGAAAAATAACGAAGGCATTCATTAAAGCTGACATTCAATTAAACAAGTTGAACAATAAATCACTGAGGATATTTATGGAAGAGTACACACACATGAAAATTCCAGATCACTCGATAATTAGAAAACATTATATATCAAACTTATTTGCTCTGCTGACCAAAAAGTCGCATGTCCCCACTTATTCTGATTTATGTCTTACGACTTTGAAAACTTTCAATAATTCCATGAGTAAACTTGGAAGGACCTTGGCAATTTTATCATTCGGAAGAGAATATAAACACCTTAAGGGTTTCAAATTTCGTTAGAATCAGCCGAATAGTTATAATGTTATTGCCAAAAAAAACTAATTCCCTGGGTGACCTTGGGTGACTTTGGCAATTATATTATTTGAAAGGGAATGTAAAACAAAATAAGAGTTTCAAATTTCATTAGAATCAGCCGAATAGTTATGATGTTAATGCTAAAAAAACTAATTCCCTTGCTAACCTTAAGAGTATCTTAGCAATTATATCATTCAAAAGAGAATGTAAAACAACTTAATGGGTTTAAATTTCGTTAGAATCGGATGAATAATTATGATGTTATTGACAAAGTAATATAATTCCCGGGCTAACATGGGAGGAATTTGCCAATTGTATCATTCGAAAGAGAATGTAAAACAACATAAGGGCTTCAAATTTCGTTAGATTTTGCTGAATTGTTACAATGTTATTAAAAAAAAAGAAGCAAAACGTGGACCGACCAACTAACCACATAGTGAGATGTAGAGTCGCCCACGACTAAAAAGTCACAACTTTCTAAAAGCTTATTAAAAAGCAGAACTAAATTATATTAAAATATATATTTTTTTAATTAAAATGGCGGGCCTTAACTAACTTTTCCTCACACCTCATTTATGGAATTGGAAAGGGGAAAAAATGATCACACCCTAATTGCATAGTTTAGAATAGTATAGCATAGCACATTATAGCATAATATAACATAGCATATTATTGCATAGTGAAACTTATCATATTATAGAATAGTATAGTATAGCATAACATATTATAGTATAGAATAGCATAAAAACATAGTATAATAAAGTAAAATATAGTATAGTATATGTAGTATAGTATCTCCTAGAATAGTATAGCCTAGTATTGTCTGAAATAGTATAACATTTTAGCATAGCCTAGTATAGTTATGAATAGTAGCGTGGCAAAACCTAGCTTACCGTAGGATAGCCTACCATAGTATTACCTCAACTAGCATAATAAATCCTAACATAGAAAAGAGTAGCCTAGATTGCCTAACGTAGTAAATCTTGCCTAACATAGTATATCATAGCATAGTATAGTATAACATAGTATAACAGAGTAGATTATGTCATAGCATAGCCTACCAGAGTATGTCCTATCCTAGCGTTGGATAGCTTAGTCTAGTCTAGCCTAGCTTAGTATAACTAAGTCTAGCCTATGATTCCCTATAATAGTATAATTTACCATACCATACTCTAGCGCAGATAGCATAGTATAGCCTAGCCTTACATAGTATAGTTTCGCCTGGCATAGTATGACTTAGCCTAGAGAGATCTAGCCTAGCCTAGTAGAGGTATAGTATGACCTATCTTAGCCTAGAAACCATAGTAAAGCCTAGCCTAACATAGCCTAGTACAGTCTAGCATATATAGGATAGTAAAGCTTGCCATACTATAGCATAGTATAGCTTATCATAGTACAGCCAAGCCTAGAATAGTATAGTATATCATAGGCTAACCTAGTATAGTTTAGAATAGTTAAACATAGTATTACCTATCCTATCCTCGTATAGACTAGGCTAGCCTAGCCTTTCAAAGCATAGCTTAGTATAGCCTATTTACCATAGCCTACCTAGCCGTAATCTAGCTTAGCATAGTATAGTATTAGCATAGTATAGTATAAGTATAGTATAACCTAGCCTAGCATAGTATAAACTAGTCTAGCATAGTAAATCCTAGCTTAGATAGTATATCCTATCCTATTCTAGCATGGAATATCATGGCATAGCACACCCAACCATAGTCTAGCCTAGCCTACCCTAGCCTATACTAAAATAGCATAGTACACTATAATCTAGCATAGTATAGTCCAGCGTGCATAGTTTTGAATAGCAGAGTATACCCTTATATAGACCAGTCTAGTATATCATAGCCTAGAATGGTCTAGAATAGCAGAGTATACCCTAGAGTAGCCTAGTATACCCTAGCCTAATATAGAGTTGCATATATAGCCTAGCATAGTATATATTAGAATAACCTAGCTTAGTATAGTATACCTGAGCCTATCACATTGTATCCTAGCCTAGCCTGCCTAGCAGAGTATAAACTAGCCTAGCTTAGCGCAGCCTACAATTGTATATTAAAACTTAGTCTAGCCTAACTTAGCTTACCCTAGTCTAGTATATCTTATCTTAGTATAGCTTGGATTTGCCTAGTTCACTGGAGCCTAGCCAAGTACATATATTCTATCCTATCCTAGCTAGCATATTCTAGCCTAGCCTAGTATAGTATATCATAGCCTACCTTACCCTATTCTACCCTACAGTATAACATATAGTATAGTATAGTATGTCATAGTATTGCCTCGCCTAGCCTAGACTATTAGATCTTAGCCCAGGGTTGCATAGCTTAGCCTAGCCTAGGATAGCATAACCTAGACTCGTACTAACCATCCTAGACATGTATAGCCTATATTATAATATAGTATAGTATTTCATAGTATTGCCTAGCCTATTATATCTTAGCCTTGGGTTGCATTACTAGGCTGCCCAGACGTCCAGCATTTTGCTGGACTGTCCGGCATTTTACTGTTTTTAGATCATTTGTCCACCAAAAAGGACTACTCAATGTTGTACAATGTAAAGTCCAGCATTGGGAAATGCAGGTGGACATTCTGTCAAACAATCATAAGTAATTATAGATTTAACAACATTTGGCAACGCCGCTTCAAATAGCAGACTGTCGTGAATCAATCCGGAGTAAATTTGAGTCATTGACTCGTTCGGAGAGTCATTCCTTATTATTTCTTTCATTGAAATTCATTTGACAGTAGATGGTTGGAAATATTTGCACATTTCAAAAGTCAGAATATTACATTTGAAAACATTTATCAGGTAGTAGAATTCTTTTTGAGTCTACCAGGATTAAATGCACCAACAGAGAGGGTATTTTCAATGATGAAAAACTACTGGGCAGACGAAAAAAGCAGGTTAAATATAGATACTTTAAAAGCGGCACTATTAACTACAAGCAATGATGAGATGAATTGTTTGCAATTTTCTGATTACCTAAGCTCAAACATAAACCTCCTTGAAAAGATCCATTCAAATGCCAAGTACAATTTTAGACCAAATCAGGTAAGTGAATATTGACTTATTAATAATTAAGTTCGTTTACTACTAAAGTTACTTAACTTTTTAATTCAAATATATATATATATATATATATATATATATATATATATATATATATATATATATATATATATATATATATATATATATATATATATATATATATATATATATATATATATATATATATATATATATATATATATATATATATATATATATATATATATATATGCAGATGGTTCCGTCCAGCATTGGGTAAAAAAAATCTGGGCAGCCTATGAACAAGATGCATAACATAGCCTAGCCTACCCTAACAAAGCCTCGCTTATCCTAGCCTGGTATAGCGAAGACTAGCCTAGTGTAGCATAGCTTAGTATATCATAGTCTCACCTAGCATACCATAGCGTAGCCTAGCCTAGTATAGCATATCATGCTCTGCCTAGCTTAGTATATCATAGCCTAACCTAGCATACCATAGCGTAGCCTAGCCTAGTATAGCATATCATGCTCTGCCTAGCTTAGTATAGCTTAGCTTAGCCTAGGCTAGCATAATCTATCCTAGCATTAACTACCCTAGACATGTATAGCCTATATTATAATATTATACTCTAGTCAGGCATAACATATTATTGTCTATCCTAACATATGTACTATATGCTATCCTATCATAGCATATTATAGCCTAAATTAGCAAAGTATTTTTTACCCCTGTACATTTTTTCTTAGCATAGTATAGCCTAGCCTATTCTACGCTTGCCTAGCAGAGTATAGCATATTATACCCAAGTCTAGTCTAGCAGAGTAGCGGCCGAAGTATATCATCGGGCGAAAAGTTATGATGTTATTGCCAAAACAATATTATTCCCGGGATAACCTTGATAGGGATTTTGGCAATTATATAATTTGAAAGAGAATACTAAACAACATAATGATTTTAAATTTCGTTAGAATCGGCCGAATAGTTATGATGTCATTGCCAAAACAAAATAATTACCGGGGTAACTTTCGGAAGACTGGGGCAATTATAGCATTCGAAAGAGAATGTTAAACAACATAAGGGTTTAAAATTTCATTAGAATGGTCCGAATAGTTACAATTATATTACAAAAACAAAACAAAAAAGGAAAATGGGGACCGACCAACATAGTGAGATGTAGAGTCGCTTGCGACTTGACTCGCACGCAACTAAAAAGCTAAAGAGAAGAAAATATGGGTTTCCATGGATGAGACATTAGATGTGGAGTAAAGATCTGTTGCTTGTTCTGACAAGTGTTACTTATTTAATGTAAGTACATTAAAAAAGTACCTCATTCATCAATGGCACCTTTCTTCAATGACTCCGTTAACCAACTCTGGCCCAACAACGTACATTACGAGCCTGAAGACAAGTTGGATAGTTTAAGCTACCCACAATATACAACCAAATATAAACAAATTATGACAAAAAACAAAGGCTTCGCACCATTGAAATCAGTTCAGAGATCACTCGACATCAACAACAGCGTCAGCGAGGATGTGTTAGAGGACTACACTCCAGATGACCTCCTGTGTCTACAGTATGCTCCTGTCGTATCTTGTGACGTAGAGAGTGTCAGACAAGAGGAGGAGCTTCCATTTTGAGAATCTACAGCACCATATCATAATTAAATGTAACGCATTTATATAAATGTCCTATTGTTATTTTTTAAGTGGTTTTGGTTGCAAATAAATTAAAATGCACTTGCTTTCAACTTTATTATCCTTGCTTTTATTTGATACTATATTTAATCCACATATTTATAATCAAATGAAACTGCATATTTATCCTGCATAAGTGCATACTTTAAATGCATATTTGTCCTTGCCCTACTAATCACCATGAGAAAGAAGCTTAACCTTCTGCCAACCACCTGTCGGCCGGAAGTTCCCCACCTTTGACATATCCTCCACACGCTTCCGGTTTTTCTGTTCGTTAGTAAGTTGTGAGGGAACAAGCACGTGATGGGAGAAATAACGTCGCTTTTAAGCATTGCTTCCACGTGTGGGCCTCGTTGTCGTTTACAAGCAATTTTCGAAGGAGCGGGCTCATGGAATGCAGCCCTTATCAATCCTAGTATTTAAACAGCAGAAGAAGTCTGTCCTCCCTTCCCTTTCACGCCACGCTGGGAGTGGCTGAGACATATGCCACCCGGGCCGCGTTTGTCCCGCCTCCCTTCTATGGGGTAAGCTCTCTCACTGGCAGGCGTCCATATGTACCCGTGTGAGGAGGAAACAAGAGAGATTTGTACGAGAGAAGCTCACGAGAGCAGACGATCTTACTCCTCCTCGATTCGAGTTGTCATACGCCGAAGGCAAGGAAACGTTGTGGGATAAAACCGAGTATCCCTCCTTGGATAAAACAAATATCCACCCTAGAACTAGTTAAGAACTCTTCTCCCCGTAAGAATACCCGTCTGACTCCGCGCAACGACGCCATCTCCAGGCAAGAACCAAGTCTTATCCCAAAAAGCTTCAGTGAAGATTAATCTTAGCGTAATACCCCCTTGATTACTCATAGTCGCCTAAACAAACCGTTTGACGTCTTGGATAAACTCACCCTCCGTTTTCTTCAAAGGAATTTACACCGGAAGAATTCCCAGCCTCCATTCTCGAAGGCTCTGCTTTCCCCTCCCCCGTCATCTTAAAGGAATACTTCAACTACAAGCAAGTTGACCTTGGACCCCGTCGAAGTGACCCAACCATCATCTCACCGCCTGGCCGGAAACGACCATCGTCTCCTCCAACCCTTCCATTTTGTACAAGGTATTATAACGAATATTTTAGCTTCCCCCAAATTTTATAATTGCCGTCTACCGTTCCCTCATTATCATTTGTGTGCTTACCATGTCCACGTGTAAAGCTCAAATCTTAATTTCATCCAGCCTACCCAATTTTATTGCATTTTTGAATACCTAGTCTTCTTAATAGCCCGTTGATCACTGTAATTATTTGTCTTATATGTCTGTTTATTGTTGTACCATTCAACTTTAATTATTAATATTTAATAAAGTCTATTTTTTGCCGACTCCTTTACTTTCTGACCCTTGAGCTCATCATAGCCGTGTAACTAAGTGAGATTTGGAACTCTCGGCCGATACCAAGATTTAAAGTAGCATCTATTGGACTAGCCCTTCCTTACGAGGATCTGACCTCCTAACCGGACCTCGGCCTACCCAAAGTTATTAAAGGAAACCCCGCGCACGCTAAAATCAAATATAATAGATGTATGTATGGTATATAGAGCTATACCACGACATAAGTATATAACCACATACTCGTATTGTTATATAAAAAGCCATTTCTTTCAACATTTGTCCACTTTATCTTTAAAGATCATACGTACCATATTGAAACGCGTCAGCTTAATAAAATAATACATTAATGCTAATGAAGTCCATCGCAGTCATCACTAAAATATTTAAAATGATACATGACGTGCCAAGCCTTCGAATCAATATGGAGTTTTTAATTCATTGTAAAATAGTGCGTCATTTGGAACTTGTTCATCTGATGGCAGTTATTCCCGATATTTTCTCCCGCAAATTCTCTCTCTCGCAGCAACGCCTCCTTGTTTAAATAAGAGGTGCATTGATATTTTAGCTCAGTTGCTTATCTGCATCTCGAAGAGGTAAAATGTTGTTTATTGTTTTAGAGGAAGTTTATATTTTTCTGAAGAGCTTTGATGTACATCATAAGTTGTAGAGGCGTACACACTTATGTACATACATATAATACACCTCTATTTCTAATGTACATCAATATATCATTACTATATATATTTATAATACAAATATTGATAGAAATATATCATAATTATATTTTTATGGTATGCATATTGACAGATTTTTTATTTTTTATTTTCAACTCAGAATTTCAATAACAAATAATATGCAAAATAATAGTGATACATTTGTCCAAAAATATGATGCCCGCTATAGCCTTCCATTTAAAACCTTAAATATTCAATGAACTTCGTGGAGCTTATTCACAAGTTGACTCAGGAAGAGAGGGCGAACATACGACAAATCGACAGGATAGAAAAGAAAATTATTAATACAAAACAGATGTATTCTTGCACTTTACTAATACAGCAATCTTTCGAGGGCCAACCTCATCATCAGGGTACTGACAATATCAAAAGCAGAGCAAATTTAGGCCAATACAATATGTCTATATGTTTTGCTGACATTTTAAATCTTTCAATTAATCCAACACACCACAAGAAAGAGAAAACGGAATCATTTTTTTCTTGGGAAATAGTTATTTCCTACTTCGAAAAATTCCGAGCTGAGGTGGGATTCGAACCGTGCACACTGAGGCAGCGAGCAACCGCTTTGATCGCAATTAAACCACCCCTTAGACTACTCGGCGGTTACTTTGAGATCATAGCTGTTGCTCGCTGCCTCAGTGTGCACGGTTCGAATCCCACCTCAGCTCGGATTTTTTCGAAGTAGGAAATAACTATTTCCCAAGAAAAAATTTATTCCGTTTTCTCTTTCTTGCGGTGTGTTGGTATATATCTTACGGGTAGGCTCAATACGCTTTAGAGGGTACTCGAAAGTTCGTCTAGATTACCAATTGAAAACGAACTGGATAAAGCACCTTTATCCAGTTTGGACTCAATCCCTCGGGCCTACTTGTCAATAACGTTTACAAATATTTACGGAATCGCAATGATAGTAACGAAAGCAAAAAAAAAAAACATATGTGAATCAGACAGGAAACTTTACTCTACATTAAGAAGTAAGTAAATTAATTTCAAATATAAAATTACCAGCAGAAAACTGTAAATTTAGTAAATACTTAGAATGAGATGAGTTCTCTTAACTAAAGCCGCTGTTCACGGCTGCTAAATTCCTTACGGAAAAGGTCACATATGACATCGTTTCAGTATATATTGTAGAATTTGAACATAAAATTAGCCAAATTTAGTGTGACCCCTATAACTGAATACGCTCGTAAAAGTGAGTCAATGAGAGAGTCCTTAAGTCGAATTGCACGAATACACCGACGAAGCCACACTCACGCTCCTAATCCAAGCAAAATAAGAAAAGGACATATTTCTACCCCTAAATTAGTAATTATGATTTAATATATAAAAAAAATTCGGACAGAGGTCGAAGATCCGGGATACGTGAGGGAGAACAGAACCCTGGTTTATCGGAGTTCAATAGGAAATTTCAAGCGGGTCAACTGTGAACCATGGTTAGGATCTGAATGCTATGAAAATTTTACACACTTACAATGTGAGAAAGAATATCTTTCTTTCTTCCAGATTCGATGAACTTCGAAATGTTACTGATGCCTGAGAAAATAATCAATATTTTTTTTACAGCAATTCTCCCACCGAACTCAGGCTCTAAATAGATTCTGCAGCCAAACAATCTAATATAATAATAAATAATCAACAAACCCCCTTTGTCTGTTTGTCTGTTAACCTTTGCCCATTTTACTTCCAAGGCAAAGGTGAATTTCACTATAAGTTGAATTCTGAAAATCAATTAATCTATATTTTTTAGTACTAATAAGTCACCATCATCATAATGATAAAACATATTAGTTTAACATTTTTATTATATCTCTTTGTAGTTCACTGATACAAGCTGATTCCAAACTTCATTGATAGATGGCAATATGGGTATTTGTATTGGGAAAACCACTATTTGTACATGCAGAATATCATTGGTCCATTAACTCTGAATGATAAATGTGTTTTGGTTTTAGAAAGGATTCAAATCACAGCCACCCTCTTTCCCGAAGAAAAGAATGGAATATGGTACAACCAACGAGCTCATTTTTCACTGCATTAGGAAAAATATATGGGAGCAACTGACATAAAGGGATGAAATAAAAATCAAACACATGCACTGCAAAAATGAGGTTCTAATATTGAATCTCGCCAACTCTAATTACTGGAGACAAAACAACAAGTCCTTACATAATCCCCTTCACGAAGCCAAATGAAGATGACCGGGAACGGGGTTCTTTTATCTTATACGGAGTTGCAAATTAATGAAATTGCATTGCCGGGTTGATTTTACTGCTCGTGCTCATAAATAATTAAATTTATTCTCATACTGGCGTTAATATCCCAAGCAAAAAAGAATAAAAAGTTTTCCCCCCATTACACATTATTTTAATTTATTAAGTTTTCACTGTTAATTAATTATAAGCAAGAAAATACCCTTTGATTCCATGAATCAATTTATACAGGAAACAAATGAATCACTAGAAAGTCTGGTTTTCACTTCTGCTTCCGACCTCGTAGTTCTCTGAAATATTACTCTCAATTTTTAACGACAAATAGGTCACCGTGAATGGTGAAATTGAAGACAGAAAATTACAATTTAAAATTGTGGTAATAAAATAAAAAATGATTAAAGAAGCTTGAAACTGACTCTTTACCCCTTTAAGCACTTTCCCGTAAATTAAATGCTATTCCAGTTCATAGAATATTTTTCCTTCGGTTTATTTAGTTTATATTCATTTGGGTTACTTTAGAAAAAGACTTCTTTCTCATCTTTCTGATATGCAGGGAAATTTAATTTCCTGCATCACATCAGCCTATACATAGAAATATACACATAAACACGTGTACGTGCATATTAATAGATATATAGATTTAAAAAAAATGGAAAAGGCGCTTATGGTCGAAGGCAAGTATCAGCAAATACCATTTATAAACTAGCATCATTGAAAGACTGTCATACATCTCATTAAAAAAAATCAATTATTAATTTGTTGTAAATATCTCGTAGAACCCCTGAACCCCTTAAAAATTGGCACAATGTGCCGCTCGTCCCGAGTTGTTCATTGAAAAAAAAATGACACCCAGTAGATAAAAAAGTCCGAGCAGAAGGATTATGATGGGAAGAGTTCCAAAGAACGCGCTGTGCCCTACAGTAAATCTGATTTGGTGGTAAAATATACGAGCTGAAACCATTGAATCATTGAGATATAGGTATATTGTAATAATCGACGCACAGTAACAAATATCCTAGTTATTTCCATCTTCTTAACCAGACACAACTAGGCGCTGCCTAATGCTGGTCATACAGTCAGTGTGAACAAGGCAAAAACTACGTTCATCGGCAGTCTCTGCAGAATTTCCTGCCACGTCATCAGCACATAAATTTACTAGGACCTTACATGCTTAAGAACTAGCACAAGCCAATTTCTATTTCAGCCAGTCTTGTGGTAGATGTGACATCGCGAAGACTACAAAGGAAATGGTGCATACATTTTAAAACCTCGAGAACGCGGAATGTTTTCTGTGAGAACAAATTGGCATCTTAAAAAAGAATGGAGCATACCGAACGGTACCAAACGGTAAATCTCAACCGGCTTAGCCGTGTATACGATCACCGATCCCATGAGAGCTCCAGTGACAACTTAAAACTTCGAAACATCCATTTACACTAGCACAATTGCAATGAGAAACTTTTCTTCAAGACGGAGGTAAATTAAACCTCAAGTGTTCAGAATGTCTTGAGAGCAGAGGACTGGGAACAAATATCCAACAGTAATATTATCGATAGCTGCAGCTTTGACAGAAGTCTAGTGCCACTGTCACGATATTTATGTCAAACTTTCTACGGAGATTTTAGCTCCAAACCCAAATAATCAAGAATTTACGGTATTGTTGGCAACTGTCGTCCACATAGTCACTAGTGAAATTGATTGTGAATAAAAATAGAGCTGTGGGTCACTTGAATACACGCTAGAGTCGAACCTAAAACTATATAATGCTTTGTGCACCACGTTAAGGAATTAGCATCTCCTCAATCAAGACCAGCATACTCTTATTCTTAGACCTACATACAAGGCCAGTCTCCAAACGGAGAACAATGCAATAAATCAAATGTATTATCAAATTTAAACATTCACAAAAGAAAGTATGTACTTCACACTCCTAATCTAACTTTTACCAAATAGAAGCGTGTTTAAAATGTTAAAATAGTAGCAATATCAGCAACCTACGTACTGAACTCTACGGAGGAATAAATTCCATTGAATGAGTACAAAAATCATAATATTGCTACTGTGGAGCTCACAAACCGGGCCGACATCGTAAGCAAATCCAATAAAACAGTACTATTCTACATAATATCAGGCATACTAAAACCAATTCATGAAGAGTTCCAAATCGAAGTAGTATTAACTATAGAGGCCAAGGAACACCACCTTGGTTCAGGCAAAGAAAGTCGCAACGCGTGAGCTCTGTCATAACGAAAAAGGAAATTTAGAGTTCACTAGAGTTGTTTCTCTAAAGTATAATTCTGAACTATGGTAAAAAGCTTCGAAAAGCTCTCCACATATATACAACCTACCTTGCATATATTTCCGCATCAACGAGGTAGTACCGTGTACTGATATTAGTAATAAAGGATGTTCCATTAAGATGGATCGAAGTTAGCAGTAAATAAAACAGTGTTATTGGTGAAAATTTATTGATTTCAATATTGGATCATGTTATTTCAGTCATGGCAATTATATGTGAAAAATAATAATATCCGCCGAGGCTTCGGCGGCACACCTCCACTCGATGGTCAAAATTTTTGATGACGTCTCTGCATAGTTGCTCCTCGATCTCACCAATATGCTTTATTATCTCATCCTTCAGCCATTGAATTATTGTTGGCTTGTTGGCATAGACCTTACTTTTGAGATGACCCAAAAGGAAGAAATCTAAAGGCGTCAAGTCACACGATCGTAGTGGCCAATTGACCTCGCTGTTTCGAGAGATGATACAATCTGGGAACATCTCATTCAATAAATCTATTGTTGCATTGGCTGTGTGACATGTAGTGCCATCTTGTTGAAACCACAAATGTTCGACATCCATATAATTCAATTCAGGCCATAAAAAGTTGGTTATCATGGCACGGTATTGCTCGCCTGTCACCGTAACAGAATTCCCGGCATCATTTCCGAAGAAATACGGCCCAATGATTCCGCTAGCAAAAAATGTACACCAAACAGTGACCTTTAGTGGATGCGACAATTCTGCTCATTAACGAATCCACCAAAATGAAAATAGGCTTCATCACTAAAGATGATTTTTTGCGAAAAATCATCATCGGCTTGTCTTTGCTCGTGCACCCAATTGACGAATTTACGGCGCTTCAAATGGTCAGCAGTCTACAGTTCTTGTGTTAATTGAATTTTGTAAGCGTGTAAAGATAAATCTTTTGTCAAAATTCGATGTAACGTTGTTGTGGAGAGGTTCAATTGCTGCGCGTGATGACGAATAGAGGTGTCTGAATCTTCGGCCACATTCTCGCGCACTGCAGCAATGTTTTCAGCTGAACGGCGTAAACGAGCATGCAATGGCGTTTTCATATCTGCCACCGACCCCGTTTGTTTGAATTTACGAACAATTTTCCCAATTGCACTCTCGGTTGGTCGATTATGTTGACCAAAAAATCACGAAGTGCCCGGAATGCGTTTCTGTTTGAACGTCCATTTTCGTGATAGGCTTCAATAACTTTAACAGTTGTTCGATTGTTAATCTTTCCATGGTTGAAATTGCCAAAGACTGAAGTTGTTAAATCTTAAAGAAAAAGAAAAAAATCATTAGATGCTTAAACTTAACTCACATTTAAATTGGTCCAAGTTATTGGAACACCCTTTACCATTGACGACAGTCCAATGTGGAGCACCTTCTTCTTTCTTTACATTTTGGAGAAAAGTATCTCTGCCCAGATGTTCGAGAAAATATATATCATTCAGGAAGTTATTAAAAAAAATCGGATATATCCCATCACTTCTCAAAAGGGAGTCTAAACCAAAAAATACCGTCGTTAAATTCTACTCGCGTGAGATAGTGTTTTAAACAACATTCACTTCTCGAATAGAACATCTCAAGTTTAGTGTGACTTCAACAATCTAACATTTTTAATTTTCCTCAGAAATTTACACGCATGTGGTTAGAGAATTTAGGTGAAACAATTTGAAGTTTAGTGATCCAAATACGAATGACGAAAAGTAAACAAAGTTGCAATTCTACAGAAAGCTGGAAAAATACCAAAACTGGATTTTGTTAAATAAAATTTAACAGGGTTCACACCTCCTTTACCAAAGGGTTGAGTCATGGGGTACTTGATAGTATCAGATAAAGTGTGTAGTATCCTCCCATAATCCAAAATCTAAATCGAAAACCAACGAGGCATACCTCGTAAAAGGCTTTTAAGGAGCGGTATCTCGAAAGAGGGTAGTGATGATTGAGGATATTAGAAATCGTGAAAGATACATATATTAACCGCAAACTCCCCTACAGGCCGAGAGGGAACATATTTAATAATGTTATGGCCAGTAGGTCGAGTAATCAACGAGGCCTCAGCTAATGCAGGGTTTTTATATTACATTACCCCTAACACACACTTGCGAGATTCCACGATAGGGAAGAAATAGCAACTTTACTGAAGAAAACAAGACGTTTATGGATCAGCGGTAGGGATGATTCCAAACACGGTCTGGCAAACTTTAAATGGTAGTTGAACAGCATTCTGGTTAGAGCATTATAAAAAAATGTTTGCGAAACATCCTCCTAAGGGCATTAATCAACAGGACATTCCCTCATTACAAGAGAAACGGAAAGGGGTAATAGATGAAGCTATCCCCAAGTCCATTAGACACGTTTCTATACCTTTAAAAGAGGATTCTATCCATATGCCCGCTAAGTAGAGCAATGAACGTGTTTTGAATCATAATTGAATCGAACCATTGTTCAGCGATATCTATGCATAAATGGCAAAATCGCAAGGATGGAATTTGTTATACTATTTAAATCGCCCAAAATGATATAGGGGAATGGCAGCCGACTTATGATTCTGGAGAAATAGGGCGGATAAGAGACGGTTGCGGTGCGCTGTAATCCCGAATTACGTTATACTTCGTTTTTAGATGAAGCTATTATACTGTCAGTATTTGTATATTGATCGAGCATCCGCCAGTTTTACAGGTACAACAAAGTGGAGGGAGCAGAAAGCATTGGGAGGAGAAAATCATCCACTGCTATTCCTATTTAGTTTGGATTCCCCGGAAAATCCAATGTAAGAATCCAGACCTTCTGAGATGAAGCGGATATGACTGGTGGAATGGCTGTATCTCTTTTCGAGAAAGAACGCCGATGATTCTTATACGATAATGCGTCGCAGGTGCCACGGAAATGACCCCATTAATAATTCTGCCTCGGACATTCGACGCGCAGTCTTAAGGAGAAACGGCGTTAACTCATCGGAAAGAAGTTCCCAGAGTTGCCTTGATGTTCCTTCGCGCTCGATGGTTTTACATCATTAGTGTTGTTGAAAAGATAGACCTGCAGAATGGTTAGGCTAATACAGGTTCCTTTTCCTTGTTATAAGCCGTCTCATGATCGTCAAAATCACCACGGTTATTAACTATTTAGTGATTCAGGACAGACTGAACCTAGAATCATAGTGTTAGGCGTGGTGTAGGTTATCTCATTCAATATAGATCTAATAACTCGAAAAAACAGCCGATTTTAGAATCCATAGTTGGCGTCCCTCCAACGTTTAACACTTTTGACCAGGAAATACATACATGTTATCATCTTTCAAGCAACGATGAAAAAGAATACGGTGTTGTTCGTCTATTTAAGTCATTTGCGCCAATCATTGTTTAGTCGGAGTTTGAAGGAAAATATTTTGGTTGTTTTTTGCGGCATTTTACAAGATCCTATTCCATCCTTTTCTAAGAAGTATCAAACAACTTTGTCAGAAAGGGAGTAGGGATGTGTTAAGTGGTGAAGAGGAAGTTAAAATGCAACCGGTTTCATTATTTTCCAAACTAGAAGTGAAAATCAACGAGCCCCTGCCTTTTCTGAATGAGTATTGGTGTGGCGGGTGGTAAGGTTAGGCGAAAAAAATCTTTTATAAGATACGTTAGGAAGTTTCTACTTGCGGCTCTCGGGACCGGGAGAGCGCAACTCTCCCGAACGTACAAAATCTTTAGAATAAAGGCTGATGGATACCCATGTTGTGGCTAACATCTTAAGGGGATATCTGCAAGGATGTTCGGTAAGTTCCGGAAAGTTGAGCCTCAACGTTACTCCGAGCGCCGAGTAGTCTCTTCTTTCGACTGATCAGGCACTTAAACTTTATTTCATATATTTTAAGTTCCAATAACTTCTCCACTTTGAGATACTTCCATCACTAACTTCTGGCGAATCTGCTCTCATTGGATATTACTTCTTAGTTTTGAGTAAGTAACCACTCTATTATGAGCATCAATATATGTATATATATATATATATATATATATATATATATATGGCGGAAAGAATTTGCTTTCCATTTTTCTGTTCATAACGATCGAATGTAAATCGACAAAGCTTCCTTCCAGAGGTCCATGAATGACGGTCAAATATTTTGTCTCGCGCTCCGCAGACATCACAAGTCATTAACGCAAAGTCAATATATTGACAGATTTCCCAATGTATTCGTAGAAAGAATTATTGGGCATATTCCCTAAATTCGTAAAAGATCACAGATGCTTAATAAAACATATAGTTCGTATCTCGGCAAACGAACCAATATTGCGACCTTAATCAGCCGTTTAGCCAATGATTGTTTTAGAAAAAATGGAAACGAAACTTTTTAACAAAATATCTCTCCCATTATTTAAACTAACCCCATCATCTTTTTCCCATAGTAACCATTTCTTTTTAATTAAGGTAAAGTTCATTTTGCGAAACAAGTACTATTTAAGCCGATGTTATTGACAAAACTTTACTTCGTTACATACATATTCACTCATTAATTTTCATTCTTTCGTCCATTAACTTGACATCACTCTCGCTGATCAGTTTTTTCAGTAAATCATAAACAATGATTTTCAAAGCCGCTGTTATGTTATAGTTGATTTTAGTTGATAATTAAAGAGTTTATATTGATAACGAAACACTAAAATTGATAATCAAACACTAAAATCCAGAGACGACCAACAATAAGCCTTAGGAAAAACCTCGCAAATACCTCAGAGCAATTTATTGGTCAGGTGTTTGGTGTGATTGTCGAAATAAAATTTTACAAAACATTCCTGCCAATTAACACCGGCCTCTCGCAACAAGGCCAAGTAATCTTCCAATAATCGGTAAAACAAAGATCAACGATGCTAGAGTAACAACCTACCAAAGTTCCTCTAAGTTCACTTAAACTACCTGATTTACAAACCAATTCCTCAACATCGTAGTTAATTCAAGCTGAATAACTCTTTAGTTTAAAGAGGATAATCATTGACCGATAGAAATTGAAATAACTGGTTCGAGAACTATTTTATTTAAGACGTTATTGACAGTGTTTTCACCATCCTAAGTGACGTGGATGATCCCTAATTACATGTAATGCATTTACGTACTAAATACATGAAAATGGATTTAAATACACTAATAAATACATTTCAGATATATATGCAGTTTAAATTTTAAACATAACGATACGCTAATACATAAATTAAAGGATTCAAAAAATAAATATATATTCAGAGAGATAATAATAATAATGAAACACATTTTGAAGAAATCATAAGTTGTACCTTGTACCTGTCGTAAATAAAAAAAAACATCCACACAATAATTCAGACGTCATTGTTTTCCTCTTGGTACTTACTACTGTTATACTGGAGATTAAGTTCAACTTCTTGAACATATGGTCATGGAAAGTACCATTGCACTTGCATATTATTTATTTCCTTCCAATATGTAAAGCTACTACAATACGCAATATTCTCCTACTAATTATAGATCAAGGTGACCACGTTAAAATGTATAATAACGAAGAGTGTAAATTCTAAAGAATTTCCTGAGCAATTCTATGACAGCCCTCTTAGATCACTTTCATAAAATAATGAAATAGGATTATTATTCAGTAATACGCATACCACATATATTTAAACGTAATTGGGCTAATTTACTCTTAAATGCCTGGGTAAATGATAAAAAAAACCGTAAAGAACATGTAATGTCAACGTTATATTCAAAAGTCGGAAGTTACAATTACAAGCAGTTTCTCTTAGAACGTATTAATATCAACTGTTCAAAAGTTTTGTCACTAAGTCTCTTTCTATGTGGTGTTAACGTCAGTCCAGTAAGAGAAAACAGCCTCTCAACTAGAGCAGAAGACGGTAGAGTCATCGAAGGAACATCTTAAATACCAGAGGATACCGTTTTAAGCTCTCAATGATCTTATCACTGTCGTTGAGATGGGTCAGCACTTGCCGTTAAGTGGCTAGATGAGCTCTCTTTCTCAAAGTATTCATCTCTTTCTGGTTAGCTACCATACCCTGATGGTTAGTATTAATCGAAGGAGACTGAAATTATGACGCAGGAACCATTAAGCCGTTTTTCAGTGAAATGACTCTGCTATCACGATCCCACCCTTTATGAATATCCACCGCTACTTAAAATAGATGTGTGGTAGCTACCAACAGTGCATCATGGACATCTGGCTCATCATCTAATTGGAGATACTTTTTACAACCGGGCTGAAATCCTTGAATAACAGCCTGTAAAAGAGGAATACAATGCCTCAATGTCTTTGATTTGAGTGCACCAAACTTGTTTTCCACAGTGAGAGGTTTGGCAGAACGTGACACTAGTATATGACCTTTTATCCTTGTACGTAATCTTTTACTATAGCAATATTGGCCAAAACACTGTCATACTCTTCCATGAATTCTATCCTTTTGCTTTTCAGGATCAGCAGTTCTAGAGCCTGCATCAGTTCATTAAGCTTTAGTTTGTGCTTCAGTAAGAGCGCCATTTCATCGTGGAACGAAATTCAGCGCGTTGAAAAAAGTAGACGAAGACTTTGGTTTATGATACCCCTGATGACTCCTGCAGACTTTGGACGACCACTTTTACTCCATACAGCTGAGAAGTTCTCCATCTTTTCCTAATTAATGGTTGCTTTGGGATTGTTCCCTACATTTTTTTGCATCAGCTGTAGTAACAAGAATCAAAGTGAAAGAAGCACAGCGTACATACCTTGGTAGAGTAAGTAGAACGTAGACCGAAGTTACAGCGCAGGAAGTTTCGGTGTTTTCTTTAAGACTAATTAGCAGAAAATCTAAGTTGAAGATTTAGGATTCTTCAAAAATTTATCATTTTAGTTTTGATTTTAGACATACTAATTTCAATAGCGTAGGAGTTTTGGGATCATAAATATATAAATACCAGGCAATGGCTTCGCCACTACCCCCTACTGGGGGAGCTTGCGCTTCGCTACAAAGATTAAAAAAGCAGCTATGGTTAAATTTTTATAAATTATATGAACTTCACCAATTATGATAATTTTAAAAAGGAACTCTAAACTAAATTTCCCCCCTTTCAAAATATCACGTTGGTTAAAATAAAGAATTATAGAAGATAAAATATAAAAGCAGCCTTGCTTAAATTTTAATCAATTTTCTGAACTTGACCAATTGTAATTCATTTTCTTTTAAAACATACTAAAGCATTGGATAATCATATTTTTTCTGAACTTAACCATTTTGTATTTGCAAACTCTAAAGAAATTCATAGAATTACCTTATTAAAAATTTAAAATATACTTACATAAGTCATAACCCAACTAAGATAAAATTATTTTTCAAATACTAAAAAAAAAACCTACTTAAATTATAGAGTTAGTGATAATTAATATATATGTAGAGTAACTCAAGTTTCATACAATTATTTCAAGTAGTTTTTGAGTTATAGTACAGCTTTTCATAGTAGAATATGTTATATGTTTTAGTGTACATAGGTGTTTCGACCACCTCATTGCCGAAATTAATGTAAGTACTGGCCTTCACATATTACCTCGTAAAAACTTACTTGACAGAAGTGGATTCTGTGATGACTTGCGAATAAATGACAATTTCACATCGATCAGTGGCTGCTTCCTTCCGCCAATTCTTGGTTTTTCTATTGTCTTTCGTTTCTTGCTTCCCTGAACTAAGTTCACGTGTTGTGAAACAGTGTTCACCTTTCCGGAATGGCGTCGCTGTTGAAAACAGAAATTAAAATAAACAAACCTTTGCAAAAAATGTTATGTCCATGAGCGATGACCGATACATACTGCAAGAATAGTCCAACAATGGTTTCAAGGAAGAAAGGATTTACAGCTACTGGATTGACCGAGCAAAGTGATTGATTTTAAACCTATTGAAAACAATTATGCCAACATCGTTAACAATAAGGAGCCCAACACGGACCAACACAAGAAGAACGTATGGCTCAGACTCAACGGCAGTGAGAATTCTTCAGTAATAGTAGACAACTCTTTCAAACCCACGTTTCTGCCATGACAAAATTGGTAAAAGATGTAATAGAGAAAAAGTGTATGTGGAGTAAATATTAAAAATGATAACAATGTCTTCTTTATTTTTTAACTATCCATATAATCAAGGTGATAAAAATAATTGCTAGAAGATTGAAGAATGTTGTATCCATAGATCACTATACTTATTGTCGTAGAATTCCCCCCCTTTTTGTTCTATCTCTAAGAGTGCTAAGTGTGTCTAATATATTGATATTATAAGAATATCTTAAAGAACAGAGCCGTTCTGCAACACGTAAGGATATAAGAGAAACGCCCACTAATTCACAAAATAAACTTATATTTTATCTTTAACCATTGAATACACAACCTTTATACATTAACTACAGCAATACTCTAAATATTATTATAAACAAGAATTAATTAACCAAAATTGGTTAACGTTTTCTCTATACACAACAATAATATAAAAATTAGGCTTACGGACTCATGTGGAGTTTAAAGGCCTCAGAAATGTTATTGCCTCACGACGCGTGCCGTGTGTCGAGATGTAGATGGGCGGAATTCCACGGTTGTTTTGGCGAGGGTGGCAGCTGGGGTTCCACACGTTCTTCCGGGGGGATGGGGGTTCTTCAAGGACAAGAACCAATAAGGTGCTTTATGCAACACCTAGGCAGTCGTGGTCTCTCTGGCGAGAGTGAGTCGAACTTGGTTCTTAAATCAAGTTAACTTGGAGTGCGGTGTGATCACCGAGTAACGAGCTTGAGGAGGAGCTTTTCTCCTTCGTTACTTATTTCCTTATGGACGAGGACTGAACTTATTCTCTGGCGAGAATAAGTTACTTAAAGTTTGGTGTGGCCACCGAATAACGGGCTCGAAGAGGGAGCCTTTTCCTTCTTCTTTTCTTAATTCCTCAAGGACGAGGGATACCCCTGGTGTTTAAGGTGCACCAGAATATGAGGAGTCTCTCTGGCGAGAGTAAGTTGAACTTACCAAAGTTAACTTATCGTTTGGTTTGATAACCAGGGACTTAGCTCGAGGATGAGCTTCTTCTTAGCCCCTTAAGGTAGGTAGCCCTGCCTCTCTTGCAGGGTGCTTCTTGGTCTGGCGAGCCAAGTACTCTACCTCTCCAGTCTCGGTAGTTCGGTTTGATCTGAAGACTTCGTTACCTAGAGACTGACGTATACTACCTCCTTCTTCTTTTCTCAATTCCTCAAGGACGAGGAATACCCCTGGTGTTTACGGTGCACCAGGATATGAGGAGTCTCCCCGGCGAGAGTAAGTTGAACTTACCAAAGTTCACTTATCGTTTGGTTTGATAACCAGGGACTTAGCTCGAGGATGAGCTTCTTCTTAGCCCCTTAAGGTAGGTAGCCCTGCCTCTCTTGCAGGGTACTTCTTGATCTGGCGAGCCAAGTATTCTACCTCTCTAGTCTCGGTAGTTCGGTTTGATCCGAAGACTTCGTCACCTAGAGACTGACGTATACTACCACGATTTTTCTCAGAGTTCCTCATTTATACCTCGCACCCCCACTAAGGGAGTGGTAAGGGCGGGAGGGGCTTGAGGACGGCCCCAGGAGAGTTCTTTTTCCAACCGGTCTTTCCCACGAAGTCAAACATCGGCTCCTCGTTAGCCATCGAGATTGGGAGAAACCCGTCTCCAATTTCTTGTTCGACGTGAAACTGGATCTCACTCTCCTGGGGGAGATCTTACATTTTTGACCTTTAGGGTCTTTCATAGCACCAAGTTGTGCCACACTGCGGTTAAGCACTGACCCGCCGATGCCTTCGACGGATGTCTTTGCGGTAACCGCCTTGTGACTGCACCAAGATTGGACGGGGGGGGGGGGGAGGTAACCATTCCCCGACACTTATAAATAATCAATCTATTATGACTATAAAAATAGGAATGTTAATTGACTCTAATATCCAATTCAATTATTTCTCAAAGTTTCCAATATCTATTCAAAAAGTGAAAATGTATGAAAGAAAGTTCGAGTGCCCGATTATTCTAAAGAGTAAACTACTCGGCGTTCGCGGCAACGTTAAAGCGCAACTCTCCTTCTCAGCCTCCTGTCATGCATCCCTGTTGTGTTGTGGCTAGTTTTAGCTGCAACATGGATGTCCATCAGCCTTGTTTTGAAAGAGCGGCATGTTCGGAAGAGTTTCACGCCCACCCGGTCTTCAATATCGGAAGTAGGCTCCTCTTAAGGTATCTTCTAAACATTTCACTTCGCTTAACTTTACCACTTGGTACACTCCTCTACTCCTCACAAACTAATACCCTCGTTGATTTTCGCTTCTTAGTTTGGAAAATAATGAAACAAGAAGTTAATTTTGACTTCCTCTACTTCACCACTTAAGACCCCATCCTCATGTTGGTTGTTGCTTCTTAGAAATTAATGAAATTAGAATTAGTAAAAAACTATAATAAAACAACCAAAATATATTCCTACAAACTCCTACCAAACTTTGAATGGTGGAAATTTAAAACAAAAGAGAACAGCAGCGCCTTCTTTTTACATCGTTGCCAGAAAGTACATTGCATGTATTTCTTAGGAATTATTTTCAAACGCGAGACGGGAACCAACTGTACATTCATTTAGAAAGAGACTCTGCTAAATGTTCCTAGGCATTGGGGCAAATTTAAGCAGATGAAAGTTTAAATCTCAGTAAATGATTCCATGCAACCGTCAGAGTAGTTCAGTGTGTATCTAGCTATGCGGGCGGTAACTCAAACTATTCTATTCCATAGAGTGCATGGAAGCATTAAACGGGTTATTTATTTCTTTATTTACTATAGATTACCGGCTGAAAAATTTCGATAAACTGTATCCAGAAATTTTATGCAATAACACTTAAGCATCTCATCATTTTCCAGAAAAAGTTTCTAGACCTTTTTTGTTTCAGATACGTATATGAATGTATAATCACACTTTGGTAGATATTCACAACACTTTATCTCCGGTATTAAATACTCAGGCGATTTTCTAAAAAATTCCATTGGAACCATTGTCCAGACATGTTTTATAAGAAATTTATTTTGATAAAAGGTTCAGGCAAAAGAAATTTTCCCCAAAAGAGAAGAATTATATCAAGAAGGAATTATGGAGAGGAAATTCTTCCCTGCAAGTTTTGAAGTGTGATCATTGCACTGCGAATAGAATTGTAGTAGATCTCATTCAGCCAAGAACTAAATGGTTCAGACAGATTTTCAAGGCTTTACCCCTAGATATCTTATTCAAATCAAAATAGAAGTAGCTAAATCCTCTAATAATAGCATCAAATCCTTTTTGAGGCTGCTGGAGTCCTTTCCGTTTTGAGTGAACCGAGGTTAAAGGCTTTCAGGAAAGTGTCTAGCTTTAGGAATAGGACACAAAGGCCTTCACCAAAGTTATCTTCCAAGATGAATGAAGAGTCACTCTGGATGGGCCGAATTTTGGGGCAAGAAGCTGAGTTGTCAAGGGATGCCAGGTGAAGCAGTTCACTCAGCAACAATTGTAGGAAACGATTAAGATGGACCTTTCAAAGTAGATGGTGCCGTCAAAACGGATGAGAAAGTATACTGAGAGTTCCTGAAGAAAAACTTCCTATCGTAGTTCAAGAGAGAGTAGATAAGGATTGAGAATTCAGTTGTTTTCAACCAGGATAACGCTTCTAGTCATGTCTCAAAGTTCTCTAAGAAAGGATTAAAGTCAAAAGAATATGTATTAGACTCAATCATAGACTGGCATCCGAAAACTTGCGATATAAATCGAATAGACAACTTTGGGGGAATCCTAAAGTGAGGTTTACGAAGATGACCGTCAATTTAACAACAAAATGCCGTTTGGTAAGCCGTTCAAGATGGTGCAAAGAATATTTCTTCTGACTGCATTAAAACCTTGAATTCATAAGTTGATAAAAGACTGTTAAAATTTATCCAATAGGTGGTACAGTTCCTTTGTCCAGTATCTATTGAACAGTTTTAATTGAATATTATGCTTCATCTAATTTTTCTTCATCTTATTTCTTACAATTACTTCATATATGATCTTTATACCTATTTGAATTTCTAATTATATGAATCCTTTATATAGTTATGTTGAAAACCCCATGTATTACTATTAATTAAAAACCTGAAAATGATTCCTTGACAGTAAATTAGTCAATAAAACAATAAATTTGTCTTATTTTCGTTTCATAGAATATTTAGATCCCATATATTAAAATTATTTTTTCTACTAATGATTGTCTTAACACTATGAACAACGTTATATTAACTTATAGTTGTTTTATAAAGCTTTGACTAATTTCATTAGTGCACTTAACACTAGAATAAATGAACATGGTCCTTTTTCTTTATGCTCAGAATCTTTGTTGTCTTGAGTTGCTTTAACTATA
This sequence comes from Ceratothoa steindachneri, assembly GCA_963969495.1. Lineage (NCBI taxonomy): Eukaryota > Metazoa > Arthropoda > Malacostraca > Isopoda > Cymothoidae > Ceratothoa > Ceratothoa steindachneri. The sequence goes on along the minus strand of OZ018326.1, from coordinate 72,679,842 downwards.
TGTTGACTGATAAAGATCTGTCTGGTTTTAGACCGCCATATACCATTAACCCTTAGAGTAAGAAGAATGAACTGTAAAGTTGATAAAACAGGGAATTCTTCCGTTTTAAAACAGCACATAAAGTAGTCTGGGCTTGACTACGATCAAATTAATATAAGATAAAAAAAAGAAGAACTTTCCTTGCAGGGGACATTATAAGTGGTGGGCTACCATCTTAGTCGATTAGTAGTTACCTCTACGAATCCTAGTTGGGGGGGTTCATAACAAAAGAACATATATTCTTTGACAACTTCATATGTGGGAAAATTGAGCTTAACAAAATTTGAAGAAACGTTAGAAAATGGCAATATCTCAGAACCATTAAGAGCGTGAATAAAAGTAATCCAGATGCAAGAGAAGCACACCTGAGTCGACAATATATTTAGCCAGAGTATCAGTCAGTAATCCTTAACTATATAATTTAACTCGGTGAATTTTTAAAATTTTTGAAAAATTTTTATTTGCTTAGTGGACAAGTAACATGTTTTTGAGTCTAGGTTTTTTTTAAACTTTTATTCGCAAGGCTGTTTTTTGCATGTTTCGAGCTTTTATCAAAGTTCTTTCTAAGAGTTCAGAAAAAATAAATATAATTATCGGAAGATTTGGAATGAAAAAACATACAAATCGTGAAGTTCAAAAAATGTATTAAAATTAGAGCTTTGGCGCGATCTCTTGATAAGTCGATTCAGGATGTTTGCAATTGTTTGTTACTCCCGGACTTGCAAGAGATTGAAAGTATTGCTTGCGGCATAATCTTTATATGTTTTACACCTATTTACTTCTAGAGTTCTTTACACCTCTGACCAGAAACACGTAACTGAAAATAATATTTTTTCAATGGAATAATAGGTCCCGAGAGGCAGACAATCCTTTAGAATTCTTTAGAGAGAAGTTTATTTATATATCAAACCGGGTGAAATAACTTAAAAAAAAGGTTTCAGGGTGTCTATGTTGAAAAAGGTGTTTGGAAAATTCTCAACCATATATAAATCTTTATGGGATAAAGACAATATAATAAAAGGTGAAATAACTTTAAAAAAATTTTTCAGGGTATCTATGTAGAAAAAGATGTTTAGGGTGTTAAAATAAAGAGTCTATAAAGGGGATTAAAAAAGGCGGTTTAGAATAGCGAATAGGCTGTAGGCCACACGCCGAAGGAGTGCCTGTGGAACCAAGTGCTTTCTGTAAGAAAGAATACGAAGTATGGCTTGTCAGTAATATATTGTTGTTGAGCAGTTATGACAAGAGTACCATACGGAAATTTCTAATATTTGAAATCAAGTTTAAGTCATACAAAAGTCATTTCTTCGAAGAACTTTCAAAAGGTAATCGTCGCCAACGATTTGAGTTTTGTCATAAAATCTATTAATTGTTAAGGCAAAATCTATTTAAATTATAAGCTTGCATTTAAATATTACAAATTTTCTTGTATATTTTAATACCTGTCTCAATTTTTTCCTGATTACTATTTGATACTTCCACACATTCGATGTTTATCATATAAGGTATGATTCTATTGCATCCACAATGATCCTTATTCATGTTCTTAATCCTTCTGAGTTGTTGCCATTTGTAAGAGTTCTTTAAATTGTTGTTACGATCTATTTTCTCATTGATGAAGGTAGTACAAAATGTCTTCGATAAGGTTCCCGTTAACCCGGATTGAGGCTGGCGTACGACGAATAATATCCATTACTAGGAAGGTTTTTTCTTGTTTGATTTTTGGTGAAGTTGATTCTAGGTTAAGTTAGACTACCTTATGTTTTAAGTTTAAAACATAATGATTCCTTTTTTCTTCTACTTCTCATTTCATTCTTCTAGCTCTAATAGTTAATGATATATCACGGTTCGAACTTAGGCACATTTAAGCTGCCATCCTTTATAAATTCCAGTTTCGTTAGTTTATTCATTGAACATTATGACTTAATTCAATCCTTAATATTCCAACACCCATCAAAAGCTTGAGAAAATGAATGAACCAAAATCCAAAATTTCGAGGAACTCCGACAATCATATATTTAACAATCAACAATTGTGAGAACTGCGAAAGACCATAATATTAATATATTCAAACTAATTTGAATTTACAATTAAATATTTGTTTTCATGATTGAGATTTCCTATTATTTAAATTTTATCCACAGTAGTGGAAATAATTTCGGTATATCCTACATATACAGGATTTTTCTCACATCAAAAGGACAGATCTGAAAGAAATCAAGTTAATGAATTACCAGCAATTACATTATTATTCAAGCTATAGTAAATTTACAGAACACAGAAAAAACGTGATTGTGCCAATATTTGAATAATTTATTTGCTATCTATTTTGCTATACATGAAGGGAGAAAATGTGTGCCATGTTAAAGGTGATGTATTAAGTACGTGCATACGTCCTTTTTTTAAAAAGAGCTTGTAATTTTAATCACTTCTTCTTTCCTGCCCTTAACGCAGGTTTTCTGAAACACAACAGTAGACATGAAGACAAAAATATAGTAACCTTGAGCGATTGAAAAGAAACATTAGTAAAAGATGAAATTTATCTAAGTAAAACTTTAATCAAGCTATTATAAGTTCCTCCTTTCCTTTCTAACTTATGATGCACCCAAAAAGCGTTTGCTTAAAAAAATATTCAAATGTAATGTAAAAAGGATCGATGAATGAAAGTTTGACTACAGATGAAGTTGCTACTAGTGACATGCGCTAACCCCTTTTTTGTACTTATTTTAAAAACTGGAACATGAAATAGGGAACGAAAGAAGAGGCCAATCAATTTTCGAGTACACAACAAAAAAAATCCCCACCAACAAGCTAACGTAAGCGCATGAATACAGTTGCCAAAGAAGATGGGTTTCAGAAGGTAACTACAGCATTTGTGACCATTTGAAATTTTTTTAACAATTACTAAAACAGACTAATCAGCAGATACAAGGAGTAAGTGAGATATACAAGAGCGGAACTTTATTAAATTACATACCTATTACATTGGAATTTAAGGTTTTGCGAAGATCGGGGCAGAAACTGCCCTCGTTCTACAAGGTTTAAACATTTTGGAAAGGGGCATATCTTTTGCTAAATTTGAATGAGTGATATATTTATCAGCCCTGGGCTATTAAACTTCATTCTTGCTCTGATTTTTTTCATTTTCTGATTTACTCCTCTCTACTTGCTGTCTTTGTGCGTTGGTTGATAAAATCGGTTGGAATTAAAATTTATTGGTTTAAGAAGATTTTGTCATTTATATGCGTTCTGGAGATCTCTGTCTTGAATAAACCTTGTTCTTTTTCCATCACCGCAAGGAATAATCGCTAAATCCGACGCTTTCGGGTTATTGTGGACACTGACTGAGCTAGGCTTTTCCACATCTTAAAAGACCGTTTTATTTCACTTGGCACCGCAAGGCGACAAGTGTAACAAGTGTAGCCTGTTACACTTGATAACTGAATGAGATGCACATCCTCACGGCCCGAGTGCAAATAAAGGAAACCCTTCCACTGGGTTGATGTGAAGTCTGTGATGGGACCTGAGAAAGTTGTTGGTGACCTTTCCCCACGCTCCCTCTCAGCACTACTTTACCTTTTTTATTTAGTTTGTTTTGTTATTTAATTATTATTTTTTATTATTATTATTCATTATTATCACGACTATCCCCTTTAACCTTTTGTTTACCCGCACTTTGCAGTAGGGGGAACTTTTGTCACCGGATCAGTGTTCGGTTCGCTAGATATTGCGTCTAGGTGGACTGCACGCCATCCTGGGATCCCCTAGCGCCACCGGCTTATGATAGAAATAGGTGATAATTACCCACCTTACTTGTTGGTAGATCCGGCTACCGTTACTTCTCTTAATTATATACCCTCGCACCCCTTTCCAATCATACTCTCCTATCTACGGAGGTTCTGGCTGCTCGCCGGACTTTTTTTCTTCCTATTGGTCCTTAGTCAAGTGGTAGTGTGTACCGTGAATTCCCTACCTGCCGCAAGAGCCGAAAGCCAGCTGGTTGAGGCAAGTCTTAGCCACGAGGTGTATTTGGCCGTCGACTATGCTCACCTCCTTACTATACGCATATAAGGTGGCTCCGTTGTCACCATCCTTTATGGTCAAAGCTTGAACAAAATTTCGCCTGAATGGTGGCCCGGATGTCAAGGCCCATCTTAGCTCGAAAACGTGGGTCCAATATGTGTAAATTATCCCATTCTGGAATTTTATGATCCTATGGAGACTTTTTTCTTAACTTTCCAAGGCAGAGAGAGGTCATAGTATCTAATTTCCACGCATTTTTCTCCTCTTTTACACTACTCATGGCGGCTAATTTCGGAAATAGTAGGTGAGGAGAAATGCACTCAGAGCCGCCTCCGCCTCTCTAGGTGTCGGGTAGGACAAAATAACACGAGCAACCCTTTGACCAGTGGAGGGAGCTAGCCGCTCACCATCCAGATGCTGCATAGGGGCTTCCCACTTGTCTTCTTTGGAGCCGCCCGCGAGCCCCTCTAACTCAGAAAAGGAGGTGACCTCCCCCTCCATGTGCTTTATCAGTATTCCCTCCAATCCTCTTCTACAGAAGATGAGGTTTACTCCTCTCCCAAATCAATGGATGCGGTGGCTTTCTCCTGACCCAATTATTTGAAGTTATCTTGTCCTTTCATCCCAGGCGAGACTGCAAAAAAGGCAGTCAGGCGGCCCAGAAACAACTGCTCCCGGATGAGCGGATCGATCGAGTCAACTTCCCTAGAGGGGCAGTAAGAGTTAGCGGGACTTGTGGGGGCATGCCTTCCTCAGTCCTGAATGCATGCATTTCGAAATTGTGGGGCGCTTTGGTGCCTGTTTTACGACAGAGTATTTAGGACGTTAACTTGCGTAGATAGCTAACTCTACTCTGTGTAAAATATAGATGAAGATGAAAGAGAAAGTTTGATAAGCTTGGCAATCCACTGAAATTATTCCGTTCCAGACTTTAGGTAAGTGCAATAACATCGAGGCTTATAAAAAAGTAATTTTATTTGTCACTAATAAAACCACAAAAGGAGATATTGAATAATAATAGTAATAAAAAAGGTTATTGGGCAAATAAATATACAAAACAAAGAAAAAGAGAATATTGAGTAATAATAATATCAAAATAAAGGTTGAGCAAAATATATGGGAATTTATATATATATATATATATATATATATATATATATATATATATATATATATATATATATATATATATATATATATATATAATAATAATAATAATAATAATAATAATAATAATAATAATAATAATAAATTTAGGATTACAGAAAAATTAACCTATGGTGGTTCGAACGGGCACGGTGGTCCGCATTTTAGGAAATGAATGATTTCTCTGTCCCAATCGGTGGACGATGCCGTTGTATTACCGCGGCAATCTAATCGCTGTGTGCCTAACTACTATTTCTAGGCCTTATACACGCCTTCCACTTCATTGATGATCAGCCGAGTGTGAGATGGCCCTCAGACAAAAGCCAAATTCCTACTTTCGCAATAAGTGCTACCCGAATGATTCACTGTTTGTGAATTTTGTCGAGCTAAGAGTATGTGCGGTATATTTCTAATACGTCCGCCTTTCTTCCTGGCGCGGATACGTATTTTCACTAAACGAGAAGATCCTTGTTGCTGAGGTTTGAAAGAGAGTTAAAAGGATTAGGGACACGTTCTCGCAGGACCCCATTCCGTTCTTCAGGAGAATGAGAACAAAATTTCGGACTCCACCTCCGTGGTAGAGTCTTTCGTGACTGCTTTCTTTGTATTCTCTAGCCGAGATTCAAGTCCACCAGCATCTAGGGTGAAGAACCCTTCAACGACAAGTTTACGCTAAGTAAGTTGCGTTCCGCTCTTGCTTCATGTGTCGACACCGTCCCTGGTCCGGAAAATGTTCCGTATAGAATGCTTCGACACTAAGGTGAGGGAGGCATGAGATTGCTGCTAGATTTGTTGTACAGAATATGGATAGAGTGTTTGCTCCAAGATTACTAGCGAATGTCTACTGTTGCTTTTCGTAATCTGTAGAGAGATAACTCTAATCCAGCTGTTTTCCAGCCAATTTCACTAACTTTTTACGTGTGCAAGTTGATGGAGAATATGATAAATATTTAATTAACGTCTTTCCTGAATGAGAGAAGCTACCTGTCTTCCACTCTACGTCGGATGCTATGCTCTTTCTGTAAAATGCTTTATAAAGGTCATCATTTGTAAAGAGCACTAGACCACGATGATTTTCGATTTGGTAAAACATTTGGCATCATGGAGACTATCCACAAGATGGGGGCAAGGGAAGGTCTCGTATGAGTTGGGGAGCCATCTTTGGCCCAATAAATCAGAAAGAGGGCTGTGTCCTCAGTGTCACTCTTTGCCCTAAGCGTCAACACTATCACTCTGTTGCTGTCGGATGATTTTCTCGATGCTCTCTGCGTGGACGAGCTTTCAATTATTTTATGTGTGGTCCAGATGCCAACTCATCAGCGTTGATTCCAATAAGCATGTGACCGCATCTCTCGCTATGCTGAACCGCACATGTTTCGTTTTCCCAGGTCAAGTCTAAGGTGTTTTACTTCTGAGGTTTGCCTGGAAGTGGTAGATTTGCACCCTTTCTTTGCTCTCGTTTTCAACTAATGCATCACCATTCTGGCTAAGCCTTGCTCAGGTTATCTGTGCCAATACCTGGACAAGCAAAGTCGCTACCACTTGTCCTTCGTAATTGGGACTAATTCGTGCACACAGACTTATGGACTATCTGACTTCCTCCTCCATTGTATTTGACACGCTTTGGTGTTGGTCACATAATTCTGCGCCAGGATGTTTTAGGCCTCATATGGAGACAGGAGCATGCTTCTTTCTTACATTTTTGCTTCTTGTTTTGTTTATTTTAGCTTTGGTTTTTGTTTGTTTTAGATTTGCTTTGTGTTTTTGGTGTTTTTTGGGGGTTTTTTTTATTTAGGTTAGCATTAATCTATGGGGTGATTACGGCAACTTATGCCCTTGTAGGCAGCCGCCAGATTAGCGATGAAGAAAATATATAATTATTTTGTACATTGTTAGCTCTCTTTCCTTGGTTGTCTTTGAACCATCAACTTCTGTTTCATCACCTTCTCTATTCTGACCATTCCAACGAGGTACCCCAGACCAGATTATGAATGTGAACGTTTTCTATTACGACCATGACTAGATTTTGTTTTGAATCCAACAAATGGCCGTATGTATGGATTATCGAGGCAGGCATTTAGGTGATTAAATATACGATTCTGAGTTACGTCATTTGAAAAAAATATTATCAATATTTTTTTTGCGTTAAAAGCTAATACAACTCTTAAAGCAACATGGAGCTGTCCTGACCTGGGGAAAAAATCATTTCCGCACAATCCATTTTTTGCTACCTTTAAGTTAGAAGCAAAAAGCTAAAAAAAAACTAAATCGTTTAAACAAAATTAAATTTCTACGTTAGCAAAGAATGCATTTATCCATTAAATCCAATAAAAAAATCAAAATATCCTAATTTTTGGAAGAAAAATTTGAATTGAATTTTTTCATGTCCACATTGAAATTGATATGGAATGTATCGATGAATTTTGATAAAAACTATGTTATATTTAAAGGTTGCAGAATCCAACTGGACAATTTTGTAATGTAACTGTATTACATATAACCTCTAATAATACAGCATACTAAAATAGTTAAGGAAACGAGCTTTTCAAATTCTCTTTAATCTCGAATACAAGCGATGAAATCAATGCAAAATCTCACGGCATTTTTATGCTACTCAACATTACTCAACATGAATTATTTGTGTAGTTCGTTTCTTGGTTGACTGGTTGAATTTTCACGAGGTTTATGTCACTTTAGGCTAAGGTATTCTTACCCATAACCAATCGTGAACAACTTCAAAATTTCTGTACGGAAAATGACGAAAAGCGTAGGTATTTCCATTAAAAGACAAGGGGGGGTCTTTTATTTTAATGGTTTAAATATTTTTCCCATTCTGGAACATCCAGGAAAGTTGATCCACTATGCTTATCGAATTTCCCAAAGGTCTAAAACAGTGTTTGCGCAGGTTCTCTCTTAATCCTTATGCATGGTTGAGTTATTGTTGTATTTGATGACTTAGTACCAAATGATAGTCAAATGATACAATCACGTTTACCTACTCGATTACACTCCGAATGATTAATTTCGTCATTCTCAGGTGAGCAACATACTTTCGTATTCTGAGAACAGCAACTCGGTCTTTCAGAATTCCGATGTTCCCAACAATTTGTTATTCCAACATAAGAGCATGTGAGGATGGTCTTGGAATAAGGACGCTTCAATTCCTTTGAAAATTGTTTCCAGGTGCATTGCCCGACGTCACGAGTAGAAGATGGACATATGAAAGTACGTAAAACATTATGGCCGAGGCTTTTGGCACTTTGCTTGTCAACTAAAGAGATGCTTTTGAGCTTACGTAGACGTGAAAATAGTTTCAAATGGTTTTAAAAAACAAAGGACAAATGTAATTAGCGAAAACAACGATGAAAATAATTAGAATGAATTCCATTTTCTGAGAGAGCAAAGAGTTATACTATATAAGAGGTAATTGATAGACTTCTTTTGAGGCCGATGCTCAAGGGCGCTTTAGGTAATGGTCGTCAACTTTTGCCATATTCTAACCGCAATCTCCCCCTCTCTCTCTCTCTCTCTCTCTCTCTCTATATATATATATATATATATATATATATATATATATATATATATATATATATATATGAAAGATAATGGTAAACAACAATATTTGAATCTAGATTTTATTTATAACTATCGACTATCAGACTCGTTTCGGCAAGATGCCATTTTCAACTAATAATGAAGAAACTAGGCAAGGAACACAGTATATATAAGGTAAGATACATCCTAAACAAAATGAAACAGCAGGAAACAATCTGGGCAAAGACTCGAGTGAATCTGGCGTGAATGACAAACGCCTGGGGGCTTATAAACACGATTAGCGAATCTATTCCATATATATTTATTAAATTTGTATTGGCCTTCAGATAAATTGAAATTATAAACTTTGTTGATGATGATGGATTCCACAATCATCCTCTCAATATAACTGTTTGATTTATAAATGATTATTGCATGGTTAAAATAAATACTATGTTCGTGCTTTTGCATGCAGTTAATGAGGCTTGAAGAGTTCGTACAACTTCTGATATCAGCTAAATGATCTTCCATCCTCTTATTAAATTGGCCTGACTCTCCGATGTATGTTAATTTGCAATTATAGTATGGTATGCTGTAAACTCCAGCATCGAAATTGATTAGCGTAGTTTACTCAAGGATTAGACTACGTGTGTACTTAGATTAAATAAAAATAAGTCACATAAGCTCATGAGAAAAGGGAAAAATTTACTTTTATTTAAATGTAAATTGATGTAGGTTTCAGAAGCAATTGTATAACAAAATAAATCATATCCGTTCGCATATAACAAAATAAATCATATCCGTTGGCATATGATTTTAGAGGAGCCAAGGCTGGAGCATACGGGAAACTAATACATTTTTTAAAAATAGTCCCTTGGTGGTGTGGAGGTGGCATATAAGTTTTTTTGTGCTTTGAAATGGCATCAATTAATGAAGTGAATTGGATATTTTAGTTCAATGAAATTGCAAATAAGGTGGTTAATTTCATCCTGAAGAAAGATTAGGTCGCACGTTGTATAGGTTCGGAGAAAGAGGGAAGAAATAACAGATATCTTAACGGATTTGTCATGCAATGAAAAGAAATGTATGTAAGCATTTGAATTTGTATGCTTTCGATAGAATGAGGACTGAATATAATTATTTAAACGGTGGATATTTACGTCTAGAAACGGTAGAGAATTATTCTGTTCCCATTCTAATTTGAATTTTATCGATGGGTGTAACGAATTTAGATTGTTGAAAAATTCCTTGAAATTGTTGTTGTCTTTGGGCCATGCCGACAGGATGTCGTCTACATATCGGAATCAGATAAAAGGTTGGGAATAAATCCTAGGAAGAAAGGTTATTTCTAGACGTAAATATCCACTGTTAAAATAATTATATTCAGTGCTCAATCTATCGAAAGCCTACAAATTCAAATGCTTACATACAGCTAACAAACTTCTTCGGTTGTGGGTGTAAAAACATGAGCTCAAAGGAAAAGCTTTTAAGAATCTACGACTGATTGTTGAGTTCATCATTGGTGTATATTTTTCATGCTGGTTTAACGTTAAGATTGAACACTCTTTGACCGAGGGACCTAGGTACACTCTTTATTAACTTCACTGCCTTAAGCCTCAGAGGAAGGAGGTGTTGTATATTGTTTTGCCAACTGTTAAGAGATTAACTTGGTATGCATACAGTGAAGCCATCCTTCAAACCCTCCTATGCTCTGAAGATCAGGTGGAGAGAACTGAAGTGGTGAAAATAATCCAGACCATCAGGGGAGAAGGGGACCCATAAATCAAGTGTGATCCTACCAGCATTGGAGATCTGATCAATTGGTCAGAGGATGTATCTGAGCCACCTCTCACTTGCTCTTTAAGTACTTCTGAATTGAAAGACTTCATTGACTCTCCTATGAAAGTACCTAACCGGGATTGCCATACACAGAGCATTGAGAGTGTTGTAAGAATGGTGACTGAGGCTTCTTCCAACTATTTCTCACATGAAAAGAGGGATGGAGGAATCAGGGCACAAGAGACAAGTAGACGTCTGATGTCCAGGAATGGATCAAAGCAATATTTGTGTGCTCTGGTGAAGTTTACTCTTTGAATATGACCCAAAGTAACCCACCCAGCTATATGTGGACTTTTACATACGCTTTTCTCATTCAATAAACATGTAAATTTGAGGTTACTTTGTGTTGGTGTGTACTTAGATTAAATAAAATTAAGTTACATAAGCTCATGAGGAAAGGGAAAAATTTACTTTTATTTAAATGTAAATTGATGTAGGTAGGAGAAATTGTATAACAAAATAAATTTCTTTCTTAAAATCTACACCGGAAAATCTATCATTTAAGCACCCCTCATTAAAGGATTTAATGAAAATATATGGTTGCCCCAAAGTATGATCCGCCCTACTAAGTTAGCCACGTTGACACAAAGAATAGATGTCATCTATTCATTGTTCTTTTTCTCCATTGATAGTATCGGAGTGCTTGTAACAACAAGGAAAGAAGGTACCCTAGGAGACCTTACGGTCCATTCAAGGAGGGTACCTTTGGACTAGCAATCGAGCGGGCACATGGCTGCTCAATTGTTTTGCGTCCCTAAACGGCCACCTTTCAAGACCTTGTCTAGTCTTGACTTGAACTGGTCAACGGATTCACTGTTGAAAACTTCCACTGAAAGTGCGTTCCACATACCGCAGATACTGTAGGTGGAAAAATTTCCACACAGATTGCGGATTGTAACACTTCAGTTCAAGTTTGAAGCCGTGATTGCGCGTTCTGTTCTCATTCAATGTGAAAATATCCCGGTAGTCAACATTGTCGAACCCTCGAAGTATTTTGAAGACTTCGATGAGCTGACCACGCAGTCTACGGGTTTCCAGCGAGAACAGATCTAATTCCCTTAGTCTATCCTCATAACTTTTATGTCGGATAGAGGGAATCAGCTTGGTTGCCCTGGCTTGTACACGTTCCAATCTCGCGATGTCCTTTCGCAATGAAGGACTTTAAAATTGTACAGCATACTCCAGGTGCGGTCGGACAAGTTAGTTGTACAGGCACAGTACAATCTTCTGGTTCTGATAACCAAACTGGCGCTTAATATAGCCTTGCATCCTTTGGGCCTTTTTCCCGCCCTAATGCACTGTTTCGAGAACTTGAGGTCACTAGGGATTGTTACACCCAAGTCCTTCTTAGTGTCGGTGGATTCAATAGCAGTGCCCTTAAGGATATACTGAGATTAGGGGTTTCTGTGGCCGAAATGCATCACTTTGCATTTCCCCACGTTAAAAGGAATTTGCCACGTGTCCGACTACTCCCCAATCTTCCCAAGATCTTCCTGCAGGCGGGCAGTATTTCCATCCTTTGCTACGTTCATACCAAGCTTAGTATCATCGGCAAATTTGGAAATCTTGGCAACCATTTCACCGTCCATGTCGTTGACGTAGATGATGAATAGTAGTGGTCCCAGGACAGAACCTTGAGGCACCCCGCTAGTAACGAACACCCACTCAGAAGATTGTCCATTTACCACCACCCGTTGCCGTCTGCCACTTAGCCAGTTCTCGATCCAGCCGGCTACCTTTCCGTCTATGCCAAGCGCTCTCACTTTCCGGAGAAGGCGGCGGTGTGGTACCTTATCAAAGGCTTTCTGAAAGTCTAAGTACACCATATCCACCGCCTTGTCCCGATCGTGCTCACTGAAAACGAAGTGGAAGAATTCCACAAGGTTCGTCAGGCATGACCGTTGCCTTCGGAAGCCGTGCTGGGAACTCCTCAGTAGCAGGTTTGACTCTAAATACGATGTCATTTTGTCCAACATCATGCTTTTCATGAGTTTACCGACTATCGAAGTCAGACTGATAGGTCGGTAGTTTGACGGATGGCTGGAGGCTCCTTTCTTGAAGATAGGAGTCACCTCCGCCTCACGCCAGTCTCTAGGAACGCATTTGGTCCGCATTGACATGTTAAAAAGAGCGCACAGATGTCGTGATACTTCATCGCACACTTCCTTCAACACTTCAAGTAGAAACCCGTTAGGTCCAGGGGACTTATTCGTCTTTAGGTCAGCGATCTTTTTCTTTATTTCTCCTTCGGTGAAGTCCATTGCCTCCAGCTTTTCCCCCGAGTAGGAATCCGTCGGCTAGGGAATGGGACCACACACTTCAGTAAACACTGAAGAGAAGTAGTCGTTGAGGAGGTTAGCATTTTCTGCATCTGAATGCTTTAATGTCCACTCCTCATTCCTCAAAGAGCCAATCGTTCGACGGATTCGTTTACGGCTGTTTACATATCCAAAAAACTCCTTGGGATTTTCTTTACGGAGTCTCGCCACTGGAAGTTCCTTAGACCGCTTAGCCACCCTTATGCTGGACTTCACTCTCCTGGCTAGCCTCCAGTATTTGTCAAAGTTACCCGAGATCTTCGATTACCGGTACACATTTCTCTTCCGTCTAAGCAGTTGGCCGATTTCTCAATTAAACCACTTTGGTTGAACAGAGGACCGACGGGGGCATTTCAGAGGGATGAAACGCGATTGAAGACTCATGAATGTGGTTTTGAAATTGTTCCAAGAGTCTTCAACAGCCTCGCGTCAGTCAGTCCCGTGCGTAGATTTGCAAAGTCTGCTCTTCTCAAATCAAGTTTCCTTGAGTTACTAGTTGCAGGCTCTGCCATGGGGACTTTGACTACAAATCTAATTAGTCGGTGTTCACTACCACCGAGCTTTTTGCCAACAGAGAGGTCCTCAACGATGTCATCCTCAGAGGTGAAAACCAAGTCGAGGATATTGTCTCCTCTCGTTGGCTCTCTCACCCATTGAGTGAGGAACTCGTTGTTCGTGAACTCCAGGAGTAGTGCGTTCTCGCCACAGGGTTCTTTGGTTTCCCAGTCAACTTGTGTGTTGAAATCACCCATGACGATACACACTCTGTCTTCGAAAAGTTCTCCTAGTAGCTGGTACAGATCTCTGTCCTTTTCAACGAGTTGGGCAGGAGGTCTATAAAGCACCAGGGTCCAGTATTTGATAGGACCTATCTCTAGGTCAACACCTAGTAGTTCATGGTCGTATACGATGTTGCAATCCGTCGAGTTGAGAGTATCCTTGACATACAACATCACATTGCCACCCTCTCTGTCTGGCCTATCTTTCTGGAAGAGCTGGTAACCGGGAATCGTGAATTCACCTTCAAAATCTCGGCTTGAGGTTTTAATCCACGTCTCCGTTATGGACACCATCTCAGGTTCCTCTGTTGCTACGAGGCCACGGAGCTCAAGAAACTTATTCCTGATTGACCTCGCGTTGAACAGAAGAACTTTTAGGGAGTCCCCCAGTGTAGGACTTCCTACGCTTTCCGTTTCCCGGCTTCTTTTGTGTGGCAGTACCCCTCTTTGCCACATCTAAGAACGTTGTTCCAGGAGTCACACGGGCATACTGTCTTATGTCCGCCTTCACTCTGGGTCGGACGCTTCTCTGCGTCCGCTCTACTACATCCTGGATTAAGTTAGAGAGTACAGCCTTTCCCTTGGATGAAAGATGCACTCCGTCCCTTTGGTAAAGGTCGTTTCGACCGTAAAAGGTGCGGTAAGGGTCCAGAAAGAAAACCCCTTCCGCCGTACAAAGGTTGGACAGGCGCTGGTTCAGGGTCACGTTTCTGGAGTGAGCTGCCGGCTAGGACCTCTTCTTGTTGGGAGCATCCCTACAACGAACCGTTTGCGAGTTCTCAATCCACAGTCGTCCACGGCTCCCATGACTGTGTTGAGAATTTTCTCGCTGGGGCCTACTTTGCCTCCTCGGAGGTAGAGGTGATTCCCACTCACCATCAGGGCAACGACTGAATTCTGGGAGATCTGAGATTTCTCAGCCTCTACCCTGATGTGGTGGTTTCCCCGTCCTGGCTGGCAGCATACCTCCACACTAGTGCAAAGGCGGGCCACTAGCAGGGGCTGCAAACCTTGTGCTTGGGAATCGCCCACAAGGGTAACCCTCGGACATTTCCGTGCAGAGGTTTGAGGCTTTCCTTGCGGAAGCGAACAATCGGTTCCCTCTTTCTTCTCCGTCTTATTTTTCTTGTTCTTCTTTTTCTTATTCATCTCTTCCCCCTTATCTTCCTTTGTTACATACTCTTCTGTTTTTCTCTTTTCTTCCTCTGCTTCAACTTTCTCTTTTTGAGCTTCTACTTTATCTTCTGTTTCAACTTTCTCTTCATCCTGTTTCTTTCCCTTCCTTTTCTTTTTCTTTGAGGGTTTATCCATAGCATGCGGACCTAGCTCTGGGGGTAATACTGCAGATGCAGTGTTTAGTACAGGGCTTGACGTTAGCTCTGCTATTCTGACCTATAGCCTGCGAATCAGTCCGGCGTGTTCTAATTCGAGGCTGCTTATTTTTTCCTCCAACTTCCTGGATCTTTCCTTGGAAACCCTGCATGTTTCCTTTAGCTCCTTGATTTGGCCGTTTAAAATACAGTCGGTGCAGGAACTGGCTGGGTAGCATTTCGAAAAACACCCCTCCGGAAAGTCCACGCACCACTTATCAATGTGGCATATTGCGCACGAGTATTTTAGCGCTCCTGGTCCTTTCTTGCCGGTCATTTTGAACACTTTCTCTTTTTCAATACTTTGCGACCAATCAATGATAAAAAGGGGGGTTGGTGATTTCTCCCCGCGTGAGTCGCTCCCGCCTATTGATCGGAGTCGTTTCGGATCTTTTAGAAGGCACGCTCCATGTGCTGCTGTTCGTCCGACCGAGTCATCAAGCCTCGGCGTGCCGTGGCTCCCAACCAAGCAGCACAGACGGCCCCTGAAGGGGCCATCGATTTGTCACCAGGTGAACAACAACGGAGCACGCCTCTTACTAAACTCCTACAAGTTTCCTTCACAACGGCCAGGATCTCAAAGCAGCGTCCAATGGATATCCCGCCCCACCAAGAGCCTCGACCCAAGGCTTTTTATTGGCCTGGCAACCAACCTGGGAACAAAGGGCTGTCACCTCGGACTGATGCTACCAGAGGCACGCGTCAACGGACACTGGGAACGGTCAATAATTACGCGCCAGGGAAGAGGTTAACGGGGCACTACCCTCATCCCATTCATCGTGCCCCAACGCCTAGGACACCTCTAGTCCTAGTCTCTCGCAACCAGTGAGCGTCGATTCGCGTTGTTTATAGAGGTTCCAAAGCCTCTCTTCTGACGCGTGAGGTAGCTACCAGGTCCTTATATGTAGATAGAGGAAAAAAAGGGAAAGAGTAACATGACAGGAGTAGCCTTTTTTGTTTTTTTTCTTTTTGTATAAGTGAGAGAGATAGGATGAAAGTAAAAAAGGATAATGATAGAGTAGAAAAAGGAATGACTGACGCACTTAGTCTGGAATCTCGTTTTCGACCAAATCGACAAGGGAAGCCCTACCAGGGGTACCAAGAAGAGGTACCCCCGCCGACATAGCTCGAAAAGTCAAAGGATACACACAAGCTCTCTTCCCGCGACAAGGAGGCGTCACCTCTCCCTCTACTTTCTTTATGAAGAGAGAAAGAGAGAGAGGATTTTTGAGGATTCAGCTTAAATTTTGTTTTCTTAATTGAATTTAATGTTTTTTATTAAAGAAAACAAAACTTTTACCAAAGCCGCCTAAAATGACAAAAATGGTGGCTATTTATACAGAATCAGGTGAACATAAACCCAATACTTTCTACTGATCAAACGAAAACAAATTTCAGAAAATGTATTGAGTTCGAATTGGTGGGAGGCAAGTTTAATACCTAGTTAAAGGAACAAAGAGGCTCAAGCTTGTCAATAATCGAAGGAAAGTATAAGGAAAGTAGGAATATCCTTTTTTCTTGGGATCGCTGCATATAAGACGACTTGAGAACCGAGCCCACCTAAGCCAGCAATCCAAGAGCCTTTAAAGAGTCTTAACCTTTTTTATTTGGAATAATAGCGAATATATGAGGGCTTAAGCTCTCCCCCATCGTGTCCTTTCTGAAGCCCAAGTGCCGAAATACTAGTTCGGGGCATAATTAAAGACACCGGAGTATGCTGGTTTGTGAATTAGCCCACGTTGGAGCCTTGTGTCCGATCTTATTTCGAAAGGAAACATAGTTGCAACCTTATAGTTGGGACGAATTCTCCACAACCGAAGCTCCAGCCAAGAACACTTTGGGAAACAATCCTTGTCTCTGTGTATGCTGGAAGTGACTATGATAACCAAGCGCGTGAGGGGGTGGCACCCGGATAGGGACATTTGATTCAGCCACTTCTCTTCATAAACTCTATCATTCATCATCCCTCTAGGGAAGCCTTTTCGGATCAATCCATCTTTTCATTCATCTATCAATCATCTTTCGTCTTTGAAGTACTTGGTAGTTTGACTTGGAGCGGAGGGGAGGCCTGTTAGGATTGAAGGGCTAATTGCACAGTCTTGCACGTGTGTCTATTTGGGCGAGCCTGAACGAATGTAAGTCCAAAGAAGATAGTTTGAATTTCCTCCTGTATTGGGTTCTCTCCACCCCCCCCCCCCTCCTATCTCTCTATGGCCCACTTTTTAGCGATCGAAGACTGACCATATGGTTTATGAGTATTCATGGTTGGAGAGAGTGTTGTGAGGTAAGGGTTGTCCTAGACAGATGGACGAATATTGCCCTTCTCCACCTCCTCGGCGATCGGCACAGTGGACACGCTGGCTTATAGCTTTACTATGGGTAGAGGGTGTTTGGGTTTGCAAACCTTCCCTCGACTCCTACTCCCTAATCATCTTCCAACTCTCCCCTTTCCCATTCCTTGAAAACCTCCTTGTAGGATGGAGAAACAGCCACTATTCATCACAAGCTGGAGGAAGAAACAACTCGTTGATGAAACCCCTATCTACCCAAACTCCTGGTCTCTGTGCAGGGACTCGGCCGGACGGAAACCTTCTGAATTGTGAGGCACCGCGAACGACTCCTCCTCGCAAGTAAGTTCTTTCCTGGGTTCTCCGGCCAAGGTAAGTTTTTATACCCTCTTTCTCGCTTTGGTTCTGTGAGTTCCCTCGAATTCACATCAAACTCTCTCTCTCTCCTTTGTCCCCCTCTCTCACCTAAATTCATTTAACCTTCGGTTCTTCAAACTCTTAACCTTATATTCATTTCGGAACCATCAAACCTCTCTCAAACTCTCAAACTCTCAAACTACTCTTAAACTAAACTCTAACTAACGAAGGCATTTGGAACTAAACATCGTTTCGAATAAGTTCTCTGGAGAGATCACTATATTTCTAAATCAATTGGACACTAATCTCTCTCACTTGAGTGCTACCATCTTGCTTAGCCCTGCCCTGCTTTCGGGATAATAATTTTAACAGGCTTCTTTCAAATTTGTTTGAGGAAAAGGTAAAATTCAATTAAGACACACTCACTCAACACATACACACACACACGATACTAGGTACATTATTTGAAGAAAGAAACGGAAACAAGGGGAAAGAAGAAGAACAACCCGAAAATCCTTCTCCTGCCAAGGGATGGCGATGGTAAACCATAAAAAGGGGATCCCGTTAAGGACCCTTCCAGGACAAACAGTACTAAATAAGGTCGAAAAAAGATATATAGCCTAATTCTCAAAGTATAAGAATTTGGACGCTATTCTATTGGAAACGGACAATAAGAGCTAAAAATTATCGAAATAAAGGCAAGACCCCTCACCCCAGAATAATAAATAGACGGCCAGCGAAGATCGAAAGCTGGGAGAGAGAGCCCTCAACGGATGAATTTAAAGAGGAAATTGAGAGACAACAAAATTGAGCTAAAATCAATGAGGTTCATAAATTCAATAATCATACTCACCTCTTCAAAGAAACATTTACGAGCAACGAGATGCTCCAAAGGGGCAAAATGAAGGCATGTTTGCGTTAAACATGCGCATACCTCCGGAAAATATAGAACAAGAAACCTTACACAAAAATACAAATGCCTTCCGTATGTTACAACCTTGAAATTTAATACTCCGACCAACCGCTCGAACGAGGAAAAGATTCTATGTAGCGAATCGGGTAGGAAGGGCTACCGCTACAAAGACTGACACAACAGCGAATAAATGCCTCAATTGGCAAGGCGAACGTAGCACCATGACTCTTAATTGTCCAATGGCGAAAATCATCATAAAGCGAAAGAAGAAAGAGACAAGAAACGCCTTGATCTTTACGTAATTAGTACCGGCGCATGTCGCCAAAATATGCAAACAATGTATGTAAGAAAAGATTCTCAATTCCCTATTTAAAGAAAATAATATCCTGGAGGTAAATGAACCAAAGAATCTTTGGAATGACTTGAAAAAAAGATGAATCTCTTACCACCAAGGATACCAAGGATCACGAGGGAGAGAATCAAAAATATCGGAGGATGATAACTCAAAAACGAAGGAAGCCAAAAAAAAACACAGGAAGAGAAACAAGTTGTACGGAGAATAAGTCGAAGACCTCAATTCCAAAAAGAATTGTGAGAACAAAGAGGATAAAAATAATATGAGAACAAAAAACAAATCCATCCGAAGACACAGAAGAAAGCATATATATTACTGCGAAATTCATTTTCCACAGAAATAACTTAAGGATACTAAGTACTAACACCAATGGATGGCCCGGAAAATGGCTGCAATATGGTAACATTTTCCGCAATCTCGATGCAAACATTATAACCATCTCCATACACGGCGTTAGCGAAAATGGCAAAGGAATTAAAATCTAAAACTTCGAAGTGCTAACAGGAAATTACTCCAAAAAGTGATTCGATGGAGCAGCCATATTTTTAAAAAAGAAGATAAAATACGAAAAAATACTTGGATTAGAAGAATACTATTAGCAATAATAGTCAAGACAGACTTGAGATAGATGGTCATTGCAACAAGTTACCAACCCCAGAGGCCAACTACTTACCTATAAAGTCACTCATGACGACATATAACCGTAGATTACCTATCTATTTATCGGTGACCTAAATGAAATGTGCAGAGAATCCTGTTACAATAATATTAATAGGATGGGTAAGTGTCTCAACACGCTACTAGACAGAAACATCGTACAGCGCCTCAGTGACGACTTCCTCACTTACATTCCGGAAAGGGTATCCACCAAGCCAGATATATGCTTGGCAAATTTCCTCGTCCCTTACACTTAATATATGAAACCAGTCCAAATCCCTTGACGTGATTATATTGGAATATCAATGATCATCAATAGAAACCCGATACATATACAATCACCGCAGAGGAATAACTATAATGAGAACTAACTGGGCGAAATAGGAGCGCTTGCTACAGGATTACGCGCCAGGAGATCTTGGCAAAGCAACGATTCAAGGGATTGACGAAGAAATACAGCGAGTGAATCATAAAATAATGCAAGAAGACGAAGAATTAATCCAGAAAACCGCATATAGAACAATATCCACCTATATATGGACTTTACCCATGCGAGATTTACACCATAAAATGAGGAGAATATATCAGAGGATCATTTATGCGAGGGAGGAAAGCGAAATATGAGTCAACGTTTGAGGCAAATAAATCAGGAATTGAATCATCTTACTCTTTTACAAAAAAAAAGCAGAGATGGGATGAGGCAATAGAAGAACTCGACAATCAGGCTTCACCCCCAAAATTTGGGGAGAAGATAATACGATTAAAGGGATCACCGCTAAGAAAGAAAATCGAGATAGAAAACGCGGAAGGAGAGATTAAAACGGAGGAATACCTAATAGAGGCAAAATTTAGAGAGCACTAATTTTTTTTTTAATAAGCGAGCAAGCGAATGATGATTTCAAAATAGTTTGAACATCAGGTAATAGACGAGCTAAGCGACCTTATAGAGAAGCCATACCTGTACCACCAAGGGGAACAGCGAGAAGGCGGCAATGAAGATTAAATTAAAATTAAAGAGCTAAAAAACACCTAAACAGGGAAAGTCGCCGTCGAGAAAAGGAAGCTACCTCTCAACTTCACTCCTGGAAAGTTCTTAAAAGGAGGCTCGTCGGACACTTAAAATAAAATTCATTATTCAACCAACATCAATACGACTTCAAGAATAAATGAAGCAGGGAGATAGCTATTCGCATAATAACCAAGAGGATTGCCCAAGCGAAAAGACACGGGAGCTATATGGACATTGCATTAAGGGACGTATCGAAGGGGATTCGATAAAATGTGGAAGTAGAACATACAATACAAGATCTTACAATTGGGATTATAGATACAACCACTTAGAGAAAATACTCTGTGATTACATTTTTGTGAGAATATATCATTATATGGGGACTAACATGAAGAAATTCGACCTTGGGGCCAGGTAAACCAGGGTGGTTTTCTTTCGCTCACCTTGTACTTAATATACACAGCAGATATACTACAACCAAGTAGCCATAATTGCCTTAACATACAGTTCGCTAACGATTTCAGCCATTTAATTTAATGTCCGTACGAGAATGTGGCCATGTAAGCCTGGATGAGTACCGAAGATATAAGAAACTTGAGTAAGTTCAAAGCAAGATGGAAAATCCGATTCAAAAGTTAAATATTAAATAAATTAAATATTTTACCCATAGGAAAGAGTTTTTAGTGCGAGACCAATGTATATGTTATGAAGATTAAAACTACTGGGTACAGGAAGCACGTCACAGATCAGATCCAGAAAGCGAATTTAGCAGTCAGAACTCTATACAGATTCAGGAATCTCAGGAAAAGAAACGAGAAAAAGTTTATATGGACCTACTAAGGGCGACACTGTTCTACCCAACCTACACACTCTACTGCTTATCCAAAGCGCAAATATTTAGCTACAAAAGGCATAGAACAAAAGCATATACCCAATTAACAGGACAAGCAGAGGAGAGAGAAAAAAAGAGAAAAGATCTCCATAGATTAGTGAAAATACAACCGAGCAACATAGAGCTACAGGAACGAGCAAAAAAATACAAGACAAAATATTGCAAATATTAAGAGCAGAAAGCGAAGAGCTCATAGAAAGCAACAAAGAAGGTTGAATCTACGACTGATTCTAAAAGACAAGAAGAACACCCGAGATGTGCTGAAAGATATAAAAGAATAATACAGATAATCAAAACTCCCAGAGTGGGCAAGCAAATCGATTATGATAAACAAAACCAAAAGTTGAACTACCGACTAATAGACGCCTTGCCAAAAGGCGACAACAAATGATACCGACGATAAAACAAAAGAACTAACAACTAAGAAAAATGATCCAAGCAAAGAAAACAAACTAGTAACAATATAAAAAACAGACAGAAATATAAACAACAATTATACAAGTAAAGATACAATCTACAAAACATTATCAAACAAACATATAAACAACAATATACGAACACCTAAGTAAACTAACATACATATAATCAACAATATACGAACCAAAACTAAACAAACATAAAAACAACAATATAAGGATATACAAGCAAGCAAAATACAACACTAACAAAATATAAAGACAATAAAATTCAAACACAAATAATTAAACCAACATGTAAAAACACAAAAAGACAATACAAATTAACACAATACTAGAAATAAAAACAAAAGAAATTGACAAGCAATATAAATAGAAAACAAGCAAAAGAGTTAAATAAAGGATTGAACGCCTAAAAGAAACCACAAACCACGATAAGGAAACAAAAACACTCATAGAATGCGCTCAAGGCGACTTGAATCTCTGCACATTTTCTGAATGTTTCTCTTTTCCCCACTTTATCTCTCCTTCACCATACACTGCCGTAGTATAGGAAGGACCGGGTAATGGTGTTCGTACGTATAGGTTTGTTACGTACGTCAAAACTCCGTAATTAAGTTTTCTCTCTAAGAGTGCTATATTTGATTATTATTATTGCGTTGATTTTTTTATCTTTGAGGGTTTCTAGTCCCATGCTCAGCGTTTCAAGGATTGAATTAAATGCTCCTAAGAAAATAGATTTTAATTGAAACATGAACCAAAATTGAAATTTAACAAACAAACTACACAGTAATGAATTAAACAAATTTAAGTGAGGCTTACTAAATTACACAATTAAATATATAGTAATGGTTGATCCAAAGCTCATTTTAATATTGAACGCAAATTGACCTTCGACGAAACAGATAATGGGATTTAAATACCTTTAAGGATTCACACGAGAATCGAGTTTGAGACTGACCTTGGCCTCAATTTTTATGTCACCTTAAGAATGTTGTTTTCGAGTAGGAGCGTGGACCTGCCGTTCCAGATGGTGTCTGAATGGAGAATGCTTTAAGGCCGCAGAGGAATTCGGAGTGTGTGGCGGATGGAGCTAAGCACGTATTCTTGGAGAGATTACTTCAGCAACGGGACGGGAAAAGTATGCTTCTTCCACTCTTCGGGTTAATCTGGGAATAATTCGCACTGACGAGCGATGAGCAAACGAGTGAATCCTTTGACGAAGGGGAGTGCTTGAGGGAGTTCACTTTGGGTATTCCTCACTGGCGAGGACTATCTCTGTGTTTTGGGATACACCAGGATAGGGGGCTTCTCTAACGAGAGTTAGTTAACTTGCTTCTCAACCCAAGTTAACTAAAGGTTCGGTGTGACCACCAGGAACTGACTCAGGATGAGCTTCTTCTAAGTTCCTTTCGTATGGTTGCCGGGGACTCGCCGGACTTCGCTGCCTCGATGACTCTCACAACTTACCCGTGACAGCATGCTAAATTCGGTGTGACCACCAGGAACTGGCTCAGGATGAGCTTCTTCTGTGTCCCTTTCGTTGGTTGCTGGGCCTCTAGCCTGACTTAGTTGTCTCGAGGACTAACACGATTTACCCCGTTCTTCTGCAGTTATTTGATTATATACTTCGCCACCCCACTGGGGGTAGGTGAAGGAGAGGGAGGGGATGAGGACGGCGGCATTAAGCTAGCCCTAAAGGGCGCCTTCGGGCTTTAGGCCGACGCTTCTCTAATTTCGTATATGAAATGAAATTTAATATCAACTCTTAGGGGAAATATGCCGGTTTAACCTATGTTAGGCTCACCGGGGTTCGAAATGTGATGATTAGTTGATTATGTGGTTTTGGACGGCCTTTCTGGTTGTCCTCGAGGCGAGGGGAGAGAAGGGGAGAGGTTATGTGATCGGGCTAGGAGGCCCAAAAATGCCAGGACGTTGCGGTTAAGGAACAGGGCCTCAGTTTTGAGGGTGAGATATCACCACATTGTAGAATCTCATCTGATCAAATCCACCTTAAAGATGAACATTTAGAAGTCATAAGTTCTATAATTGGTTCACAGTAAAGCGGTGCTCACAGTTCTCTACTGAGCGA
The DNA here is from genome assembly GCA_963969495.1 of Ceratothoa steindachneri. NCBI lineage: Eukaryota > Metazoa > Arthropoda > Malacostraca > Isopoda > Cymothoidae > Ceratothoa > Ceratothoa steindachneri. Next base: position 72,655,815 of record OZ018326.1, on the reverse strand, counting down.
AGTCGTTTGGGGGACCTACCTGAACCGTTACTTCCTTTACAGGATAGCGAGATGTAAATAGCAGATCTATTTCGTCCAAAAATTCCGGGTCTAAAATGAATGAAAAGTTTAAGTTCAAGTTAATGTAAGGGATGAAATGTGCGGTAGGTTTTCATTGGGGTGAAGGTGTTTTTTTCGTTGCCCTAGTGTTGAGAGCATCACTAGTATTTTTCTCTTTTCTCTTTTTAGTGTTTTTATGTCTCTTCTATCTATAGTTTTGATGACCGCCCATGAAGCTCAAGTCGTATTTTTCTAACTGGTTGTCTCTTCGTTTATTTTTGTTTTTCTTTATTATTTTATCGTTGTGCATTTCGCCTTTTTTATTTGTTTTTATCTTGGTTGTTCTTTTCTTCTTTATTTTATTTTAGTTTAAATTATAATGTGTGCACTTTGCCTCTTTTTATCTATTTTGTTTATCATTTGTATTATTTACTGTTGGGTATGGAGTCTCTTTTATTAAAGTTTTTTAATTTTGTTATTTTATTACTATCTTATTTTTAATTTAAAATTTAAACTTAAATTTGGGCACTTCGCCTCTTTTTTATCTATGCTTTTAACTTTTGTAGTTTATTTCTATTTTATTTACAATTTAACTTGGGCATTTCGCCTCTTTTTAATAATGTTTATTAACTTCTGTTGTTTGTTTATCTTATTTCCTTTTTAATTATCCTTATTTTTTCTTGTTGTTTATATTCACTTTATCTTTTTCATTAATTTAGTTTGGGGTTTACATTCTTAAGTATAGATCAGCCTTAATTCTTCCCTTGCACAGTTTCTTCCGCTGGGAAATAGTGCTATTCTTTAAACTTTGTGTTGTCTGTGTTGAGGTATGTAGGCATTATTATTATATTGGAGGGTATTTCTTCCTTCACCTTATCCCATGTCTTTCTCCCTAGTCTCTGGATCTCCATATTAATTGGCTTGAGTCCCACTCTTTCGTGTAGGACTGTCTGCCTAATACGCTCGATCGTTCTTGCGCCGTCAATAAGCAGTGTGGCTTTATTTTGTACCCTCTGCATCGTCCTGAGAGAGGTACAGCTGGCAATCTGCGTGACCACGGCTGGGTACACCAGGACGGAATATATCAAGGCAGTGTAGAGTTTCTTTTTTTTCGGCACGTTGAGGCTTCGGAATCTGTAAAGTTTCTTCAACTCTCTTTTGGTTGGGAAACTGTTATTAATTTGGGTCTTATATCCTGATTTGGTGAGTCGTAAGCACAGGACTTTTTCCTCATTAGTGTATAAATAGTGTTCGTCTTCTACAAGGATGCCATCTACTCTCTGACGGTTCATTGGAATTACTTGGAATTTCTGGCGGTTCGTCTTAATTTTCCACCTTTTTTCAAATCTTTTGATATTTTTGATGTCAGCAGATGTAGCCCTTGCTTGAACTCTAGGGTTCCTGATGGGACTTGGGACGATTTCTGTGATGTCATCTGCAAACTGCAGATATATCGTATCGTTCCGCACTGGAGCAGAGAGGTCTATTGTGTACACGAGGTACAGCAACTCAGACAGCTGTCTTGTGGAACACCCGCCTTGAGTTTGAATTCGCATCCTGTGTAGCCCTTGATCGAAATTCGGGCTCTCCTTTCAATTATATAGTCACAGAAGACCCTTTCCAGGATTGGGTTTAGTCGAAGGTTCAAAATCTTCTATTGTAGTCCCTTCAGCCAAACCTTATCGAAGGCTTTTTGAACATCTTGCAGTACCACGTCTACGTATTTCCGCTCAACTTTGCTGCTCGCGAGTTTTTCCGTTAGGAGGACGAGGGCGATAAAATAATGGTTATGAGTTCCTTGCTCAGCTAAGTGGTCTTGTAGCTGGTCAGCAAGGAGCTTATCGTAGATTTTCACCACAAACTCAGGAGGTGAGATTGGCCGGAAATAGACCAGTTGATCCGGGGGTTTACCTCCCTTATGTATAGATATTATTTTAGCAATCTTAAGCCGTCTGAGAAGTAATTAGTATTCAGGGAATCATTAAAGATGTTTGTAATTCACTGAATGATCTGATATAAGGCATTTACTAAGTTGCATTTAGTGATGTCCATCCAGCCTGGCGCCCTTTGTTCAAAGGACTTTACAGTGACCATGACCTCCTCAGGTGTTATAGAGCGGCCTTGGTCCGCCATCTTCCTGGCTTTGTCTACTTGGTAATTTGATTTATGATCTGATGCAGGTCTTCTATCAGTTGGCCTTCGAATTCCCGGTCAAACTCTTCATTTTCTTCTGGAGTTATGCTGAAGACATTTTTCCTGTACATTTAAAATCTTTCTTCCAGAACCGTCGGCTCCTCTATATAACCCCCCTTCTCTTTAATTCAAGCCTTCGCTTTTCCTGTTTGTCCTTTTAATTTTCTGATTTGCTGCCAGACTTTAGCCGGGTTCAACTCGCTATCAACTCTGTCTATTAAGTCATTCCATAGTTCCTCCTGTTGGAGGTTTATGGCGTCTCCAACTTCTGTGCCTAGGCGCCGTAGTAGTGAGCTTTTCTGCGGTTTTGACCTGCCTGTTTTATCTCTTCATACACTTCCCTGTTAACTAGAGTGATCACCCTCATCTCATCTATTCATCTAAGTTGAAGGCGGATTTGTACCCTTTCTTGGGTACAAACTCGTGGTCTGCTTCCAGAATATACGCAGTTATCCTCTTTAGCTCTTCATCTATCTTCTCCAAGGTTGCATGGCTCAGGTCAGCTGGGGCAAATATACTGACTTGTCTCTTGTATCGCTCCCACTTGGCCGAGGCGTAGTTTTTTGGAAGAGTAATTGGTAGCTAGGTCGGTACAAGTGAGATTGTTGGCGGATCGCTATGTGACCACTGGAGACTGTTGGGCCCAGCTCGCTATAGTAGTAGAAGGGGAAGCCTTCACTTGTTAAGATTATGTCAGGTTTGATGGCTGATGTGGAAGTGATATAGGTCAGAAAATCCGGCCCTATTCTTTGGGTGTTTTTTCTTCTCATAATCAATTCCAAGTTTCAGCCTCTGTCGTTGGTTCTACCATAGTCCGCCGCACGGCATCTGACATTGGGGTCGATCCCTAAGATTGTTATTGCAGTATCTATTAGGTATATGCTACTGTTTTTGTTTTGCTGTCTCTATAGTTGTGTAAATTATGAAATATTGAAGTTATCTTCCAATCCTAATTCAGATTAACAAGATCAAGCTAATAACATTCTCTGATTTTATTCTCCTGTAACGCCCTTTACTTTCTTTTCATTATTTTTTTCCTTCTAGGGCATAACATAGCCATTATTCGGTGGTTACCCTCGCAATTTAGGAGCTTGTTGTTGTTGTTGTGCAATTATGAAATGTGTGCCCTTTGTTAGCACATTCTGAACATATAAGTCATTTCTTTGGTCAGATTACTGCAGTTTAATTACATATAAAGTGAAGTGCATCTGAATATTGACGAAAACTTCTCTCTAAATGTTCGTCGATGGATCAACAAGTTAAATGCTAGCATTTTATTTTCTTCTTTTTTTGATGTCATTTCAGTGTTTTCGCATAATACCTTAAAAACAATAGTGTTGATCTCTCAATTTCATTACCTCATTCATCAACTCTACGGCACGCACAACTTCTATTTGTTATAATCTGCGAGCAGAGGGGGGGGGGGGCTCAAGTTCTAATTTCGTTAAGGATATCTGTCGTAGAATAGGGTCGAGTTCAACCCTTCCTGCGTTTCTCAGCCGAGAGAGATGAGGCTGTGTACGTGGGAGATTTATAATACAGACAGAGTGCAGATTAACCGAATTTTAGGTTGGCCAAATAGTCAGCTATCTTGCAAGGTTGTAGCACAATAGCAAACGAGTACAAAAATAACTTTACTAATATGAAAATTAATATTCTTTGTACAAAGATTAAAATGGGTTTTGAAGCAAGCTATACAACACGTTAGACGTACACGAGTCTCAGCCTTCGAGTATAGAATACCGAATAGAGACTGGGCGCGTTGTGTTTGAGGAACGAGTAACAACGAGTACGGGTAGACTCATGAGAATTAAACGAGAGTACACGAAGCTTGAGGGGTTCTGCGAGGAATTGTTCAGAGTCCACTGGGACGCGAATAGCGGGTAAGAACGGGGAAGTACAGACAGCGGGTGCTGACGGGGGCGGGCAGGCGGCGGATACTGACGGGGTGGGAAGGCGGCGGATACTGAATGGGCGGGCAGGCGACAGCTACTGATGGGGCGCCGGAGGAGACCTAATGAGACCTTCGAGCTCTTCACAGCTTTCCGCGATGATGGGCTTTCAGGCCACCACGGACTCTTGTGACTTCTTGCCGTCATTAGCGCAGTCAAAAAGGGTCGACCAGGTGTCTCTTCTCTCTCTCTCTCTCTCTCTCTCTCTCTCTCTCTCTCTGATCTCTTTTGCACCTTATTCGGACGGCAAAGGAGGGAGTTTAACACGACTTGTAGGGCGGCAGGATATAAGTATTACAATGATCCAAGACTACAGTACCAAGTGACCACATTCCCATTGTATTGACTATCTTTCGAAATTATCCAGGTTCGAATCGTACCAAGGAAGTAATTCGCTCAAGGTAACTGTGACCAAACAAACAACTACTGAACAACTAACTACACAGATTTCGGAGGAGGAGGAAGGAGGTGGGCATGGCTCTCGCGTTCCTAACTCATAAGATGGCCAAAAGCTGAACAGAAGTAAAGTACGTAGAAATCGTCCTCAGAGACGTACAAAAGGCATTTGATACTTTCTAGGCAAGTGGTTCTCAAATATAAAACCTAAACTTTCAAGTAGATCCGATGGTGAAAAGGATCCTCTGCGATTGCGTGATGAAATGGACATACCAAATCCAAATAGAATGTCACAGATTGCAAGAATTAAATCTTAAAGCTGGTGTGCTTCACTATAGACCTACTATCATAAATAAAAGATGACGTTATGTATCTGCACTTTGCTATTTTATGTAAATTCCACCACGTATATTCTCCCTGTTGTAAATTCCACCAGGTGTAAATTTCCCCGGTATAAATTTCATCCATTATGGATTTTTAGTGACAGTTTACTTAGTTTATTAACATTTTGAAGGACGCAAAATTTTGAAAACACAATACAATAATAGTTTAATGTTACCTTATTTTTAAAAATAGTTTATCTTTAAAGATAAGATTAATGTGAATTATGAACAATGATTCTTAAAATGTTTAAAAGATTTCCATTTTCATATTCTTCAAGTAGCTTCTTGTCTTGCATGTTTTAATCCGTCTCTTTGTCGAATGTGAGCCATTTTTTGTTGTTTATTATTTCTTCTTTAAAGCCAAAGCACATTTTTCGCACATTTGGGCATATGGCTATTATTGATACGGTAAAACATTCCAACGTTCGATAGGAGAAAGTGGGGTTACTCTTTCCGCGCATGATGCTAATGAAATTAATTTTGAAAAAATTCTAAAGGCTGCCGTAATAGTTTTATCACTAACATATTGAATCGGCAATAATGATAAAAAGTAAAGCATTTGATTTTAAGTTAAAGATTTTTATTATTAAAATGGTATCTTATGCGATCACTTATTTTGTCGACTTTCCGCTAACAAAATTGACCCAGGTGAAAAATGCATTCAAGAACCTTTGCATCAGAAGATATTGACAAAAAAAAAGAGTTGCGCAGTGCTTAGTCGAAACCCATGAGAGAATCAAAATAATTAAATGGATGAGAATTCTGCAAAAATTAAATTCCACGTACATTCAATTCTAAAATATTTTTACTTGTGCTTTTTTTCCGACGATGTTACCTTTCTTTCCTGCCTCTCAAAATATTTAATTAATTAAACCAATTTCCAATATGATTCTAATCTAAATACAGGGTGGAAACACGAATTTAGACTATTTTTTGAAAGTCATTTTAAATGTGTTTACATACCATTAATTTATTAATTTCTTGCAGATCCTTTAATGATTTATTGAATTTTGTAAATTAAATTGTAAATTCATAAGAATCAGCAGCAGTTTATAAATATAACTGGAGAATATGAAAACAATCGAGTACCTGTATAGAAGGAGGGAGACAGCTGGTAATAATTTTAAAATGTTCAACAACATGAGAAGCTCTGGATTTTTTAAGGCTATCAAACTGATTAAATACACAAGCAGTTGTCCCGCAACAGTGAAGACCACCTGCTTCGATCAGTAAGAACCACAACCCTCATCAAGTACATGATGAACAAGATCGGGTGAAATCCAAGGAGGAATACCAGAGAAGTTACTTTGGAGGCCAAGGTGAGGCATATGACCATGCAAAAAGATTGGTGAACGATAATCTGAAACTTAGTCAATAACTGATAGCTAAAATTTATTTGTTTTCCAACCGTACCAAAAAAAAGATAAAAGCTGTTGCTTCAACTGCTCCTTGATGACTCGTAGTCTCCAGTTGTGTGGACGGATGATAAATTATTTACTTTCCAGGCCAGCAACAACACAGAATGATCGTGTTTATGCACAAATAAAAATGAGATTCTGGTTTAACAGCATATCTTTCAAGAAACACAATCTAGTTTCGGTGATGGTGTGGCAGCATAAAATCAACAACCTCAAAATACCTCTGATGTTATTTGTAGAAGGAGCAAAGATCAATCAACATGCTTATTTTGACATGTTGAAGGAGAAAGTCATTCTTGGTGATACTACCAAAAGAATTGCCAGTGTAACTCTTCAGCAAGATGGATAAATCTTCCAAATAACAAAAGAAATTTAAGAGTGGTACCAGGCAAATTTTAAGGGGTTTTGGTCAAAGAGACTTTGGCCTCACAGTTAACCACATATGAACCCAATCTCATTAAAATGGCGAAGATCTGAAGTGCAAACTTGAAAATTGCTGGGAGAAAATATCAACCTACACCATGCACGCCACGTTCAATCACTTCAGACCGAGACTTCATCGAGGTAAAAAGCGATTACATTAAATGTTAGTTACATCATATTTAGTATATATTTTCTTTTTAGTCTTTCCTTTTAGTCTCTCCTGTAGATGGTGTTGTATGCCCTTAGCTTTATTATGAACAAACTAGCAAAACTTTATGTCTTCGTAAATCAACATAGACACAATGTCGGAGGAAGGGAAAATAACAGTACTTTCTTTGCGCATGTGTCTCAAAATAATCATCCTATTAATGGAATTCAGCAAAAAATGATTTATTGTCCTTACAACTTTACTTAGCAAAATATTGTTATCTCCATACAACATCCTGAGATTTTAATAATATCCATGTCCTTTGAAACTCGTTTCAGTCATTAAATAGCTTATTTTGAAAGAAGAAGTTCTTCATTATAACCCAGAATTTTTATGTTTATATTTTATTATCCCTCTATTTATTGGTTGTCACCTTTTTATATTTATTGGATAAATCTACGCTTATGTATACATTTATTAACGTTTTTATGACTTTTCTGTATTTCATGTGACTGTGAGTGTGGTGCCCAATTACAAGGTGTAGTAGAGCCAACAAAGTACCTCACAAATTGAGCACCCTGTTTGCCATATGAAATCTTGAAATGGGCACACAAACCAAACACTATTTGTTAATCTACTAATGCAAAGAAAAAAGTATACTTGCAAAGAATGCAAAACCATTTGTTAATTTATTTATTAATTCAAAGCAAACTCTATTCTTATTAACCGATCAATAATGCCTACAAATACAGAACAAAAAATATCGTTTACTATATATTATCAAACTAAACAAACCGCCAACCTCATTATGGTAAAAAAAACAGAGGCCCATACCCGAACCCAAACAAATGACTCATCTGATATATGACTATAAATGAAACCTACGGGACTTTCAACTCCTCCCCCAGTCATATAGCGGAATGAAGGAAACAAAATTATCAAGAAGAATGACATATCACCTAAACATTTCCCCCTCCTCCTCAAACTCACACAAGTCAAAAACATGAAATCGTTCTCAGCGGAAAAAAATGATAGAATACAACACTAAAATTATAAACTTGGCAACAGATCGCAGACACTGCTTTTCTTAGAAGCCATCCGGATACAAGATAAACATCCTAAGCTAAACATTCAATTCAATTCGCACGGAATACTGCTGAACGGTAGAATTAGGAGACGAACTACTACAGATATGTATTTAATCTTCTCCTATAAAGATCGACCCCTTCCCCCATCCTTTAGACGTGACCGCACATTTGACCTTTGCTCCTAAGCTTACCTCTTTCGACCTTGTCTTACGTTGCTCGCAAGTTTGTTAGTACGTTCGCACTTGCCAATTGCTTTGTTTGTTTGTGTGTAGGTATATATGTAAATATGGGTGAAAAATGCATGAATTATAATTAATTTCAGCTCGTCAACGATATAATGTCCATTTGAAGGGGATCACATATTCTATTCATTAACTTTTTATGGAGAATGGATGACTTTAAGTCTGTATTGTAGAGTATCAAACCTGAGAGCATTTCAAGGGGTCATAAGCTGAATTATTATAGGTCTGAACTTGAAGTATGTCTGAAGGAAAAATTGCGAAAGGTACACTTAAGCAAAGTCAATAGACCTAGGTCGCTTGCTCTCAAGTATTCTGACTTCTGACCTTCAAAACTTTCAATAATTCCCAGGCTAACCTTGGGAGGACCTTGGCAATTATATCATTCGAAATAGAATGTAAAACAACATAAGGTTTTCAAATTCCGTCAGAATCGGCCAAATAAATACGATTTTATTTCCAAATAATTCTGGAACTAACAAGGGGAGGAACTTTAAAATTATATCATTCGAAATACAATGTAAAACAACATAAAACTTTCAAATTTCGTTCAAATCTTCCGAATAGTTATGATGTTATTGCCCCAAAACTCATTGAAAAGTAACACGGTGACCATCTGACTGACGACCTACGGACCCGCATAGTAACTTATAGAATCGCGTGCACGTGACTAAAAATCAAGATAAGTTTCAAAATTCTTTAGAAAAATAGAAGCTCCCAAACAAATAGCGCAAATAATAATATTCTGACTATAAAAAGAATGAGTTCAAAAACTACTTAAGAAAGAGAACAAACAGAAAATTTCTGTCGTAGCCATAGAAACGAAATAAGACAATGAGTCATATCTTTTTTCTTTTCTTCAGTTTAACAGGTAATTTGATCCTGTCTCCGGAAAAGAAACTTTGACTTGTCATTATAAAAACTTTGACCTGCCTTTTTCATTGGTTGGCAAGCGAAAAAGAAGTTTAAAAGAGTGGAAGATAAGTTTGCGAAACAAAGAAGCACAACTTCTGACAGTCATTTCCAAATTAATTGAAGGGGTTTTAAAATTCTTTGAGGGGGATACATTTCCTAATGGAATGAAAATGGAAAGTCGGAACTATTTTAACGGTTCGAATAAGCCTTCGTGAAATTGACTTCGAGTGGAGGTTCAGGAAGAGGTTTGTGGTCAAAATGAGGCTTGGAAAATAATTTTTAAATTTCCGGGGTTTCTACCCAACAGTATATATATATTCCACATTCAGTTAGACTGGATGAACTATAAGTGGGTGAATAGAAGTTGGTAATTTTGACTACTGGAGTTTTTTGGCGTAAACTTATCCATTAGTATTTGTACAGCCGTGAAGAACTACAGGAAAGAAGGGTAGAAAATCCATTTAACTCTACGCCAAAGTTTACCCGTGCATGAGAGAACTACAGAAATAAGAGAGGAAGAAAGAATGGCATGCCTCTGTACATATGCAAATATCGGTAGTAATAAGTCGAAATATTAATTATATATACGTACTTAAACGTGTTTACGCTGAAAATTAGGTTATTATTTTCTAATTGTATTCCTTACAAGGGCTGATAATTTGCGCTGCAAGGAAAAGCGCCGTCAAGATTATTACACTTAATGACTGTACGAAGGGCACACGCTCTCCGGGCTGCAGTTCTCCCGGTAGTCTCGAATTAGATTGAGACCTCCTGGTTTTTATTCCTTTATTCGATTTTGACCTTTTGAGGGTCACTTATTACACAAGTCTCTGCTCACATCTCTTTTAGGGCTGTGGATAAGTTTGTAGGCTAATCAGCGACCTGTTTTTGGCTTCTGTTGGGAGACGTTACATGTCTGCATTCTTTCCCCCATTTCCTGCTCCTATTACCCCAATTTTTATTTTCATTGCCCCCTACCCCCTCCCACTCCCTAGTCACAGTGTTTTGGTAATCACTGGTTCCTGCCTTTTAGTGGCGATAAGATGGCGAACTGGACTTTTAAAATATCCCCTTCCTTATTTCCCTATATTTTATTTATCTTGTTGATTTGTTAAGGATTTATTTGTGTGTTTATATTATATTCTTCATTTATACTGTTTTATTCTTTCCATCTACCTCCAACCGTGTTTACTGTCCTGTTAGGGGCTTTCGTTCTCATGTTTATTATCTTTCCTCTCTTTTTTCTTGGGCAGACCTACATATGATGATGACCCGTTTTAATCCTCAGTAAAGGTGGGAGGTGAGCTTCCATAGACACCTTCTTTAATTAACTGGGTGTCTACCTATTTACTGTTGCCGTCACTGTTCCCAATTTACCCACACGTAAAATTCGGACACCCCATTAGAATGCATTTTACTTCATCTTGATGATTAGATGGGGGAGAGGGTTCTCGATCCGTATCTTCTCTCCAGGAAGACATACATGTCGTAACCGATTCAGGAGCCTTTTGGTATCGGTGGTAAAGAGTCACGAGGGCATGAAACTAATTCGTGTGGAATGGTATTTAAACCTCTATTTCTCAATCCTCCGCTCAGGCTACTCCAGTTGGGATAGTCTCCCTTTCTAAGGAGGGTTCTCATGACAAGGAAGTCTAAGCCCGTTTACTACACTTACACCCGCTCTTTGGATCTTCATGCCAACGAAGTGGAACATGAATTGATTACTCTCGTTTTCTATATTGAAATTTAATTCTGATACTCATTTATTAAAGGTCGACGTTTTTTACTTCAATGAACCTTTATAATTTCTCTATGGTGAGCTACGTCGTATGTGGTCTGATGGTGATAAAGACATGGTGGTTCAGTCACTTCTCGAACCCAGCTTGTTGCTATCTGGAAAATTTCTACGGTTGCAGAAGTTCCAGCCTCAATGCCAGGCTCAATTTTGCCGAAGATGTAATAAAATCAAATGAGTTAAAGGATTACAACCTGTCTTGAATACAAAACAAATTGGCGGGTTATCGTGTAAGTAATGGTATTTTTAAGGTAACTAAGCCTTCTGGCTCGACTTGCGTCGGTATTTTAACGTTATTTCTGATGTTTTAACAACAATAGCTTTTATGTGTCAAGGCTTTGTATTTCTGAATCCCAATAGGTCAATCTTTTAACTTTCGAAACGCTCATTTGACTGTTGTAGTTTCGAGTATATGGGTTGTACGTGTCATCATACGCACATATGTTAATCGTTCTTTCGGCGATCATGAGCCAGAGTGTAATATACCGCACTGCGGCGAACGGCATAGTGCTGCAGCATAATTATGTAAATATTTCATATTCGAAAAGGAATTAATTTTGATAAGCAAATAGTTTCATATGGACAGAAGAGGCTCGCCGTTTATCAGAAAACAGTTCTCTCCATTTGATAAACTCTATTCTAAATCTATCTGTGACCATGAAAGGAATCTCCCTTCAAATCGGAGTGCCATTTTGTTCAAAGATTCCTACTACAACGACAATGCCCGGCGTTGTACTCTTCCTCCTCAAGGTTATTTGGCATATCATTGCCGACATTTCTTTACTCCAGGAGAGACAAAATGGTCAAAGTGAGGCATTAATTAACATAGAAAATCACCTACAAGAGCCTTCCATTCACTCTGGATAACGTATAATCACTGACAAAAGATCCATAAGTCAGCGAAAGAAGAAAGTTTCGTCTAACTAATCCTCTTTACAAGCAAGCGTGCAACACATAGTGTCAGGGGGTTAATACCGCCATGTGACCGAGAAGCCATGAGGCTGCGCGTGATATCGGGCGACGCGGAGAAAAGTCGTGAGAACCGCGAGAGACTCGAGCCACTTCCGCTGATAAGGTAGAAGCTTGAATTCCAAGCGCGCGTGCGCAAGAAGACTCTGCCCGCCTCTCTATGCGTTATCAAGAAACCCCGCTGGAGTTTATCTCTATCCCCCGGTGGAGTATTTGACTAAGAAGATCTCCCTCCTTGGCCTGAGGCATTTTCGCTTCCGGCCGGCCCATATAAATATAATGCTAGGCTCAGCCGGGAAAAGCCACTATAGGCCCGCCTTTCTGAACGAGACACGTCGTTTTCTCGATTTAGCTGCGTCCCCCTTCTTGAGCTTGCAAGCGAGAATTTCTCCCGAAAGGAATTTAGCCACAGTCAATTGGCTATCCCTGGATTCGGTATTAACCACGTCTGGCGCAAGTACTCCCTCGAATTCACTTCTCGAGGTTAAAGTCAATTGATTAGGATTTACTCGTTCGATCACCAATCCCTTGTGTCATCTCATAAAGCCTCCAACCCCAAGCTAGGCTCCAGCGACTAAATTAAGGTTTATTGACCAGTCTATCCGTAAAGTGTATGTTCGTATATTGGCTCAACAGCAGCCGCTTGTAAGCTCACGTTTGAGTTTATTTAATCGCTCCCGGTAATTCTTTAATGTGATCCCTCTAAACACTGAGCATCCGTTTCAACATTTTCCATTTGTATATTTGTCCTATATCTCTTGTAATTATTAAAGATTATTTTGGTCCCCTTCATTTCATAGCTCCAGAGTCCCGAAGCCTTCTTTATTATACTAACGGCCAATTGCACTCGATTCTGTAGATAAATCCTTCCACGCACTCGAATTGGGAAATCCCATTTCCCCATCGTACCCCTTGTCCGCCGCTGCTGGGAGACGAGCGAAGGTCACTCAATTGACCTTGACCGCCCATTCCGTCTGAATATAATATACATATATATATATATATATATATATATATATATATGTGTGTGTGTGTGTGTGTGTGTATGTGTTTGTGCTCACGCTGTTCATTCTACGATACATAATATTGAATCAATCCAACAATGATATATTTATGAGTGTGAAAAATCACCTGACAAGTGATCTTACCAGACCTGATGTGAAGTCATCTACAAATATTCGTGCCTTGCAAGACGAGTAGCTTACTATTTAGCACACCGTGAACGAGGTGCATGCGGTGTCTGATGATCTTCCTCTAAGTCAGGGATACACTTTTTTAGTCAGTTGAATCAGCTTCCCTAGTCTTAGACTTTAGAGGATAATCGTGGCTCGAAGTCGGACCCAACTTCTGGCTTGATTGACAAACCTCACCTCTCCCTTTCCTCTGTCGAAATTAAAATTAATTGTGTACTTACCAAATTTTTCTTGAAACAGTGTTGGGAGGAAAACTTTCGATTTCAGTTTGTCCTTAGTTTTGAGCGCTCCTCTTCATTCGTGGTAGAACCGTTCAAATTTCTTCCTCTTTAATCTCCACCTCCTCTTAAGTCCTGACTTCTACTAACTTACCAGGTAGTGGACGGTCATCTTTACTTCCGCTCGAATTGTTGGGCAGCTATTAAACTGCCTGCCTGGTCTTTTTTAGCGTGGTAGGTAAACTTACCACAGTTATTTCCACTCGTAAGACATAATAGGTTTAATCTTAAAGTGGAATTGCCAAGGTATCTTTTCTAAATGGGAAGAGATTAAAATTGAATTACAACACATTCAACCTTCTGTTGTCTATTTCCAATAAAATAAACTCCCATTTCCGTTTATGACTACTTTCGTGTGTCCAACCTCTTCCCCTTGATGGGGCTACAACACATGGAGGGGCATCAATTTTAGTAGCGACCTCCTACTCTCCTCCCCCCCCCCCCCACCTTTCCTTCCGTACTACTCGGACGGCAGGAGTAGTGGGACTTTTTTATCCCAAGTTTTAAAAGATTTTTCTTTTTACCTTCCAGGAGTCTTGCTTAAGACCAAATCGGATTTACTAGAAATTTTAATTAATTTCCTTCCCCATTCTTATTCTTAAGAGATTTCGATGCCCTTCCTCCGTTTTGGGAAGATATTCTATTCTAATGGTAAAGGCCGCCATTTTCAAATCTCTTTTACTCTCGCTCTTTTTTTGTATTGTGACAAAAAGGAACTGGTAAAATTACACACAATACAGAGAAAACAAACTACTACACTAACAATATCATTACATCCGATAGCAGTAAGTTGATCCCTCATGGCCCCAAAGAAAAACTACAACTGAAATTTCACGAAGTAATTAGCAGAATGCATAAACAGCAAAACATTCTAAAACAAAAACAAGAAGCATGGCGCATCTACCTGCTCAACAACCACATCATCAACCTAATCAGTAAACAACAGAAAACAAAAAACTGGAACCAATACGCCGATATAAAACACCACAAAAACTTAACCCAACTCCGGCTCCCACACAAGAGTCACTAGTTACCAGAAACAACCAAATCGCACCACGTATATATAACTGTCACATTCTCATAAAACAATACTTGAACATTAGCTTACTCTCAAAGCACAGATAAAACAGAGAAATCCACAAAAAAATTCAAGAGCACACACATATCCAAAGACCAAGCACTTCCTTTTACCACAGTAAACGTCCAACAAACAATCAAATCGCTCAAAAAGTCTAGAGCCACTGGTGCAGACAACATATCTAACATTAATCTGAAGCACCTAGGCAACACAGAAATCTTACCAAACAGCAAGTTTTAGTCGCGTGCGAGTCAGGTGGCGAGCGACTCTACATCTCAATATGTCGGTCAGTCGGGCGGTCCCAGTTTATTTTATTTTTGTAATAACATTGTAACTATTCGGCCTATTTTAACAAAATTTGAAAATCTTACGTTGTTTACCATTCTCTTTCGAATGCTATAAATGCCAAAGTCCTCGCAAAGTTAGCCCGAGAATTATTTTTGTTTTGTCAATAACATCATAACTATTCGGCCGATTCTAACGAAATTCAAAACCATTATGTTGTTTTATATTCTCTTTCGAATGATATAATTGCCAAGGTCCTATTAAAGTTATCCCGGAAAATAATTTGTTTGGGAAATAACATCATATCTTTTGGGCCGATACTATGCTAGACTAGACTATAATATGCTATACTCTACTAAGAAAGCCTAGAATAGGCTATGCTATGCTAGGATATTATAGGCTAGGCTATACTATCCTAAGCTATGCTAAGATATAATGTACAAGGGTAAAATATACTCTGCTAATTTAGGCTATAATATGCTATAATAGGATAGCATATAGTACATATTTTACGATAGACAATAAAAAGCTATGCTTGACTAGGGTATAATAACATAGTATAGGCTATACATGTCTAGGATAGTTAATGCTAGGCTAGGTTAGGCTAAGCTATACTAGGCTAGGCAAGGCATGAAAGGCTATACTAGGCTAGGCTACGCTATGGTATGCTAGGTTAGGCTATGATATACTAAGTTATGCTACACTAGGCTAGTCTTCGTTCTACCAGGCTAGGATAAGCGAAGCTTTGCTAGGGTAGGCTAGACTATGTTATGCATGCTATGCAACCCTAGGCTAAGATCTAATTGTCTAGTCTAGGCTAGGCAATACTATGAGATACTATATTATAGTAACTAGACTAGAGTATGGTAGGGTAAGGTAGGTTATAATATAATATACTAGGCTATGCTAGTATAAGCTAAAATATGCTAAGTAGGGTAGGACAGGATAGTCTACACTAGGCTAGGATCCAGTGAACTAAGCTAAGCTAGGCTATACTTTTATAAGCTAGGCTAGGCTAGTCTAGGATACTCTGTGATAGGCTCAGGTATACTATACTAAGCTAGAGTTTCTAATATATATTATGCTAGGCTATATATGCAAGTCTATACTAGGCTAGGTATTTTAGGCTACTATAAGGTATACTATGGTATTCTAGGCCATTCTATTATACTATGCTAGGCTAGGTTATACTATGCTTATACTATACTATGCTAAGCTAGCTTAGGGTAAGATAGGCTATGGTAGAGAGGTTATACTATGCTAGGCTTTGCAAGGCTAGGCTAGCCTAGGCTATAAGAGGATAGGATAGGCAATACTATGTTATACTATTCTAAACTATACTAGGATAGGTTATGATATACTATACTATTCTAAGCTATGCTATATTATGATAAACTATACTATGCTATACTATGGTAAGCTTTAATATCCTATATATGCTAGGCTGAACTAGGCTGTGTTAGGCTGTATTTAATGTAACACCTCTTCAGTGAAGTGATATACCTCTCCAGAACACAATGTTCAATATAAGCAAGGTAATTTATATTTAAAATTAGACCCAACCAATTGGATACAAAATTTCCAATTCGTCATAATTAACCTATCTTTAACTGATTCACTAAAGCACGAAGCAGGATCATTCTAACTTTAACTGTTGGAGAGCAGGAGTAGCTTATATAACATCCCCCACCCCAAAAAAAGTATTTTCACACAATTCAACTACGTAGGATTATATAAACTTAATAGAAGTCATTTGATAATTAAGGAAATATCCCTACCTAAATATTAGTTAAATATTAAATATATTCGTATGTATTAAACTAACAGCAATAACCTTGTAATAGTTTAAGGTAAATGAATTGTCACGGACTTTGTTTTCGATTTAAGGAACCCCCCAAGGTTCTTTCAACCACAAACTCTCACCAATTCTTCCTCTGGTTTACTCTAAACGCAATTATTTCAAACAAGGCTTAATGGCCGAAGATCTAAAATAGTTATTTAAATTCACGGGAGTCGGCAATAACTAACGAAATCCGTAACCAAATATTGCTTAAATACGTTTCAATAAAATAAGAGAGCAATAAGCGAAGACTATTTCATGGTAAATAAACCGCTACAAACTCGATATTCGAGTCAGGGAACACTGTTCTTTTATCTAAGAACGAAATGTTCTGTGGCAGAGGGCAAGAATATTTATTAAAGTCTTACCCACAAACTGCTGCAATCAACCATTGGTTGGCACCTAACGCCGTAGTTTCCACAAGTGATTAATGGCTTCGAAATTAAAAAGAGGCCTTGGCCTTAATTAATGTAACGAACGTAATGAGCAAGTGCGACTTGACCTTTACGTTAATCCGCTTTTAATTAAATCCATCCGGTACCCTTCTTTGTTCCACAACCTCGAAAATTAACAGCGAAATCTGCTCCATGATCTAGAAACACTTCCTTTTATATAAATCTAATGATAAGCTCTACAATCGGCTCACTCTTTCGTGACAAAGACACCCTTCTAAGTACATGCCGTTCTTCTCTAATATTATAACTTTAGTGTGCCTTGTACGGAATAACATACATCGACTCAACGAGCCAAACCCTTCAAGGTAAAAGGCCATGCAAAACGGGTCTCTAGCTGCACAAACCCGACCATTTTACGATAAGACTCCATGCTGAAACTTCTAATTCTAATATATAGATCTTATTCTCATTACTTTCCTCTACAAATAATCTTAATGACCAATACGCATCCTTAAATCTCTATACATTTTCAAAGCTAAACCTCCTTAATGATCATATTTCTGTGCTTAAGCGATTTAAACAATGTATATCTTCCACGAGCACGAAGAAATGATGAAATAAATCCAACACAACGCAAGAAAGAGAAAACGGAATAATTTTTCTCTTCGGAAATAGTTATTTCCTATTTCGAAAAAATCCAAGCTGGGGTGGGACTCGAACCATGCACACTAAGGCAGCGAGCAACAGCTTTGATCTCATTAAACCGCCAAGTTGTCTAAGGGGTGGTTTAATTCAGATCAAAGCGGTTGCTCGCTGCCTCAGTGTGCACAGTTCGAATCCCACCTCAGCTCGGAAATTTTCGAAGTAGGAAATAACTATTTCCCAAGAAAAAAATTATTCCGTTTTCTCTTTCTTGTGGGGTGTTGGATTTATTGAAAGAGTTAAAATGTCAGTAAAACATATAGACATATTTTATTGGCCTAAATTAGATCTGCTTTTGATATTGCTAGTACCCTGATGATGAGGCTGGCTCTAGAAAGATTGCTGTATTAGTAAAGTGCAAGAATACATCTGTTTTGTATTAATAATTTTCTTTTCTATCCTGTCGATATTTCGTATGTTCGCCCTCTCTTCCTGAGTCAACTTGTGAATAAGCTCCCCAAAGTTCATTGAATATTTAAGGTTTTAAATGGAAGGCTATAGCGGGCCTCATATTTTTGGAAAAATGTATCACTATTATTTTGCATATTATTTGTTATTGAAAGTCTGGATTGAAAAATAAGAAATGAAAAAACCTGTCAATATGCATACCATAAAAAATATAATAATGATATATTTCTATTAATATTTGTATTATAAATATATAGTAGTGATATATTTATGTAAATTAGAAATAAAGGTGTATTATATGTATGTACATAAGTGTGTACGCCAGTACAACTTATGAAAGTACATCAAACCTCTTCAGGAAAATATAAACTTCCTATAAAACAATAAACAACATTTTACCTCTTTGATATGCAGATAAGCAACTGAGCTAAAATATCAATACACCTCTTATTTAAGCAAAGAGGCGGGGCTGCGAGAGAGAATTTGCGGGAGAAAATATCGGGAATAACTGCCATCAGATGAACAAGTTCCAAATGACGCACTATTTTACAATGAATTAAAAACTCCAGATTGATTCGAAGGCTTTGCATGTCATGTATCAAATTAAATATTTTAGTGATGACTGCGATGGACTTCATTAGCATTAATGTATTATTTTATTAAACTGACGTGTTTCAATATGGTACGTATGATCTTTAGAGAGAAATTGGACAAATGTTAAAAGAAATGGCTTTTTATAAACAATATTTGGTTATAGACTTACTAAGGAACAAAACCCGGAAGCGTGTGGGGGATGTCGAAGGTGGGGAACTTCCAGCTGACAGATGGTGGGCAGAAGGCTAAGCTCCTTTTTCATGGTTATTAGTAGGGCAAGGAAAAATATGCATTTAAAGTATGCACTTATGCAGGATAAATATGCAGTTTCATTTTATTGTACAAAATGTGGATTAAATGTAGTATCAAATAAAAGCAAGGTTAATAAAGTTGAAAGCAAGTGCATTTTAATTTATTTGCAACCAACACCACTTAAAAAATAACAATATGTCATTTATATAAATGCGTTACATTTAATTATGATATGGTGCCGTAGATTCTCAAAATGTAAGCTCCTCCTGTTGTCTGACTCTCTCTACGTCACAAGATAGGACAGGAGCATACTGTAGACACAGGAGATCATCTGGAGTGTAGTCCTCTAACACATCCTCCCTGACGCTGTTGTAGATGTCGAGTGATCTCTGAACTGATTTCAATGGTGCGAAGCCTTTGTTTTTTGTCATAATTTGTTTATATTTCGTTGAATATTCTGTGTAGCTTAAACCATCCAACTTGTCATCAATTGCTTTTAAAAGTTAAATCTCAGTTTTAAAAGCAAGGCCTCTTTTCTCTAGTTTTGTAATAGTAGATGGTAGCGATGCAAAGTTGGCTGCAATATAAACCAAATGTGGTTTAAGGTTTGAGTTTTCAAAAATTTTCTGACAGTCAGAAGTACATTGAGCATCTGATGGGGCAAATGAAGCAATGATCTCACTAATTTCATTGTAATGATGAGCGTAATATATTGCTGCCTCAATCCATTTAATGGAAGGTGATGGTGGGAGGTTCAGGCTGGATGCATTTCTTCTAACTTTTCAACTCTTTATGGTGCTTTTATTAATGGTTTCTTGCTATTCTATGCAAGGCATGTGCAAGACAAGTTACATATATCATTTTTGGATACAATACATTTAAGCTTCCCATGACCTTATACAAATATGGTGCTGCATTAGTACAGACAAGAAGTACAGGCTTGTAATGTACGTTGTTGGGCCATAGTGAGTTAACGGAGTCATTGAAGAAAGGTGCCATTGTCGAATGAGTTACTTTTTTAATGTACTTGCATTAAATAAGTAACACTTATCCTTCTCTTCCTTCACTCCTAGGGTACCAAAAACAAAACAAGCAACACATTTTTACTCCATATTTGTTATCACATCCATGGAAACCCATATTTATTTTCTTCTCTTTAGCTTTTTTTCTAAAAGAAGACATTGTATCTTCGAATAAATTTGATATAAAATGTTTCCTAATTATCGAAAGGGATCTGGCATTTTCATGTGTGTGTACTCTTTCATAAATGTCCTCAGTGATTCATTGTTCAACTTGTTTAATGGAATGTCAGCTTTAATGAAGCCTTCGTTATTTTTTCTGTTACGTTCCTGCTGATGTTGACACTGAAGAGTAGATGTGGATGATCCTGGTTGGCTTTCATCCGTCTTCCTATAGTATGACGTCATGTTGTCGGACGGCTCGGTGATGCTTGTTAGTCTTGAGATGCTTAAAAAGCTGGTACTTCTTCTTGTACGACACTCTGCAACGACAGTAAATGCAGAACAAATCTCCATCAATGACGTCGAACTCGTTATATCCTTCTACATACATATGTAGCAGTTGAGGATTTTCTTGACATTGGGCATCTTGATGTAATGCAGACTTCTGCCCAGGGATTAGGAGCTCTGAGAGCTTGTTTTGCAAGATTCCAGACCCTGATGTTAAGATGATGCATGCGCAATGCGCACCAAACGACTTGTTGGTTCGAAAAAGTGATGCTCAACTGGAGAAATATTTGACAATAAATGACACAATAATGAGTAATGAGACATCTTATAATATGTGTTACATATTGTACGTAGTATAGAATATGATGTAAGAAACGAAGCTAGGCCTATTCATACAAAGAACGGCTAGATATTTGAGAGCGAGCTAGTTTATCACGGCCCTACATATCACTTCATTTCTTCTTCTCATATATACCAACATAGTAATATAGCCTAAAAGTAACCATTTAAGCAAAATATAAATCTAGAACGTTATTATTGTAAACATATTAATTATAGTGCTTATATTTGAATGATTCATTGGAATTATTAGTGGAATAATATGCTACATATGAGGATAAGGTAATACATATGCATTTTAGAAATGCATACGTTTATATTTATATACAAAAACGATTTTTGTCCTTGCTCTAGTGATTAGTAATTTGCGAAGAATAGGTTAAGCACGAGCATATTAATGTATGTCGTTGGAATTGATTTGTCTATTTAACCTTAATTGCTTTTCTTGAATATATATATATATATATATATATATATATATATATATATATATATATATATATATATATATATATGTGTGTGTGTGTGTAGATTCAAGGAAGAGTAATTGGCGTCGATTTGGAGCAGAGTCAAAAATATTTGTATTTTCCTCCATTAATTTTCTGGGGTAAGGCTTTGTTTGGAATGATGATCTACCACCTAAAGAACCGAGCTCCAAAAACACACACAATAGAGAATACGAAGTTTTCCTTAACGGAAAATAAATAGAGGGAAATACAAACATTTTAGACTCTACCTCAAATTGACGTCAATTACTCTTCCTTGAATCTATACATACTCAAGAAAAGGTTAAACATACAATTCAATTCCCACGACATATTTCTAAGTGTCTGCGTGTGTAGAGGGGGACAAAGCATGTGTGGTAAAAGTAGAACGAAATAAAAGTGACGAAAAGAGAAAGTAATGTAGAAGATTTGCAAAGGGATGCAAAGCACCTCGTGATTAGGCTCATCGCCTTCATTTGTCTTATTGTTCGTGTATATCTTTGGTTGTTCTTCTTGTTTTAAACGGCGTTTAAGCTTTATGTCTTAAAAAAAATAATGTTTTTGTAAATGTTGTGTGCATTTGTTTTATGATTTGATTACTTTATTATTTTTGTAATACGTAGTGTTTGGAATTTCTTATACGTTGTAGTGTATGTCATTTTTTTTTCCTCATTTTATTTCTTCTTTCTTCGAGTTCCTTTCTCTTGGGTTGAAATTGGTAAATTATTTTCATAAACGGTTAATTTTTTAGTTCGGTAGTAGTTCACTTAAGTGGAAAATATTTTTTTTTATTCGGGTGTTTTCACACATTCCATCATACGTAGAATGGCGCTTCATATCCGTAGACATAAGTCTAAGTCTAGCGGAACTTGGAAATATTGGATGGTTTCTGGCTCTTCTGTATTGGTTAATCATTTCCATGATTTATTTCTCCGTCAATTTCCTGATTAACAATATCCAGCATATTTATATTCCATTCCTCTATGAGTTTGTTAATGGGATTTATCCCCGCCTCTTTGTGCAGCTCTTCTTGGCGTCTTCCTTCTCGTCTGCGGGTATCCGTAATTAGATACATGCATTTGTTATGCACGACCTTTAATCTCTTCCTTTGTGTCCTCGAGACACAAAAGAGGGTGGAAGTGGAGTATAGCAGCATATATATTACAAGTACATTGTATATCTTCTTCTTATTGCTCTCTCGGACGTTTCTGAACATGAATAAAATTCAGACTGCACTGATAGTAGTCTCTTTCCAATCGGAACCACCTTCCATTTCTCCTGATTCGTTCATATTTTTCATTTGACCTCGTAGATTTTTACTCTTTCAATTTCTGCCGCCTTCATGCGAGCTTGCATAGGCGCGTACCGACAGGGGAACTGTATTTTCTGGTTGAAATCATCCGCGAATTGAATGTTGATGCAAGTGGGGTTACCAGGGGCTGGGACATCTGCGGTGTGTATCGAGTAAAGAGAGGAGCCAGACATCCTAGACAGGCATTGAAAATTCTCCTTATTTCTTTGATGCTGTTGGCTGGTGCCGTTTCAAAAGTTAATTTTGTTAGCCCGATTTTCCTGAGGCTTTCTGATGGAATAAGCGGAGCGGGCCAAAGTAGTTCCTCCTCGGCTATCTCAGTCCCTCCGTCGCGTTATCTATCCACCTTGTCGTGCTGGTGCGTCTTATGGATTTGGGGGCCCAGCTCGTATATGGCTTCGTGTTCAAACTCTATGTCATATTCTTCATTCTCCTCTTTAGTTATAATGAATGTGTTTTATCAAATAACTTCGGCATATTAATTCTATATTTTTCTTTCGTTTCAATGTTTCCGCCTTCGTTTTGTATTTCCATTTTCTTCTCACTCTTCCAGTCGATCCTTTAAGACGCTTGATTTTTGCTCCAAATCTTTGTGAGATGCAGCCTGATTGAGGCTTTCGATCGCATCGTCCCATTGCCCCTACTTTATCTCGAGGATCAACTGGTTGACTCCTTTGATCTCTTTAATTCTATGTATCGAGTCATTTGATGCGTTTCTGGTGCTCATCTAGTATAATAATTTCATCCCGCGGTATTCGGTTTATCTAAATGTTGAGATGGAAATATACGCGGATTACGGGATACAAGCTTCATCTACGTGAATAGATGTTTTTTTTTAAGTTTGTCGAGTGCCTCGTCAATCTCCTTGACAATTGCCTCATCCAAAGTATGAGGATGATATTTCTCGAGGAGTTGTGCATACCGCGTATAGTCTATCCTTTTAGTTTTTTCTTACTATAAGGTCGCTATTGATCTTGAGTAGGAGCCCAAAATGATCACTATATGTTACGTGAACTGGTTCAATCTAGTAGTTAGCTTAAGATTGGTCAAACAGGTGTCTGGTTTTGTGGCACCCCTTGTTCTAACATATGTGGGAAAGTTGGGACAATTCGCTGGACGATGTTCCTGTCTAGCAAAGTATCAAGGCTGCTTCCGATCCTATTGAAAAATATATAGCCGAACTCCTGACACCTGGCTCTAAGGTCGCCGACTATGATTGCGCAGGTCCTTCTGCGAAATATGCAAGTGGGAGACTGTAAGTTTAAGAAGCCTCTCCTTGGCCTCTGGTATCTGGTGGTTATGACTATCTTTCTTATGTAGAGTTCTACCTTTAACGCGAGATATAATTATTAATGTTTCCGGTTTGCTTGTGATTTATCCCTTTCTTAATCACAATAGCGGCACTGGCGTATCGCTCTTGTGAGAAGTTCATGATCAACACGTCGTACTTCTAAATTTCATTAGTTCATTAGGCGTATTGATCCCGGGCTCCGAAATCAAGATGACATACATCTGCAAGAGTTTCTCTGAATATATTTCCGTAAAGAGATCTTTTCGTTGTCCAGCCTTTGGTGTTTATTACAAATATCCTCACTGCGCTTCGTTGCATAATGGTGCGTTATCTACCGGTAATTCCTCTTGTTTTCTTCTTTTTCTTTGCCTGGTGAACATCTCTTATGTGTCCAGGCTTCTCACTCTTCTGGGTGGGCTAAGATTTCTGGTTTTATTCTTATTTGCCCTGGTTTGTGTACAGGTCCTTTTGTCGCTCGCCGAAGTGGTAATATTTTCCACTTCGGATTCTTTCGAAGAGGTGGCTTCCACATTCGCTTCTATTCTTGCTTTTCTAAATGTTATAGATCACTGAATCCTTGAATGCTTTGGAGCACACAGGGTTGACAGGCATAAATACTGTTGGGATGTTATTCGCTTTCAACAGAGTTAAGCACCTTATTATAGCAATGAGGTTTAACTGCGTTTGCTTAATTTACATGTGCGATGCACATGAGGATGCGTGCGTTTAAATTAGTGCTGATCCGTGATTCTGCCGTAAATGTCCTTGCTGGTTGCTTATCTGGACTTCTTTCACGGCGATTGCGTAGCCCTTCTGCTTCGCTTTCTTCTCTTGTTATTATTATTATTACTTTCCTTCTTGGACAGCTAAGGGTCATGGTCCTGTGCCCACCCCTGCAATTGAGGCACTTCTTTTGTGCGCTTTTGAAGCTATCAAGCTTGTGGATTACGCTGGCGCATTCAATACATCATAATTTCTGTTTCTCGGGGCATTTGGTGGACGTGTGCTCCTTCAGTTTATAGGTTACAAAGCACGATTTTATGCTGTGAAATCTCTATTGTTCGATTTTTTCTCACGAGATCCTCATGCTGAAGACCAGGAGTCCTTCTGTTGTGGCCTTTCGTGCCATTTTCGTTAATGTGAATGTAACTTTAAAGACATGGGTGTTTTCTCTGAACTTAAAGGTTTCTCGGACCTTTGCCCATGAATGTCATTTTTCAATTACTTCTTTAAGCTCGTCGTTCGAGGGATCCCTAAAACGGGTCTATACTTTGCGGCAGATAACGTTGCGGTTGGCTGTCATTTACGGGAGGGTGGAGGGGATTTGCCTCAAGACCGATGGTCTTCAGTTGGTAAACTCTCTTTTCGGACAGGAGCTTGTCCACATCTCTGGTTTCGGTGCATATAGCCAAGAATCCGATTTGAACTTTAAAGAGTCTCACGAGTGCAAATTTTGGTTCAGCGAATACCACTTGGAAAAGTCGGCTTCTGGTAGACTGAGTCTAACTAGTTAGATGTACCAGTGAAACTCAGGTAGAGCATTTTCTGCATTTTACAAAAAGGATTGTTTCTTAAAAGAGAATCGAATTTTTTTTGCAGAAAAAGGAAAGATTTTATAGGAAAGAAAGAAGAAATATATGCGAACACTAGTTTGATTGGAGAGACTTCCTGAAACTAGTGTTCGGGGTGAAGTCCAGAATAGTAAACACCCTTAACTAAAAAATTCTACAACCCATCTCACTTCCTTATTTTTCACTTACTATGACGTGACTTTCAAAGCGGCCAGTACCTCTTGGCACTAGGGTATAGTGAGCTCCCGAAGAAAGCCCCGCAGAGGTCGCAAAGGAGTCCCCTATGCAAATGAACATGAAACTTGAGGAGGTGCCTTATAGGGCAGGTCTATTGTTGGTACGAAAATCATTGAGTGCGTACAAATAAGCATGTCAGTAGGGAATTATAACCACACAAATATATACGACCCAGATATCTATCCCCCTTAATTTCAGAAAAAAAGGTGCACTGTGCCCCCCTAGATTAAGAACATGGAAGTAGAAAGTAAAGGGTGCCCTTGCGGATGTTTCCAGGACATAATCTGACACAAACAGAAACTTTGAGAGGTCCTGTTTGCCAGATTAACAGTTGCACTCACCAAGATCTTTACAACCACGAATGCAGACATTGCCCTGTGCGCCGACCCTGATAATGTTGATAAGATCCTTTCTGCTGAACAAGCTTTTTTTTAGGAGCCAATCTGACGACTGCCTACTAAAGCAAATTTCGCCGTACTTACGTGACAGCCTAATACTAGGTTAGATTAACAAAATCAACATATAAAAAAAATCAAATAATAAAGATACTAAAACCAAAACAATAGCAAAGAAACAAGCGAAAAAATGCAAAATAAGCAAGAAAATGCGACCTACAACAAGGGGTTTAAATAAAATGGAGGATATCAGCCTCCTCAAAAACCCAAATAGTCTGCGAGTCTGTGTTTTAGAACCCCTCCCGAGTACAATGTGCAAACGAAATTGACCCCGAACGAACAATGGAACCCAGATAGTCCGCGAGTCAATGTTTTAGAACCCCTCCCGAGTACAATGTGCAAACGAAATTGACCCCGAACGAACAATGGAACCCAGATAGTCCGCGAGTCAATGTTTTAGAACCCGTCTCGGGTAGAACGGGCAAACGAAATTGAACCCGAACGAACAATGAAACCCAGATAGTCCGCGAGTCAATATTTTAGAACCCGTCTCGGGTAGAACGGGCAAACGAAATTGACCCCGAACGAACAATGGAACCCAGATAGTCCGCGAGTCAATGTTTTAGAACCCGTCTCGGGTAGAACGGGCAAACGAAATTGACCCCAAACGAACAATGAAACCCAGATAGTCCGCGAGTCAATGTTTTAGAACCCGTCTCGGGTAGAACGGGCAAACGAAATTGACCACGAACGAACAATGGAACCCAGATAGTCCGCGAGTCAATGTTTTAGAACCCGTATCGGGTAGAACGGGCAAACAAAATTGACCTCGAACGAACAATGAAACCCAGATAGTCCGCGAGTCTATGTTTTAGAACCGTCGCGAGTACAATGAGCAAACAAAATTGACCCCGAACGAACAATGGATTAATAGGAAAGTAAAGCACCCAATACCCATCAACACTCAACGGGCTAAATTTTAAAGATCAAAGGATCGAATATGAGCTTTACAGGTGAGGCGTCGGTAGAAAGCAAGACCAAGGAAACGTTGCAAATCTACAACTTCCAGGCAAACCCTGTTTGAGAACAAGTCTGGGTCGGGGTGGAGCCGTGGATGGTGGCATAAGTGCACAACCTTAGACTTGGCCAAGCAAAACCGAAATTTGTGCTCTTCGGCATAGCGATGGATGCAATTCAATGCCTGTTAGAGTCGACGCTCCAGAGTTGGCATCTGGGCCACACTAAAGGAGATCGAAAGATCGTCCACGTAGAGGGTAGCAAGAATATCTTCCTGCTGCTCAAAGGGTGAGACACTGAGGACACTTTCTTGCGAGACACTCTCTTTTCGCTCAAATGAGCAATAGATGGCTCCTCAAACCCGTACGCGGCTTCGCCATGACCATGTGGAAGTTCTATGATATGGCATTGCCATGTCGTAGCATAGGCCTTCTCCAGATCTAAAACCATTGGGGCAGTGCAGTCTATGAAGGAAAACCTTGCAGACGACATTTTCTAGTCGGAACATAGCATCCGATGAGTATAAGTTGCGGAAACCGCACTGTGCGGAAGACATGCATCCTCCGTTGTCCAGCAAAAGGCTAGTCTAACATTTGACAATTTCTTCATCGAATTGCACAAGCAGGAGTTTAGAGAGTTTGGGCAGAAAGAGGTTTTGGTAGAGTGATCTCTCCCACTTTGCAAAAAGCGAGCACTGGAACCATTCACCAGAAGCTTGGGAGGATACCCTCTGTCCAGATAATGTTAAAGAAATCTAACAGGAATTTTATGCCTTTCTCACCTAGATGTCGAACAATGCAATACAGGCATCCTTCGAACCAGGGAGGGTGTCAGCGAACGAATAGAAAGCGGAACGCAACTCACTCAATATTAATATCTCGTTGAAAGGCTATCTGCGACTGGAGGAAAAGTCTAGTCGGTAGCCTTTAGTGATATCACAACTTGAAAGACTCAATACGTCGCGAAAGATTGCGGTCCCTTTTCATAGAGAATGGGAATGGGATCCTGCGAAAACTTGCCCGAATACATTTGACTCGTTTCCACACATCTTCTAGAGGAAAATCCCGTTAAGTGATGACACGTATGCCTGCCAGGAAGAACGGCGGGCGTGCTTCGAAATATACAGGAACCTAGCCCGAGCTCCACGAAATTCACCGACAGTGAAATAGTTCGGGCGGCGCTCATAGCACATAATGGCATAACGCTTCTGTTTGAAGGCCATCTCACACACACTCTTCGTACCATCAGTGAAGCAGCCGATTAGCAGAAGGGCAAGATTATCTAGGTATAGTAGCCAAGTACACGGCGATGAAGTTACCAGGGAAGAACTCAACGGCTCTTTCCAAAGACTTAAACTCCTCGATTGGGACAGTGAAATCAGTGATTTTCTGAACTGTGCACCACCGTGTTTGCACCACGCACCACCCGCGGGTCTCTGGGGTGGCAGATAAAATTTAGATTTGAATGTAAAAGTGATCCCTACCATAGAGATCATCGACTACCTCCCATCTAAATATGGCTGTGCATTCGGATAGCACAGGGATAGATCAAGACAGGTGAATGAAGCGGTCTCAGGCAGTGATGCGTAAGCTCATCCTCATTTAGGACATGTATTTTCAGCTCGTTTATCAGGTCGGAGAGGAACTGACCTCTGGGATTGATCGAGTAGTCTCCCCAGGAGTGGTTGGGCTACCATTAAAATCGCAGGGCAGTAGAAAGGGCCTAGGCAAACGTGCCACGGTGCAGCGTAAGTATTTCGCGTTAAAGTTGTTGACGATGGAATGTTCGCATAACTAACAGTATAACTGCTACTGCCTGAAAGAAGGTATTTAAAGAAATAGAAAAACGGAAACATCATGTCGGGCGTAAATGGTGCATCCTCCTGCCCAGGCCCCATCCCAAGCTAGTTGGGTCATAAAACTCTTATACCCCGGGAGGGTGGTCAGGGAGCATGCGCCCAGCATGGTCTCCTGCTAAGAGATTGCTAACGTGGAACGGGGGGAGACGAGCATCATTAGCCCCTTCCATCTGGCCCGAAGTCCTCAGCAATTCCATTGAAAGAATACGCCCACTAGGCTTAGCTCGGTGGAGATACGGAATCCTCTTTGAAGACCTTCACGGAAATGGCCATACGATTCCCGTAGGCAGAACCCAAGGCGCTTTTGGCCGAACAAGGAGCTGTCGCCTTCGAAGACTAATCTTCAGGAGGTTGAGCTCGTCATGCGATTCTATTGCTCCCTCCACCTCGAAACATTAGGCATGCGTGACGGCTTCGGAGGTGGGGGGGTCCTTCCTTTGGATGATCCACCGTCTCCGAGCCACACAGCGAAAGACGACCTCACTACCACCTTCATGGTTGTTGCCTTCTGTGAGTCTAATGACTCAGTGGAGGTGCGTGGTCATTTCGGCTAAGGGAAAACGTTCAGGCTGGGGCAGAGAGGAACCCTTATTTTAGCTGAGGCAAAAACCAGAACGTTGGTCAATGGGCGTGGAAACCAGCGTTGTCGTAGGCATGGAGAGGCTAGGAGCAGAGGGTGCCTTTTTTACATTGAGGCATATACGATTAGACATCCCAGAAGGCGCTGACTTCGCCAAGACCAAGTTCTTAGCCTCGCATAATGAGACACGATTCGTAGCCTGAACAGCCAGGAGATACGCACCACAGTGTTGAAAGACGCGTGGTGCGGATCTCCGAAATTGACGCACTTGGCCATACCTGTTAGGGACTTATCGTGTTCGGCCTCGTGGAAACTTATACAGGATTGATTCGTATGGTAGAAGCGGTAGCATTAGTAACACCCTCGCCGTAGTGGTGCGAAGGCCTTTACTCGGTAGCGATTTCAACCGGCACGCCCCGACTCACGGAGCCTGTTACTGTCGAACGTGATGATAAGTGTAAGTGGGGTATCGAGGCCTCTCCATGTTGTTCATCACACGCTCGACTTTGACCGCTCCATGGTCAGTCATGTCTAAGGTGATGTGATCTATGGAGTAATCTACGAGTTCCATTGCGTAGAGCACTTCATTTACTAAGTTGATGGTGGAGTAAGGCGTCGCCCCTACCAGCGTGTCATTGAATGTCCAAAGTTTCCTAATCATGGCCGCTTTGGAGGGATCTGCCCCATTCGCCAGAAGGTTCCCGTTCAAGAAGAGGGACACATTCGGCTTTCTACTAAACAAAATAGCTAATGCTCTCTACTGATGGATCATTTTGCCCTTAGCCAACATGCTGCCATCATTTGCGCTATTGACCAAAAAACGTTTGAAGTCAGCGGGCTCGAAAACGCTAGCTAGTGTCTCAATGTAAGGCCCTGCCGTAATCGAGGGTCCGCTTAGCGCATTTGCGAATTATGCTTTGGTCTGGGAGACCCCACACGGGGGCACCACGGAGCCTGAAGTGCCAATCTTGAATCTTGGCCTCTGTACCCGTCCATCTCCGGAGCCACGCGGAGTGAAAAGAACCTTAGGCTCTTTATTGATTTTCTTTTTCGGAGAGGAGTGTGGAGAATGAACCTGTTTCTTTCAATCAATGAAAGGAGCCACTAAATTGGATCGACTGGCCTCCGCAAGACCCTTCTCCGAGAAGGAGAAGATATTAGCTGTCAGAGAGGCACCAACTGGGTAGAAGTTCCCTCCTCTCCTTGTCTTTCCTCTGGGCCCAAGCCGTCTGAGGAGAATCTTGCCCAGGATTTGAAACGGGTTTGGTGTTTGGCACTAAGACCGTGATCGACCTCATGTAAGATCCTGCCGTCTGGGGTTGGGACACTTTCGGAACAACGTCAATCTCAGGTGGGGTGAAGAGCTCCTTGTGGCCATCCCATGCAAGGCATTACAGATCCCATACGAGTTACTCTCCGTTGGAGTCAAGTCTTTGTTCCAAAGAGTACCTCGATTTCCGTCATCCTCCCCGACACCTGGAGAGCAGTTGGAGGGGGATCTCCATGCGCCTGCGGTCGCCCACAATGGCTTTCAGTAGTCACCATAATCATAAAAAAGAAGAAAATGGCCCTCATAGAAAGTAGACACAATATATAACCTCCTATGAGTGGGGAGTTTAAGAAAAAACACTCCACCGTATCAGAAATTCAAGAATGTGATCATTTTCATATATAGATAATAGGTCCGGATCCAACGTTGAATAGGTTTTGGCAACCCGCACCAAATTTAGGCGAAATTTTCCTGGAACTTTGACCATAAAGGATTGTGCCTAGGTAGCCACCTTATATGTGTACTGGAGGAAAGTGAGCAGTGTAGATTGTCCAGAGCTCCCTCCCCCACTTACATAATACTTGTCTTAACCAGTGAGCTTTCGGCCCGCGCAGCAAATAGAGACCTCACGATACACACTGCCACTCCACTAGGGCTCATAACAAGGACGAAAGTGCATCGGGCAACCAAAGCTTCTGTGGATAGAAGAGCAAGTTTGGAAGGGGGGAGGCGGGTATATAATAAAGAGAAGTAGAGATAGGCGGGTCCACTAACGAGTAGGGTGGGTGATTCAGGAATGGCATGCAGTTCACCATGGCACCATGGTTATCTGACTGAACTATGTGCAGGTAGATACACTCTTGCTGTTGTAAAGTGCAGGAATAAAACGTTGAGTTGAGAGCCATAATGATAATAATAAATAATACTTATTATAAATAATATTAATAACTTATACTACTAATAATTAATACTAATCATAATATAATAAATACTAATATAATAATAAGTGTTTAATTAGTGCTGAGTGGGGGCGAGGGGAAAGTGCACCAACACCGTCCCAAGCCCCATCGTAGGGTTCATGAAAACCCAGTGACAGGGGGCCCTAATTTGCACACTGGCCGGGAGGAGATACAACTCCTCCGGATACCAAATGTAACAAGCTACATAAGGTACCCCTCTGCGGGGGGATCGAAGGAGCAAAGGTATCAAAGGACATAGGGAGAGAGCCTAAACACCACCTCGCAAAACCGCAGCGTTATCTGCAGCAGAGTGGAGACGAGGATCAGAGCAAACACAAGCGAAGAACTAAAAAGTGAAATCGAAGAAAACAAGATCCGCTAACCAACAAGTCGTGTGCTCGCACTTATTCTGATTTATGAACTTACGACCTCCAAAACATTCAATAATTCGAAAGAAAATGTAAAACAACATAAGGCTTACAAATTTCATTGGAATTGGTCCAATAGTTATGATGTTATTGCCAAAACAAAGTAATTCATGGGCTAACCTTAAGAGGATCATAGAACTTATACCATTCGAAAGAGATTGTAAAAGAACATATGGGTTCTGAATTTCGTTAGAATCGGCAGGTTAGTTACAATGTTATTACAAAAACAAAAAAATAGCAAAACAGGGACCGACCGACCGACATAGTGAGATGTAGAGTCACCCGCGACTAGACTCGCACGCGACTATTAATGGGTAAAAGTTAAAAAAATATAGTTTAACAGAATTGGCGAATAAAAAAGTTGTTGGTGGACTTCTCTAATGTATGAGAATCCCAAGAAGTAGAATCGAGAGAGAAAAATTC
The DNA here is from genome assembly GCA_963969495.1 of Ceratothoa steindachneri. Classification (NCBI taxonomy): domain Eukaryota; kingdom Metazoa; phylum Arthropoda; class Malacostraca; order Isopoda; family Cymothoidae; genus Ceratothoa; species Ceratothoa steindachneri. The sequence continues at coordinate 72,623,198 of OZ018326.1, read as the reverse complement.
ATAAATATCCAGATCTGCTTCGAATACTATGAAATGGAGCGCGACCCAAAATGCTCGAAAGGAGACATAAATATATGTTCAGGTTAATCTGGAATAGGCGCTAGTGGAGTGAATGCACCTCGACAACAATAAAAACGCCTGAACTGTAATGGGCCCCATATGAAATGCTCCTAAAAATGCTCCAAAAGATAAGGTATGCTAAAGAAGAAAGAAGAGGAGCTAAAATAGTCTGAAGTGAGACCTAATGTATCATATGCAGTGCAGAACTCAGGAATCAACCAACAAATTAATGTAAACCCAGAAACACACATGAAGATTATGACCTAAATCATACATGCGCACATAATAAATATCGCACAACCGGACAGCTACGCAACAGACCTAAACTTAATGTTAAATAATGATGGATTTTCTAGAATCAAATTCCCCAACAACCCGAACTCTGACGCGATATTCGACAGAGCTTTCGTCAACCAACCTCCCGAGTCAGAAAAAGAGACAAACAACGAGGATGCATCAAGCAAAGCATCCGAGTAAGACTCACTAGAAGGGAAAAAAGACGAAAAGAAGAGTAAAGCAGGCGTCAAACTCCGAACAAAAACGACAAATCCTGCAGAGGCAATCATTTAAAAAAAAAAACGAAACAAGAATCACGGCTAGAACTACCCCATGGAGACCAAACAAGCACCACAAGAAAATACAAGAATTATAAGAATAGCAATGGAATTTGTGAAATTAACAATCGCTACCGCATATCAACCACCATGGCGGGAATTTATTCCCATTCCCAACTTTACCAAGTTGTTAACGGAAGTCCCACTATCTTTTTCGCGGATATTATCGCTCGGTGTAAAGAATCAGTTAGAAATAGATCAACCAGGCCGGGTGATGTCTAAATATGATGTTAAACAGACACATCGTCCAAAGACTGCCATAATTTCGCTACTTATATAACAAGACGAGACATCTGCCTAGTTGGGAATAATAATCCATTTAATTATTACATGGAACCTATTAAGATCCCATGTGCAGTAGTGATCATACGGGAATTCTAATCGGATCAACAAGAATACGATTCAAATCCTAGGTAAACAAAGCTTATGTAAATGCAGATTAGCAAAAATATAAAAACAGTTTGGAACAATATATCCGAAAAGAACTAGAAGATGCAAATCGGGAGAAAATTAACGAAGAACTTGATCGATTAACATACCATTTGAGAAAAGCGGATGAAGAAGCGATTCCGAGAACCCAGTATAAAATGATTGCACAATACCGATGGAGTTAAAATAAAAAAAGTGTTTACTTGGAATTAAAAATAGAAAAAAAGGGCGAGAAACTTTGGGTTATCCAGAAAAAAAATGGTCAGTATAAGAGCATGTACGAAGGAACTTTCAAACAAAATTATAGATCACAAAGGACTAAATGGGGCAAGACAATAACACAGGTTCACAGCCAGGTTTTACCCAAAGAATGCTTGAAAAGAGTCAAAACAACGATTAGATTCCTACGCAAGACAAAATAAAATTAAAAAACTGACAAGGAAGCATCAGATAAGAAGAACTAGAAGTTAAATAGGTCCTAAGGTAACATTGGAGGAACATATTTAACATCAGCGATGAGGATAATGCCAATTTCGACACCGAATTTGAAGAACGCATTGTTGACTAAATAAACGAAAACCTCAAAAGAACGCACCCAGCACATAAAGTAGAGGAAGACAGAAATGCCAAAGACGGTAATGGAGCAACCATTACGATAGAAGAACTAGAAAATGCATTTAAATCATTCTGACAGAAAGCGGCAAGTCACACAAGGCTCACACAAATTAACTAAATTAAAGCGCCAGGCAATGTGATTCAGGGATTAAAGAACATATTTAACGCATGCCTGAATAAAGGTTGCTACCCTAACCAACTCAAGGTAGCAAAAATTATCTTCAGCCCCAAAACAGGAAAACCTCCGGATGTAAAAGAAAACTATAGACTGATTTCACTTCTGGAATTCGGAGGAAAAGTAGCAGAGAAAATATTAAATAAAAGACTGACGGAACACCTTGAAGAAAACAATCTATATAATAATCAACATTACGGATTTCAGAAAACACGGAGTACAGAAATGGCATTGAGCATTATTATGTAAAAGATATCTAAAAGGCCTTCGACAAAATTTGGAAAAAAGGGATGCAGTACAAGATCATGTAAGTGGGTTCAAATACAAACAAATAAAATGGATCTTCCTCAGCTGATTTTTAATCTGCAAGATAACAAAAACTGCATTCGCCGGTTAGAGCATTCCAAGATTAAATTGGCGAAGTCAAAGTACAACTTGATCTCTAAGAAAACATGTATAGAAGAGGAGAAGCTGCCCCCATCCTTCACTAATATATATATATATATATATATATATATATATATATATATATATATATATATATATATATATATATATATATATATATATGTGTGTGTATATATATATATATATATATATATATATATATATATATATATATATATATACATTAATACCTCTTACTTTATACCAAAATAGGGAAAAAGTAATCTACGTTTTAAATTTAAACACTTAATAAGCTCAAAATGAATTTCTTGATTTAGTCAGGAGCTGAAACTTAATAGTCGTAGATGATAAATTAATGTCAAACTGGGTTGAAGGCCTCCTAATACTAAATTAATTCAGGCAGCTGAAAGCTTTAAAGGGTAATCCGAACACAGTGCTGAAAATAAAACTCCTAACTGAAATAAAACTGCCAACGAGCGACGAAGGAATTGGCCCCACTACAATGAACGGCTTATTTTCGCAAACCAGACTTAGCACCTTTTCTAAAAATAAAAAAGGGAGGTTTATTAATTTTCTAAATGTCTCCAGGGGAATCTCTCACAATATCTTTTAATTCCGTTGTCGGAATTTTCCCAAAATTTAAGAGGAACTATATTTTTAACTATCTGACCCCTGCTATCCAAATTTGTTTTACATATATGCAGAAGGATGAAATTTCTTTATGACCAATAATTTCACAAGTAGGTTCTCATCTCTATAACTTTTCAAAATGGTAAACAAATATTTTAGAGAAAATAGTTGAAAAAATCCCAGATTTCATATATTTTCTTCAGTTGAGTATATTGAAAAGGTTAAAGGATAGATTTGAAAGCAATAAAATGGATAGTTTAATATTTATGACCATTTTACAGAGGTACCTGGTTATGAAGCATTTAATGTTCTTGGCACATATCCCCCAAGATTAGAAATTGACAAACACTCCTTTGCACCAATATATTTTAACCAGTTTGCTTATTTATTTTTCAAGCTGGTACCTATTAATTCATTGAGGAAAAACTTCTTTTAAAACTACGTTGGCCTCGAATAACAACGAGTCGCTTAGTTTGCCTTAGAATATGTTGATAATTTTCTTGTTGGTCGTTCAATAATCTCTATAACTTTAACATTTTCTTCCAAAATATTAAAAAACATACACTCACAATTAAAGTTTAAGTTGAATGTGAATCAAAGATTATAATTGGTTACTTTCTCTTGATATGTAACTTATAAGGTCGATTGATCATGAGTGCTTCCTGTCTACTATTTATAAACCAACAAATTCGAAAGCTAATCTTTATTTTTATTTTTTGCCATGTTCCAGGGTTAAAGGTGTTATTTCTTATTTGTGGTAACTAAAGTAAATGAAAAGTTCTATTTTAGTCCCCACACTTTATTTTTGGTCAGTAGGGCAGAATTTATAAATTTACCCATTTAGAAAATAAGGCTAGGGTATTCAATTTCTGGAAAAAAATAAAGAACAAGCTTTATTTTTTCAAAGCATGGTAGAAAATTGTAAATCTTATTTAAAAAAAAAAAAACATTGGACTTTTGTAGAATAATATTTGTTTTAAGGAAACCTCCAAATATTCTAGATTTAATGAGAAATTTCCAGAATTTAGTAGAATTTTATGAAGTTTCAAGAATGTTCCAAAACTTACCAGTACACACCCCTGTAAATTTATAAAATCTTCAGCAATATTTTGGAAAATTATTTGAGAAATATTTATACAGAAGAGTCACAGATCTGCTATCATTTTAGCTCTACCTGCCATAGTAAACGCATCAGAAAAGAAATGGCACCAAGAGGTTGCACTTATTTCCCAGTGGCATTCTGTTGTGTCTGCGGAGAACTCATCCAAACAAGAGCAAAAATGTTCGGTGTGACAGCATCTATTACAATGTGTAAAGCTTACAAAGCATACTCTAGCACCCCAACCCAGAGAGTACCACGGGCCGCATCGACCAGTCTGAAAGGGCATGAGGGGTGCACCAATTAAAAAATCTGGAAACCACATTGTGCAAATGGCAAGCCAAAGGAAACCACATAAACATTTCTTAAGATTATTTACCAATCGATGATGTTTCTGGTATGTTTGATAAAATTATAATTATATGTAATCCAGATGAGTGGAGGCTCTTTAATGGCAACTGCCTTCACTTGGCTCATTTAGTATATCTCAAGGAAGCCTACAACAGTGTTAGGCTCCTGCTGCAAGCTTTAATTTATAAGGGGTATGGCTAGGTTGAGGTTTGAGACTTCAAAATGGTATCATTTGTTATTGGATCCCAGGGAGGTTTTGCCACTTTCCATGTCTTCTCTGTCTTTGAAACAGTAGAAATACCACAGTACATTACTACAAGAAAAACTCACTGACCCCAAAGGGCTGAGTTCGTTGTTAGAGAGCATAGTAACCAGCATGTTTGCATTTGATAGAACCTCAAAAGGTATTGTTTCCTTCATTGAATTGCATCTAATACTAGGTCTCATGAAGCGTTTAATTAGAGCTCTTGATTATTGTTGGGTTTATGCCCACCCTCGAATTTTTGGATAATTCATGTATATATATACACGCGTTTAAAATAATTGTTTTTCAATTTAAACAATAAAAAGTGTTCGGGTTTGTTTTTTGGGGGTTAGGCTATTTCAATTGTATCATATTCTATTATATATCACTTTTAAGGTAATTTTGAAATAGGAGCTTCGCCCCCAATACCACTCACACACCTCTAAAATTAAATATATCCTAATATCCCTAATTCGAAAGCCTACCCTTAAATTCGAATCAAAATGGCTATTGCTAAATATCGTTAGTCCTCTAGTTTTGATACTGTTGCTTGGCCTCAGACATATTAGCCTCACCCCCGAATGCTATTTAAATCCATGATATTTTTTAAAAAATTGGTTATTATGAAAATTACCTATTATATTTTAATTCACAAAAAATCCCTTCAAAATGATATATATGATGCGATTCCTATTAACAACATGGAGCTGTGTTTTTAGGTTAGACTACACTAAGCCTTGAACGAAGGAAATTACTGCCGAATAATGGGGGTACATAATTATAGCAACTTAATTAGAAAAGACATAATTCAAGTGTTTTACAACTATAAAAAAATAAACTACATAAACCACTACGGAACCGATTCATTGGACAAGATGGTGAAAATGGCTGCCAATCTATTTTTTGCCATAACTTCATAATTAGAAATTTGCCCAAATTAACTAATGAAAGTATTTACTTAGCATAAACAAAGTAATCATTTGCGTATTTTTTTTTAAAATAGAGTTATTTATAACAAAGCACCCACAAAATTCGCGCGTGGTCATAAACCAAACAATAGCCGAGCTTTTAACAAAGATTCTGCAGCCTTCAAGTACGAGTACCTTGAAAATTTCTTTTCCAAACTCTCTCAGGCAAAGTTGAAAGCTGGTGTCTCTGAAGTTGCACATCCTTGATAGCCAACTTTAAAAATTCAAGGAGAATATAGAAGCATATTTAAAGGAGCGAGGGGAGCCATTCCATCAAGATATATTGAAACTTGAACATAGACACTAGGCACTATGGAATGAGAACATGATGGGAGACCACATTGAGGCTTTTACGGAAAAGTGATTTACATAACAAACTAAAACCGAAGAAAACTGCTTCACTTCCCAACTTTTTTAACTCGTCTTTATATACTTCTTTTTTTTATACTTCTTTTGGAAGGTTAAATAAAATTGTAGAAATTTTACTCTACATTTTTGTTTTTAGCCCTACAAGAGCTAAAAAAAAAAACAAATTTGCCTATTTTTATTAAATATTTCCTGATACAAGTCACAAAAGCAATGTTTAAATCAAATAATGGCTATTTTCTATTCGGTTGCAATAAAAATAACTGGAAAATAACTTACTGATCAGAAACAAAATTTTGTTACATAATTTTATTAAATATTTGTTTTGTCCCAATTAAAAAAAAAAAATCTAATTTGTATTGCTTATCTATCTCCTTCAAGCTAAAAATATTTGGGGAAAATCTTTGCTTCTATTGATTTAATACATTCATTTTGCTGTATTTAAATATGCCAACCTAATACAGAGCATATTTATTAGAGAGTGAATAACTTGAGAAGTATCTATAATAACAACTTTCTTATCTTAGCCTATGTTCAGCAAATAATCTAAACTAGCAACATTATATTAACTAGCATATAATTAACTTTTAATTAATATAAAAAAATAAATTATGTCTTTCAAAAAGGAAAACATGTAGTGAAAACTTTGGTGTGTATTTAATACCATGTAAGAGTTGTCTAAAATAATATTTAATCCCACAAATGAGAGCATTCATTAAATACATTAAAAAACATCTAAGTCAGTATATAAATGAACTAACCACTACAAATACATATTATTAAATCAGTTGTGAATTAGAGACATACAAAACTATAAAATGTCGGATGGAATATTTAAATTTAATCATTCCATCCCAAACCCTTAATCCACTCTCCCCTTTTCCTTTGAATTTCAACCTATACATGAGTTTTATCTTTTCTTACAATCCCTTTTCATTCCCTCAATCAAATATTTTTAGTAGAGGATTTCTTTACTTTCAAAAAGCCTGACTGGGGACTACCTACATGCGTATAAGTCGCCATCATAGTCGCTTAACACATTAACTAGGCAACATTTAACACGAACGATGCAGAAAACAAACAAAGACGAACAAAATTAACCGAGTAGAAAATCGCCAGAACAAATATAAAGACCACAAAAGTCATCCGTGTATACTGGCGCGGCTTCTGCGCGCTCCAAAAAGGTCGGACGGAATATTCTGGCGCTTTAGAGCTTTCGGGGCAGAGGCGTAGTGACAAAATGTCGAAGGTGGTATTCTCTAGGGTGAAGCCCTGAAGGACACTGGCTTGAAAGTTACATCGAGTTTTCGAAGGAGTTTGTTCGCCTCAAACCCTCCTGCTAAGTAATCCCTGGATTGCATGCAATCCTCAAAGGCTCTATGACTACATGACCGGACTGTCCTTCAGTCCGGTCATGGTACAAAGTGCGGGAACAAAAGGTTGAAAGGATAACCGTACTAATAATAATAAATAATACTATTAAATAATAATAAATATTAATAATAGACAATAATAATAATCCACAATAATTATAATACATAATAACACATTATGATAATAAATAATCATAATAAAAACTAAATAGTAACAATAACAAATACTACTACTTAATAGTAATAATAAGAATAATGATAACAATAATAACTAATCATAATAATACTAATATTAAAAAGGTAAACTAGTGCTGAGATGGGGCGAGGGAAAAGCGCATGAACAATTGTCCCAGGCCCCATCAGAGACTTCAAACCAACCCAGTGACGACGGGGCTTCCCTCATTCCCACTCAGCCTGGGTAGAAGTGCAGCTCTTTCAGTTACCAAGTGTAACAGGCTACACAATGGCACCCTCCCCCACCCTCACCCCCCGCGGGCTCAGGTTTTGCCACGGTTTTCGCGGCCCTTTCTCCTCGAGGATTTGAATGGTAGGCCCCCAATCTGGGTGAACTACACGATCACTTTGGGGCATCAGGTCCTTCCGACCTAATTGAAGATTTAGAAAAGAGTGTCTTGAATGTGAATGAGTTGACGGGTATACGTGTCTTCAATTAACGTCAAGACCCATCTTGCAGAGATGTGAAAACGAATCAAAACGATTCGGAGCAAGATCTCGCAGGAGCCCATTCGGTCAACCAGGTGAACGAGACCGCAATCTCGCACCCCGGATAGGGATTTTGTAGAATGCTTAGTGACTTGTATGCTCATTCCATTCTCATTATACGACTAAAGAGGGTGTGGTAAACTTCATACCAAAATTAGTCTCGTAAATAAATTTTATGCTTCTATAGAGGGTGTTGCAAAAAAGGAAACCGACATTTAAATCAATATATCTCTGAAATTATTAAAGCTAGATAGTTTCTACAAACTTGAATTTGTTTGTCTATCTTTGGTGCATCTATGATGAAAGTTTTATAAACTTGCATCTATAATTGTAAATTCTGTTCGGGCTTACCCCGTGTACAAACTTATTATTGTGAACGTGTATTTGCAAGCTGATTTACTTTTTGCAACACTAACTTCAAGTAAGTAATTGCAGCCAATAACTCGGGGGGCCTTTTTATTAAGCCTGGTCACAGACGTTCTATCGACATCGTTCACACGCGCTTGACTTGGGTGAGATGTTACAGCCCCAGTTGCTATCTATAATCGTAAAAGTTAAAAGTAATTAAAATTCAATATTTTTTTGAAACAATAGATTTCTATAGAGATTAGGATTGAAATTACAATCTATGAAAGGTTTCCGTTCTACAATATTCTTAAAGGAACGAAAACTTATCCAGCAACTCTGGCTAATACGAACGAACCTGGTAGGTGTAAAAGATTAACTGGCATCTCTTGTCAAGAGTACAGTACAAGCGACAGTCAGATCGTTCTTTGGCTAATGTTAGTTGTGCATACCGCTGTCCTTATTTGATTTATGTTATTATGTGCGTCCGTGTGTAAAGATCAGTTGAGTTTTGCAGGGTTGCCAAGTGTAGGCCATGAATGGTCTTTTGCAGTCTCCTTCTTTTCTTATGTTCTTATGTTCTTTGAAATGGAGAAAGACATAGTGCTCGTATTTACATCGTGAAAGCATTTTAAACGACTTGGACAAGAAGAAGGAGCTGCATGACTGGATATTATACGAGTGCGATATCAAACCAAGACAACTGGAGTTCATGTATAAATAAAGTGAGTGATTTATATATTAAAACTATATTTCTGTCTTATTGTTAAATTATCAGGGCAGATATAAGTATGCGGTGTGCATTACGCCTCTTAATTTCTTTTATACATGTGTCTTATGCTAAATATGTGATGAGCCCGAGTGACGCTGATAACCTGGAGTCGCCTCTGATATATATATATATATATATATATATATATATATATATATATATATATATATATATATATATATTGTATAAATTGATATTTGGTTTCTAAAGTTTTAAGTTTTGTAAGATTTGTTTCTTCATATGTATGATAACAATTTCTTGCAAATATTATTATTCATATATTTTCAAAATAGGCCGATTATAACCGTACTGTACACTAAGTTAACCCAAACTAGAGCTTTATAAAACAGCGGTGTCATATACAAATGTAGTGCGAGGTCCTCAGGGTCACTAAGAATGTTGTGAATCCTGGGTGGCATAATTCTTAGGCGAGGTCTTCTGAGCGTGTCTAGTCCCAGATTTCTTCATGACTATAAAAAATAATTATCTCTCCTTCGACAATTGATGACAATTGACTCTTACTGCGGTTTGACGGTTGACTAAAAATACCGTGAGAAAAATGAATCAATAGGTCTTAGGAAAATGCGAGTGACAATGTTGAAAATGTTTAAAATGTAACATTTTAAATGGGATTAGAAGCTTCCCTTTGCTTCACGCAAGAGAAAGGAGATAATATCCGGACATTGATAGGAATTGAAAATGCTAATAGGAAACGTGAGGAATAGAATTCATTATTTGGTTATTGTGGTTTACAATCGAGTAGCGTGTGTTGAGATACATTGCTTAGATGAATTATAAAAAGTTAAGGCAAGGAAGAGGTGTGTCCTCGTTATTCTACCTATCTGACTGGACGAGACAGAGATGCAAAATAAGAAAATAAGTCTCCGTTGGTAAAATATTTTCAAAAATATGATAAGTAGGTAAATGAAATTTCTACATAAAAGTATGCATTTTATAAATTATAGGAAGGTTTCATATGATACAATCATATGTTCAGGAAATTATACTAAATAAACTAACAAAAGAAATATTGACACGTGCAAAATAAGAGAACCATTATTCAGAAAATTTCTTAGCAAGCAAATATACTAGAAACAAAGCAAGATTTGCCAACGATGAAATATATAACGCTCAATATGAAGTGTTGAACCCTTTGTTTTCTATTACTTCGGCGCAACGATGACCACATGACCTCACCAGTTACCTGCAAAATCATCGTGTTATTTTGTTCCATTTTTGCTCAATTTTCTTCAAGTAATATATCAGTCACAGTTAAAGGATGCTAGTTTCGAACTTTATCTCCAATGATTTCCAGAGGCTCTTAATTGGCTTCTTGGGTTCAGATCCGGTCTCTGAGTAGTCCACTTGATTACTTCAATATCCTCTTGTTGAATTACGAAATAACTTTTTCCGCAGAAAAAATTATTCTGTTTTTCTGTTTTTTGCCGTATGCTGGATTTATTTAATTATTCTTTTGCGGTCATGAAAGATATACATTGCATCCTTGCCAGTGTTTACCTCAATTTTTCCTTTGTCCTTTGAATTCCCAATTAACTTCTCTCTCTTTCACAGTCCCGTTCGACCTTGCGAAGCGTGCCTTTAAAAGCTTGTTTATTCGAAAGATTTTTGTTTTCCGTGTAGCCGAGTCGTCTAAGGCTCGGTTTAATTGAGATCAAAGAGGTTGCTCGCTGCTTCAGTGAGAAGACAGGAATAACTGTAAGGGGAAAATTTATTATCCTGTCCAACTATTGGTTTTGTGTTAAATAGCTTAAAATGTTAACAGAAGCCATAAATAATTGCAAATATTTTCTGAGAAGTGTGTGCAGGTCCTTGCTCCGAAACCTAATTTAACCTGACCTAACCTAAAGTAAACTAACCTAACCTAACTCAACTTAACTTAACTTAAACTAACCTAAACTAACTTGACCTAACCTTAGCCTAACAGCAAACTCGCGATAGCTTCGAAAGCTTAATTCGCTGCCAGGCTTGTTCCAAAAAAGACCCGATTATTTTATAAAATAAAACAGATTCCATGTTAGTCGCTTAAACAGAGAATTATGCCCCACTATACTTGTAGAATTATATGTAGTTATTTGCCGTTATTAAAATTTGTGTTTGACAAAACTTTTTCCCCCGACTGCAGTAACATAAAGAATACCTCATATTCTTATTTCTTTCGTTGGTTCCAATTCCAAGGCACAAGTTTTCTTCTATAATCCATTACTAGCAACACTTTTTTTCTTCTAGAAATTAGGTTTCCTGTACTTTTTAAGATATAAAATTATTTTAATGCAACTTCATTTTAAATAAAATTGCAGCTATTTATTTCCTATTTTTAATATTTTTATCGTGGCAAACAAAGCCTTTGAGAACTAATTGGCGTATAAATACAAGTTTGCTTTTATTTTTTGAGCAAACAAAACCCTGCATAATCTTCTATTTTCGTGAGCAAAATTTCATTAAAGGGTACAATAATAAAAGCATTCAAGTACAGTCTCCTCTAGATCAGGGTGCAATTTGTTCTGTTATTAGTCCCCAGCGATTTCATTTTATGCCCATTGACACTAGTGCATTAAATGATATTAATCGCACGGGGCTAATTAGAGAACAAACTTAAATATGTTTCCTTTAAGTAAAGTCGATATGTACCCATTATTTTATTCCAAGCTTTCGTTAGGGTCTCTTTCTGAACAAAAAATGTAAGCTTATTTAGAGGAAATAATATTTTATGTTAGATTCTTATTCGATTAGGGGATAATATATAGGAGGAGTTTAGTGTCTTACAAAACGATACATTTGCAAGAAAAAGGTTACCAAGCGAATTAACACATTTTAGAATATAATTTATATGATATATGCAAAGTGATAGTTGAACACTTCAAATCGATAGGGGCGAGGCGCGGTTTCTAGCCAGCAAACGATAATGGCACGTGATAAACTGACAATAGGGAAGTTAAATCATCATTAGCTAATTTTCGAATTAGGCTTTTACATTATTAAATTAACTATTAGTACGAAAACAATGTTTAAGAGGCGCAAAGGCTTTATTTTGATCTGAGGCAAATATGTGTAACATAACTTCAAACAATTGAAGAGATCAGGGCTTTAAATGATATAATTATACTTTTAAACGAGAGTTTAACTGAATTTGAACGGAATATTTTACCAAACTATCTTAACTCGAGTGAAAGGGAAAATTAGATAAACCTTATAATCATTATACCAAACGAGCACAAGTACTAAATTTTTTAACGAAAATAAGCAGAGCACTAGACATACTAACTAAAATACTGGAATAATGTCAAACGCACAATAAAGGTATGAGAAAAAGTCATGGGAGAGGAATTACTTTAATGGTTTTCGAAAAATGAATATCTTTTATAAATATCTTTTAATTTATCATCATCATCACCATCATCATCATCATCATCATTATCACTAACTCTATAATTTAAGAAGGAGAATTTTTCGAGTATTTGAATAATAATTTCATTTTAGTTTGGTAAGACTTAGGTGTTTTTATTAAAGTTATTTCTAATCATCATCATCATCATCATCGTCATCATCATCACTAACTCTATAATTTAAGAAGGGGATTTTTTTGAGTATTTGAATAATAATTTCATCTTAGTTTGGTTATGAATTAGGTGTTTTTATCAGTTATTTCTAATAATTCTTTTATACTATAAAAAAAATGGTGAAATTTAGAAATAAATATAAGTATCGAAATTTTGTGAATTTTTTAAAACCCAAAGAATTAAAAATGAAGTTCGGACAATTTATATTTATATATATTCTATTCTATAATTTAGAGTTTCTTTTTAAAATTATTATAATTGGCGACGTTCAGAAAATTTATAAAAAATTATCCATGGCTGCTTTCTTTTTAGATTCTGAATTTTAATCTTAGTAGCGAAGCTCAAGCTCTCCCGTAGGGGGAGTGGCAAAGCCATTGCCTGGTAAGTTCTATTTGGCTATAGACTAGAGTTCCTTTTTCCTTTCCTCAGCAATCTGTGATTCAAAGTCAACAAAGCAAACTCCAGCTTGAAAAATTAACTCAAATTTGTCTATTTCAATATCCATATAATGTGGAAAGTTCTGAATAAAATATAATATCCCTTAATTGAGACCAAAGATAAGATATCTAAAAGGAGTGAGGATAAGAAAGACCGCCATTAATTACATTATTGATCCAACATAATCGAGGGGTTTCGGTGAGATTAAACCTCATGCAACAAATTTGGCAGAGACCATAATCATTCAAAAAGTACATGGGTTATTATCAATGAAATTTTAGTTAGTCAACAATCAATAAAATGATTCTAATGGTGCCATTTTATCTCTTGAGTGACAAGCAGCCAGCAGAATTAATTAATTAAGAAAAACTTAGCCAATGACACTAATAATAAAAATATTTAAAATATTTTAATGCCTTGAGTTAGATGGGAATACGCCTAACAAAATATGCTCCAATTCTCGACTGTTTTTAAACTTGGAAAATAATTTTAAGTCGATACCCCTAAAAACATGCAGATTTATACACCAAATTCGAATTTGTAAAATTTGGTTAATTAATTCATACGTAAATCTCGCCGTTATCCAATGTGTTCTATAAGTTTTCCCCATAAACAATTTGTGTCCATGTGTAAGTTAATTTCCTCATGTCACTAATTGATAAATGCCTCCCTTATTTTTAGCCTGTTTAAAGTATTAATTTAGCACTTGACTGAGGTACGAATAAAACGGAACGATTATTTTTTTTACGTGAAGCTATCAGAATACCCGTACCATAAATCTGAAGAAGGCATTCGGGTAAATAATACTGAGGACATAGAAAAGTATGTATTAATTTTAACTCCCAAAGTTTGGGCAATATATAAAGGAGTACATAAGTTACATACAAGAAGAAAATTTAAATTTGAATTATGTTATACAGCTCTAGGTGATGCAGCAGTTTTATAATGATCGGATAGTTTAGTATGATATTGCTGATTGTGATTTATATTTGTTTATAAGAAGTAACAGGCCAGATAGATATATAAAAGATACTTAGCTAAGCAATTAGATTGATATAAAAATAACAGCTAGGTCTTTTTTGGTAAAACGGAATAAAAAACGGTTGAGTAAAAGGTGGCACTTAGCCTCCCTTATATAAATATTTCTATAAATAAATAAATAAACATATGCCATTTATCCCGGGCATCAAAGCTGCCGGCACGGTCAGGTAAGCAATGAATTTTATTCGGTAGTCTGCCGTGTGGGAAAATCTGTGTGTGTATCAATGAGGAATGTCGTTTAAGAGAAATCTGGCGTGCTTTTTGATCGCTAAGGGTAATCGGTTTCTGCGTTAACGTTCAGCCCCGCCTTAGAATGGAATTTGCGGACTTTTAGTGATTCGTTAGGAGCAGCGCCGGCTTCAGATTGCGGACAGCTACAGTCCTTAGATCATGTGTATTTACTCCTATCAGAAATGAGTGTTGTCTGCACTCTTTAACGAGAAAAGGACCATTAAATTTTCAGAGGACTTTAGGGTAGTTATTAATGTTTCTAACGAACAAATGGGTGCAAGTTATTAGGGCCTCCGATAATTCATTAAAGGAAATAGAGGTATCTAATAAACTTGAAATCACAAAGATAAGACGAATAGAGCAATCCTATAATGCGTATGGTGGTGATGGACCATAGCTCCCCTTAGTTTGAGAGTTGTGTGCAAGAAGCACCCATAGTAATTTTTGTGCCATTGATCATTGCAAGGGCTGTGTGTCCGTGCGTCATATCTAAAAAGAGGAAACAAAATACTGAATGGTGGATTGATGAAGCGAAAAATGTAGTTGAAATTAGAATAAGACGTAATTGGAAATGTTGAAAATAGTGTGGATGAGGATATACGGGAGATGTGGTGGAACGAATACAAGGAGATGAAATGCAAAGTAACACAAGTTATAAAACATAATAAAAAACAACAAATAAACCATTCGGACAAAACATGAATGAGGATGCCATTCGGAACAAGAGGGTGTTCTGGAAGAAAGTGAGAAGTGTGAGGAACAAAGAGAAGAATAATTGTATTAACTTCAAGGATCAGAATAGCACGGACCTTCTGTGCCATAAAGAAGTCAAATTTTTATGGCGATAATAGTTTAGGTGTTGCATAATGTGAGTATGAAAGATGATGTAAATGTAAATATGATTGGTTTTGCGTGTATAAATCGCATGATGTATAAGAGTCTGGAAGAAATAAGGATTTGAGAAGTTGTTAGTTCTGTGAGAATCTGATAAATGGCACGGTAGCTGAAATAGATGATACAGTCGCTGATATCCTGAAACGGTGTGGTGCATATATATTGGCCGGCGGACGTGTTATATGGAAAAGAGTGCAGTATGATAGGAATAATGCTGTTGTACTACGGTTGTATAAGAGTATGTGGAGAAAGGTGAATACAATAGCTACAGGGGGACAATTCTTTGTATTGTATGATTCGGTTTATATGAGAGATAACACAGCAGTTCATAGGGAATAGAGGAGGGAGATTTAAAGCGGGTGAGGTGTAGGTTGCATCGAATATTTGGACTCAGAGAGCTAGATGAAAAAACAAGAGGTTTAAGAGATAAAATGTTTCTTCTAGATTAATGGATCTGGTGAAGGCTTATGATAGTTCTGATAGAGAAGATTTATGGCAGGTGCTAAAAATGTATCGTGTAAGTTGGAATTAAGGTGTGTGTTACGGTAAAAGATATGCGAAGTGAGTGGTTTGATATACATGGTGGTAGATAGTAAGACAAGGTAGTGTGATGTCAGCATGGCTGTTAAATATCTTTATTGATGATGTACTGAGTGAAGTACATATGAAAATAAGGAAAAGTGATGGCAGGAAGGGTTCTTTCTGTGTCAGTATATGCTGATGATCTGGTGTGATTGGCTGAGAATGATTTCTAGATATTAATTGAATCTATTGGTAGTGAGTGTGAGAGAAGGGGGTTAAAGGTAAATGCAAAAAATAGTATGGTAATGGTAGTTGGGAGTAAGAATGAGGTGGAGCGCAATAACTGATTCCAGGGTATCACCTACCATATCTAAAATGCAGTGTAAGTGATAATGGTGCAGTTGAAGCAGGTTGTGACCCTGGATCTTAAATTGTAGGAAAGTCTCTGCGGTAATTAGAGCATAAGTGAGTGGTTAAGGTTTGAGTGTAGAATGTGAAGGAAGCTGCAGGAGAGTGAGACTATGGTGGGGAGGAGGAAAAAAGATTTGGAGTGAAAGCAGAGCAAACGGAGAACTTGAGAGGGATGCTTGGTATGTACTGATGTGATAAAGTGAGGAACGAGTAAGTAAGAGATGTTAATGGTGAGGAGGTGGTGTGGACATTCAAGTAAAATAGATGGAAATAGATTGAGAAGAGAAAACACATGAGTTTCATGGTGTGAACTGGTGGAAGCTCGTGTAAAAGCTGGTTTAATTGTGTGAATGAGTGATGGAGAGGGAAATGGCTGACCGAGGAGGAATCGGGTGATATTTTGTCTGATAGGTATGTATAAAGCGTGTTTGTGATAGGGCGAGCTAGAGGGTCTTCTTCACACGGATGAACCGTGACCTCATTATATGCTACAAAATATCCCCCATCACAATGAAGAGCATTTAGTTGTACAAAATGATGATGACCTAGTTCTAAATATGGGGGGAGGGTAATTTGGGCGTTTAATAATACTAATCATAAAGATGTTCTTAGAAACTATAGAGTCATTAAAGATGATCGCAATAGATTAAAGATGATCTTAGATACATTAGAATCATTAGATATTATCGCAATAAATTGAAGCTCATTTAGAAACTAGAGAATCATTAGAGATGATCTAAATAGAATGAAGCTGATCTTAAAACTATAGAATCATTAGAGATGATCTAAATAGAATGAAGCTAATCTTAAAACTATAAAATCATTAGAGATGTTCGCAAAAAATTAAAGATGATCCTATAAACTGTAAAAGAACAACCTCTGACCCCCCTCCCCCGATTTATCGGAGGCGACGTGCTATGGTATCGTGCACTGGACCATGTCATTTCCTGGTCGAACATTCTCGAATTTTCGACTCATGAGCACGTGGGTAAAATATTTCCTAATTTTCGAACTTATCCCAAGCCTACCCCTCCCCCCCTCCCCGGTGATGAGTTGTGAAAGAACCACTCTGTCTCGCCCCTTGCTGCTAAACGATGAATTAAATCGACTCCGCCACCGGATTAAGATGTCTGGATCTTGCGAACCCTTTCTCCAAACTCTCCCTTCCCCTCCAGAATAGGGCATACAAATACTCGGGCTATTCTGTAGTTCAAAAAGTCCAGCCCGCACTTCAAGGCCGTCCTTATCGTCTCATCCCGTAAGCGTTCGTCAGACAGCAAGAGTTCTTTAGCCGTGATGCTAACCAAGTAAATTGGTAGCTTATGTGAACGGCAAACCTTTGGAATTGCGGAACAGTCTCCCTTCGTTTAATCGAGCCGAAGAAAATCTCCATTGATTACCTTTGAGGAAAAGAAGATTCCTCTTTCAGTTGGAATTACGAGAATGCCCACATTCACTGTCGAGCGTCATGTTTGAAGTTTGGCTATCTTTATCGAAAGGTGGGTTCGAATCGTGCCCCACCTGCCTCATTCAGATGGTGCCCCACTTGCCTCATCGGATAGTTCTCCACTCGCTTCATCAAGTTCCTCCTTTTGATCTGAGCCTAGTAACATTAATTAATTAATTCCATTTGAGAAACCCTTCTCATAATAATTATCAAGAGACTATTTCAATTTAAATAATTCCCCTTTGCTCATTATTATTCTTATCTTGTTCTTTGTAAATAAAATTATATTTTTCTTGTTTCATCTTTAAATAACTTTGAACGATACTCTCGGCCTAGTAAAGTAAACCTCGCCAACCATTTATGCACTCTGTTGGATTATTAAGGATTCGAAACCCAACGCCTCAAGTGTGACCTCCTACTCGGTCGTTAATCCCTGCGAACAGTCCTTCAACGGTTCGCGTTGCACTAGATGATTAAGTCCACCCCCCTCCCTACATAATAAAGAGTAGTGTATGTATAGAGTGGTTGTACTACGACAGAAACTATATAATCATTAGAGATGATCCCTATAATTTGAAGCTAATTTAGAAACTATAGAATCATTATAGATGATCCTAATAGATTAAAGCTGAGTTCGAAACTAAATTATCATTACACTGGTCAACAAAAACAAAAAAAATGTTTTTTCGGGCAGGGGAAGTTAGAGCTGTTATAGACTAATTTGTGGATGTTGAATTTAAATCTGGTCTTATATTTGCTCTATCGCCTCACATTTTTGCGTTATCGGTATATCCCATTTTCATGGATTTTACCATTAATATTAATATTTCGTTACTCATAATTTCATGTTGTTACTGCATTGCTGAATATTTATGCTTTTTTATTACTATTTATATTTATTAAGTATTATATATTACTTTTATTACTATTCCTGTTTTACTTCACAACGGAAACATGGATGGTTCAATCCCAATAGGCCACAAGGCAAAGATGAAAGAAGAATATGACAGCATCGAAATTGTTCTGGACAGCTTGTAATATCATTTACATGGATGGTTAATATGTGTTGATGGTGGATTATGCGAAAATGATGAACTTTCTGCTAGGCCAGCAAGCAGGTTACACAAAATACCCGTGTCGTAGAATTCCCCCCCTTTTTGTTCTATCTCTAAGAGTGCTAAGAGTGTCTAAAATATATTGATATTATAAGAATATCTTAAAAAACAGAGCCGTTACGACACACGTAAGGATATAAAAGAAACGCCCACTAATTCACAAAATAAACTTATATTTTACCTTTATCAATTGAATACATATCATTTATACATTAACTACAGCAATACTCTGAATATTATCCTAAAAAAAAATTAATTACATTAGTTTACCCTCCAAAATTTGGTTAACATTTTCTCTACACGAAACAATAATATAAGAATTAGGCTTACGGACTCATGTGGAGTTTAAAGGGCCTCAGAAATGTTATTGACTCAGGACGCGTGCCGTGTGTCCAGTTGTAGATGGGCGAAATTCCACGTTCGTTTTGGCGAGGGTAGCAGCTGGGGGGTCCACACGTTCTTCCGGGGGGGGGAAGGGTTCTTCAAGGACGAGAACCAATACGGTGCTTTATGCAACACCTAGGCAGTCGTGGTCTCTCTGGCGAGAGTGAGATGAACTTGTTTCTTAAATCAAGTTAACTTGGAGTGCGGTGTGATCACCGAGTAACGAGCTCGAGGAGGAGCTTTTCTCCTTCGTTACTTATTTCCTTATGGACGAGGACTGAACTCGGGGAGGGTCTTCTTCAAGAGCGAGGATAACGGAGGGGGGTTTCTCTGGCGAGAATAAATTACTTAACGTTCGGTTTGGTAACCCGGAACTAGCTCGAGGATGAGCTTTTTCTTAATTCCAGTCTTCCTCAAGGGCGAGTATAACGAAGGGGGATTTCTCTGACGAGAACAAGTTGAACTTGGTTCCTCACCAAGTTAACTTAGAAGTTCGGTGTGGCCACCGAATAACGGGCTCGAGGGGGGAGTTTTTTCCTTCTTCTTTTCTTAATTCCTCAAGGACGAGGAATACCCCTGGTGTTTAAGGTGCACCAGGATATGAGGAGTCTCTCTGGCGAGAGTAAGTTGAACTTACCAAAGTTAACTAAGCGTTTGGTTTGATAACCAGAGACTTATCTCGAGGATGAGCTTCTTCTTAGCCCCTTAAGGTAGGTAGCCCTGCCTCTCTTGCAGGGTACTTCTTGGTCTGGCAAGCCGCCAAGTACACTACCTCTCTAGTCTCGGTAGTTCGGTTTGATCCGAAGACTTCGTCACTTAGAGACTGACGTATACTACTTCCTTCTTTTTTTCTTAATTCCTCAAGGACGAGGACTACTCCTGGTGTTTAAGGTGCGCTAGGATATGAGGAGTCTCTCTGGCGAGAGTAAGTTGAACTTACCAAAGTCAACTTATCGTTTGGGTTGATAACCAGGGACTTAGCTCGAGGATGAGCTTCTTCTTAGCCCCTTAAGGTAGGTAGCCCTGCCTCTCTTGCAGGGTACTTCTTGGTCTGGCGACCTAAGTAAACTACCTTGATTTTCCTCAGAGTTCCTCATTTATACCTCGCACCCCTACTGGGGGAGTGGTAAGGGGAGGGAGGGGCTTGAGGACGGCCCCAGGAGAGTTCTTTTTCCAAACGGTCTTTCCCACGAAGTCAAACATCGGCTCCTCGTTAGCCATCGAGATTGGGAGAAACCCGTCTCCAATTTCTTGTTCGACTTGAAACTGGATCTCACTCTCCTGGGGGAGATCTTACCTTTTTGACCTTTAGGGTCTTACATGGCACCGAGTTGTGCCACACTGCGGTTAAGCACTGACCCGCCGATGCCTTCGATGGATGTCTTTGCGGTAACCGCCTTGTGACTGCACCAAGAGTGGACGGGGGGGGGGGGGGGTAACCATTCCCCGACAACCCGTTTCTTGTGTTATTGGGACATAGGGGTACAGCAGACCACTGGGTGAAAAAAGAATGGCCACCAAGAACCAGTTTGACGCCTGGTGACAAGAACATCATTAAAGATCATCTGGTTGACAGGAGGCAAATCGTCTTTCACCCACTGCACATAAAACTTGGTATGATGAAGCAATTTGTTAAAGCCCTTGATCAAAGTAGCGACTGCTTCCGCTACATATGTTTAGCCTTTCCAAGCCTAGTGACGAGAAGTAAACGGCAAAAATATGTGATAGACCTCAGATAAGGACACTCCTCAGAGATGGCCAATTTATTACAACAATTAATGCGGTAGAAGCTAGAGCTTGGAGCGCTTTCTCATATGTGCTGCAAAGTTCATTGTTAACAAGAAAGCTGCAAACATCAGAGATTGTGGAAGACCTTTTCTTGAGTTTTTAATTACTCGGATGTAGAATGTGTATAAAGTTGCACTATTTACATAATCAGTTAGGCGAATTTCCAAAGTACTTGGGTGATGTTAATGACAAGCAAGGTGAAAGCTTTCATAAAAATATTAAAGTAATGGAAGAACGCTATCAAGACCGATAGGACTCCAATTTGATGGCAGATTACTCCTGGAGCTTGATGAGAGATGTTCCAAATGCTTTTCATCACAGAATGTCAAAGAAGATAAAGTTTGTGCAGTTGTAACCTGACGACAGGTAATAAGCCTTTTGTAACTCTCTATGTTTTTGTCTATTTCTGATATTGTTCTATCTCAAAAACCTGATGTGATAGACAAACACTAGGAGTATAATTGGAATCAGCACTCAAAATTAACTATAAATACACTGGACAACCTTATGCCAGAAAAATCGTGTTGACAAGTGTTATAGATGATCTTAATAGTTTAAAGCTCATCTTAGAAATATAGAATTATTAGAGATGTCAAGAGATTGAAGCTGATCTTAGAAACTATAGAATATTTAGAGATGATCGCAATAGATTGAAGATGATTTAAAAACTAGAGAATCATTAGGGATGATCTCAATAGAATGAAGTTAATTTTAGATAATATAGAATCATTAGAGATGATTTCAAAATATAGAAGATGATCTTAGACACTATAAAACATTAGGGATGATTACGATAGAAGAAAGATAAACTTATATACTATATAATCATTAGAGATGACCTCCATAGATTGGAACTGATATAAGTTATAGAATCATTAGCGATGATTGCAATAGATTGAAGATGAGTTTAAATGCTATAGAATCATTTTAGATGATCACAATAGATCGAAGCTGATTTATAAAATATAGAATCATTAAAGATGACCGCAATAGATTGAAAATAATCTTATAAACAATAAAATCATTAGAGATAATCGCAATAGATTGAATCTGATATTAGAAACAATAGAATCATCAGAGATGATTACGCTATATTATAGCTGATCTTAGAAACTACAGATTCATTATAGATGATCTCAAAAGATTAAAGTTGAGAGTAGAATCTATAGAATCTTTAGAGATTATCTCAATAGATTTAAACTGATTTTAGAAACTATAGAGTCATTAGAAATTATCTCGATAGATTCAATAGAGCTACCAAGAGAAGACTACAAATCAATTTCGCCAGAAATTGAAATAATGATCTTAAAAACTTGTTTTATTCTTTTTTGAAATATTTAAAATGATTAAATAAGCCCTTTTGAGATTTATGGCAGATTAATTGATAGGAATGCGGAAATGGCGGAAGTCCATTCAGCTCTGCTTTTGTTAGTTATCAGTTTAGTTCGGAGGATGAGAGTTTTGAGATTTGAACTGAAAAGTATCACTTTTACTTATCAAGAATATAAAACCTAATAAAAAATCAGGATCAGATAATATATACAATACAATTTGGACGATGTTGAATGAAACTAAAAATGGGTCTCGATGGATGGTTGTAGAAGTTATGAAGAGACGACTAAGTGACAGGATGATAGATGTGATAATTAAAGTACTCAGTTGAGCATGAAATAATGATAATCAAGAGCGAATGGTAGTTCTTTGTGTTGAAATAAAAAAAACGTGGTGAACACGCTTTTACACTACAAGGATGCGCATAAATACATATAGGTTTGACAAAGAATAGGGAGTGAATGTTAAAGTCCTAATAATCAGCTCTAGTTGGGAAAGAATATTTTGAAGGATGTGTTTGATATTGAAAAGGATAACCCTGAGTCTGAAACTATCTATCCACCTGATGTGAAATTGGTTTCACGACAAAGATAAAAAGGAAAAGAACCTCAAAATGGGAAGATTTATAAATCATCAAGAGGAGATTATGCGAGAATGCTCATTATAAAAAGGGAGAAGGTAAGTAGATACATTTAATATTGGGCCTAGATATATAAAATGAAATATTGAATGATGGAAGAAAGATGTGTAGCTGCAGTGGAAATTTATGGGCGGTGCGAATTCTTAAGGTTAAATATGAGCATGTTTGAAGGGCAGAAGATGATGGCTCATAATGAGGCAAAACAAGCAAAGAAAAGGAGTAATCTGATTAAAATTGCAGGCAATTCTTTAATGAATTTATGCCAGTGTTTTGTCCGTGCCCCTTTTTTGGCCTTGTAACTATGGGGCAAAAAGTCAAGGTGATCATGCAGTCGGTGCAACAGAATCCTTCTTGGTGAGAAAGGACTGCCTGTAGTTTGGTACACGATGCAATCTGACGCTAAATGATGATCTTTGTAAGGAGTTCGATTGTAGAAGAGGGCGGTGATCCTTAATGATTCACAGTAATTCAACGTAATTTGCTTGCCCGTCATGAAACCCGGTACGACACAGTGGCGGAGAGCCAAAGGATCTTTATGGCTTTAGCTCTATTCAAAATACAGGATATGATCCGAATACTTTAATCTAAAGCTTACAAGAGTTTTTATATGGGAAAGGAGAAGGCTGGCCTCCAAAGGGGTTTACCAATAGGATATCTCTTAAGGACTGAGCTATGGACTAGTTTAATGGAAGTCTTACAATTTATATTACGTGAGAGGAGTTTTCACAAGTTTTTAGGTGGATCTACTAATGTTAACATAAGAAAGGAAGGTTGCTATCCAGCTCTGTCTGTTTATTTGCTATTCTTTTCGACCAGTGGGCGGGCTTATAACAGATCTTAGAAGTAGGTGGCATCGTGAATAGAAAAGGATATTTTTATAGTATTTACAGATTCCTAAACATTTTCTCGAAGTGCTTCTTTAAATTTGTTTACATGATTCATGTAGCAATACCCTCCAGAAAGGTGGAAAGGTAATAAAAAAATATATTAAACCCGAGAGAGTAGGATATTGAGAACATCTGAGCGGGAAAGAATGATGTGATAGTTCCTATTATATAACCATAGAGAGGTCAAAGAGGATTGCAAGAATAATTCTGTCGACTGGGGAAGGTAGAGTGTGTGGAAAACTTTCAATTTTGCATGTAAAAGTGACAAATTGATGGGGAAGCTGATTAAATTGAGTTTAGATTGCATAGAGTATGTGTTAATTA
The DNA here is from genome assembly GCA_963969495.1 of Ceratothoa steindachneri. NCBI lineage: Eukaryota > Metazoa > Arthropoda > Malacostraca > Isopoda > Cymothoidae > Ceratothoa > Ceratothoa steindachneri. The sequence continues at coordinate 72,598,994 of OZ018326.1, read as the reverse complement.
TGTATTTTTGTAGGAATGAGAAGGATAACATTTATATTGTGTTCCAGTCTTATGGATTTGGAGAAAGTTTATGATCATATAGTTCGGTGGCTTGAGAGAAGGTCCTATGAATATAAGGCGTAGCTGGTGAACTGTTTTATGTCGTGAAGTCAATTTATATCTATCTTCGAGTAATAGGAAGAGTGAGTACTCTAATATATGTACATTGGAATGTGAGGAATACGTGTGTAATGGCACGATGTCTGCCTACTAACTTTATTGATTGAAGTACTAATGGGAATGATGGTTGTGCATGAGTGAGTGATAATGGGAAATGGTAGGTGATGTATAAGTAAATGAACGAAGGAGTAGTGCCTAGGAGTGGAAGAGATTTTGAAATATAGATTCAAGTGTTTACACACTATATGTAAAGGGGATTGCATTCGTGCTAATGTATAAACAATACAATGTGATAGCGTTTGTGGTCGGAGTCTGTGTTGTACCCCTTAAACTAGTGCAATGTTTCAAGTAACTAGGGTGACTTAAATGATAGGGGTGCGGATGAGGCAGATCTCGACAACAGAGTTAATGGTAAGAAACACTCGGTTTTGTATAGCGTTAGTGAATGCTAAGGACTTTATTATGGAATGTGTGAAGAAGTTACATGAAAGTATGCTGTGTAAATAGACAATTCGGACATGATTTACTTTTGTGAGAAGAGATACTATCAAGGTCAAATAGGAAAGATTTATGATGTGAGGACAGGTGTGACTGAAAGTTTTCTTATTTTGTTGAGGCATTTAAGCTGAATGAGTGAATATATAAGGGTTAATTAAGATACAATATATGTCAGGGTGTGCATAGGGCTGACAAAAGAAAAAAACAAAGAGGCAATTTTATGATATTTTCACGATAGGGTGTCCATTTCGAAATGTTTAGATTTGGCGCATTTGGAAGCCTTCAACTGAGGAATGAACCCTATTAGGTGACATGCTACAGCTCATATCAGCACTAACTATAAAGTTAGAATATAAGGGATTAGAATGAGATGGATATTTTTTACTTTCGCTGATGTTTGCCTGTTCCTTAAGGTTGGAAGGCGGTTATGTTGAGTTTGAACTCTTGTAGTTGCTGTGTTCATTACAGCACATGACCAGGTATTTTTTTCAATCAATTGTTTGGAGAGATGTGTGTATCTGCAACGATATTGTGCGTCGACATATCCACAGAAGTGAGCAGCAAATAACTCTTTTATTTCAACGTCTTAGTGCCTTCGTTGTCAGCTTAAAGCACGGATCGCTTATTATATATTTTTATTTAATTCCTCTTACTTACAATGTTTAATATGCAGTTTTTTGCCGTTTTTAATCTTTAGAAGTAAACTCTATGGTTATTATACCTAACATTTAACTATCTAAAACAATTAAGTTCCTGACAGGCTAAACAAAAAATAACTTTTCCGTTAACTAAACAATGAAAACACCAGCGTTATAGTTTGTAAATTTAAGCGAAAATGGGACTGGTCTAGAGTAGGGAAATTAATTCTGTCAATCACTTTAATTGGAAGGAAAATTAAAGCCAGTCTAAACGCTGTTACTGAAAAATGGAAAGTCTTAGTTTCCTTGTTGTCTAAAGGCTACGCACGCTTGTACAACGACTTGGATTATTAATTTAGAAAACATAAAAGTCGCATATAATATAATTATAAAATACTTGTTTTTTACATCTATATTTCTAAAACGAGAAACGGAGTGAATTCACCTTGTGTTTCCAGTAGTTGCTAGATGAGATGCTCTGAAAGTTATATATTTGCTTTATATCCTATGAATGTATGAGTACTTAATCATGGAGATGACTCGAGTAGTTTCACATTTCTTAATGGAAAAGCTCTGAAATGATTAGTTGTTTATTCTGAAACTCTTCATATTTTTACTCTTTATTTAAATATTTTATTAGCTAGTAGTAGCTAGTTTTAATAGGTGTATATAAAATTATACCTAAATGATTTCAAGAGCAATAGACAGGCTACAATAGGCAACAACATAGTTACATATCAGAACAATGATATGGGACAGATATTTCCTAAGGAAGAACTCTAACACACGGAATTAAAGACCTTCTAGCAGATGTTTGATGGTATTCCTTTCAGAATTGCTCAAATGTTCAATAAAATTAAAGAACTTGCTAAATTAAAGGCCATTCAGCTTAAAACGTTTTGATCACTGACCCTCACTATGTTTATCGACTTTTATAAAGAAATTATGAATAGGTTTTTTTTAAACTCTTTGAGCAGTTTCGAACACTTTCAGCCCCCTATTTAGGAGAGTATCTTCTCATAACCTGTTTTTTAGAAGAAAGTCTATGTTAAACTCCGTCTTACTTCTCTATTTCCTCAAAAGAAACGCTTCACTTCTCCCTACTTTTCTGAAAGTAGGGAGAACGTTGATGGAGAAAACATTAAAATGTGGTTACAAACTGTGTTAACAAAGAAGGATATGGTTGAATAAATATGAATAATGTAACACACTCTTATTTCTTAATTAATATCATTAGATTTCCGAGTAATATACTGAATGTTTTTCTAATGATTTAACCTTTAGATTATTAAGAACTTTATCATTGATTTTCTTTAGGATATCATGCGGAAAATGATTACATGAGAATAAAACGTAACGTAACGTGAGAAAAAGAGAAGATTTTTGCCAGTACATTTGAAAGAATACTTGTCGATTTGAGGTCGGGAAAAGATGCTTTTGAGTGACTTAAAACATAACCACATTTTCTTAGGTCTAATAAGAGGCTTAACTAAATTTAGGCCGATTAGTTTAATCTTAGCGGTCGATAAATAATAAAATTTTGTAATTTTTAAAAAACTAATTTGGAGGCAAACAAGGCCAAAATGGTAGTATATGGCAGATATATCCTAAGCTAACCTATTCTTATCCGTTATTCTGGTCTAACTTATTAAATAAATTCTTATAGCAAATTTGATAGTCATTTCATAGTTTTGTTGTTTGTGTATTCTAAACGTGAATTTGGTCAACCAATTTTTGCTCATATTATTCATAAATTTCGTTTAATCTTCTTTTTATGTTTCAATCAAACCGACCTTTACGCAATTTATCTACTTCAATCCGTCTTCCCCAAAGAACAATTCGCGCAAACGACCACTTCCGCAACTTTCTCAATTCGTCTTCAAGTACTACTCAGAAAAAATTAATTGGCCCTAATATTTTTTTTATAGCATCGCAGTGAAATGAAGTGTCTAAATATTACTCAAAACAACTTTTTGAAATAACTCTGTGAAAAAAGATTGAATAAGGTAAAACTATTGGAATTTGCTCTAAAAAGGAAAGTTGTGGCGGAGAGAATGAATTTTACCTAGAATCAAGAATTATCACCGTTGCTTCCTTGATCCCAAGAAAAGAACTGAAGATCAAACTTATAAGAAGTTCTGCTTATATTATTTTTGTAATGAATGTTTTAAAATGCTCCTTTGGTATTGGCATTTACTTTTAATGAAGCCCACTAATGTCTTTCTTCACGAATGCATTATTAATTTCATTTTATTGCCTCTGTATCTTCCTCTTCAGTGTTTCTTTGCTAGATCAACAGAATTCTTTCACAAAAAATTCTAGTTATGTGAAATTTCTGATAAACACTTGTTATATGTTGATAGAGACTTGTGACTATGTTGATAGAGACTTGTGACTATGTTAATACAGACTTGGGGACAATGTTGATAGACACCTATGACTATCTTGATAGCCATTTGTAAGTATATTGATAGACACTTGTGACTATAGTGATAGACACTTGTTAATCTGTTAATAGACACTTGTGAATATGTTCATAGACACTTGTGACTCAGTTAATATGTAGAGGATAATCAGAACATTCGTGTCTCATTCGAAAGTTGGGGAGTATTAAACATACCATGCAATATTTCTAGGTAATAGAGCTATAAACTACAAATGATTAAATAATTATACTTAAAAAGCAGATTTATAAACTGTCAAATAATATTATCATATATTGCTAGTAATTATTTTTTTACAAATGGTCCTTATTACCAGATATTTTTAGATGACAGGTGTTGTTTGCTATTAGGTGGTGACAAATGTTCTAACAAAATAATTACTTGCAATAATTTATGAGTAGAATAGTTTATTTAGGTTAAGATCAATTGCTCTTTTTATGCCTACGTGTGAAACTTTGTTTAGATTTTGGGAGCAAAACATTTCTATCTACCCAAATTAGCAAAATAAGTACCTAATTTAATTTCCTTCTAAAGGCAAAAGACAAAACCCATTGCTATTTAAGCTAGCCGAATTTTACTTGTGAAAAAGAATAATATTATAGTCTAACTTGTCCTCTTAATGAATTTACATCTAAATACCCAAGTGACCTCTAAGTTAGGTTGAATGATACTTTTAATGAAATGTCTTTGAAGCATATATTTTTCACCAATATTTTTATTAATACTAAAAGCAATTAAATCCGAAAAGACCATCAATTGCACTGATATACGATCAAAAGAGTTTGACAAAAAAATGAAAAGTCAATTTAGGAATATTTTGAGAAGGAAAATGATTTTTATAACTGCTGATTAAATTTAAGTTCCAAGACAGGAAATTGTTAGAATATTAAATTATTACAGCATAAATAAAGAAGAGTTAAAATGTAAACATAAAAAAAAATTGATTTTGATGAATCTGATTTCGCCATGCAAAGAATCATCATCAGCATTATTATTTCAGGCACTTGCTTTCCCCCTTTGAGAGAAGCAATTTATCATCTTTTTGAATTTTGCATTTTTTTCCAATTTTTAGCATTTTTTTAAAGATCATCACTCCAGCTTGTTCTTGGTCTTCTTTTCGGTCGTCTTTTATTAAGTGAAGTCCAATACGTAATTTGCCTGGGCCATCCATCGCCCTGGAATCCTGCCACATGGCCTGTTCAGCTCCATTTCAGGTTTCTTTTAGCTTCAACAATATCCTGATTTTCTGTCACTCTAAGTTATCTCTACTATAATGCCTTTAAGGCTTCTTTGTGTTGTTGTATGTTATGATGTTTTTTGGTCAAGTTCCAAGTTTCTTTTCCATATATCATAGTTTAGATTAGGCATTTATTATATACTTTTTCTTTTAGGCATATATTAGATTTTGATTGGAAGTGCTCTCCAAGTGCTTTCCAGTCTAAACTAATTCAGACTAGATTGACTGGATTTCATGATCTTTTCTCGGTGACAATTAAATCTGTTGACCCAGATACATATATTTGTCTATCATTTCAATATGCTCGTTGTCGACATTAAGTTGGTTGTCATGACTTTTTTTGTCCAAGATTTATTTTTAGACTGACATGTTTGCTTTTCAATCTCTTTTATGTTATCAGCTTTGAGTACAATTTTGATTGACGTTGTCCCCATCGAACTTAGTGCTTTGTTTTGTCACCTTAGCCTCCGGAAGATTTTTCCTAGACATAATGTGAATAATTTGGGGGATATAATCTCATTGTCTTACACTTTTCTATAGTTGAAATATGTATGTCTGAATCCTTATGCAAACTAATCTAGGATATGCATTTTTTTTATTTGTGTTTTGTGATATATATATATTAACCAGACCTATGGCTTGATTCTTCAACGTTGTTATGACCACTGGTGTTTCTATTAAATCAAATGCTTTCTGGTAGTCTACAAATAACAAGTATAGATGGATATTATACCCTGACGTTTTCTCAATTTGAGTTAGTTAAGAAGCCTTTTTCAATGCCAGCTTATTCTCTCGGTTGTTGGCGATCTAGTTGTTTTTGCAGTCTGTTAGTTATTACTCTGGTTAAGATTTTTTATTATAGCTAAGAGCGTAAATGCAAGGTAAGCCAGAGGTGGTTAAAAGAAAAAAATCTAGACTTCTTTCGTTTTATATATTTTTAAGGGACGGACTGGAGAACAGTGAAGAGTAGAGATAAAAGAAGGTCAATATCTATACAAACTAAACGCGTATATAATACTTGTATTGATACGAGTATATGTTTATATATATATATTGGCCTATTTTTATTTTAAAGCTATGCCAAATAATTCATAGTTACATCCACTTACATCTCCAAAATTGATTTCAAAATGCTATGTACATTCGACGCCATTCCCTTGTTAACACTTTATCCTTCACATGTATGAATGTCCTTTCTGGCAATGATGTAAAAAGAGGCGGTGATGTTCTTTTATTTAAGTCATTTAAACCAATCAGTCTTTAGTAGGAGGCGTTTGTAGGAATATATATATATATATTTTTATATATATATATATATATATATATATATATATATATATATATATATATATATATACAGTTTGTGCAATGAATATCCGACACATGGTCAAAAGTTTATTTACCATAGTTACACAAATAGTAAAGCATTGATATTATATCGACAAAAGTGTTAGATTATTGCCTCAAAGAGTATCAAACACATCCACAAAATTAGTTTTAAAGCAATAATAAATACTTTTCGAACATTCCAGAGTAGTTTACGTGACAGGAATGGTTTAGAACTTTCTAGAAAATAATCTACTTCCTCCACGTGAAACAGCGGACCTCAGTCAGTGTCTGAGAGCTGCATGAGAAGAGGTCATCGTTCAACATTCTAATCCTAATATGGCCAAGACTAAAGAATTGCCAAAAAGGGACAGAGAACTAATTGTTCCGTTACATAAAAATGGTTTGGACTCTAGAAACAATTCATCTATGCTAAAAATACCAATCTCAACCATTGGTGACACGATTCGCCGTTTCACGTCATATCAGTCCACTGCAAGTCTGCCACGTTCAGGGCGTCCATCTTAAATTTCAAATCGTGCTGCGAAACATATAGTCTGTGAAGTAAAGAAGAATCCTCGAGTGACTCAATCTGAACTTCAGAAAGATTTGGAAGCAGCTGGGACTAATGTATGCAAAAATACAATTAGAGCAGTTCTTAGAAACGAGGGATTCCATTATCGCACACCAAGAAAAACACCTTTATTGAAACCACTTCATGCCAAAAATCGTCTGAATTTTGCCAAGGAACATTTAAAGAAGCCTGCGAGTTTTGAGGACCCTGTACTATGGTCTGACGAGACGAAGATTGAGTTATTTGGGCGGAATAGTGTTAGTCACGTTTGGAGGCAAAAAAACTTAGCGCATGATCCTAAAAATACAATGCCAACAGTGAAGTTTAGAGGAGGCAGCATAATGGTATGGGGCTGCTTCTCCTCTGCAGGTCCTGGAAGACTCCATATTATTGAAGGGAAAATGAATGTTCAGATGTATCGCAGGATTCTGGATGATATTCTCTTATATATATATATATATATATATATATAGGATGGGGGGGCAGCCGATCTTTACAACTTTGCCTACGAACGTTTTAGGTTGCAGGTGAACACTAACAAGATTAAGGCTCTTATCTAATCCCTGCTCTTTCAAATCCTTCCAAGTACCAACATCACTATCAACGGCCGACCCCTGGAAGAAGTGGCTCACTTTTTATACTTTGGGAGCATTCTCTCGCAAAAACCCACGTGCGGAAAAGACGTAGAAAACCGGATCAGGGCAGCCCATTCTGCCCTGGCCGCTGCTTTTTCATCAATCATGCGCTGACCATTGGAACCAGGATCATGGTCTTACTTGCTGCGAGACTTAGACGCTCTACCGCCCTGACATCAAACGCTACGAGCGTTTCCAGCAGCACTCGCCGAGTAAAATCCTCAAAATACGATGGAAAGATTTTATCAGCAACCCCGAGGTCCTAAACCAAGTATTGCTACCCAGCGTTGAAGCTACAATGACCAGAATGGGCAGTTCATATGGGTGTGACATGAAATCCTCGAGCATGTTGAAACCGAATCAGACTTCTGAGTAGAGTCATCACTGGAGATGATTAATGGATCTTCGAGTATGATCCAGAGACCAAGCGCCAGTTTCTTCATTGTAAGTCATTTAGTCGTCGAGGCCTACGTAAGCAAGACATTCGAAGTCCAAAGTTATGTTGATCGCATTCAGTTCTTGCCACAGGGCCAGACGATCAACCGATATGTCTAAAACGATGTCCTGCGGCGCTTGGTTTGTTCGGTGCGCAATAATCGGCAAGAGTTGAGGCAAACAACTCATGCTTGATTCACCACGATAATGCACTGGCTCACAACGCCATGAGCATCCGGCAGCTCCTGACTGAGAAAAACATCAGAGTACTGGAGCTAACTCCCTACTAACATGAGTTGGCCCCATGTGATATTTTTCCTTTTCCCCACGCTCAAAGGTATCATCAAAGGCACACGTTCTCCAGACTTGGAAGCCATCAACAGGTCCAGAACAACGGAACTGTGGGAAGAATCTTTCTAGAAGTGCATGGTGGCGGGTCGGAGAAGGATTGAAAGTGTGTTGGCTCGAGAGGGATAATTTTGAAGGGGAGAACATTGGTAGTTTAGATTCGAAATAAATCTTTGTGGACATATTTCTGTTTCTTTTCTGACACAACTCTTCTCTCTCTCTCTCTCTCTCTCTCTCTCTCTCTCTCTCTCTCTCTCTCTCTCTCTAGAAATCTACTCCTTTGTAGGCAAGAAGCTAGATACCACTGACCTTGAGAAAGATTTAAGCGACCTAAAGTTCTCCAGACAGTTGTAACAACCATCACATGGCTTTAGCTATATTTAATTTCTGTCTTTCAAAAATCTTTTTGAAGACAGAAAGATTCAGAAACTTTGTAATGCAGACCGTATAACAGTACAGTACAAGGAAAAGAAAAAAAAATCACGTAAATGAGCAATGAGACAAGAAACAGGCCTTTTTTAAAGACAAAAGAAGGGGACAATGTAAGAATACAAGGGTCAAAGAGAGCAAAGGACGGCACAATGAAGTCAATCTAAACCGAGAAGACAGAAATAACGCTAGGGAAATAATGTTGGAATAATCCTGGCCGGGACTTGAACCTCGGTCTGCTGATGGCAGAAAATAAGCGTAAAATTGAGGTGTTTTGAAGGTCACTATCCTTCTTTAACTACGGGATTCAAGCTTAATCCCTAAAAACATTCAGCTCGTTACTTTCCTCCCTAATACTAATGCGAAGTTAACTAGACATTAAATCACTTCGTTGCGAAAATACCTACGCTGTATTTATGCGTTGGACTGTACTATGTGCCTTATGACATATATAACTGAAATCATGGATCGAAAAATGGGTATTTACTATTTACCTGCATAAATATTATATTAGAACGTATAGAGAAGGAATTTATATGGTCTAGTATATATTCGAAAAGGATCATTCAATTAATTTAAATCGGGATAATATTATAACAAGGTCTACTGACTAAAAAGTCACGTGCCCTCATTGTATAGAATATTATTGCATATCATAGTATAGCATATCATAGTATAGTATATCATAGTATAGCATATCACAGCATTGCATAATATAGCACAGCATTGTATAACATAGCATAGTATAACATAGTATATTATAGCATAGTATACAATAGCATAGCACAGAATAGTATAGAATAGCATAGTCTAGCCTAGCCTAAAATAGTATAGTATAGCCACATACTTTAGCATAGCATAGTAGAGAATAGCCTAGCCTAGATAGCGTAGTATTGTCTAGCCGTAGCATAGCCTATAATAGCCTAGCCTATACTTGCTAAGTATAGCATAGCATATCATAGACAAGCATAGCATAGTATAACCTACCCTGTTTTAGCCAAATATAACCAAGCCTAGCCAAACATAGGATAGCTTAACCTAAAATAGAATAGCATAGGTGTGCTGGGACTAACCTAGCCTAGCTTAATATAATAAGCTAATCTGGTATAACCTAGCATAGAATAGTCTACTTTATCCTACCTTAGCTTAGTATAGCCTAGCCTATCGTATCCTAGTATATCCTAGCCTAGCTTAGTAGGCCCTAGTCTAACCTAGCGTAGCATTGCCTAGTGTAGCGTAGCTCTCTATTGCCTAGCCTAGCCTAACCAGGTATGGCCTAGCATTGCATTCCAGAACTTAGCCTAGCCTCTCATACAGTAGCCTAGCCTAGTATAGCCAAGCCTGAATAGGCTCCTATAGCCTAGCCAATATATCATTGCATACGATAGCCTAGCCTAGCATACTATAAGCTAGCGTGGTGTAGCCTATCCTAGCATAGCTAGACCTAACATACTATAGCTAAGCGTACATATTATAGCTTAGCCTTGTATATCCTAGACTAGAATAGCATACCAATTATTTGGTAAAAATGAATGCCGTTGGCCTTCTGCTTACCATATGTACTTGGCTTATTGCCCACCTGCAGGATTAAAAAATGCTGGGTTCATTTTTATTGTTGAGAGAGAGGGAGAGAGAGGGTGCCCCCCGCCCTCAAAAATTAGGCCGTTTTTGAGAAGCATTATATCATTATCAATTGCAATTATATATATATATATATATATATATATATATATATATATATATATATATATATATATATTATTATTATTTCTGAACTTCACCATTTTGTTTTTTAATATTATAAAAGAATTATTAGAAATAACTTTGATAAAAAAAGACATAAGTCATAACCAAACTAAGATGAAATTATTATTCAAATAATCAAAAAAAATCCCCTTCTTAAATTATAGAGTTAGTGAAGTGATGATGATGATGATGATATATGAAAAAAAAGCTCACAAAGTGCACGTGGGTCAAAGTTATGCAGATATACCCACAAAGGAAAAGTGAAAAACGAATCCGAGCGCCTTCGTCTTTATTCTTAAAACCTTTTCAAGAAATGAAAAGGTCTTTAATAATAAAGACGAAAGCGCTCGGAATCGTTTTTCACTTTACCTTTGTGGGTATATTTGCATATATATATATATATATATATATATATATATATATATATATATATATATATATATATATATATATATATATATATATATATATATATATATATATATATATATATATATATATATATATATATATATATATATATATATATATATATATATATATATATATATATATATATATATATATATATATATATATATATATATATATATATATATATATATATGAAATGAAAAACAGTAAGTAGCACTTGAGATTAGCAATAAATACAATGTCTCGCAGGAACAAAAGAAAAAGGTGTTTTCGAGTACTTTCGAACTTTATTCAGTTCCTTAAAAAACACACTATTATTTTTACCTCTCTGTATATATGTTAATTGATACGGACTGAGAATGACTAATTAATTTGAATTCAGCTAAATATATTTATCGCTCCAATGAGTTATAAAATAAGAAATATTGCTCAATCCTCTTTTTCTAAGTCATTCCCATAATTTTAACATTTTTCCTTGGCCTTTTCAAAATTGATGCTCTTATCGTAAAACATAATTTTTAACCCAAAGGTGTAAAGACCTTCGTTGCTTGGACCAAATTCCTTAGTCTCTTTAAATAAAACAGTATTTCCTCATCATTTTTACATTTATTTTAATGTTCTTGTCTCTCCAGAGGCTCCCAGGTTAATAATTGTTAATGCGTTAAGAATCAAGTATTGTAGCCTGGTCAGGTCAACTCGTTCACAAGGTTTTGCATCTAATTTTGAATATAAGGATGGACGACTAAATGTATAATGAAAGAGTGAAGTATGTTAGCAGAATGTAACTTAGAACTTATTGTATGCACACGATTTATACGTAATAATTTTCCTCAGGGTATAACAAAGTTGGTGGGGTTCAGCGAAATCTCGGAAGAATGCTGGGTTGGCGCCTCGAGAACCCGCAAACCTTCAGATGTTAGGTAGTACATACTATTATTCTATCAGCTTTTTCTTTTGAAAGTTGTGCATGTTCTGTAAAGTTGCGTAAACACCCTGTCCCTCGTGCCGCAAGTAGGATCATCTTGAGGTATCTTCCCCAAATTTCAATTCCCCTAAATTTACCACTAGAGACATTGCCCTCTCGGCATTTCGTTTCTTCATTTAGAAAAAAATGAAAGTTGAACTTAACGGGGCGACATTTAACTTGCCCTAATTTTGCTACTTCGTACAGTCGTACACCTTGCCCCCCTTCTGGAAAATTCATGCTCTCGCTAGTTGCTGCTTTTTAGAAAATAATGAAATTGGACCTCGTTAATTGCCACAAATAAACAAACAAAATATATTCATACAAACTCCTAAAAAACATTGATTAGTGGAAATGAGAAAAAATAAGAATAAAACCACCGTTTCACATTGTCGTAGAATTCCCCCCCTTTTTTGTTCTATCTCTAAGAGTGCTAAGTGTGTCTAATATATTGATATTATAAGAATATCTTAACGAACAGATCCGTTACGAAACACGTAAGGATATATAAGAGAAACGAACATTAATCCCAAGATAAACTTATATTTTACCTTTATCAATTGAATACATAACATTTAAACATTAACTACAGCAATACTCTGAATATTATCCTAAACAAGAATTAATCAAATTAGTTTACCCACAAAAATTGGTTAACGTTTTCTCTACACACAACAATAATATAAGAATTAGGCTTACGGACTCATGTGGAGTTTAAAGGCCTCAGAAATGTTATTTACTCTCGACGCGTGCCACCGGCCAGATGTAGATGAGCGAGATCACACGGTTGTTTTGGCGAGGGTGGCAGCTGGGGGGTCCACACGTTCTTCCGGGGGGAAAGGGGGGTTCTTCAAGGATGAGAACAAATCCGGTGCTTTATGCAACTCCTAGGCAGTCGTGGTCCTTCTGGCGAGAGTGAGTCGAACTTGGTTCTTAAATCAAGTTAACTTGGAGTGCGGTGTGACCACCGAATAACGAGCTCGGGGAGGAGCTTTTCTCCTTCGTTACTTATTTCCTTATGGACGAGGACTGAACCCGGGGATGGTCTTCTTCAAGGGTGAGGATAACGGAGGGGGATTTCTCTGGCAAGAATAAGTTACTTAAAGTTCGGTTTGGTAACCAAGGAACTAGCTCAAGGATGAGCTTCTTCTTAGTTCCAGTATTCTTCAAGGGCGAGTATAACGGAGGGGGATTTCTCAGATGAGAATAAGTTGAACTTGGTTCCTTACCAAGTTAACTTAGGAGTTCGGTGTGGCCACCGAGTAACGGGCTCGAAGAGGGAGCCTTTTCCTTCTTCTTTTCTTAATTCTTCAAGGACGAGGGATACCCCTGGTGTTTAAGGTGCACCAGGATATGAGGAGTCTCTCTGGCGAGAGTAAGTTGAACTTACCAAAGTTAACTTATCGTTTGGTTTGATAACCAGGGACTTAGCTCGAGGATGAGCTTCTTCTTAGCCCCTTAAGGTAGGTAGCCCTGCCTCTCTTGCAGGGTACTTTTTGGTCTGGCGACCCAAGTACGCTACCTCTCCAGTCTCGGTAGCTCGGTTTTGGATCCGAGGACTTCGTCACCTAGAGACTGACGTATACTACCCCGATTTTCCTCAGAGTTCCTCATTTATACCTCGTCACCCCACTGGGGGAGTGGTAAGGGGAAGAGGGGCTTGAGGACGGCCCCAGGAGAGTTCTTTTGGCCAACGGTTTTTCCCAAGAAGTCAAACATCGGCTCCTCGTTAGCCTTCGAGATTGGGAGAAACCCGTCTCCAATTTCTTATTCGACGTGAAACTGGATCTCACTCTCCTGGGGGAGATCTTACATTTTGACCTTTAGGGTCTTTCATGGCACCGAGTTGTGCCACACTGCGGTTAAGCACTGAACCCGCCGATGCCTTCGACGGATGTCTTTGCGGTAACCGCCTTGTGACTGCACCAAGAGTGAACGGAGGGGGGGAAGTGACCATTCCCCTACACACATCATTGCCAGAAAAGACCATGTATTTGTTAGAAAAAAGTGGTACCAACTATACATTATAGGAAACGTGCTTCGGGAACTAACCGGTGTTTGTATCTATTTTCCCCCATTAAATAAATATATATATATACACTTTATTGAAATCAACAACTAGTTTGCACTTGTTAAGCTGGTTTAGAAACTTTTCAAACTTTCAAACATCGACTACTTTTGAGCCTAGAGAAGACGGAGTAAAATATCAGAACTTTCCTTGACTATATTTCCGAGACGTCTTTCTTCCTGCTGCGTTTATCTTTGGCAAATATTGGACAAATATGGGGTGACTTATATTGAATACAAAATAAATGCAATACAAAGAGGCTGACCGATCTCATCCAATACATAAACAACTAAGTAGAAACTAAACAATGCACACTCATAACGGCATGAATGGTACAAAACAGACAAGACTAAAAGAAAGAATAAATGATTACATAAATTAATTGGCACACCAAACAACTTTCCGGAATTTTCAATTACATACAAGTAGAGCAACAAGTGAAGAATCGAATATTAAAGGATTTTTATCGGTCGTAGTTCAGATTCCACTTTAATCAGTAGGCCCAAACAACATGAAATTATTCTAGTATATACTTCTCTCCTCATCTAAAAGAAGAGGGTGACCTGAGATCAACTTCTCTCCTACTATACTTTTCTTTTCACCCTCTTCCATCTCCTCATATACTCTCTCCTTGGTCTCTACCGTTCTTTCTCCTTCTATCACACCAGACATGGTGGAACCTGTGGGAGGAGAGCTAAGGGGTACCGGAATGGGTTGACCGCAAGGCTTCTCCCACCCTCCTGCTTCATATGGGGCAGGATGGAAGGGGCTCTGCCGCTGGTTCATCGATATTGGCCATACACGATTTCACGATGACTCCGAAGATGATCGCAGGCAGCTCAAAAAGACGCCTCGGAAAAATAGTTATAGAAAATATTAGTGTTTTGCTCCGTCCTCTCCACGCCCTAAAGTGAGCTCATTTTGGAAAGATTGAAAAGGTTTTAAAATAGCTTAACTACTGCAAACTAGCTGGTGTCTTCAACAAAGCATGTGTCCAGCATGGCCTCTTTCAATATATATATATATATATATATATATATATATATATATATATATATATATATATATATATATATATATATGAGGAATTAAACCACATTCTCCGAGGACAATTTAATTCAGAACAGTTTCGGTGTATCTCACACCCTTTTTCAACTGACACTGGACAGAAAATATAAGAGAAATGCATATACGCATAACACAAGATCCCCTCTTTTTTCCCCCAATCCCCTACTTGTGGCTAATCTGGGCCGGGGGTAGGCCTAAACATATTGAAGGGCTGGCATTTTACCATTTTGTTTATTTGCGATCTTATTACAGTATTAAAAGAAAATTTACCCTCAGATAGATTTAAATTAGGAACTGACGATATCAAGCTCGATTCTACGATTATTTTTTAACATAGTTAGCCGATTCAAAAAACATTTTACTTCCATTGAAATCGATCGAATGATTCTTTTCTCTAACATGGCAAAATATTCCACTACTTTCGCTGCCCACTCTAATATCTCTTTTGTGTTCGTACAATCTCTTGTCTAGATTTCTCCCCGTTTCCCCTATATAAACTTTATAGCAATCGTTGCATGGTACTGCATATACTCCTATGTTATGATGTTCTTTGGGTTTCCAGGCAATCATCAATTGGTTCAAGGAATTATTATATTTAAAGGCTAGGTTAATACCCGCTTTTCCAAATATGTCCTTTAAACTATTTAATTTATTATTAAATGGCAATGTTATACATTTGTTGAAGTCGTTAGTGCGGGAAGGCTTATTACCATAGAATGTTTTCCTAGCTGCAAAATGGGCAGACGATATGAACCAATCGGGGTAATACAAATTAGAAAAAATGGTCCTGATAATGACAATTTCTTCATCTAAATAGGAAGGATGACATATTTTGTATGCTCTAAGGAAAAGGTTAGAAATTACCAATTTTTTAACAGTATTATCGTGAAACGAAAAATATTGTATATAGGCATACAGAAAATACATCGTCAATGTACCTTAACCATATAAAGTTAGGGGGAGAAATTGTGGGAAGGAGTTCAGTCTCAAAATATTCCATGAAGAGACATGCCAATATCGGAGATAAACTATTTCCCATGCTAAGGCCAAATATTTGTCTATAAAACTCATTATTTACTCGAAACACATTGTCAGAGAGACATAATTCAACTAGATCGATAAATTTACTCGTAGAAATGGGAAGATCCAAATTAAGTCTAGACATGACTTCCCGCAGAAGGCCCATGGTTTGGTCAACCGGAACTTTGGTAAACAAAGAGTTTACATCAAAGTTCACAAGTTTTCCATCCGGTAATTGCAAGTGGTTGAGGCGGTCAACGAAATCTTGAGTGTTCATAATGTGTGCAGATGAGATTCTTCCAACTGCTGGAGATAAATGCTTGGCGAGCCATTTGGAGAGCTTATAAGTGGGAGAATTAATATATATATATATATATATATATATATATATATATATATATATATATATATATATATATATATATATATATATATATATATATATATATATATATATATATATATATATATATATATATATATATATATACTTTGGAGGCATAGTTTTTTTCTTATGCAATTTAGGTTGAAGTTTATTGCTTCCGTGGCATCAATAATTCTTTTACAAGAATCTTTATATTTCCTTAGTTTTCTCTTGTTTTCTTTTGTTAATTTCAGGTGAAAGATATGCAAATTTCTTTCCTCCATTTATTTCAAAGCCACGACAGCTGTTTCAGTGCTCTGCACCATTTTCGAGCGACTACTGACAATTACAACGATAAACGACGTTTTAAGAAGTAAATATCTGTATGGGATAGATAAGAGAGATGGGTAGGAAAAAGTGTTTATAAGAAAAGAAAAAATGTACCAGGTAGCCTGGTAACCTCAGTTGTTTGCATCTTTTTTCCTCTTGTTTCCTTGATCACTTAAATATATGAGTCTAAGTTTCGAGCTTTTGCTTTCATTGACAAACGTTTCTCTTCTGTAAGTTAAGAGAGATTGTCGCTGCATTATTATTTTTGTTATTCATTTTATTTTTCACTGTTGTTAAATTTTTGTCATCACTAACTCTATAATTTAAGAAGGGGATTTTTTTGATTATTTGAATAATAATTTCCTCTTAGTTATTTCTAATAATTCCTTTATAATAGCAAAAACAAAATGGTGAAGTTCAGAAATAAATATAAGTATTGAAATTTTGTGAAATTTTTAAAACCCAAATAATTACAAATAGTGAAGTTCAGAAAGTTTATTTTTATATATCTTCTTCTCTAACTCTATATTTTAGCAACGTGATATTTTGAAAGCAGGAAATTTGGTTTAGATTTCTTTTTTAAAATTATTATAATTGGCGAAGTTCAGAAAATTTATAAAAATTTAACCATGGCTGCTTTTTTTAGATAATAATCTTAGTAGCGAAGCGCCAGCTCCCCCCCCCCTAGGGGCGAGTGGCGAAGCTATTGACTAGTCTTTTGATTATTTTTCCATTGTTAATTTTAACTTTTAATGTCATTATTTTGTCCACTGCAGATCTATTTTTTATTATTATTATTTTTTTCTTCATTTTATTTTTAGTATCATTTATAAATGGGGTAGATCGCCTGCCACGTCTGTAGCTGGCTACTTGCGAAGGCTTGTTTAAAGTGTAAATCTGGTAGATCTTCTTCTTCGAGTTTTATTTGTTGGGCAACTTCTTCTGGTAAGTATTGGTCTATCCTTTGCCATATATCGCGTTGGTGCAGGGTGATATTTATTGGTTCAATATCGGTAATTTCATGAAGTAGTATCAATGGAATCCGCTTCTGAACGGTAACATTATTTATAAATCGTGTTGCTTTATTTTGGACCACATGAACTTTTCTCATCAGTGTCTTGCTTGAAACATGCAGGGGAATAGCGAAGTATAGCAATAGTGGTCTCACCAGAAGCATAGATAGTTTCTTTTTGTTATGTGGTGAAAGCAACCTGAAACGGATCCGCGACTCTAACGCCCTCTTGTCCGCACCATTTTTTTCTCTGAAGTGCGCAACATATCCGTTTGATGACAATTTGAGACCAAGTACTCGGTCATCTTTGGAGTATGCGTAGTGTTCGTCTTTCATCAGAACTTCTGCTGTTTTTCGTCGTTCCATTGGGCTAATTTTAAATTTGTTGAGATTTGTTTTGATCTTGTTTTGTTTCTCGTATCTGTTGAGAGTCTCAATTTGTCTTCTCGTCTTTTTTACCACATCTCTAGGGTTGTGATAATTGCTGGTAACAATTTGTGTTATGTCGTCTGCCAGCTGAATATATTGTGCTGATTCGAGATTGGTGTGAGGCAGGCCGCCTGTGTATAGTGTGTATAAGGTAGGACTAAGGCATCCCCCTTTTGGCACCTTTGTCTCCAGATCGAAGGGCTCCCTTTCAATATCATTTATTTTGAAGATTGCCTGATGGTGTTCTAAGTAGTGGCAGAGTATACGTACTATATTCTGCTCCATCCCGAGATCTCTGATTTTCATTTCAAGTGCCGGTAGCCATTCCATATTAGAGGCTGAGGACACATCGGGAAGCACTAGATCTACATTGAAATCTTTGGCCTTGGCCATAGCAACTCTTTCAGTAATCAATGTTAGTGCGGTTTCGGTGCCAAGCTTTCTCCTAAACCCATGTTGTTGATCATTATACAACTCTTTAGAATCTAAGTAATTCTTTAGTCTGTTGTTTAGGACTTTATAAAAGAGTTTAACCATGAACTCCAATAGTGAAATAGGCTTATAACTGCTTATGTTCTTCTTTGATTTTCCAGGTTTCAACGGGAAAATAATATTGTCCGGTTTGAACGGGACGGGGAAATAACCAGCATTAAGGCAAGCATTAAACAGTTCCAGTAGGGCCTCATTGATATTCTGAGGAGCGTTCAGTAGGTGCATTTTTATAATTCCGGTAATTCCTGGTGCTTTTTGTTCATGGGTGAAGGGCCTCCCTTCCTCTTGTGTGACATGGGTTCCATCTATATAATGATGCGGCGTGAGCTCATCACATAGCTCCCAAATTCCTGCGAGCACATCCTCCTCGTATCTTTCATCAAAGTTCTCAATTTCCTCCTCGTTTATTCGAAATTGATTACGCCAATACTCTCTGAAGTTATGTTCGATTTTACGCTCTTCTCTGATTTCTATGCCGTTATCTTTGATGGTGATTCTATTCTAAGGTGAAGTGCCTCTTAGTCTTTTTAATAGGCTCCAAAATTTCTTGGGATCCCTTTCTGTATCGACCTCAACCAGAATATTGTCCTATTTTTCGCCTAGCTTCTACCTAATAAGTTGCTTAATTTCGTTTCTTATTTCTCTTAATTCCCTGTAGCGATGTGCTGTGTTTCCGTAGTTATTTATTTCGTCGATGAGAGCCTCCAATTGATGCATTTTGTTTAGTATATTATTGTCCCACTTTGGAGCCGAGAGTACTTTGTATTCCGTCTAGGGGACAGGTATGCAGTTGGCTTCCACGATCTTTATTACTAAGTCAGTAAGCTGTTCGTCGATGTTCTCAAGCGTAGCACCTACCATCTGGCCTATATGTGTGTTCTAAAGATATTCCTTATACGCTTCCCAGTTTGCTTTGGCTAAGCATCTACGTATGGGAATCTGTACCAGGATTGGAGACGTTGAAATGTTCCTTATCACGTTTACGTGATCGAACGGGATATATTAGCCTGGAGTAGTCAGCTTGATTAAGGGAGAAGTTGAGATTCGTTAGTACAATGTTAGGTGTAGTTGAAGACCTTATTGTGTGATAGGTGGTAAAATCAAGTCCTTCTCTTTGTACAATGTCCCTACCGATTAGAAGACTTAGAGAAGTCCCAGCTCCGTTGTACACAGTGGTAAATCCGGCTTTTCTGCAACGGGCGTTTAAATCTCCTATTAAGATGGTTGATGCTTCTTTCCAAACAGCCGTATAAAGTTAGGAATTGATAAGTATGGACGCCTTGGTGGCTGGTATTCAACTGCTACCACAATGTCATCGTATGTCCAGCTATTCTCGATAGCTAACTAAGATTCATCTAGGTCTTGTATTTTCTTGAATCGAATTCTTTCTCTGATCGCGATGGCCACTCTGTCATACCCTTTTCTCGAGTGGTTTGCCATTAGAACTAGATAATTGTAGATTTTTATATATTTTATCTATCTCTATCCAGACCATGCTCAGATATTAGTACGATGTCTGCGGATACTGATCTTATTATCTCTTTGTACATACCACTTTTAGTACTCGATCCGTTGACGTTGAAGGAGAAGATTTTGAGTTTTTTAATATGTCTGACGCTAATATCCACGTTTAACTCTTATTTGGTTGTTTGTTCTTTACTCCCTTTTCTCTGGCCGGGGATCTCACCCTTTCCGACCTTTTATTCTTAAAATGATCTTGGCTTAAGTTGAAACAAGATTCGGGGCATATCTCTACTAGACCTCGCCTAATTGCCTGAAGTAATTCTTCTCCATTAATATCTGCATCAAACTCCCATTTATATTTTCCTTTGACTAACCATTCAATGATATACTCGGTGTTGAACAGTTTCAAAATTGGTACTGACGGTGATCCATATATCTACATGCATAGTTCTTGGGATGTATAAACTTGGTGTGATGAATGTTGTGGATCCCATTGGTTCTGGCTTATCGCTCGCGGAAGTATGGCTTATGTCCATTTAAGAGTCAGTTCTTTTTGCAGTTTTTGGTTTATTCAGTCATGGGTCCCGAAAGGTAGAGCTTGACCTTGGCATGGCTTCACTCATTCTCTTGATTTGGGGATGAAATAATTCACCAGAGGGTGGGTTGTTTGGGAACAACATCGGCTTGAAGCGTTGTAGACCAGCATTTTACTAAGTTCGGTTGGGTAGCTTCCAGGCTTCATAATATTGGCAAAATGGGCATGTAGAGTGCGCATTATGAGATCAGGTCTCATATTCTTGTATATCTGGAGCATAGTCTTTTGCTCGTATCGCCTCTCGACCCACCCCCCTCCGTAGAGCTCGCTCTGAGTAGCTCTGACACGTTCGGTTCTTTTATACATAGAGTATCTATTGCCATTATTTCTCTTAATCTATTTTTTGTGTATAACTGTTTATATATTAAATTTTATTTTTCTACGTACATTTTTCATAAGCTTCATAGCCGGATCTTTCATTAGTTTAATATCGCCCAACTGCACTCACTCTTTTGAATTTAAAAATCTTTCGCACTCGTCCACCCTCCCACTTCACTTCTATCCGCCATCTCTGTCGTGACTAGAGTAGAATCAAGGTCACGCGTTGCTCTTGAGTGACCACACCTATTAGGTAGAAGTGACGTATATTTCGATGTCATGCTACGACAGCATTCTTCCCCATCCTAAATATTCAGAGTACTAGGACATTTTACGAGTGGGAAAAAATTTAGAAACGAAGATGTGATTTAAAATGGTATCTCAACTGCTCCTTGATGAGAAAAGCTGATATTTTCAAACCAGGAAAAGAAAGCTGGATTCGCATTGGACCTCAGTTATTGATAATGATTAGATAATTGATAAATAGGTTAATTAGAATTCAAAGGTATTTTTTGTTTCCTTTTTCAAAAGACGTAATCACCTAATAAATTTCGCAATATACATGTCCGATAAATAATTTCAGGGCTTTTTTTGTCATACCTAAATGATTCTCCTGGACTTTGTTATGCTTCGAAACCTAATTGAGTGAACAGGAACCTTTATCTTTGTCACATCTTCTCAGGAATCGACAAAAAGCAAGAAAGATAATTATGAAAATATAAGTCTTGTTTTACATTTTGCCTCGCTAGGATTACATAAGGAGAAATATTTAACCATCAAAACAACTCTACTGCTACCAGACTAGAAAACACGTTGTCGTAATGCTCAAGTTTGTATAAGAACATTTTACCGTGAGGAAGCTTTTTGGAACAAGGTATTATGTGGAACATATGAAAATAGATATATTTAGTATAGTTACTGAATAAATGTTTTCCAGGAAGCTAGTGAAGCGCTTGTGTTTCTGGATCTAAACCAAACCTAAGGGAACATGGAAAAAACATGATATTTTGGCGTTGCTTTTATCTAATTGCGGTTTGGTTAGTCTCTCTCTCTCTCTCTTTCTCTCTATCTCTCTCTCTCAACCACGCCACACACATAATAATCCAGAGGGCTGTAGTCTGGGTAGTTGGGAGGCCAAATGTTCAGAGTGATGTAGTCAGAGAAGTTGTCTGACAGTCAAGATTGGGTGCTCCTTCTTGTATTGAATAGGACCGAGTCCTGCTGCCACACTTACGGCCTTCTAAAGTCCATAACCTGGATCCAGAGCAACAGCATTCCATGTATTGGATGTAGCCCTCTGTGAAAAAGAGCTAGGGCATAACGTGGCACTCACTACTGACCACAGGAAATGCCATGATGTGTAACGGGAACTTGTTCTTCATGACTGTCGCTACACTTTTGTAGGACACAACAAGC
This sequence comes from Ceratothoa steindachneri, assembly GCA_963969495.1. Classification (NCBI taxonomy): domain Eukaryota; kingdom Metazoa; phylum Arthropoda; class Malacostraca; order Isopoda; family Cymothoidae; genus Ceratothoa; species Ceratothoa steindachneri. The sequence goes on along the minus strand of OZ018326.1, from coordinate 72,576,571 downwards.
CAGCGGTTGTTTTGCGAGTTCACACCTGCTCCTAGCAGAAATTCTTCTTCGTCTATGAAGATCCAATGTGTCAATGCAGGTTATTTATTTTTTTTAACTTCCCTGTATTTTCGATTTTCGCTTGTATTTTTAAATGTTCTGATATGTTAAAATGTGTACCCTATGCTATTCTTCCTTTTGATTGTTGCGGTAGATTCAGGAACGACCTCCCATTACTGAAAAGCTTGAATAGTATCGTTTCCCCTAACCGCACCACTTTCAAATACCCTTCGACCATTAAAAAATCCTTCATTACAATTAAACCTACAGATGAAACTCATGAAGCAGGTGTCTATTTAATCCCTTGTAAATAAATTAACTGCCCCTTATTTTACATAGGCGAGACAGGGAGAATTCTGGAAAAAAGTATCTATGAGCACAGAGGGAATGTCAGGTGGGCAAGCACAGCTTCTAGTATTTTCACACACTCCAATAATTTTAGCCACCCAATAGATTTCCCCCAGGGCAAACTAATTTACCCGTGAAAAGTTTTTCTCAAAAGAAAGGTAGTTGAATTTACCCTTATCAACTAAATCCTGAATTTCAACCTTTCGGATGGGCAGTTCAAATGCAGCCCCTACATAAAAAATTTAATCTTGAAAGATATCTTTAATGACTGTTGGGAAATTCCACGTGAAATTTCTTTTCAAGCACGGAAGTGACGTCCATGTTAGGCTTAAATTGGTAAGCCTCTTCCCCCCCTCCCCATCCACAAGCGGTAGCCTCGAACGCGTCCACCCCGGACCACCTTTTCGCGAGTTAGAATCGCCTGGGCGTGAAAGTTCGAGGCCATTCGAGAGTAGCGCTGGCCAAACACCCCATGTTCTCCCCACCCCTGCGGGGGGAGCCTCGGATATATAGGGCTCGTCTTCCAGGTGGGAGATACAGAGTTGAGGAGTCCGCCAGGATCCAAGAAGCATTCCCCCTAGTTCAATGTCAGGTGCTTAACAACGAAGCAAAGTGACGGCTGAAGTTTTCGTGTCGTTGGAATTAGCCCGGCCAGTGAGGTATTTCCATTTCAAGATCGCCACTGAGCGATTTTTCCGACTCCACTCATCAACTCCTGTCGAAGCCCTTCTCGCTCCCTCCTTGTCTTCGGGTGACCGAAATACTCTCCCCTGGACCGGACGTTACCCCCCCAACCCCCCACCCCCACCCTTTGAGAACCGTCATCACGTCAACTCCCCGCTCAGAAGCTCCAAGTGCCCTCGCCCTCACGTGTATTGCTTGCAGAAGACATCCGTGAAACCTTACCCTCACGTCTCACCCTGAATCCTCCGTAAGCCCCCCCCCCCTCCCTTTCAGCAACCCATTTGAGTTAATCCTCCACATTGGAATAGTCTCCTTCTGTAACGCATTAATTTCTAACTTCAGAGTCTGATGCATAACTCTGCGATTCTCCCCTCATTTACCAATTTAATTTTGCTCATTGATTCTCTTATTTTATGTAAATTAAATTATATTTTTGTAATTGCCTCTTTAAATAACCTTGAGCTGTGCCATTGCCCAAATTTTACGTGACCTCGTTTTGCACTCTATTCTCGCTGCTCCGCGCGTCGAAACTCGTGGCATTCCGCCCCTTTGTCGGTTCGCCTTTAAGTTATTAGTCCCTCCCCCATAGATATAATATGGTATTGATATAATATAATGTCACACCACGACAATGACCTCAAATTCACACCCCCTGATTAGGAATTTGAAGCTGAGCTCTTGTTCCTATATATATTTCATGTATAGTGTGAATGCATCTATTCTTAGTATACGACTGAAGATGGCGTGACAAACTCCATGCCGAAACTGATTTTGTGAATAAAATACTGCGCTCTTAAACAGTGGTTTTATTAATATATATGTGACCCGTTATTGGACTCAAGAATTTATCTCATATATATATATATATATATATATATATATATATATATATATATATATAGGGTGGGTTAGTATTTTGAGGTCATTTGTAGGAATTTCTCAAAAGACGCATAGACATCAGAAAAAAGCCTCCAATGACTGCTTCAATTCGCGGTCTGAAACGTTGACATGCCTGAATCATATGATCTTTATCAATTTTAAACATAGTCTTTGTTATCGCGGACTTAAGAGATTGAATGGTTTATGGAGGTATTAATTGACCACTTTCTCGACGACGCCCTATAAGTACTGGTCCAGTGGACTGAAATCGGATGAGGTAGGAGGTCATGTGTCTGGGAGAATATTTTCGTGGGAATTGGCACACATTCAAACTTGGGTTTTTTTCTAGCCTCATGAGATGGTGCAGAGTCTCTTTGGAATATATATGGTCTTCCGTTGTGTACTCTCTCTAACCAAGGACTCACCATCTTCTCCAAAATTTCTGTAAAGGTAGCAGCACCTCTCGCACTGCTAGTGAATGTCAGAACCATCAAGGTCGATGGAACCTTGGTTTACACTACACTTGGAACCTTGCTTGGCACTAAGCATACCTACCTATCTTTCGTTCCTTGGTTTTACCTTTCGGTCCTAGTCGAAGTTTTTCTTATCAAAGAGAAACTAAGCCATTCCAGCTTCTTGATGTTTCAACATGAAATGCAAGCGCTTTGTACGGGTTAAACGAGTCTCTTTCGTCTCACCATATATGAACTGACCCCTCCACATCCCATAACACTTGTAACGGATACCTTGATGCCCAACTCTTCTGATGGTACATTCTGAAATCTTGAAATCGTTTGCAAAATCTCTGATTGAATTTCCGGTATTTTCTAGAAGTTTTTATTGGACTTTCTGCAGAAACTCAAAAATTGCATCTTCCACTACTTCTACTATTTTGCTACACTGCCCCAGTTTTTTAGCAATTTATCACACTTATTATGATATTTTGTAAAAGGGGACAATTATAAAGGTATCAGGTCGATTCTGAATACTATTGCTAGTTTTCAAAATGCACTTTTTTAATCCTTCATACACCTTTTTTAATCGGAAAATTTATCCACGGTATCTGAAGTGATCTATCAGAATTACGAAGTTTATAGCGCTACTTTGTTATTTAAAAGTTTGAAGTCGAATCAAATCGATCAAAATTACAATATTTCAAATTCTGGATGAGGTAAGAGCTCTGGTGAACATCTTTAGGGATATTTAGATTGAATTAAAATATATTTAAATCTCTGTTTGCAAGTCTTTGGCTAATGGTCATACCCTCAACTCTTTTCCTAATCAGTTATAATTAAGTATAAAAATATTATGTTCACATTTCAGCTCTAATTTATGATGCATAAAGTTATTTAGAAATTCCAGAAGTGCATTTTCCGCACTGTCTACCTTTTCATTACTACTCGAAAAATTGAAGTTCCCACGTATAACTCTTCTTTGTTGTCTGTCTAATGAAAGTGGAGAACTTTTTTAAAAAAATAGAATCGTACTCTTTCTTTTTCCTTGAAGGCCGATATATCAAGACGAAATTTACTTTGTTACTAGTTATCACAAAATCGGCAGCAAAAGTGCATAATTAATATCTATATTCCTTTCATTACCGTGGCTAGTTCTTATATTGAATATAAAATAACGCATTTCTTCTTTGCTCTAGACCGAATTCTATTAAATAAACATTTCATATTTTGGTATGTTAAATTCTGTACTCTCCCAACTAGGCCCTTCAATTCCTTAACTTTGTTATTTTATATTTAATTGAAGAACTACCCACGATAATGACAAATTTCATGTTACAGTTATAAAAAGTCGGATGCGTACATGATTATTGCATTGTTGCCAACATCTCTTTTTATGGGTCCTCAGGTTTCCGATGTATTCCCTTCGGAAAATCAATCAAGTAATTATGTAAAAGTCTTTTCATTTTTGCCTTCTTTGCCCTTTCTAGTTCTGCTTGTCTCTCCACAAGATCTTGATGCACTCATAAAACTTGCCCCATAAATTCACAAAGTGAGCCTCTTCTTCCACGAGGACAACCATAGAAGAGTTTGTAATGCATTAGGTTCTCCCATAGAAAACACTCGCCACATGTACTCCTACTCTCCTTACCTTTTTCATCATTTGGACGTACCTCACCAGAAGTTCCTCAGGCCTTGATCAAACATTACACTAACCTTTATTTTATTTATATGCATTTTTTTATGTTTTTATATGTAGTTTTGTGACTGATTTCAAATGTTACCTGTGTTTTTCCATATCATCAGACCTTTTAGAATTTTCTTAGTTCTATATTTGGACTTGATATATTCAATCTTCTCCGAGAGATATGTCAATATTAATAGGGAATAAGTCTAAGGCTTTTAATTTTGTTCATTATGTTTAATCCACTAAACTTTCGTTCTATACTTATGGCATCGAGAGAGAATCTGATTTCATAACGTTATACAAGCGAGTATATATAACCAATTAAAAGGGGGTGGGGGAGTATGATGAGAGGATTCATCCTTGATCGGTCTTCATATTAACTTTAAGATTCGTGGTCAGCTACTATTTGTGAAGTACCTAATATATGAATCCGTACAGGATTCTTCTGTACATAAATATTGATGCTCCCACATTCTCGTTGGTGAAGCACTGTTATTTTTTTTAATCAAGGATCACTTTGAATGAAACCGGTGACGCTGTTAAGAATCTTTCTTCGAATTTCTGTGTTCGTCTGTCCCCTGAAAATCGTAGAATACCTAATATGAGAACTCGTAAGGAGTATCTCCAAAGCATGAGAATTGGTATCACACTGCTGACGTCACAACACAATAGGAATGAGGATACACACATACATACACACACACACACACATCAGTGATATACTTGGAAATATAAGCAACCAACCATGCCTATTCACAGTAGCCTTTACTAATAATAATAACATGAAGAAACCAGACAATGGCTTCGCTACTAAGATTAAAATTTAAAATCTAAAAAAAAGCATCCATAGTTAAATTTTTATAAATTTTCTTAACTTCCCCAATTATAATAATTTTAAAAGGAACTCTAAAATAAATTCCCCCCCCTTTCTAAATATCACGTTGTTAAAATATAGAGTTATAGAAGATATATAAAAATAATTTTTCTGAACTTCACCATTTATAATTCTTTGGGTTTTAAAATTTCACAAAATTCGATACTTATATTTATTTCTGAACTTCACCATTTTGTTTTTTGATATTATAAAAGAATTATTAGAAATAACTTTGATAAAAAAACATAAGTCATAACCAAACTAAGATAAAATTATTATTCAAATACTCAAAATAATCCCGTTCTTAAATTATAGAATAAGTGATGATGATGATGATGATGATGATGAAACACAGGTATACACACGCCACATAGTATAAATACAATTCGGAATAGGGTTTGACGAAGAAGAAAATTGAGAAGTAGAAGACTACCTTAATCTTCTAAGAAGTCCAAGAGATAAAGTAATTAGAGAGATATAGTATGAAATGAAATTATAACACAAACGAACACGAATAGGAGAGATGAAAACAAAAGAGAAGCACTAGAAGAAACAACAGGGAAAGGAAGGACATGAAGAGTGGTAAGAGTGGGCAGAGAATTTTAGGTGAAGCGGCAGAGAATGTGTGAAGAGACGCACACACAAAATTACCATGAGTAAATAAGAATGTACAGAAATAATTACTAAACATGAAAATATGTAAAGAGGATCATTAATGAAGACAAACCGACGATTAGATTAAATAAACGCATTTAAATTTCATCCACAGAGAAACGTGGCACACAATAACGAAATACAGGAATTTAAAGTGCATTATTGGCCATTTATGTAAAAACTGCCTATGGAAATGATAATAAGAAATAAATATGCGCACACCCATAGATGTATATTTATTTATAAGTTGTTCTTATAGTAATAATAATACAATAACATATGGTATGCGTGCACACACATATACAAAACCTTAATACAAACATTCATCCCTGTTGAGAGATAACTTCCTCTATGAAAACTAAGCCCAATAAAAATACGATATTTTTGTTAATTTTTTTTAAACTAAGAAAAAAATCAACAAGGGGACTAAAGAGAGACACAAAATGAATGTAAAGAGGAGGTAAAGAAAGAGAATTTCGAGAGAGAAAGAAAGCGATCAAGGGATATAAGGAGAAGGGTATGGACTACATTGACATTAAACAGATTGCAGCTATCGAGAACTTTATTAGTCAGATGCAAATAGAAAGATAGATAGAGAAACAAAGGGTGTAAAAGAAGTAGAAGAATCGAATATACGCAAGTGAGAGTCATACGACGCTCAGAGAGCATTTCTTTTTTCGAAATACAAAAACAGAGCCATTTATTACAGATCGGTAAACAGATAAAACCGATTTGCTCAAATAAATCGCAAAGATGGAGACAAAAATACACCTCAACATGTGTTTACATATGCCAATGACTGACTAGAATAAACATAGATGTATGAATATACATATATTGACGATTGTAGAGATATGTTATCCTTACATAATCTTAGCAGCATTATTTATTCTTACTTAATTAAAAGGCAAAACCCAGCGATAGCATTGGCGCCATAATTTTTTAATGATACATGTGTAAATAATACGGTGAAAATGTACTGAAGTAAAATATTCGCATACACAGCTGAAGAGGTTTCGATCAGGGTGGCACCTTAATCCTCCGGATGTATGCTACAGCATGGTGGCCTATGCGGCGGAAGATACCACCATGCAAGAACCCAACAGCAATCAGATGGCACATCTTTAGGAAAAACTAACACACTAAAACCACAAACTTTGCTCAGGAATTAATACAGCTCGTAAAACTAGAGCGACCTACAACAGCAACCACGAGGAGAAAATAAGGCAAACAGTAATAAAACATTCAATGACTGGTTACACTACAACAATAAAATCATCCCTGGTAAAACTTCCTAGACAAAAAAAAATAACAAGAATTGGGCTAACTTTCATAAGCCTCTCTCCTTCTCCTTCTCCCTCTACACCCCTAACTACAAGGGGTTCTGAACTTTCGTGCAGAACTACCAGTACGCACCTATACTTACCTATAATAGATAAAAAATACATAATAACCCATAGAAAAGGTATCCTACTCTATACAGTAAACCAAATCCTTCCAACACCGCCGCTGAAAATATTAAACAATCTTCTAAAACAAATATGTCCACGGGGCATCGACCTCTTTATAAAGTCTACCCATATCCTCAGCTTCTTCATTTATCTTTAAATACTTAGAATATGAAGACCATCGATGGCGCCACTGTCATATATTTTGCAAGGAGCTATCTGTAAAGAAAGCCGTGAAGATGTGGAATTGAAAATGTGCAGAAAATATATAGCAGCAGAGACCTCTGTAAACGTTAAAGATTGGAAGGCCCGCAATCCTCTTGATCTGTTCTACAATCTGGGTGACCTTGATGCACCTGATAAGCATTTTTTGTAGTTCTCCATGAGCTTAACTCCCCTTTCAGCAATGTTATTAACAACTTTTAGTTCATTAACAACATTTTTAGCAATGCAAAAGCTTTCTAATTGAGGCCAGTTATCAACCGATTTGTTAAAAATAATCTGATGATGGCCCAAGTGTTTTGAAGAGAGAGAGAGTGTGTTTGTTGTCCCAAAGTCCCAAAAGTGCTTCTTGCCATAATTTTAATCGTCTATTTGGGTTTTCTTGGGTGGATCTGAATCTGCTAGATTTTTCAAGGCATTTTTCATTTTTTCCTTTGTCTGGAATGCGACACCATCATCAAAATAGGCCCGCGCAATTAACTCTTTCGAAAGATACCAGAGATGGTTTGTAAATTTATTCAAGCGGCATTGTTGGCAATCTTTTTATTTGTTCTTTTGTAACAATGAAGTTCTTCAAAAAGTACTGGCTCCCGTTAGTGCAGAAAACCCAGAAATTGCATATTTCTTCCCATTTCTTTGCTTCTTTGGGTAAAATTTTGAATTGAGTTTTGAATATGAAAATTTTCATGGAGCATATAAGTTTTGCCACCCATCTAGCACTGTGGTATGCTCCAAGATTTTTTATAATTTCACACCACTAAGGAGAGTTTCTCTCAATATTAATATCATTAACTCCAAGAGTTCTTTGCAATTGTTTCAAATCTGTCTTTCTTTGATCAGTTCTGTAGAAAATGTCATTATTACATCTTTTTTTCTTGAAGATATTTTTCTAATGTGTCAAATTTTCTTGGTTTATGTTATTCCACGATTTTTTTTAATCTTTCAAATAATGGAATATTAGGGCCAGAAGAAGCTTGAAAACAGGGTGCTAAGACTGCTTCCAAAACAATTTTAAATATTTGATGTCGGTATGGGAGCCACAATAAGTCTTAAATCTCTGCTCAATTATTGTGCAGGCTTCTTCTTTACGACCTGTATTTGAAGCAGTCGTGTCAAAACACATACCTTTCACTTTGTGTTATTTCCCAGTCAAGTATCATATGATGAGCTGCTTCAGCCATATTTTAGCCAGTACCTTAAGGAAGTTTGGGTACTCCAGGTACTCATAGCTGTTTTGTACCACTGCCTGATATAAACTTTGGCAGGCGATCCACGACTTTTCCTAATATGTCTTTAAAAAGTTAACCATCACATTGAACTATCAAGGGCTTCTCAGTTTGAAAGTGTTTTTTTATGTTCTCACTGAATGTCTTTCTTGATTTTTGTCGAGCTCGACGGAGGGTAGAGTAGCTGACATTTTAGTCTTCAGGGTTCTTCCTTACACTCGAAGTGGTAGGAATAAAAATGAGAGAAGTTAAGTGGTCACTTCTCTTGGCAACATCCAAGGAAGAAAGAATATTTTCGTTCAATATTTTAGCTATTTTCTTTGGAGGACCTTTTGGTGAAGTGCAATAAAACTATAAAAGGAATCTAAATTCGGTTGTTTAATTCGAAAAAGGAAGATTAAAAGAATTTTCAGGAATAGGAAGGAGGTTACTGAGATATTAATTTTTTAAATGTGCGTTATTTTTATGGGGCAACCAGATATATATATATATATATATATATATATATATATATATATATATATATATATATATATATATATATATGAATTCACTCCTGTTCCAATCGATAATGTGATTGATTGCACAGATATGTTGAATATTTGTCTTCATAAACCCTCTGAGATACGATACGCCCAGTTTGTCTTATGTACATTTCATCGCATTTTTTATAGGGAATTTTATATGCGCCTAATTTATTAGGGGATCCGGGCTTATTCTGGATTTGTTTACTTTTAACGGAGGGGAGAAAGCTAAAGTCTTCCTTAACATTATATTTTTTTAATTGACTATATGTAACTCCGTTTTAGTGGCCGTTTGTAAGGGCAAACAATTCACAGTTTTATTTCTGATTTGGGTGAGTGGAGTAGTGTTCATATTTTTGGAATTGCGCTAAAAGAAAATTCTGGCTTGGAGATGTGCTTCTTCAATGGAAAATGCTTGATATGAGAAACCATCAAAGATTTTCTTAATGTATGTATTAAATATTAATTAATTTAAGATCACATACTATGCAGGCATGTAGGAACATGGTGGAAACAACTATTTTTTATCTCATCCCTATGGCCAGAGTAAAAGATGAATATATGCATTTGATTGAGTGGGCTTACGGAGACCAGAAAGTTGGAAAGAGTTAGAGTCTCTATCATGGCACAGGCCTGCGTTTGAAAAATTTTTTATGTTCCCCAGGATTTTTTTAGGGTTTCTTAATGAATCCAACCTCCTGAGCTAAAAAATAAATGTATATTTGTTCAATCAGGTCAGATTTTCTCAGTACAGCACACACCATTTTCATTGAGATTAGCTAATTTTTCTGAATTTTAAAAAAAAAAACTTTCTCTATCTAATAATGCATTATTACTGTTATATCATATAAACAGGAATACACGTATGTAAACTATAATTCTTTTAATAAACAAAAAATAAAAAAATGCAACATAATAAAGAAAATAATTATAATTTCGAAGAACAGACGCCCTTGACGATTTTCGTTTGTGCCTGTCATGTGGTGCATCATGCTTCAAACACCAACAGTAGTCAGCAAGCATGTTTCCGTTCCATTTACATACACTGGTACCTGGATTCCATTGTTTTATTTTCTGGTGGAATCTTTGCCCCTGTTCTTTACTGTAATCCCCGCAGTTGTCGGGAAAATAATCCAGATGGGACTGTAAAAAGTGTATCTTTATAGACATTCGAGCTCCCAAATGTTTGAGACTTGTTAAGAGCTGATTGACCAGGGCAACATATTCTTCTAGGCTTCTTTTATTGCCTAGAAAATTGTTAACTAGAGCTTTGAAAGCTTTCCAGGCATCTTTTTCTATGTCCTTCATTGATGCATCAAATTGCTGATCAAGTTCCTGATTTGAAGTCCATCAAAATTCCCCCATGGAGCTTAGCGTCACTGATTTGTGGAAATTTTTGAAGAAAAAATTTAAAAGCTTGGCCTACTTTATTAAGGGTTTTGACATAGTTTTTCATTATGCCAAGCCTTATATGCAGTAAAGGGAGGAGTATATTTGAGGAGGCACTAAAGGTTCAGCTATCACATTGTTTGATCTAATTCTAAATGCATCTCGTGGAGACCAAACCTTCTTCTCATAGGGCATACTATGTGCACGACTGTCCCATGAACATATGAAACAGGGATGCTTCGTGTAGCCTGTTTGCGTCCCAAGCGTAAGAGACACTACCTGAAAAAAAATTAGCACGGTATGTAAATTCAGTGTAATATTTCTAAAAACAAATTCAAAGTAATATTTCTTAAAACAATAAGAATATGAATATGTACTGAAAAATCCTGTATGCCGATGCATTAAATCATCGTATTGGAACTAATTAGATATATGTACATCTTATTTTGAGTTTATTGAGTTGTGTTGTATACCTTCTCAATTAAGATAAGTTCCCCATTAACCCAATTAGATGCATTAACCTATAGGGACACACTTCAACAAAAAATATAACTCAAAAATGACTCATGATTTCCAGATTTGCATTCTTGTAAAATGTAAGTTGACCCAAAGGTGTATACAAGTATTAACAATTAAAAATAAAAATGTCAATATTAAAAAGCTTATAAATGCCAAGTGTAAAATGATCTTACCTTTAAGTCACCACATATCCTCCACTTATAGCTAGAGTAATTTATTGCATCCAGCAATTTTTTCATATTTTCATAACTTTCAGTAAGTTGGATTGAATGGCCTATAGGAACGGAAGCTATCTTGTTACCAATATTCAGTAATACAGCTTTTAAACTTCTACTGGAGGAATCTATGAACAGTCTCCATTCTAATGGGTTGTAGAAAATTCCAAGGGCCTCAACAAGTCCTTTAATATTGGCGCAGTATACTGAAGAGCTGGAAGAATGCTGTAAAAAATAGCTTCGAAACTCTTGTTCTCTATTTCTGTACCCCCCTAAATGTTGTTTCTTAAGCGAGAAGATTACTTTCACGAAGTCGAGAGCCAAGAAGTTGTGTATTCGCCTTTGAAACCCCCAGATCCCTGGTCAGGTTATTTAACTGAACTTGAGTGAATGGTCTTGGGACCATATCATGTGTGGAAACCTGATAAGACTCAGATGTGTCATAATCTTGGTCAACTTCCATATTAATCTCTTCATGTACCTCTATATGTTCAGGGGGAGAAGGTATAGGAATTCCTGGGCCATGGGGCAGGGGTTTGATGGCAGAAGGAACATCCGGATATGCCACACTATGTTTATTCTTCTTATTTATACCTGTGGAAAATATAATTGCATATTACATAAAGGAATTGATTTGGAGTTGCAGATAGTACATAAAAGTTTAGTAAAGGATATGTTCATGCTGAAGTGAACTATGTTAGTTTTTAATTTTATGCTAAGTATTTGCATAATAATGAAATTTTCAGGAGCCAGTATAATACAGAAAGCTTAAATACTTGATCCAATGCTCACCTTTAGGATTTGTCATGCAAAAATAGCAGTCCGTAGTGTGGTTCTTGCCATCTCTCCACACCATGGAAACACCAAAAGAGAGGGACTTCTGTTCGCCCTGACTCCAGCGTCTTAAACTTATGTAGCATCCCTTGCAGCAGATATGTGGTGCAAAAATTTTATCTTGATCTCTTAGCCTTACTCCAAAATATGCATGATACAAAGATTTAATTACAGGAGGGATTGTACTTTGCTGCTCGGGAAAAGTCACTTTGCCGCAAACATAGCAAAATCTGTCGGAGCTATTCTTACATTTTCTGTTCATTTTTAACTCAACCACTATTATTATTATTATTCTTATTATTATAATGCTACGCAATTTTTAACCTGCAAAATATAAACCTATTTTCATAATTACTTAAAATGTACACAAAATTTACTGCGAATAGAGCAGTGCAAAAACTATTGAAATTTGATGTAATATAGGAGATGTATAAACTATAAAATTATTATCACCCCCTGTATCGCAAAAACTGGAGGTGATAGAGAAAAACGGATGACAGATTCGGATTTAGGAGGTCAATTTTATTAAGAAACACTATAGAAAACCTAAGGTACATTTTTGACGCAGACCAGTGTGGTAGATGGGCACATCGAGGAAGGGAAGAGTGAAGTTTGATTCCATTTCAAATTTGAAATTAATGGGGTAGTGAAAATGATTAAGTTTGGTAACAGAATAATTCAAATTGTTCCTTTCATAGTAAAAATAGGTCGTCTACACTTTACATAACACAGGAGTAATTTTTTAAATATTGGATCATAATTCGGATCTAACATATTCAAAGTGTTCCTCATATTAGACCCAGGCGACATATGAAACATTCAGTCAAAACATCAAGGTCCATGAGACATAGCAACTCGTATAAACAGAAATTCATGGAACAATCAGGACAATCTCTGATTCTAAGAACTGGTGACGAAACTGTTTAAACGAATGTTAACAGAACTAACTTAACTAAAAAATCAAAATTACACGGTATAAAATGGATTTTGCTACAGAGTGGAGAAAACAGTGTTCATGGGTATTTTTGTAAATAGATCACGAAAATGACCATCCTTTTTCACAAAATCACTTGTTTTTCGTAAATTGCGATTGAATTTGTTTTTAAAATAGCCATGATATATATATATATATATATATATATATATATATATATATATATATATATATATATATATATATATATATATATATATATATATATATATATATATATATATATATATATATATATATATATATATATATATATATATTGTAAATATGAAGACAGGGCAAACTCATTTTTCTTTATTAACTATTGGTTTACCGATGATATTATGTGACCCAACTATTGTCTCTTTTCAAGGTGGCTATTGAGAGCCTGAGTGATGTTTTTCTCAAGCACACTGTCCCACTTGTATAAAATTACTTAAACTTAACTTTGCGTATATCATCCAATGGTATTCATTATATTTAATATTTTCTAGGATATAATCTATATATACATAAATTTCCTTTAATTCAACAGAGTGGGCAAAAGAACAACTTTTGTGCTATAAAATGAAGGATCGATGAATATTCTCCACTTCCTAGGATCATAAGGCAAATCCAACTCCCAAAAAAACCTTGGAATGTTTAACATTGAAAATTTTATTGTAAATCGTCAGAACGACTTCTAAATAGTGATGTGTGAACATTCTTAGCCAATATTTTTTTCATATGCCGCGAACCTAAAACCTCCCTCTGTTGTTGTCCCAAACCTATGCCACGAACCAAATCATTTAGGTCATAGGTTCTGAAAATGAATGTCTCTGGGATCCTGTGTATGTCTCTTGTGCATGTTAAAAGGTAGAATCTTCTAAATCAAAAGGTTAAATTCAGGCAGGTGGCATCGCTATTAGTATTTCGGATGAGTGAGCAGAGCAGAAATTATTAATCAAAAGAACTTATGGGAGTAGCGATAAATGGTGAGAAAAGGATTGATAATAAAGTCGAGAGAAAGTTTGGGAAAAATGTTGCTGAGGTTCAGGTTAAACTGTTTGGTGCAAAAAAGACAAGATAGCGGTGTCCTGTGGGCCAGAGTGATATTTAAAGAAATGTGTTTGATCAAAAGGCAATGAGGCAGATTTAATGGCCGGTCGGAATATTTGAATCTGTGAAAGGACTGTATACGAGATTGTGTGTATGTTTGCGCAAATGGATTGATATATATATATATATATATATATATATATATATATATATATATATATATATATATATATATATATATTATATATCTTAAGAGAGCAGAGGGGTTGCATGTTGCCAGGCGTATACGTATTTTTAGGATAAATAAGCAGGTTAAATTTAGGAAGTTCATTACTATATTATAACTTCTTGGTACTGACGTTTCGGGTAGGAACCCATTCTCAAGGATGTGAGATTATAAATATATACAAACATAATTTTTTTTTTTAAAGTTATGAGATATTTATAAATTAACTATATGGAAAATGGGAAGCAGCAGAGGTGGTAATATCAAATTATAAAAATGCAGAGCTTTTAACTATTAAGGAATAGGAAATATGTTTTTGTTTTTAAATTAAACTGATATTAATTAGTTTTGGGGGTCTTCATTGTAAAAAGAGGGAGATAATAGTAATATTTGAAAGATAGGGGTTGTTTTAGAGGACTTTATTTGGCATGTGTAATTTGTGGATGATTATAGTTGTAGTAAAAGTGGAAATAAGCTTGTGTCAGAGTTTAAAGTGGGGTTTTTAAATCTAATATAAAGAGATTCGAGTGTACGTAGTTGGTTTTCGTTGTTTGCTGTGTCTTTAATTGAAAAATTATTTAAGTTTGGTTTATGGTGTGGATGTTTGTTTTCGTAGTGTATTTGGATACGTGAGAACTCGGGAGTAGTAAGTGGGGCTCCAGTTCTATTGCTGATGCCTAAATGTGTGCCTATGCCCAGAATGTCTTGATACCGTATTTTTCAAGAAAGCTTCAGATTTTTTCACGGCTTGACTTGGTCTGGGACCGCTACATTGCTGATTCGCTGAAAAGCAGTGCAAGATCATAGCGTAGAAAAGGAGTGCGTAGACGCGTCGTTGGAACAGCAGTTATACGTGGAACCTGGCATAACTTCCTCCTAGTAGACATTAAGAAGACCGAGCTGTTCAAGTTCCTATCAGAAGTTGTCTTCAAGTGGTTTGACCAGGATTATAAGCAGTTCGTTACCACTGATGGAGATGCAGTGCTGGGTAAGCCACCGCTGCAAGGACTGGCCTTGCTGGCCCCATGCAACACGAAGAAGTTGGCACTCCAATCTTGTTGCATGCATCCTATGCAGCCAACCAGGGTCACCACAAGATGCTGCTCAAATCAGTTGAAACCGATGTATTGGTGTTGGCTGTATCAGTGGCGCAGGGAGTGCAACCAGAAGATGAACTGTGGCTATAATTTGGCACTGGAAACAGCTTTAGGTACCTGACATTCCACGAAATAGTAGCTGGCCTAGGACCAGAGAAAGCACAGGCTCTCCCTATGTTTCATGCTCTGACTGGGTGTGATACTGTATCTAGCTTTGCTGGACATGGTAAGAAGACTGCTTGGACAATCTGGACCGTTCTGCCAGAACTTACAGATGCATTTTTGAGGCTATCCTATGCACCAAATGTTATAGTACTAGACAATGTCATATTGCTCTATGACAGAACCAGCACGTGCAAGGACATTGACAAGTCCCGAATGAATCTCTTCGCGAAAAGAACAAAGTACAACTGATTCCGCCAACCAAGGCAGCTCTGCAGAAGCATGTGAAGAGGGCGGCCTACCAAGGAGGTCATGTGTAGGGTCAAACACTGTTACCAACGCCATAGCTGCCTCCTCCATCAATCTGGGGCTAGGTCACGAATGACGACGGAGTGTACGAGCCACACTGGACGAACTTACCCGAAGCAGCCCACGCTTGCAATGAGCTAGTAGCGTGCAAGTGCAAGAAGAGCTGACTGAAGCGTTGCAAGTGCAAAAAGGCTTCACTTGAATGCACAGCTTTGTGTAAGTGTGAGGAAGAGTGCTCTCAAAATTGATTGGCCGCCATTTTGATTGAGTCGCGGTCATTTTGATTATGAGTTGCGGCCATTTTGATTACGTTTTGTTAAATTCAGCTTATAATATATGTTCAGACTAATGTTTGTGTAATATTATCCTATTACCGACTTTTAATAAGGGAGATTGTAAAATTATAGTAACCAATAGCGGCCATTTTGAAAAGTGGCTGCGACAGCCATCAGAGAGTGAAATTGAGATGGCCCAATATCTAAATCTGTTCATAATTGGAGAGTCTACTGTTGTACCAAATTTGGTGCTTTCCTCACAAAATGCACAATTCGCATGGGGACTCGATCTCTGAATATTTGTATATTTGGTAACCTTGACACGAACGTCTTTTCAACTCTCTAGTCTTTTAAATTTGGCATTTGAGCTGTTGGCTTTGTTGGCGTTAGACTCGTCTCTTCGTTCATCCCATCTTTCCTTTTTTTTCCTTAATCTCTTTGTTTCTGCTGTACGCATTGCCTCGTTTGTGCTTAATATTCAATAGATGTTTAAGTATTATTAGAGTTAAAACAAATATGAATTCCCATTTGTGCATACGTTAATGCAAAATTTGGCCATTTTTAAGCTCAAATGCAAATTTTTATGTTATAAATACCAGTATTTAATCAAATATTTACATTTATTACAATGGCCTGCGTTTCA
Organism: Ceratothoa steindachneri; assembly: GCA_963969495.1. NCBI lineage: Eukaryota > Metazoa > Arthropoda > Malacostraca > Isopoda > Cymothoidae > Ceratothoa > Ceratothoa steindachneri. Next base: position 72,559,854 of record OZ018326.1, on the reverse strand, counting down.
AAACATTTTTTCACAAGTCATAGGTTTTCTAACTGATTTGGAATCAGTTTTGCATGCTAAATTTAAGCATATAATTAGTTTTCTTTGGTAACGTTTCGTTTCTAAGATATGCTCGATTTATATCAGAACGTATATTACAAAATAGTGCTATCATCCAACCGTTTATTACTTCTGTTTTATCAGATCTAGTGATGAGTAACTATACATTACCTATTTTATTCATCTTTCCAGGTCTAGATTTGCATTACAATGGATCGTATGTGTAAGAATCACCCGAATAGGTTTTTCTTACATCTGCGGACATGTCGCTCTTCCAGATCGTCAAGCAAAAATCACGGATTTTCTGACAAAGGCAAATCCTGCCTACTTTGGATTGAAACTATGGGACTAGGATGAGCCATTTGCTCCCCATATTTGCTGTAAAATGTGTGTAGAAAATTTACGTGATTGGAGTAATAAGTAGAGGAATAGTATGGCATTTGGTGTCCATATGGTGTGGAGGGAAGGCATAAATAACAAAGTTAAAAGCCATCAATCGCTAGAAAACCACCATGTTCAATACTCCAATGTTCCTTCTGCTATAAAATCAGTCCCACATGATCCCGATCTTCCTGTTCCTGAGCCTGATTTTACCATCTATTCTAGTTCTGATTCCGAGTCTAGTATCACTACCGAGACAGCTAGATGAGTTTGATGCCATTTTCACAAACAGAACTCAATGACCTGACACGGGCCCCGAACCTTTCCAAATAATCTGTTGAGCTATTGGGTTCATGACTTCGAGGGAGATGTATGCTGGCACCAGGAACAACATTCTATTGTTATCGGGAGCGCAGGAAAGAATTTAGGAAATTTTTCACTTTGATGAACCTCTTTACTGTTCGACTGCAACAGTATTGCTGACCTGCTCAACTTAATCGACCTAAAGTACGATGGTATGGAATGGAGACTTTTCATTGACTTATCTAACAGAAGTAATAATACAGTCCTTATTAATAACCGCAATAATTTTCATCGATCCCTGTTGGACACTCAACTGCAATGAAAGAAACATGAAACAGCATGGACCATCAGTTGTCTGCTCTCAACTACTAGACACACAAATCGCTGATATGTGGAGATCTTAAAGTCATTGGACTCATCCTACGCCTTCTAGGTGGGTATACACAGTATCCATGCTTTATCTGCTTGTGGGACAGTCGGACTGACGACCAGGATTATGTCGGACAAGAATGGCTGTCAAAACAAAGATTAGAAACCGGTTCAGACAACGTTCTGTCCTGCCTTTTGGTTGAACCGAGGAAAATATTGCTTTCACCCCTGCACATCAAACTCATTTTGATGAAGAACTATGTCCAAGCAATGGGCAGGCAAGATAAAGAATTTGCTTTCCTACGTCAGAAGTTTCCAAAAGTCAGTATGGAAAAACTGAAGGCAGGTTTATTTGATGGTCCTCAAATAAGGGAGCTTATCAAGATCACCAGTTTTGATGAAGCACTGAATCCTGCTCAACTCTCTTCCTGGTTGTCCCTTAAGTCAGTCATTGCAAACTTCCTTGGTAACACAGAAGCACTCAGTAGGAGGAGGCGGTTGATGAATTAATGGAGAATTTCCGCAAACTTGGTGCGCGCATGTCAGTGAAAATGTACTTACTTCGGTCCCGCCTGGACTATTTTTCCGAAAATTGAGGAAACTTCAGTGAAGAATAGGGTGAGCGCTTTTACCAAGATATCCGTGTGATGGAAGAATGCTACCAAGGGCGTTGGGATTTCAACTTTTTTTCTGACTACTGCTGGTGCCTGAAAACATATTTGCTGTCTGCTAGGCACAATCAGAAGTCTCTAAAGAGTAGCTTTTTTGGTATGTTGTACTATTCCTGGTATCAATTCGAACATTCTTTAATCCTTCTGTGTATAAATTAGTTCCAAATTTACTAATGTGTTTGCATTCACCTACAGATAGATCGCAATATAGAAATTTATGGGATATGCGAAAATCTCAAAAAATTGATGTGATTCGATAAAATGAGCATCATTGTAAGATTCAGTGCCTAAAATCAGATATTATGTGTTAGACATTGAAAACAGCACAGGCTTGTGTTATTTTTAAATGAAAAAGTTTTGCAATTAATAGTGCATACTTGGTTGCATATTTGTCCTTTAAAGTGTAGGCTATGCTCAGTTTAATTACGATTATGATGATAGAGTTACTATAATACATATAGTCTACGTACTATGACTATGGAATGGTAGACTTATATAGGGGGGAAATGGAGGTGTTTTTCATTTTTCATTTATTTTACACATTGAAGCCAAGTATAATTAATAGAAAAGCTAACAGAGATTTTCCAACTTGGTATGGCCCTGGTACCAGTAAGAAATATATAAAACAGTTTTTCTCTCTTTCACAGATTTGCTGCAAGATATCATCCGTCATAAAAGGAAAGTGGAAAGATTCATATGTTGCTTCTGGTTTCTTATGTATGGTAGAACGAGATGTAACTAGAAAACCTCAGTCATTGCGATTTAGTAACAAGCCATGTAAATTTTAAGTCATTAGGACTGAGGGAACATGTCGAAATCAGGCACTGTAATCATGTTGGCACATCGATTTCAGCTTTCCAGTTGAAAAGAGTTCGTTGTGATCCAAAATCAACTCTTTCCGTATTTAGGTTCGTTGCTCGTGGGAAACCTCTTTTGCAATCCTCTTATAAAGTTACGTACATGATTGTCAAAGAAAAGAAGCCTCACTCTTTCGGAGAGACCCTATTAAAGCCCTGTGCAGTAGAGATAGCAAATATTATACAGAAAAAAAGATGCCAAGAAGCAGTTGAGTCCGGCGAAATATAATAACCCAAATTATTAGTGAGATTAAACATAATCCTGAAAAAATCAGCATACAAATCAACGGACATATCAAAACAATCAAGTGCTTGTATACGTATGCTTTGTGAAGGAAAAGAACATCAAGGAAGAATGTTTATTCTGTGAAAGACTTGAAATAACAACCAGAGCAGTCAATATATTCAAGGTTTTCCAAGCATTCTTTGATCACTTGGGAATTGATTGGGTCTATTTTTAATGAAAGAGCTCCTAACATGATCGGCAAAAAAAAATCTGGATTCGTGGCTAAAGCTCCGCATGTCCTCATCATACACTGTGTGATGAGTTTGGAGCCGAGCACAGTGCATTACTGTACCACACAGAGGTACGTTGGGTGAGTCGAGGTTGTATTTTCGCACGTGTAGTCGAACTTGGGGAAGAAATTATGGAATTCCTCAATTATAAATAGTTGCCCCTAACAAATTATTTTGAACATGAAAATTTTGTCCATAGCATGAATAATTGGCCGACATTTTCAGTCTCCTCAATGATTTGAACATATTTATGCACGGCAGGGTTGTGGCTTATTGAAGGCAGGGGATGACTTGTCGCATTTACAAGGAATTTACCTATCAGATTGGCACTGTTTAATGCGAAATTGTGGCAAACATTCTAATCCTTGAGAATATCATAAATGAAGATGGTAAGACTTGCCTGTAAAAATACCTCAATAAATCAGGAATCATTTGGAATCCCTAAATACAAATTATGAGTGTTTATTTTCAGATGTTGACGATCTTAGCATGGAACCCGTTTGGATCCAAAACCCCTTCTGATTTTGATGGGACTGGGATGGATATCAAGCAGTTTTGGTGTGAGAAAATTGAAGTTTATCCCAATTTGGCAATGAGGACATTGAATGTGTTGTTTTTTTACAATTACAAGTCGCTGTGAAACAGTATTATCTGCATTATTAAATCTGAAATTAAAGTGGAGAAATTTACTTGAGGTATCGGGTGACATTCATGTGTTTTATAAGTAACAGTACCCCTGATTCCATGATATGATTGCACAAAAACAGCAGCAAATATCTCACTAGGTAAGCGAGAGTATGTGTTTAACAGAAATTTACATCTACATAGCTCAGTGTATTATGTAGTCGAGATATTGAAAAATATTGCACATTTGAATTTTTACGTTTTCTCTTATTAAATTTCAACTGTAAGAAGATAAGCTGCTGATTTAAAATATAAAACTAAGAAATCAAAAACTTTGTTATAAAATGGTTGTAGCTCTATGTATATTTGTCACTTTTTATTCTTTATTTTTTTAAATAAATAGAAAAGCTTATTATTTTCTTTCATCGTTTATTCCTAGCTATCCTCACATTAGTAAATTCAAGCTACTGACATATTTGAAATTCACACTGGCAAGTAATAGAATTTCTGATATAGATTATTTTCAGTTATATTGAGGAACTATAAGATCATATTAGGCAATACACTGAGTGTCTGAACTCACCAAAATGTTGAGAACCCCTGCACTAATGAATGAGTTTAGGGCGGTGTGCTGTTAAGAAGTCTGAAATTTGTTAGATAGTGTTATTAGGGAAACAAATTCACCTACAGAATCACCAATAAACACCCATACTCATATATAATAGACAGCAACGTACCAATACAATACACTGCCATACATTGTATCTGATTCTATAGGTACAGCAGTTAAAATCCTACCATTCCCCGAACCTGGTACAGTATCAAACAACTCGGTCCAAGAGGCCTCGAAGATCCTCGAGCTTACGCATACCATCATTAGCTTTATTTATTACAAATTACTTAAAATATGTAAACTAACGAGAGTAGTATCACTGTCGTAGGTCAGGTTAGATCTTCTGACTTCCGTTTGCTTTCCCTGTCTCGGAACGGTTGGCGGATAGCACGCAGGGCAACTCGGCAGTTGAGTCTTGCCTCGAATAATTCAATTGAACTTTGGGTTCCAATAAATCTCTAAGAGTAACAAATTATACTTGGTAGAATTAATTCAACTATCTAGAAGGTTCTGTATATCAAACTGAGTGAAACAAAATAAACTTTAGTACTGTACAAACACAAATAAACTAATGGACATGAAAGATAAATAAAAAAAAAAAATAATGGACATGTAAGATAAATCAAAGTGTACTCACTCGGCCGCCGCACACGACCGAGAACAATTCCGGGTGGATCTGCCACCCAAAGATTCGGCTGCTCGAGAGGAGCACGAGAGGGGGAAGGGGGAGCACTGAGCTCGAGTACTTTCCAACAGCACGGTTTGGGTTTGCACTTGAGGCCGATTCGTACTCGGCCTGTTCGAAGTTATGACGGAAAATACAACCTGTATTCCAGTGACCACAGTCATCTTCAAAAGTAAGGATCGAGGGAGTATTTGCTGGGGAGTAAGCTGAGTTCGAGAGATCTTCTCTCGTTTGATTTTTTTTTCCTCTCTTTTCTTGTCTTCGGGCTCTTGGGGTATGGGAGGCCGAGAGAAAGAAGCTTTAAAGGAAGACAAAATAGACACTCGTCGGGATAATGCAAGCGATCAGGGCACTGGGTAATATTTAAAAAATTATGGCCGGGTCTATTTAAAGTACGAATTATTCATAGGGCAATGAATGTTTTAGTTAATATTTAACAATTTTCCTAACTTAATTCCCGCTTACGCTCGTCGAGCAATCAGAGCCTGCAGGCCTTACCTTATGCGACCTCTCCTCTTAGCAGAATATTAATTTACCCAGGCTAATGCTTTACTATTTATACGAAGCCCCGGAAGTGAAAGTTACAGAGATGCCGGAAAGGGAAGTTTGCTTTATCTATAAAAAGGGGAGGCGGAAGTGAATTTAAAACTTCACACCATCTCGCAGAACCTCTCGCTGTTACGGTTAGGTTGCTATAGGCCATTTTATCGAACGGAAGTGACCCCCCAAAATGTCGATCGTGGGTTCTTTTCGTCCTACGAGTCTCTCTCTCTCTCTCTATCCTTCTCTATCTGACAATCACCAAATTAAATGTAAGAAGAGTATATTGAGAAAACGCTGAAGATCTAACTAAGACCTAGTAACAGTGGACCAAAACAGACACGCAGCCAATCAAAATAACACCTACACTCGTAACAGCCCAAACCTCCATACAATTCTTCGCAAATGCGCACCACCAAAGAAACGCATTTGACACCATATTTCTAAATCCTCTGTTGTTACCTTCTTCAGATCCGGCAAAAACTGGATAGTTAGGAACTATGCAAAGAGAATTGAATAATACACTGAAAGATGAATTGGTGACATTATCAGCTTACGCCAAATTCAGGTGTGAAGTAAAATAAATGCACCGCATCAAACACCCTAAATTTATTGAACAAAATAGACGGTGATCTTCATCAAGCTGGACAAACCTTAAAAACAACAAATAAATACAAAAACAAACACAAAGGCAATCTCAAAATTAACGCACAATGAGATATCACGATAGGCACATTCGGAAAACCAAGGTATAATCTTACACAATTACGATGATTATAACAGTCGCTTATGATGTGTATGCGAGTATGTGTGTTTGTGCGTGGTATGTGTTTCTGCATTTGTGTGTGCATGACCTTTTATGACATTGTTTGCAATTTGTCAAGAAAGTGCGATTTAATATGCGTTTATACACCAGTAAACCAGTAAACGTAAGTGTGGGGGAGGGAAAGGGCAGAAAGAGATGTAAGCGTTTGATATTGTGTTTGGAGGGGCTTGTGATATGTGTAAAGGTTGTGGGAATGGGGAGGAGTAGTTTTAATGGCGTGATGCGTACCCACCATACTTTGTAGTCATGTACAGTCTCTAAACATTTCAACATTCGGTGTTTGTTGCATTTATTTTGTAGATTATTTAGCGCAGGTAAATGTTTCCTTTTAAACCAGTTTTCATTATGTGATTACATATATAACACACTATCAATATATATTATTTCAACTAAGTATTATCACATAGAATTAGTGAGCTATTTTTTTTAAATAATAATAGCCTAAAAATAAAACTGTATTTTTTTCTTCATAATATCGTAAAAATGGGAATAGTTCAATGGAATGATGGATGAGAAAATTTTCAGATGAAAAACAAGAAGATGACAAAAGACAGACGATCTAATCTCACTTATACAGGGTGTGAGCAGTTTTGAGGAGTCAATGCTCGGGGGGGAGGGAGGTGTCCCCTTGCCGGTTTCCGAGGAATGGCTCGCTCCCCTGGGCAAAGCCCTCCAGGGCTCTCCTTTGGAATGTACCCCCAAATATGGCATACCATCTCTATATACCCCCCTTACTTTTTTATAACTCCTTAAAACTGCTGAATCGGTTCTGCCGCACCCTGTATTAATTCAGATGTTTATACTTTTTAGATGTCTATGAGCGAATATGCACCAGACACATTTTTTTACAGTCAAGATGTTTCGCGGAAGGAATTAATGAAATTCGGATAAATATTCTTCTCATTAATAGTAAAAAGATAAATATTAAACGATTAAATCTATCTCCATATTAAGCCAGATGATTACCTCTGAAATACCGATGAATAAATAGGCACCAAACAGATTCGAAATGATCTAATCTCTCCGGATTCATTCAAATAATTCTATGAGGAAATACCATACAGGCAAGGGAGGGAGGATGGGCTTCAATTTTGAAGCCGTGATTGCGCGTTCTGTTCTCACTCAGTCTGAAAATATCCCAATGTTGACTACCGGGATATTTTCACAATGAGTGAGAACAGAACGCGCAATCACGGCTTCAAACTTGAACTGAAGCGTTAAAACCGCAATCTGTGTGGAAATTTTTTCACTTACAGTATCTGCGGTATGTGGAACGCACTTCCAGTGGAAGTTGTCAACAGTGAATCTGTTGACCAGTTCAAGTCAAGACTAGACAAAGTCTTGAAAAGTGGCCGATTAGGGACGCAAAACAATTGAGCAGCCATGTGCCCGCTCGATTGCTAGTCCAAAGGTACCCTCTTTGAATGGACTGTAAGGTCTCCTAGAGTATTTACTTTCCTTGTTACTCCTTGTTATGTGGTTCGCTGAGGATGAAGGGCTACCGCACTTTTCTCGCAAGTTTGTTAACCATCGGGTGAATAAAGCTCGCACTGGAGCGATCGCAAGTGTGTTCCAATGGGAGGGAAAAATTCTTTTATTGTAAACACGCGTAACGCTCTAACAAACTTAAGCAAAGGAGGCGTTACGAGCGTTTGCCCACAAGTATTCTCTTTATATATTATTTTTTTTACAAATTCTTTTCATAATTTTCGGTAACTCCACTGATGTTAATTTTGGATGAATTACACTTGATGTTACATGTTTCGGAAAAGTTTGTTTTTGTTATTTGTTGTTCAATGTTTGGAAGATATGTGACTTATTGCTATTTATTCATACTGATATGCAAGTAAGAGCTTACGACCCTTATTTAGAAAATTTCCTAAAACTTACGAGGTGCCGAAAATCTGTGTTCGCAGCTGTCGATTAAGCGAGGGTTTTCCTCGCCAAACCCCCAAATAAAGTTGATTTTAATCAACTTGGAGAAAATGAAGTTCCCCTCACTATCTTAGTAGATACGGCGTTGAATTTTTGACGTCTATGCAAGGGTTCGATCCGAGCGAACACGGACTGAAAACCTTAAGCGGCATCATGAGCTGGCCACCCATTAGCGGATTCGCTGATACTCACCCTTGCTGGAGTGAAGTAGCTCTACATGCAGCATCACGCATATAGCCAATTAAAACACTGCTATCATTACTATCCCGCCTTGAAAACACGATATGCCCACTCTCTCCTCTGGTTCGGAACTCTGCCCATAGAGAACTAGCGTCTCCTATGGGGGAAAAACGGATTGTCCACCACTCTGGTGTAGAAGAGTTCCATCAACGCTGCTTGATGTCAAACACACACAATATTACCAGGACTAACCTCGCCTAGTACATTTGGGCTCAGCATTGATAGTCATTCTAATCTTTATGTGCATTTCATTATCCGTTCGGGGGATCTAGTCCACGATGACGGGGACGGATAGCGCTACCTACATACCTACTCAGATAGACTAATGGCCGAAACACAGATCTGTTAGCTGTGTTAGCACAGTTAATAAACGAATTAATATAACATCGTCCCTAATATTAACAGCCGTGCATTGCACACCCAGCAAAACTTATAATAAATTGGGCAAATTATCCAAGTTTATGCAACTTTTTTTGTATAAACAAATGGAATTTATGCTGTAGAACTATATACATACAATACATCTCTTCAAAACGAAACTCTACGCCCTGAAAGCCGTATTTTTCATAAGTTTTATTTCGAATGCGTTATTTATTCATAGCCTGCGTTTCCTGTCTCAATTTCTTTTCAAATATGAGTCTGAGTATTAAAACTCAGATATTATTTGCTCAATCTCTTACGATCTAGAAACCCAGAGGAATCCAATATAATTCTTGGCTAGTTCACGTCCCAAAGTAAATTAGTTAATGTCATCTACCGTTAGTTTATTCGGTCACGAATTTACATGTAACTTTATATTTTAACTAATATTAGAAGGTAAATTCTCACTCACTTCCAATCAGGTGTTTTTTACAGTCAAACGAGTCTTTTACCGTTAATTTCGTTTAATCGTAAAGATTACGTTTGCTAGACGACAGTAAATAAGTAATCGTACTATTTAATCCATCAAACTATATTTATTTGCACTTATCGGTTTCATTTGAGCTTTTTATTCAAGTGTATCCAAGTGTAGCTGGGATACTATTGCAATTTTAATTCCTAGTCAACCCTGGAATCGAGATTGCCAAGTCCAATTTTCCTCTCATTTTGCAAATCGATTGCGCGAGAGCAGACGCTGTCACGACCTTTGGTGCTTCAGGTTTAACCCGGCCTAAAATAAAATATCCTTAACTTGAATTCTAACCTAAGAGTAATATTATTATAATCCTTTCATTTCATTAGGCGAAAAATTTCCAATATTGGGCTTACCTCCCTTATTCGCTTACCTATTTTTACATTTCCTACTAATTTTTCGTTTCATGTAATGGATGAAACGAAAGACACAACTCTGCAAACTTATATTTCCTTATATTGTTCAATGTTTAATTTATGGTAGGAGGAAGAAGACCGCGTACTTATCCAAAATGATTAAATTTTAATTAAAATCTGAAGCTTATAACAATCCTAACTATTTTATTAAACTTATATATTGACTTCAGGGAAATATGCTCACAAGTGCCGTTTAAGGAACGAAATTTTCTTTAAATTTCCGTTATTGCCTAGTTAATTCATTTCAGATAGCTATTATTTTATGGTTCATCACATTTATTTTTTCAGCCAAGAATAAGCTATTTGTACAATTTCTCTTCAATAGCCTCATTTTTGTTTGATTAAAAAAATATTGCCGATAAGTTTCTTGAGGGGTTTTCAGTTATTAGCTTTGGTGAAAGGACGGCGAAAACTTTTAAACCCATAATAAGATACCTTCCAAAGTTCTTCCTGAATACGCACATTCTGCCTATCAGGAATTTATGGCGTACATAGGAGGTGAAGATGAAAGGAGTAGGTATATGTCAGTGAAAGTTGCAAAGATCTAAGGAGGTGAATTGAAGTACTGCAAACTACTTGGTAAGGAGCGATGGAAACATTAGTTTTAGTTTGTGAGCGGTAGGCGAGAAATACCCTAAACATTAATTTGAACCAAAATGAGAGCCAGGATTTGACTGCCGAGTTTTTCCTGGCCCTGTATGGCGATATGAAGATATTTGAGCGCCCAAAGATCTGGCAAAGGTATAGAAACGGCTATTGTCTCAAATATTCGTATTTGGTACTCAAACTCATGAAAACTATGCATGAGAAATAGCCTAAATGGATTCGGTTGCATACGGATATTTATATATATATATATATATATATATATATATATATATATATATATATATATATATATATATATATATATATATATATATATATATATATATATATATATATATATATATATATATATATATATATATATATATATATATATATATATATATATATATATATATATATATATATATATATATATATATATATATATATATATCTTCGAGAGATGAGAGATAGTTAACCTCAAGAAACTAAAGATTGGAACTAGAGATTTCTATATAGATTGTTTAGAAGTGTCTGTCTGACAGTGGCAGTTGTTGCAAGACTACCTCTTAAAGTTTATGCGTGTGTTGGCAGGATATGCAAGTACGGAGAAGCTATTTGATATCATTTTTCATCGATAGCCAGAGTATGCCATTCCATGCAAATTTTACAGATTTATTTTCTAAAAGAAGACCAAAAATCCCTTTTTTTCTAATAGTACATCAACTATTATTGTATAATTAAAATTTCAGATAGAACTTTAGCTGGTTTACGATTATTATGATGCGCTGAATCCAAAAATTTAATTGGTTCTACTCAATTGAGTTAACTTTTTTGATTTATCGCTACATGATGGTTTTTTTACATGTGCAGGTATTATTTTATCTATATGATGCAAATATCTTTTTCATTTCTCTAAATATATGAATTTTGAAGAGTTTACATACTTAAATTTGACTATCTGATATTTATCTTTCGCAGGTGAATGAAATCGATTCCGCCAGAATCCATCTGCGGCGTATTCACCGCAATTTGTACCAGGAAATCACACAAGTTTCGTAAAGCGTTCTCACCGTCCTTATTTTTCTATGAAACTTGGTGACCAAGATAAAGCTTGGGCGCCACACATGGTAGGCAAGACATACACTGAGTGTCTGCGTCGTTGGATCGAGGACAAGAAAAGTTGTCTGAAGTTTGAAATTCCCGTGGTTTGGAGGGAGCCGACAAACGATGGCACTGACTGCTACTTATGCGTTATTGATTTGACTGGAAAAAACAAAAAGAACTGGACCAACCTCAAGTATCCGGATATTCAATCAGCACGTCGTCCTGTTGCTCATTCAGATGAAATTCCAGTACCTGTCTTTGGAGAACTTCCTGGCATTAGTGACGAAGATCCTTCCAGTGATGAAGACAATAAAGAAGAACAAGTGGCTGTTGACAATAATGCTAAGCAATCATTTTTCCCAAAAGGAGCTAATTGATCTAGTTCGCGTTCTCAGTTTGTCAAAGTCCTCTGCCTAACTGTGTTGGCATTCAGATTGGAGGAAAAAACACCTCGGACCGTGGTCGCACCACCTTTTATCAGGGTAGGAAAGAGATGGAGAGCAGGTATGAGGAAGGTTGGCACACAGTCACGGTGGCTGATTACTGTTGGACTCTGAAAAGAGACATCCCTAACGCTGAGAATTCTAGGAGTTCAAAAAAACTGATGTTCATGCCATGAATTATAGACACTGATGACCTAATTTGCAGATAATTACCTTTAGAAATGTCTACTATTCAATGTACACTAATAAATTTTTGTAACATTTAATCCATCAATATTGTTAGAAAAGTATGTTTTTATCTCAAAATGAGAAATATTTACAAAAATCAACCAAAAATATGGCAAAAATTTAATAGATTCAATTATAAGATTGGATTTTTTTTTTAAATTGACCTAGCACAAAAACATGACCTGATGAGAGGAAACGGATGTCATTTTTGGATTCAGAGGTGCAAAATTGCCTAAATAATTGGGAAAATCTTTGATGACTTACCCAAAGATTTTTTGTAGCCCAGTGTAATGAGATCGGAGCTAATTTCAGCATGATAGAAATAGGACTACTGTAGTGGATTGACCAGACAGGGAGGAGTATGTCCTGTTGATTAGGGACGGTGTACGTGGTGAAAGCCGAATCACTTCAAATTTGATACTACCCTAGTTGACGCGCGTCAATGCAAGTTGTGACACTGATTTTGTTTTTGGTGCCGTTCCTAGCGACAATTGAAAGCAATGGTAACAGCCATCGGGGTTTGTTCAGCGTAGTGACAACAGAAAGAACGGTAAATGGATTTATATGGTTTTACGGAGGTTGATATATGGAAACATATCTTATTATGTCTCATTTATTGCGCCAGTTACGATTGCCTAAGGTTGATTGCAGTTCCACTAGCCGCTAGCAGTTGATTTAAGTTCTGCATTACGTTGTTTGTTGTGGAGTTTATATGAACACAATGGGGAAACACTCGTAAACAGGAAGGAAACTTGTAGAACATTTTTGTTTACCGAGTTTTTTCTTAAGTTAGGATCGTTATTCGATCCAGCAGTGCTCTTGGCTATGGAAACTCGCAACGTCACTAAATCTTTACTAATAATTCTCATGATCGATAGTCACTGTAAGCTGCGGTATTTTAGATGCGGAGGGTGATTGTAATAATGAATAAGGGAGGGTGAATTAAGTTGAAGGGCACAACGGAAGGGAGCTAAAGAGACGTCGCGTTGAACTGAGTTATTTTCATCCAATACAGAAAAATGATTTGAAGTTCCTAATATCAGCTTGGTTCGTTCTTTTTAGTCCGAGTATTAGTAATACGTATAATAGAAAGTGATGTACTTATGGAAAATGAAAAGGCTGTAAATAGGAAGGAATGTACAAAAAAATAAAGAATTTAGAGGTTGAAAAGGGGGAACGAGGTGAATCTGAAATAGGCTAAGACTGAAGGTGAGAAATCAAGTTAGTGATTAAAGCAATTGAGCAAATGTTAAAGATAGAGAGGATGACAATTAAACGGATATAACGGGGCAAAATTTAAAGAATTAAAAGGACAAACGGTCTAAGATTTGAAAAGGTTAAAGAGTTGAAGTGATCAAAGTTAGAAAAGAGTTGAAATGTAAAAAGTTAAGGTTTAAAGTTTATAGGAATGATAATTATCTATTAGGAAAATTTGGCCCAACTATTTTGCTGCAAAATTGGCAGAAACTAATTGACCAATGAAGCGTATGAAACAAGACAGCTTACTTTGAAAACTACCAAAGCCTGTAACCTAAATATTAAAATTTTTAATACAAATTTAAAAGGTTAAAGTGAATTTATGAACAAAGACTATAAGTTTGAAAAGTTAAATTAATTTTAGTTAGCTGAAAATAATATTAGACAAAACTAAACTTTATAGTTTGAAGTCTAAAGGACAGAAGTTTGACGTCGAAAGCAGATAATCGAAGGAGACGGCGCTCTTCGAGGACATCCGCGCCCTGTCTGCGCCCGTCAAATGAGGCTACAGTCAAGCTACATTAAAACGCGAATACCACTAACTTATGTTAAACAAGACTACCACCAACCTAATTTTAAGTGGGGCTAATACTGACCTACTTTTAAATCCGAGTAACACGAACCTACAGTAAAACTGCACTACCACCAAGCTAATTTAAGAGGATTCTACCAACAAACTACTTTAAAAATGGATTACCGCCAACCTATATTAAAAGTGGGCTAATAACAGCCTAAGTATAACGCGAGTTTCACTACCCTACGATAAAACCATCATAGATTAAAAAATTACTACCAGCAGGCGAATGTAAAGCGTGACTATCACCAACCTAATTTAAAACGAAACTACAACTAACTGAACTTAAAAATGAATTACAACCAACTTAACTGAAAACTGAAAATTGGGACACTAGAAAAACAGGACTAACACGGAACTTACTTAAAACGTTACTATCAATAAGCTATATTAAAAGGAGACTACCATTAACCTAGGTAAATAAGGGGCTACCACCAAAGTAATTTAAATAAGGACTACCTTCTAGTACAGAGAAATGAGACAACCAGCAACCTAGGTTAAAACGCTAATACCAATAACCTATATTAAAAGGGCACAATAAATAACCTACTTCAAATTCGGAGTACTAACAACCTATATTAAACACGAATAGCATACCTAATTTAAAACATGACTACCAGCAACCTGCAAAGGATTATGACTATCACCGACTTAGTTTAAAACGGGACTGGCACCACCCTACTTTTCAATAGGATTTCCACCAACATATATTAAGCCGTAATTACCACCTAGCAAATTCAAAAAGAGAGTACCATCTACCTGCTTTAAAACGTGAGAACCACCAACCTACAAGTATTATGCGATTTAAACTAAATTAATTTAAAACGGGACTACCACTAACCTACTTTTAAACACGACAACGAACTTTATTTAAAATGGGGCTAAAGTAAGCTACTTTAAATCTGGACTACCATTGACCTAATTTAAAACTGGACAGTCAATAACTTACTTTACAATGCGACTACTACCAATCTACTTTAAAAACAGAACTAGCACCAACCTATTTTAAAACAGGACTAGAACTTCCTGCTCATAAAACTGGACTACCACAAACTACTAGAAACGGGACTACTACCAACCTACTTAAAACAGCACTAGCACCACCCTAATTTAAATGGGACTATCAGTAACTTTATTTAAAACGCAAGTACCAAAATCATAATTCAAAAGCGGTCTAACACCGATCTATTCTAAAATTGGACGACCACCACCCTCCATTAACATGGGACTACTACCAACCAAATTTTAAAAGGGGAATGCATGCAACGTAATTCAAAACCCAACAACCACTAACCATATTAAAAACGGGACTGACACCAACCTACATTAAAATGCGACTACTTCTAACGTTTTCTTAAAAGAGACTACCAGTAAACTAATTTAAAACATGACTACCACTGAACTACTACAATTCAAGACAACTACCAACTTACATTTAAACGCACTACCACCAACATACGTTAAAACAGGAATATCAGCAAATAACTTTAAAACAAGATTATCACTCCCCTGTTTAAAACGAAACTATCAGTAGCTTAATTAAAAACGCGACTACTACAAAACTTCCTTAAATCAAGACTACCACCAACCAACTCTAAACTGAAAATACTACAAACCTAATTTAAAATGCTACTACAACTAACTTCCCTTAAATCGCGAATACCACCAACCTATTTTAAAACGCAACTAACGCCAACCTATTTTAAAACGCGATGACCACCAACCTAATTTAAAACGTGAGTACCTAGCAGCTAGCTATTTTAAAACATGACTATAAGTAAACTACTTTAAAATGTGACTACCACAAACCTAATCTAAAAACGGGACTACCATTAACCTACATTTAAAGGGGATTTCTAACAAGCTCGGGACTGCCACCAACCTAATTTAAACCGCAGTAGCACCAACCTAGTTTAAAACAGAATAACTACCAATGTACTTTAAAAAGGGACTACCAGTAAACTATTTTGAACAAGACTACTACCAAATTACTTTAAAACAGGAGTATCCCAAACCTAATTTAATCGGTACTACAGGATTCCTACCACCTACTTTAAAACGCGAATACAATCAACCTACATTAAATCAAGACGACCACCAACCTTCTTAAAAATGGAACTGCCAATATACTAGTTTAAACTGGTTCACACAAAAACCTAAATCAAAATGGACTACCATCACCCTACTTAAATTGAGACTACCACAAAAGTTACTTTAAAACGGGACCTCCACCAACAACAATATACGGGACAACCACCAGCCTGCATTAAAACTTGACTCCCCCTAGCCAACTTTACACGGGACTACTATCAACATATTTTAAAACGGGACTGCAACAAACCTAATATATAATGGTAATACCACTAACTTAATTTAGAATGCGACAGCCACCGAACTACCAAGCAATTTAAAAGGGGACTACCACCAACCTAATTTACAACGAGACTACCACGAACCAACATACTCGTACATTAAAATAGGACTACAGCTAAACTACTTTAAAACGGGACTACTACCAACCGATATTAAAACGAGAATATCACGAATCTACTTGAAAATTTGACTAGAACCAACCAAATTTAAAACGTGACTACCAATAATCTACATCAAAAGGCGACTACCACCAACCTACATTACATCGCGACAACTACCAACTTACTCTAAATGTGAATATATCCAACCTAGTTTATTAGGTGACTATAAGTACCCTACGTTAAAGAGACAGTACCAGAAACCTCATTTAAAATGTGATTACGACCAACTAACTTTTAAATTAAATTGCCACCATCTATTTTGAAACGAGATTACCACCAACCTACATTAAAAAGAGATTACCAACACCCTACTTTAACCGGGCATTACCATCACTTTATTTGAAAACAGAACAATCAGAAACCTAATTTACAACGCAACAACCACTAAAGTACTGTAAACGAGATTATACCTAGCCTAGTTTATTAGGTGACTAGAAGAACCCTAGGGTATAAAGGGAGTGCCAGTTACCTACATCAAAAGGGGACTACTGCAACCTACTTTTAAATGGAACTATCATCAAAATATTTTGAAACGAGATTACCACCAACCTACTTTGAACGGGAATACCACCAAATTACATTAAACCTGGACTACCAGGACCCTATGTTAAAACGGAACTACCAGTAAATTACATTAAAAAAGGACTACCTATAACATAATTTAAAACGCGACTATCACAAACCTACTTTAAAACGGGACTATAACCAACCAAAGTTAAAAACATGACTACCTGTAATCTAACTTAAAACTCCACTACCATTAAACTAGTTAAAAACGGCACTACTACCAACCTAAAATAAAATAGGCCTGTATCCAACCTACTTTAAAACGGGGCTAGCAACAACCTTCTTTACAAGGAAACTACCATTAACCTACTTCAAAACTGGACTACGACTAACCTATATTAAATCGCTACTACAACCAAGCTACTTTAAAAGAGAACTAACATCAACCTAATTTAAAATGGAAATACCATCAGCCTACCCAAACAATTATTACCAACAAACTACTCTATAATGCAACTACCATCAACCTACTTTAAATTTCGACTAGGTTAACGGGAGTAACAGAAACCTAATTTAATAGGCGCAAAGCAACAAGCTACTATAATTTCTTCAATCGTGAATACGACCAAACTCCCTTAAAACGCGACCAACATCACCCAATTTTAATACTGGACTAAGACCAACTTAATTTAAAACGCGACTACCACTATCCCAATTTAAAACGACACTAGAACCTAAATAATTTAAAAGAGACTACTACCAACCTGCATTAAAACGAGACTAGTACCAACCTATATTAAAAAAGGACTACTGCCAACCTACGTTAAACGAGACTATCACATACATACTTTAAAAAGGGACTACCACCAAACTAATTTTAGGCAAGACTTCTACCAACCTACTTTAAAACGGGACTACCACCCATGTCATTTAAAACTTGACATCCATTAACCTAAGCTACAACAGCACAACCACCAACCTAATTTAAAACGCGATTACTACTTAGCAAATTTAAAAAAAGGATTACAACTAACCTCCTTTAAAGCTTGACTACCACCAACCAATCTTAAAACTCGAATACTTCTAGTAACATACTTTAAAACGGGACCAATTTAAAAAGGAGTACCAGTAACCTAATTTAAAATTGAACGACTAGTAACCTAATTTAAAACGGAACTACCAGTAAACTAGATACAAGGTTACTGGTATCTAGCCTAATTATAACGGAAGTGCAACCATCTACTTTAAAACGAGACTACCAACAAGCTACTTTAAAATGGAACTACTACCAACCTCTATTCAATATGAGCTACCAGAATCTATTTTTAAACGGGATTACCACCAACCTAAATTTAAAAGGGACTACCACCTAACAACTTTAGAACGCGACTACCATCACCCTACTTTAAAAATGGATAACTACCAAACTACTTTAAAATGGGACTTCTGGTAAGCTAATTTAAAACCCAATTACCACATGCCTACTTTAAAACGAAAATAACACCTACCAAAATTAAAAAGAGAATAGCACCAGCTACTTTAAATGGTACTACAAACATTCTGCTTTATAACAACAGTAACATTAACCGAATTTACAATGCAACAACCACCAAACTACTTTAAAAAAGGACTACCACCAGCTTACTTTAAAATGGGCCTACCTTAACCCTAATTTAGAACAGGACTACAACCAACCTGCAAATAACGTCACTACCAACAACTTAATTAAAAACGGGACTACCACTAACTTGTTTTAAAACGGTCCGACCACCCCGTGCTTTAAAACGCGACTGCCAATAGCAAATTTATAAGGGGATAAAACCGACCTACTTTAAAAGTGGACTAGGACGAACCTACTTTAAAGGGAGACTGCCACCAGAGTCCTTAGAAACGGGAGTAAAACCACTCAACTTTAAAATAGGACAAACAGCAACCTACTTTAAACCAAGACTACCATTAACCTAATTTTAATCCTGACTGCCACCTACCTAGTTTAAAACGCGAGTAACACCGGACTACTTTAATAGGGACTAAGAAGATCCTACTTCAATACAGGACTACCGGTACCATAAGTTACAACGCGACAAAAAAATTACTCTAAAACGGGACTACCACCTACCTATCTTAAAACAGCATTACAAGGAATCTACTTTAAAATGCGACTACCACCAACCTACTTTAACAAGACTAATACCAACCTACTTTATCACGTAACTAACAGTAACCTACTTTATTCCAAGATTAATCATCATTATCATCATCATCATTACTAACTCTATAATTTAAGAAGAGGATTCTTTTGAATATTTGAATAATAATTTCATCTTAGTTTGGTTATGACTTATGTTTTTTTATCAAAGTTATTTCTAATAATTCTTTGATAAAATAAAAAACAAAATAGTGAAGTTCGGAAATAAATGTAAGTATCGAAATTTTGTACATTATTTAAAACCCAATGAATTACAAATGGTGAAGTTCAGAAAATTTATTTTTATATATCTTAAATAACTCTATTTTAGCAACATGATATTTTGAAAGGGGGGAAATTATTATAATCGGCAAAATTCAGAAATTTTATAAAAATTTAACCATGGCTGCTTTTTTTATAGATTTTATATTTTAATCTTAGTAGCGAAGCGCACCTCCCCCGTAGGGAGGAGTGGTGAAGCCATTGCCTGGAAGTAACATAATTTAAAACTGACAGCCAGTATCCTATTTTAAAACGGGACTACGACTAACCAGCTTAAAAACAACCTAGCACGAACCTACTTTAAAGGCGACTGCTACTAAGTTACATTAGAACGCGAATCCCACCAACCTATTTTCAAATTGGACTACCGGTAACCTAATATAAAATAGAACTAACAACAATCTAAATTAATGGCGGACTAGAACCAACCTAATTTAAAACGCAACCAAATCCAAGTTACCTTAAAACGCGACTAGCATCGCTCTACTTTCATACGGGAAGATAACAAACCTACTCTAAAAGAGAATAAAAACCAACCTTCTTTAAAACGGGACTGCCACTAAGTTATATTAAATCTGGATTACCACCAACTAACTTCGAAACACGATTACTACTAACTTACTCAAAACGGGACTACCATGAACCTACTCTACAATGGGACTAACAGCAACGTAATATAAATTAGGACTACCAGTAAACTACTTTAAAATGGGACTACCACCAACCTAAATTAAAACGGGACTATCACCAACCTACTTTAAAACGCTACTACCATCACCCAACTTTAAATCGCGACGACCATCAACCTACCTTAAAAGGGACTACCAACCAGCCTACTTTAAAGCGTGACTGACAACACCCTACTTGAAAACGGTACTACCACTAACCTAATTTAAAACTCGACTACCATCAACCTAATTTAAAACGGGACTCCAACTGACCTACTTTAATATTTGACGTTTTCTCTAATTATTTTTCAACGTGTCAAGTTTTACCGAGGTGTAGTATTTAATTATTTACTCTCTCCTTTAAATAATCATTATTTAAATATTTGCACCAAACGTTTTTCTATCGTGGATTAGGTTCGCACGAGTCTTTACTGAAATTCACATAAAGATCAAAACGACAATAGCTGGTAAGCCAAAGGGCGCCAGGGGCCTGTAGCTGCTGGGGAAAATAGTTAAGGGGGGAAAGGCATGTGTTTTTCCTCCAGACAGACACTATAAGATCCCTTCGAGGCCCAACGAAGGTCACTGATTCCGCCTCAGTCAATTTAGGTTATACAAACGCTTTCAGCAGGTTCCGGGACGGGAAGTTGTGCATTGGGCCTTGGCAAGGAGGAAATGAAGAGAGAGCGGCTTTGTGATTTGACAGATGCGTGAGGACTTGTTTGAATTGAGCTGTCTAGTGGCTACGTCAAGAACGTCAAAACCTGCGGGTCACCAATAGATGACAAGCTCCCCGCGTGTTCTAATTTTTTTGTCTCTATCGATAGGGCAGAACCCGCTACATAGACCAATGCTTTATAAACAACCCTAGCGAGAGCTCCTTTCTCTCCTGTATTAATATTAATAGGTTCCAAATAATTCGTTAAACTCGCATTTTTCTTGCGGTCTTAGTCCGAAACCGGTGACTTTTTAAGAAATGGGGTTACCATACAACCACCCAAAGTTTTTTGCTGAGGTATTCAAAATTTTTCTGATACCAATAAAAGAATTCTCAATAAAAACACCACCATTATTCCTTTGAATTTGTGCTCAATGAACATTCCCTTAATGAAAAAACTCACAAAGTGGCACGTGAAGAAAACAATAATATGAAAATTAACCCACAGGAAAATGAAAAGATGAATCCAAGCACTTTCGAACTATATTTGCAAGTTCATTTTCAAGGAATAGCATGAAAATGGAGAACACAACCTTATATAGGGTACAAAAGATACGAAGGGAATGCCCATCACATAGTACAAACCAATGGAAAAAACACAAAAATAAGACCAAAAAATACCAATGAAAAGAACAATAGGTAACTAATAACAGACATATGCATCCCTAAAACAATATACACACAACTCCGTGTATATGAATGGAAATGGTGGGTGAAAAAAACAAAAAACATTTTAAAGGATTATCATTAAAACGAAAAAAAATAGGGCTAAGAGTTGATTCACGATCACAGCAGAGAAACGTAGTGGGGGATCGTGGATTAACTCTTAGCCGTAAATGTTTTCGTTCTAATGATAATCCTTCAAAATGTTTTTTTTTTCACCCACCACATTCTATTCATATACATGGAATGTATATGAATGTTGTGTGTATATTTTTTTAGGGATGCATATGTCTGTTATTAGTTACCTATTGTTCTTTTTATTGGTATTTTTCTGTCTTGTTTTTGTGTTTTTTCCATTGGTTTGTACTATGTGATGGGCGTTCCCTTCGTATCTTTGTACCCTATATAAGGTTGTGTTCTCCGTTTTCATGCTATTCCTTGAAAATGAACTTGCAAATATAGTTCAAAAGTGCTTGGATTCATCTTTTCATTTTCCTGTGGGTTAATTTTCATATTCCCTTAATGTTCTAAATATCAGATCCAGATAATGAAATAAATTGTAAGCTTTGAAGAAAACCACTTCGTTGTTTCAGCGAAGGTTCTAGACAAGCTTCTTCTTCGTTGCTTCAGAGATGTTTATGACATCTTTCTTCTCTTCTTCATCGCTTTATAGAAGGTTATAGAGAAACTTTGCTTCAGAGAGGGTTTTAAAACATCTTATTCGTGCGTTCAGAGGGGGTTCTAGACAAGCTGCTTCTTAGTTGATTGCGAAAAGATTCCTGCCATTCTTCTCCTTCGTTGCTTCAGGAAAGTTTCTAGGCAAACTTCTCTGTTGCTTCATAAAAGCTTCAGTAAGCTTCCTCTTCGTTGTTTCACAGAAGGTTCTAGACCTGTTTTTCCTCGTTGCTTCTTCGTTGGTTTAAAGATAGTTATACACATGCTTCTTCTTCGTTGTTTTAGATAAGATTCTAGACATGCATCTTTTTGTTGCTTCAGAGAAGCTCCCAAACAAGCTTCTTCTTCATTGCTTCAGAGAAGGTTTGAGACAAACCTCTGCTTCTTTGCTTCTGCAAGGGTTCAAGACAAGCTACTTCTTCTTTTCTTCAGAGAATGTTTTAGACATGCTTCTTTTTTGTTGTTTTTGAAAAGTTCCAGATAAGGTTCTTCTTCATTGCTTCAGACAAGGTTTTAAACACACTTCTGATTCTTTGCTTCTAAAAAGTTCAAGATAGGCTTCTTCTTCATTGCTTCAGAGAAGGTTCTAAACACACTTCTGATTCTTTACTTCTAAAAGTTGCTATACAAGTTTCTTCTTCGTTGTTTCAGAGAAGGTTTTAGACATGCATCTTCCTTATTGCCTCAGAGAAGATTACAGACATGCTTCTTCTTCATTGCTTCACATATGATTCTAAGCATACCTTTCTTCTTTATTTTAGAGAAGTTTCCAGATATGCATTTTATTTATTCTTTCAGATCTATTTCTAGACGAGCTTCTTCGTTGTTCAAAGAAGGTTCTATACAAGATCTTCTTTCTTGTTTCAGAGAAGTTTCTAGACAACCTTCTTCGTGTTTTCAACAATCCTCCATCATATAACCTGCCTATTTTTCTCAATGACTACAAAATTGAACCATCATTCCGTATATATGCTTCCCAATTTCAGTTCCAAATCATTACTGTCCTAGGCATATTTCTGTATTTCTTGTTTTAATTTCTCTTGAGAGAAGTGAATTTTACTTAGCAATTAATACCTTTAAATTTACTACACTCAATTTAACCTTTACATTCTAAGAAGAAATCCTCCCTACTCTCCCTCAATTTTAAGAAGAGCCTCAAGTTCAAAGGTGGATTATTTATTCTCTTTCAGTGTTAATATCTTCAATATTTTGTAGATTGCCAGAAATTTAAATCATTGGGACAGATGGCACAATATGCATCATTCACCTTTTAAGTAAACCACCAAAAATTGCCAAAATGAACTATAAAGAGAAATAATGACAAACACATTTTTTTAATTGTTCAGTTTTAGTCGGACTGAGGATGGAAGTCTTCGCACTTGCAAAACTAATCTTTGAATTTACTTTCCAGTGTACTTTGGTTTTATTCCCATTCGACTTAAGTTCGAAGTTATTTGCCTTTTTCTAGATCATAGGTCTCCAAACTACGGCCCGAGGGCCATATCCGACCCACGAGGTGAGTTCATCCGGCCCGCCGCTGCACTGTACCACAAATGAACATTTGAAACCAATTCTCTTGATTGGATGCAGCAATTACAAAGCAAATATTGATGATCCCTCAAAAGCTAAACGCCAGTTTCACAAATCTCGCTAACCTTTTTTGCTGTTTAGTTTGTCAGACTCGGATATCTGCGCCCTGGGTGTGATAATACTTTCTTATTACTAACGACGCCTTCTTTGATAACTTTTTGGTAAATAAATATGCTTGTTGTCTTTACTTTTCGTGTACTTTGTATATTGGTTGTCTTTATTTTTGTGTAGTCACTATATTGTATTGAACAAAATGGTTATGCGGCCCGCGCTCGTCATTCTCTCAGTTATCTATCTGGCCCACTCTGAAACAAGTTTGGCGACCCTTGTTCTAAAGAATTGTACTCCTTTTTGTAATATTTCACAGTTGCTTTGCCGTCGATTTAAACCAAATGAGGACTATTTTAACCTAGTTAGGCTATCACTAGTCTCTTTGACAAGTTCTAACTTATTCGTTCCTGTCGAAACACTCTTATTTATGCCCGGTAATAGGGTAGGGTAGCTTTGTCCTAGTTATTACCTTAATTATGCTAACCTAGTCCTTATTTGTGGCTCATTAGGGAAAGATGCGTCGTTAGCTTAAAATATTTCATATAGCAATATATTTTTTGCAAATAGTTTTGTTTAGTTTTATTTAAAACAAAGGAAATGAGAAAAGGTTGTAAAACAAAATGGTAACTAAAGAATTGATTAAATATGCTTAAAAAATATAAAGCGGAAAAAACTTTCCGAATGACCTAATATACAAAAAGCTTTTCTCCTTTTTCTATTTAATGTAAAACCATGAAAGTAGAGCAGCTGCTTGCATACTTCATCGCCACGCTGAGTCAGCAATCAATCTTCCCTCGTGGCACGTTTTCTCGTTGCCCTTACACGACCAAAATGCACTCACACACGGAGATCGTTCTCCACGCGTTTTTGTGGGGTAATTTTGACGGAAGAAATGGGCGTGTACATGTACATGAGTTTTCATATATTTGCGTCTAATAATATGCGCTTTTGCGAAGCATAAAAGCTGGAAAAAAAGGACAAAATCTCCAAGCATTTTGGTTTAATATCCCAACAGTTGGTGTAGATCGTTTGTCACCCCTGGTGGCTCTTTGGCACTGAGAGATTGAGCTAGAAATACGCCATTGTTAGGAAAAAAATATATGAAATATATGGAATTCCCTAATGATGGGACATTAAGGCGAAAAGTAGCGCAATCACTTCCTTCAATTAATGATTTTGTATATCTACCAGATATTTTTTATTTAGGACATTCAGGACTCTTTATTGAGGATATATTCGTGTATTTACTTCCTACCTCGAATTTCATTGAAAAATACCTATATTCAAGAATAGAATTAAATATAACACGCATTTTATTTATTAATAAATGCAAGCATAATATGACACTCAATTTTCTGGTATAAGCTATAAAATATTTAGAAAGAATTTTCAATTCGTAAGATCAGACAGACACGGCATTACTGTAAGCTAGGTTGCTATAGTAACACAAACAAACACTAAATATATGCATATATATGATTTAAACTTTAAAACTATCGAAAAGATCTTACTATAACAGAAGTCGAGATTAAAACTAATGATTTAAGTTAAAAGAAACAGGAAAACTGATAAGACATAATGTTAGTTAATTGTAAACAAGAAATGGAAACAAATGACAATAGATCTTCTAAATTAACACCAACCTCTAAAAACAAACAAATTTTCATTGTGTGAAATACTATATTAAGTGTTTGGTAGTGGTATTTTGAAGTATCAGAAGTTAATAAGTAAAAGGATTTGGATTTAAGGGAATGAAAAGGGTCTAAATCAGCGTTTCCCAACCTTTATCCCTCCAGAACCCATTATAACTTTCCAGAAAATGTATCTCACCAAGTTACTAAAAGTTTAAAAATTAGAACTATTTTTAATATTTCAATCTTAATTATTGACTACAAAAGAATTTAGCATATTTATTGATCACAAAAGAATAAGTGAATCCTTTTGTTTATTGAGAATCTTGTCAGAGCAACTAAAACAAAATACGGTGTCAATCACAACGTACCACAGATGCCAACGACAAGCAATTTTAAGCGCCTGAGCTAAATCAGCTAAGGAACCAATTTTTATCTAACTTGATTTATGTACCTGTTAGCAACCAATTTGCATTTTGCCAAATTGTATGAAAAAAACAGATGGATGATCATTGCCAAAAATATATTTTGGATCTCACGTTCTCACCCCCAACAAATTTTCCCCGGACGCCCCACGTTGGAAATCGGTAGCCTAAATAACCATAGGTGGTTTTTAGGCACGTAAAGGTACATGGTTGATGTTAGTTGTTTTTTTAAGGCACATAGTTTATATAAGATTCATACATTATAGAACGATGTTTTAGTAGCGAAAATTATTTTTCGAAACAAACTTCCCGGTTCTTAGGCAAGTGAATCCGGGCCTTGAGCTAAATCACATTACTTCCAATGTATTAGGCCGGATTACACTGTAGCAATTAAATTAGTAAATAACGAAATATCTCACCTCTCGTCGCATTGTCTTTAGAGTTAAAATATATGTATATAGAAGATTAAAAATAGTGAAGTAGATTGAGAAGTAGATGTAACAATCAAACTTATAAAGAATGGGGGATAGTCTTTCTAATCAACTTGTTATTCTACTTTAAAAAATGTAAATAAGAATAAATAGACTCTAACAGCATAGTAAAACGCTTAACATTTAATTCTTTTCAAAACTGGTAGCAGTCAAGATTTAAGGAACTTCAGTCTAATCGATCAGCAACATACAAACTGTTATTACTAAGAGACTAGTACAAATGCTAGATTTGAATGAGCCCCTAGAATAGGCAAGATTCATAAGTAATTATAGTCCATATGATCATCTGAAAGCTACTCATCAATGGCCTCCCAACATGGAATTGCTAGACCTTGAAAAAGCGTTCGAATCACGATACACGATTTAGTTGTAAGAGAACTTCAGAAACAACGAATTAGCAAGACTAGAGCAAGATACACTCCTACATAGATATATAGTAACGAAACACTGTTTTATTGAAGCTATCTTATTACTTTCTCAAGAATTACAGATAATGAAAACCGAATTATTACGAATTAGTCTCATAGTTGCACTCACAATGAACCTTCAAAATAGGAAATCAAGGCTCGATAGCTTTGCAGAAGATAAACTTATCAAAATCGATGATCAAATTATCAAAATGCACACAAGAAGGCTTTCATTTGAGAAAGTTTAGGACGCCTGATTGCAACATGAAAAGGATATTAGCACAAGAGCAAAACTACTTTGGATGGCGGTAGAAAACTTACCTATATCTTCATAAGCGGAATTTCTCTAAGCTTGTAATACAAATTGATTAAGTAACTCTCCTTAATAGTTCTATCGCACGGCGGCAAAACTGTGATAGCAATAACAAAAAAGCCTCAGAAACTAAGAAAAAATCCCCAAAACAAAGAAATATGAAACTTTTTGATAACAGGCAGCGAAGATCAAATAAATGTTTGTAAGAGAAAGGACCACGAATAACAGACCTAGTAAAAGGAATACAAGTTATGAAGTGGCAATCGGTACGACAAATTTCTAAAAGAAAGGACAAAAGATGAAAGAAAAAAATCCAAAACTGGACATCTTTCTACCTCGTGTATGGGAAGGGAAAATTCGACCGGCGGCAGTAATCGGGCAGACTCGAGCGCTGAAGTGCCATAAATAGAAATATGGCGAAGTCCCTCTGAAGCGAACGGGCAACTGAAATGTCAACCATGGTTCTCGGTTGGCTCAGAGATTTTCTGAATAAAAAGGAAAAAACATATAGTCATAGCTACGCATATATTCCTATTATATGGTAATGACACTGCCTTACACAAACGCATATATATATATATATATATATATATATATATATATATATATATATATATATATATATATATGTATGCATCTATTAGCTGACTGAATTGAGAAAAAAGAAAAAGAACTTAAAGGGACAGAATGTAACAACAGCATTACCCTTAGTGAAATAAAAAGAAAGGAAGCAGCAACGACACAATTAAAAAAACGGTCATATACTCTTTTAAAGGTAGAAACGATGCACATCTTAGTAAGGTAGAATTTCTCATACACTAGACAACACTATCCAAAGCAGTAATATGTGATAGATTATATATTCTGATAATTCGAATAGCAAATAGGTATTCCCTAAAGTAATCAAATTGTACTCAATTCAACAACTCATTTTGATGAAGAAGTTGATGACTTCTATTCAACAATCTTCAATGCATATGGACAAATAAATCACCATTAAGCTAATAATGAGTCAATTCAATGCAAACATTAGAGATCAAGGAAACGATAGTCAGTGGGTGGAAAAATTCACATTAGGCGAAGGAAATAAATGTGCAAATATTCATTTCCTATTATATGGAAAGAGACATTGCAGAAGATGAACATGGGTAGAAGAAATTTCATTAGTACCATCTTACTGATCAGATCTTTCAACACAGGTACTGACTAGAGAGTGTTAAAGAGCAATGTTTAAGCTTGTGTTCAGGTGAAAGCGATAAGTCCCCAACCAATCGCAAGACGGAATCCATGTCAAGACAGGACATTCACTCTCGAAGGACATTCCCACTGCACTAGTTTGGAACCAGCTACACCTTTGCTGACTCGTTTGTCTCGTAAGGGCAGCCACGGTCTGATTGGAGATTCCTCCTGTTTCCGTGGCTCTCAAAAGAGGCAGAAGCAAGCGTGGACGGGTTGATTGGAGATATCTCCTGTTCCTGTCCTGCTTGTAAAGAGGGCATTGGTCTGTTCTCCCCTTTGGGCTCGTGGCGCTGATGGGCGAAGAAGAGTGACTCCACTATGCAAGGGTCGGTGTCCATAGCTACCCCGCGAAGATCTGCGAAGCGGACGCGGAATGGGTCTACTTCAGCGTCACTGACGGAGACCTCCACCCTGAAGAGGACCGTCCGCAACCTGGAGGAGGAATTCTTCAAGAGAGAGGAGCCTAAAGAAGCATCCAGTGATGAAAGTGGTCGCCTCGTTATCGACGAGAGCCCCCAGAACGAAGAGGCCCAGCAGGAGACGAGAGAGGCTGGGTTAGTCTCCAATTCCCGACGAGGCCCCCGTCCCAAGTTCAAACTGGTTCACCAGGAGAGCACCACCAGTGCCTACCAGATGGTGACGGAGCTGGAGAGAGCCCACCCTGGCCTGCGGATAAACATTCACCCCACTCTCAACAGCGAATACGTCCTCACCCCGAAGGACGATGGGTCGGAGGCCATGCTGCACCGCCTTGCCAAGGAGGGGGATGGAGTGATCCTGGTCGACCCCAGCGGGAGGAGGCACGAGGTGGTGCTTCAACGCTATCCCACCACTCTCCCACTCCAGGCTGTCGAGGCCCACCCCCACGTGCTCTCGGCAACACGGCTCCTCGCACACAGAGACAAGGTCCCAACCAGGCAGATCCTGGTAGTGTACGAGGGGCCGCCACCACCTAAGTTGGACCTGGGCAGCTGGGGCTGCTACGCCCTGCGCCCCGACCAGGGTGAGCCTGTGAGATGAAAAAAGGGCCAGTGCTTCGGGCATCTTCAGGCCATGTGCTAAAACCCCGTCAGGTGCGGTGTGTGCAGCCAAGCGCACCCGACGGAGGAGTGCATCGGTCGCCTCAAGGCCAGCGAGACCACCACGGAACGGTGCCCCAACTACACCAAGGGGCACCACGCTTGGAACACGAAGTGCTCCGAGCGAATGAGTAGTATGCCACAGGGTCACCGGCAGCAGCAGCAGAGGGAACCACGTGCCCCCCAACCTAGCAAAGAAGAAACCGTCGGTTTATTGCCGCGCCACAACCAGTCGGGTCAGCGTGGGTTACCCATCCACCCACGACTCTCGGCCTGCCCGGCACACTTCTGGGCAGTACACAAGAGGGGGAGCGGCAAGCAGCGAGCGGGCAACAGCAGTGGCAGGGGGAACCATGTGGGCCCCCTCAGCAACAAGGCACTCGACGCCTTGTTCCAGCACCACCACCAAACAGGCCGGCGTGGGCTTGCCACCCAACCCCCATCCCTCAACATCCCAGCACAAGTCAGGTCGAGATAGGGGAAGAGGACGGGCAGGGAGAGAGAGGGGGTACTAGCAACTGCACAACCAGCAACTCCGCTTATACCTCCACCCAGCCACCCACCTCCTGTGTCCCCAAGCCACAGAGGAGGGGGGGAAACAGGCGTTGGGACCGCCGTGCCCGCCCCGTCGAGGAGCCGCCCACGGCACTCCCCAATGCACAACCTCTGACAGAGTCTCCATGTGGACCCTCTAGCTACGGCGAGGCACTCAACGAAGAGGGAAGAGCCATTGTAGACGTCATCCTCGTGTTGTGGTGTGACTTGTAAAGAGGCTGCTTTACCGGCGGCAGGGCACCGCAGCTCCCAAAGAGCAAGACCTCGACGCACTTATCCGCGAAGATGTACTCACCGCAGTCACAGGGGGTGCGCTCCAGCCCCCAGCATCATCTCCAACGCCGAGGGGGCCCACCCAACACCCTGTCCACCCGCTGCACTCCCACAACCAAGATGAAGGCGCAGAGTGACAGCCCCGCCCACCCAGCCCAAGCGCCGTTGCCCACGCTGAAGTTGCTGCAGTGGAATGTGCAGGGCCTCCGCCCCAAGAAACATCAGGTGCTGCAAGCCGTCTTCCAAGAAGACCTGGACCTGGTTCTCCTACAGGAGACGCTCACGCCCGCTGGCTTTGAATGGCGAGTTGCAGGCTACACCCTCCACTCGCTTCCGGCTGATGACGGAAATGGGCGTGGCTGTGCAGCCCTCATACGGAGCACCATCCCGCACAAGAGGATCGCCGCACTTGTGTACTGTGGTGACGGCGTGGAAGTCCTGACACTGGAGCTGCAACTGGAGCCGCTCACTCTCATGGTATACAATATATACATGAGCAAGTGATATTTGCTGGATGCTGGGGAGCTGCTCTCCATCTAATCCCACTCCAGCCTCCTTGTGGAGGGTGACTTCAACGCCTACCACCCTGTGCTGCACTCTGTGTCACCCATTGACGTGACTGGGCGCCACCTGGCTGACCTGCTCGAAGAAGTCCCTGACGTCCGACTACTGAACACCGGGAAGGCCACGCAAGTCCATGGGGGGAGGCTTGACCTCACGCTGGTGTCAGGTGACCTACAGCCCGGCGCCACCTGGCAGGTCCACCCTACCCTCACCAGCGACCATTACGGGCCCCTCACCACCCACACTGTGGCCCCACCAGCTCCTCCTCTCCCGCCGCCCCAGTGGAACGTCAGGGGGGCGAATTAAGCGAAGTTATAAGCCGCCCTGGACGAATGGTGGTCCACGTATGTGTCTCCTGCGGACCTGCACCAGCAGGAGAGGGACCTTACGGCGGCCATAGAGAGTGCAGCAGACGCGGCCATGCCTAGGATAGCCTCTAATCGCCATCGGTGCCCGGACTGGTGATTTTATAACGAGGAAGTCCGGGAGCACAATCACCACGTCAACGTCCACAGAAGGCTGTACGAGAAGCGCCCGACCGCCATCAACCTGCATCTCCTGCAGGAAGTGGTAACCCGCGCGCGACATGTGTCCCTGAGCGCAAGGGAGGCAAAGTGGCTAGAATGGTGCGCCTCTTTCAGCCAACACGCCTCCCTCGGCCAGCTGTGGGGGTGCTTCAGGAAGGCCTCAGGTGCTGCCTCGATCCGCCCAGCTGCCCACCCACGCCCACAACCAGAGGCAGATCAGCTGGCAACCTGCTTCACAGCGAGGGGTTCCAGCGAGCATCCCCCTCCCCACACCCGCTACCTCCAGCAGCAGCTACGCCCACAACGCGACGAAGTGGTCAGGGAGGCGCTGGGCCAACCGCACGCGACGGACCAGTTTTTCACATTCGAGGAGCTGGCCAGGGCGAAGCGTGGGCGTAACAAAACTGCCGGAGCCGACGGAGTGCGGTACTCCATGCTGGCGCACGCTGGGCCAGCCAGGGATGCCGCGCTGCTAGCCCTTCTGAACACGTCTTGGTTGGCAGGCCGTCTGCCGCCCTCCTGGAAGAACGCCGACATCCAGCCCATCCCCAAGCCGAAGGATCACACCACCTTCAGGCCAATCTCCCTCCTGAGCTGCACCGGAAAAACGGCGGAGAAGATGGTGCTGAGTCGCCTACAGTCGAGCGTGGGGAGCATTTACCACCACGTGTTCGGCTACACCAGGGGGGTGAGCACGGTGGACTGCCTCATCACCCTCCTGGCTTACGCCAACAACCAGCCCACCATCGTAGTCTTCCTTGACCTCGAGAAGGCTTTCGAGCTGGCTAGCCCCCGCGCCATACTAGCCGCCCTTGTGAGGAAGGGCATCCGAGGGAGACTGCTGGGCTGACTCCAAGACTACCTTCACCAGCGCCGAGCCTGTGTGAAGTTCCAGGGTCGCAAGTCTCCCTACCTTACCTTAGAGAACGGGATGCCCCAGAGCGGCATCATCAGCCCGTTCCTCTGTAACGTGCTGATGGAGCAGCTGGTGGTGCTCCCCTATCGGGAAGGCACCATCCTCCTTAGCAACGCCGATGACCTGGCTCTCGGCATCACCGGGCGCGGCGACAAGCTCGCGCGGGCTCAAGAAGCGCTGCACCTCATCACTGCCAAGTGCGAAGAGCTGAGGCTCAAGATCTCGGCAGAGAAGTCTCAGGCCATGGCAATCAAGACTTCTACACCTGCTGGCCAGCAACTGCGCATCCAACGAGTCGGGCTGGCCTCGACCGACTCCTACCAGTACCTCGGAGTGTGGGTGGACAGGCGGCTTTCCTTCATGCAGCATGTCATGCACCTGAGGGAGCGGACGCAGGCCCGGCTGAATGTGATGAGGGCCATGATGCGGCCGAGCGCTGGTGCGACCTTCTTCGTCCTCCGCCTCTACTACATGCAGGCAGTGCGCTTCCTAGTGGACTACAGTGCACTGGTCCTTGTAGCGCTACCCCGGCAGCAGCAACAGCGCCTGGATGTGATGCAAAGCACTGCAATGAGGACCATGTTGGGGGCACTGAGGTGGTGCAGTGCCTGTTTTCATGCAGAGCGAAGCCATCCTGGTGCCCCTCACCGCCCGGGTGGATTGCATTGTGGCCTGTCGATGGCCAGAGTGCTCCAGCGCGACGTGGAGCGTCTTGCGCAGAGGAGACTCTGAATATCCGTGGCGCATGGCATCGAGTGCCTGCGTAACAACAGGTGGCTCGTAAACGTCAGCCTAGCAACCAACACCCTCAACCAGGCAGAAAACTGGCTGTTGTGCGACCCCAACCCCCCAACCCCGCCTACGTTCCACCACCACTATAGGAGCCCCCAGCCGCCGACTTCACCGCCACAAGGCTCCCTGCCAGCAAAGCGAACTGCCTTACCCAGGAGCTGCGCCAGCACGCCCTCAGGGCCATGTCTGAGGTAACGGAGCCAGGCAGCGCAGTCTACTTCACCGACGGCTCCGTCGACCCCGACAGCTTGAGATCCGGCGCCGCCTTCGTCACGAGCGGCCTTACGCAGGCGTGGATGATATCAGACTACTGCTTCACCCTGCAGACGGAGCTGGTAGCAATCTTGCACGCCCTCAAGCAGGCTCTGCTCTGCCTGGAAGCCACTGTGGTGATACGCACGGACTCTCGGTCGGGACTGCAGGCGCTGCAGCAAGCCCACGCCCACGCCCACACCAGGGACAACATTCACCTCACTACCACCATCCTGTGCACCCTGCAAGACCTGACAGCTCAGGGCAGGCGTGTCCGGCTCCAGTGGATTCCCAGCCACATTGGTGTGCGTGGCAACGATGCTGCCGACGAGGCTGCCAAGCGAGCCGCCCACGGCCTTACCATTACCTGGACCGTGCGCCCCAGCCTGCAGCAGCTCCAGGTGCAGGCCAAACGCAGGGCCGCCCACAACGCCCTCCAGCAGCACCAAGATTGGGAATCAACTAAGAGTCAAGCGGCGTGGTATGCTGCAGCCACAACCTATCGCCCACTGAACGCATCCTTCCAGCAGCCCAGAGCGAACGGCGTGCTGCTACAGCGTGTGAGGCTGGGCTACTCCACGCGGGAAGAGCTGCACGCCCACTTTGTGGAAGGAAGGTGCAAACACTGTGGCGGCCGCTACCGGCGCCCACTGGTGCACTACCCCCTCTCCTGCCCAGCCCCCGCCCGCCTCAGGCCAGAGCAAGCGCCAGCCCCTTTCCCTGTAAGAGGCGCCATACTAAGGCTGCGAGAGGCAAATGTTGCCTAGGTGGTCCGCCACACCCTAACAAACGAGCTGCTGGAGGTATCGAGAACAGCACCCCCTCCGCGCTGATCGCCGCCCGCGCTCAGCCGTGCGACGGGTGGTGAGGACCTGCCCCAACCCACTTGCAGCAGATAAGACACGCGTGGGACGCTCCGCCGCGTCTTACTGCACGTCAACACTCGGGGGCTCCCCGTTTTCTGTAATGTGTACGCTTATATTATGTGTATTTATATATTATTATATCATATTATTATTGTATTTGTATTAGATTATGTATAAATGTACGCTATTTGACAATTTACTTATACAAACGAAAGCGGTAAGTTACCTCATATTTCTAGTTTGGCTCACGAACGCGTAGTTTGGGAGATGTAATTGCTATGTGTTTTGTTGTCTTTGTCCTTTTTTTTTTGGGGGGGGGGCTCTGCTATCGTTGTATTATATAGTTATATTTACAACTTTTTCAAGTCATTCTTTGGTGAGATAGTGAATTTGCTTGTTTGCCTTCTCGTTACGCTTCCTTCGAGCAGTATTTTGTCTGGTTTTAAGGGGTAATTTTATTTGCTCTGATTCATCTTGTTGATTTTAACATTTGCTGGCTCCATCGCTTCTATAAGTATCTTCAACTAAATAATTCCTCGTATTCTCACGTGTTTCTTAGTGGCCTCTTTCCCAAA
Organism: Ceratothoa steindachneri; assembly: GCA_963969495.1. Classification (NCBI taxonomy): domain Eukaryota; kingdom Metazoa; phylum Arthropoda; class Malacostraca; order Isopoda; family Cymothoidae; genus Ceratothoa; species Ceratothoa steindachneri. The sequence goes on along the minus strand of OZ018326.1, from coordinate 72,524,966 downwards.
AATGACTCGTCCCTCCAAACCGTCATTTCCTGATTCTCCTTTCACTGATGGATTTTGAGACCTAGTCACCACCCTACTACTCGAGTGAGGAAGTAAAATCCTCCTTTATCCTTTGAATCGAATGTAGTATTAAACAGACTCACCTAATCAATTCGCCAAATAATAACTCAACTATGTATATCAAGGCCATCCGCCAGGATTCATTTTAGTTTGTCTTTGTCTCTTCCTACATCCCTGCGCTCTCAAGAGATGAACAGATTTCTAACAAACTCATAAGTATAACTCACTCATGAAAAAGGGATCTTCCCTCTACTACAAACTTCGCTCCTTCTCCTCCACGCCTACACTTCATCTGTGCTCTTTGCTTCATTTAAACTGTGACCTCATCTCCTTTTAGAATCTTGCCATTTTGGGTGTAGCAGAAACGTGGTTAACCGGTTAACCGAGTAAAATGTAGCGAATCTTAATGTTGCGCCCATGCGTGTGTATTCATTCATCCATGCTGCTAGAGACACGAGACATGTGGATGAGTTTCTATGAGTAATGGAGTAATTACCACCACATATCTCCCTCCCTCTTTCGTTTGTTTTTTTACTCCAAAGAATTTCAAAGCTTTGCTTAGAACCTTGTTTCTGAAACCTACACTTACAGTTGCAATTATTTATCGTCCACAGGTCATCATAGGCACACATACTTGGAGGTTGTGGGTAAATTTCTGAGCATTCCTAATCCCTCTGAACCTTACTTATTCTGGAATATTTTAACATCCTTATTCTTCCCTTTCATATTTAGCACTTATTGACAGTTTTAAACTCTACTCTCACTCCCACCACAACCATACACAAAGAGTGAAGGTATTTAGGCTAACCATTACGGCATCAAGTTACAAAACGCAAGTTACTGAGAAGATAAATCGGGATAAAAGCGTACTGGTGTTATTGTACAAGATAAGAAACTTCAGCATGAAGAACAAAAGGAATATTTACCAGACCATAATACAATACGCGATTATTTATCCAAGCATAGCGATGTACCCGATCTCAAGAAGACTCCAAAGAGTTATACGAACCACATTGCAATATGGAATAAGAGAGTCAAATAAACCTCAAAACGAGCACTTTGAAGTGTTTTATGAAATCTTGTAATGGGTTCACGTTCAACAGAAATAACCTTTGACGTAAGAAAATCCGAATAGACAAGTGCTCTTAAAAAACATTGTTCCCATATAGTCCTACCTCTCTTTTAATAAAAATCCAAATGGACAGTAGAAAAATGACCAGGTTTTTTTGTTGTTTCCTAAATTGGTCTGATCTTTGCAAACGATTCAAACTAAAATTAATAAATATAGAAAACTACAAAATAATAACAAGCACCTAAAGTTACTGCCAGACGACTTAAAAATGAAGAGAACTCGTACAGGATTTAAGGAGCTTTGAAACTCGAGACTAAAATCACCATTCTTGTGAAGTTCAACGTTCGGCCAGAGAGCAATTAGTAATTTTTTTTAAGAGTAAATACCGTCAACATTATAATTTATATATCTCCTAACTTAAAAAGATTAAAGAGCTTAATAATAGTTTGCCAAATTATTGTCATTTTCGTAAGCAGTGTCTTATATGTACCACTAAATAAATCATTTTTTTTCTTTCCTTTAACTAGAGGACCTCTAGTACAGTATTTAAAAGAAACTAAAGAAAGGAATATAATAATTTGGGTTGAATAACTATAAAAATATTGTAAAAGACTGGATAATAATTACAATTCAATAGCTTCTATATCTATAAATTAAATCAAATTAATTGAAGGTTTTAAAGAGAATTTGTGTAAGAGTCCTAAAATGGGAGATATGGTGGCATTTGCTAAATAATTAAAGGATATTTCCCAGATATCTGTTAATTAAATATCGAAACTTAGCCCTTAAATGACTGTAATCTTCTAGATAAACAAGTAATTAATATATCTTTAATTAAGATCAAACCATATATAATAAACTAAACCACAAAGAGTGTCTACTTGAATCGATTAAACGTTCTAAGTATGAACCCATCGAAGAAATATTAAAAAATATATAAAACATTGTAAAATAAATTAATGTAAGTAGAATTTAAAAATTTGATGTTATATGGAACTCATATCGACAGTAAAAAAATTAAGTTCAATGTATTTGTTATTTACCGTCATTTATGCGGACCGTTTACATAAAAGAAAATTGGAAAGTACTTCATGATGAAGAGACATACAAAAGGAGGGAGAAACATCTGAAGACTTTCCATGTTTTCGCCGAATTAAGAATACTGAACTCAGCACAGAAGATTTCTTTACCCTAAAAGAAATCCCTTTTCACCTTTACCCAGCCTGCAATCGAGGAAGACAGCCTTCAATCAACAAAGAAGATAACTCTACCCTGTGGATTCAGTGCCCCACGTAAAAGGCACTCCTAGATAAATTGAATCGGTAGCCACCAAGCCGAAAAAGACAATCTCTCTACCATCAGGAGTGGTTTGAAAACTCAGGAATAACTCACCCTTGGCAACTAAACCACTCATAACAGCGTTACAACACCTATAGAGTACAAAGCTATGTACATAATCATAAACACTAGAATAGGAAACTAAGAAAACACCGAGACCTTCATATGGAGGCAAAGATAAGTCTACTAAACAGAATAATTGCAAAAAGAGCCAGGAATGTCATAGAAAAGACACAAAATGAAATAGGAAGTAATTTAACCAACCAAATTGCACAAAGAGAAGGATGGAGAACACATAGATTATTCCCGGTTCCCGTAGAATGATGAAACGGGAGAAAAAGGGGGGAGAAATCTACACCTAGAGAAGGAGGAGACTATCGACGACAACTAAGATTAATTAAATATTCGAATCAGCACCAGAAAATAATTTATAGACAATTATAACCAAATTAGGAAGAGAAAGGAATAGCTAGAGAGATAGAATCCCCATTCACCAGTTTTAGTAATAAATAATTACTAATAATGGTTTGAACGCCTTATATAAACAAGCACAACACTGACTAAGATACAGATAGACACAGATACAAAAAAAGAAATGCATTTGTTCTTACGCGAATCAAACTTGTTAACGTTATCACGCAAACTAGTTTGCCTGATCTCCAGGCAAACTAGCATCTCTTTCCAAACCTTTTACTCCCTTCAGTTTTTAGTAACTATTCTCCATTAACTATCAGATTCATATACGGGACTCACTTTGTTGCCTCCGACTATCTTTCCTCTCTATATATCCTTAAAGTTTCTTCTTCCTCTCCCTCTCAATCCTACCCACCGTACCCAAGGTGACTGGAGCCTATATAGATCTGGACAGCGTGGCTGCGAGAGAATACAAATGAGCACCGGCCTCCCTCCCCCCTCTTCCTTGGCCACTTTTTATGAAGGCCAAGGGGGAGGGAGGAGAGGTCGGTCAGGCTGTTCTTTGTCTCCCACTTCTTATTTCATTTCATTTTTTGCCTTAGTTTCTTGCCTATCTTAAGAAGCTCTGGACGAGTGAAATGTCAGTAATACAGAACATTGTACCACTTGTGGCTACTCTTACCCTCCCTCTCTATTTGATGCCGAAGACACCCATATATACAGGGTGTTCGGAAAGTCACTGTGCACTTACATATTTATTAACATAAATGTTTTAATATAGAATACAGGAGGTAAATATGAATGACAATTATAAATTATGTTGAAAGTGACCCCCCTTGGCATCAATACAGGCTTGGACCCTTCTTATTTTGTTTCTAAACACCGCTATCAGTTGCTCGCTTGAAATAACTGAATGAATGTTGGGGTCGAAATCTGAAATATAAAAAAAAATATTAGAAAAGTGCACAGGGACTTTCCGAACACCCTGTATATATAAATATATATATATATATATATATATATATATATATATATATATATATATATATATATATATATATATATATATATATATATATATTAGTGTAGCAGCCTTTCTTGGGTACAAATTTTGTTGAAGACCATGGTATATTTCACTTTGATCAATTTCCTTTGGCAACTTTCTATTCTTCTTAGTCTTTTTTATTCCATCTTGTAGATGGTAGATAACTTGTCCTATACTCATATATCTTTTTAATAAATGCGTTTGGTAAAAAAAAAAAACTTAAATTGCTGAACTTCCGATCTATTTGATCATCTTTGGACCGTGTTTAGGTATTCTTTTCTCCTTTACCGATCAAGTATGGTGGAGTCTGAATGAAAAGAAAACGGATTTTAGGGGATATTTATTCCGCCTCGCTTGAGCATAACAAAGTTACCAGAAACTTTTGTACCAAAGTAGCATGGAGAAAAATGAAAAGTAGCAAAAGTAGCATAACAATTCTTCCTCATCTCCCAAATACTACACCAGAAAAAATATATATTACTTACTTTTAGTATTGTTTGAAAATTTATTAAAATATTTTATTAATTAAGTAATGAACTTAATATCTCTTCATCTTCTTCTCCTTCTTCTTCTTCTTCTTGAACATCTTGCTCCTCCTTTTTCCTTTATCTGATAAATATCTCATTTATAATTAAGCATTTGCGGCGAAGGATTGAAATCAAAGCAAGAAATTCTTCTCTCTTCCAAAATATTTTAATTCTAAGAATAGAATCTAAAAGTTCAAGGCATATTCTATTCCTAAGTTTAGTCTTTGTTGATTTTACTCTTGAAAATACCCTTTCTACATTTGCATTGCTTATTGCTAAACTGTATAACTTTAAAAGCAAATGTTGCTAAATCTCTTAAATCAGGGTTTCCAAGTGCATCTTTATTGTTAAAATGTGGCACCAAAATAATGCTCCATTCCTTGGAAGCTCAGATCCAGAGAGGAAAACATCTTTCCATTGGATGTTAAAAATTTTTCTCCACTGATTTTCAGGAATATCCAATTTAAACTGGTTTGCTAGTTCTAAAGGCAGATCGGAAAAAGGAGGACGAGCTAGATTAAAATTATTTACCTTGTAATGCTTTTGCATAGGCCTAATTGAATTTATTTTTATTTTTTTGTGATTTAATAGAGTGTCATTTATTTTCATTTAAAGTGTGATTAGGATCAGTGACTATTATGAGTAAAGCGAATAAATTACATTTCCAAAGATCGTGGTATTTGAATCCCATGTTTGAAACATGGCTGAAAGAAATAAATGACAAGACTAAATTCAAATTAACGCTTGCGTCACTTCTGTAGCATGCGAGAAGTTCAGGCGAGTGGCTTAAATACTTTGCTTGAATTAGTCCTTTTAGGGATTGAGGATGGCCGAATGGTTTAGGACTCTCGCTAACGTCTACCCAGCGACGCGGGAAGCGCTTTCGAAACTCGTATTGCTACTTTTCTTTGCGCCCCTTTCCAGCACTAACCTATCTACACTTCCACAGTTCCACGTATGAAAAGAAGTTTTGCATCAATCACCAAGATTCGGATTAAGGAGGCATAATAATTCGCGCTTTAAAACTTTGTTTTACAAAATAACTGTGTGCCAGCATCAAAAGAGATCGGTCGAAACTGAGTCGAGATAGTCGCATTCGTAATTTTTTACTAACTAACACAGAAGGACTGACATAAGGCATTTATGTATTTTAATTGGATGAAAGAAGACTAACAGAAGAGTGTGAAACCTAAGAATGAACGAATCATAAAAAAATGGTAGTGTTTACGAATCTAAAATCAAAAACCATAAAACAACCGCGTGTTGCCGCCAAAAGAAATCGGTCGAAACTGAGTCAAATTACTCACTTTCTTAAATCTCTTTTAACAAACAAAGAAGGACTGAACTAAAGCATTTCTGTATTTTAATTGAATAATCAATCACTAACATAAGAGTTTAAAACAAAAGAAATGGACATTGTCATAATAACCGAGGTGTTTACGAATAGTAAACAAGTACCGACAAGTATCATTCGGTCCGCGGACCGAATGATACTCTGACGAGAATAAGTTAAACTTGAATAAGTTAACTTAAAGGTCGGTTTGGTAACCAGGAACTAGCTCGAGGATGAGCTTCTTCTTAGTTCCAGTCTTCCTCAAGGGCGATGCTAGAGGAGATGGATTTGTCTGACGAGAATAAGTTGAACTTGGTTCTTCAACCAAGTTAACTTATGAGTTTGGTGTGGCCACCGAGTAACGGGCTGGAGGGGGAGCCTTTCCCTTTTTCTTTTCTTAATTCCTCAAGGACGTGGAATACCCCTGGCGTTTAAGATGCACCAGGATATGAGGAGTCTCTCTGACGAGAGTAAGTTGAACTTGAACAAGTTAACTTAACGTTCGGTTTGATAACCAGGGACTAGCTCGAGGATGAGCTGCTTCTTAGCCCCTTAAGATAGCAAGCTCTGCCTCTCTTGCAGGGTACTTCTTGGTCTGGCGAGCCAAGTAATCTACCTGTCCAGTCTCGGTAGCCCGATCTTAATCCGGGGACTTCGTCACTTGGAGACTGACGGATTCTACCTGTCCAGTCTCGAAGCCCGATCTTAATCCAGGGACTTCGTCACCTTGAGACTGACGTATTCTACCACGATTTTCCTTAGTGTTTCTTATTTATACCTCGTTACCCCACTGGGGGAGGGGTAAGAGGGGGGAGGCTTGAGTACGGGCCCAGGAGGGTTCTTATGCCAAACCGTTTTTCTCACCAAGTCTTACATCGGCTCCTCGTTAGCCTTCGAACTTGGGAGAAACGCGTCTCCAATGTCTTACTTTAGGCCTTTCATAGCGACGAGTGGCGCGGCGCTGTGGTTATGCGCTTGACCCGAGTTGCCTGACCGGATGCTCCTGCGGTTAACATATCGGGTCTTCACTGAGAGAGAACGGGTGGGTGACGATTCTCCTACAGGCGATATCCGAGGAAAAATCGATAGCAGATACCAACCACTTAATTTAGACCTGATGTTGAATGTTCTTTTCTTCTGAATGTAAAGACCATTCGGCGGCTATCAGCGACATCACGAGGTGCATTGAATGCTGGGGGGGCAGATTGGCTAAAAAATGCGGAGAAAGCGGTGGCGAACGACGGCTACGGATGCGGGGTCCCATTCTCCTGAAAAACGAGAAGAGGGACTGCAAGGACTTATCCCAAATCCTTTTGACACGCTTTCAGACCTCTGCTAGAGGGCTCTTTCAGTCAAGTGAAAACACGTATTCCAGCCAGAAAGAGCGGCCACCGTGGTTTGAAACATACTGGAACCCTAGCCCTAGCTCGTCGAAAGTCATCCACAGTGAAATCGTACCGGCGGTGCTTATAGGCGTGTAGGCTTTTGTTTGAGGACCGTTTCACACTCAGCTGACCACCACGGAAGTGGTCGGCGTGCAAAACGGCCAGGACTTCTAGAAATAGTAGCCAAGCTCACGGCGAAGAGGTTACTGGAGAAGAACTCAACGGCCTCATCCACCGATCTAAACTCCTCGACTGGGACTGTAAAATCAGTAATTTCCTGAAATGCGGACCACCGCGTCCGCGTCAATCACTGCCGGAGGGGGTCTCTCAGGCGGCAAGGGTGCTGAAAATGATATTTGAATGGGAAAGTGATCATTACTATGGAGGTCATCAACTAACTTCATCTCAAAATCAGGTTCTGTATCCAGAGCGCACAGTGATAGATGAAGAAAGGTAAATGAAGCGTTTCTCGGGCAGTGATGCGTAAACTAATCCATATTTAGGACACCTATCTATGGCTCAGTGTTTGAGTCAGCATAGACCTAACCCCTTGGTAGTCTTCTTAGAGGAGATTTCTACGTCCAAATCCCAGAGAATTATAAATGCCTTCGGCAATCGTGACAGTGTGCGGCAGAAGTTCAACGCGTCGAAGACGGCTGACGATGGAATGTAACTAGAAATAACAGTATAACTACTAACCAGTTTCAGCCGCACTGCTACTGCCTGAAATGGAGTATTTAAAGCAAAGAAAAGAAAGGAGACATCATGCCGGGATTAAATGGCGCATCCTCAAGCCCGGCCCATTTTCCGTGGTGGTAGGGTCGCGAAAGCCTTATAGCCCGGAAGGGTGGGAAAGGGGCACGCGCACAGCATGATCTCCTGCAAACATATTACTAACGTGAAACGGGTGGAGACGAACTTCGGCAGTTCCTTCCAGTTGTCCCTGAGTCCGTGGCAATCCCATTGAAGGAATATGCCCCTAGGCCTATCTCACAGGAGATGCGAGGGGTGGGTCTCGAGGCCCTTCCTTTTTTCTCATTACATGTTTGACCTTGAATGATCCATGATCGGTCACCTATCGATGGAGAAGTTCACGAGTTCCCTCGCATAGACCACTCATTTCATGAAGTTCGTGGTAGAGTGCAGCGTCACACTCACCAGAGTATTATTAAGTGTCCAAAGGGCACTAATCATGGCCGCTTCGGAGGGATCTGACGCATTCGCCTGAAGGCTCCCGTCCAATAAACGGGCCACCTCCTACTTTCTACCAATCAAACTTGCCAATGCTCTTCTATGATGGATCATGTTGCCCTTGGCCAACATGCTAGCATCAGTGGCCCGAATAACCAGAAAGCGTTTGAAGCCAGTGTGATTGAAAACTATAAGTAGTCTCTCAATGAGCGGCCTCCACGTAATCGAGACTCCATTCAGCACACTTGCGACTATGGTCTTGGTCTGAGACTCCTACCAGGGGGCACCTCTGGGCTGGACATGCCAATATTAGCCTGGTCTCTTACTGAAACGACAGCGGACAAGTCCAACTTTGGAGCCTCCGCAGAGTGAGAAGATTCTTCAGTCCTCTTCTTGCTTCTTTCCTTTTAAAGAGAGGAGGGTGGTAAATACACCCGCTTCTCTCCACCACCAGAGGGAGCCGCTAAGCCGGATGGACCTGCTTCAGCAAGATCCTTCTCCGACATGCAGAAGGTTTTAGCTGTCCGAGGGTCACCAGCCAGGGAAGGAAGTCTCTACTCTCCTTGTGACTCCTCAGGGGCCAGAGCCGTCTGAAGAGAAGCTTGTGGAGAGGCTTACTCGTGTTCCATGATTGGCACTGAACCCGGCTTCGACCTCATGGAAGATTCTGCCGACAGGGGCTGAGTCACCTCCACATATCACACTCGTGGTACTCTCCGTCACAGTCAATTCTTTGGTCAAAGGGGTGCCTTGATTTACCCAATCCTCCCCGACATCTAAGGAGGAGGAAACCGCGTGTCGAGGCGGATCTCCATGCGTTTTCCCACCCTTGCTTACAGTTGTCACGATGACTAAATTGAAAAAATAAAAAGGGGCCGCATGGAAAATAGATGCTATGACCTCCCTATGAGTGCAAAGGTCAAGAGAAAATTCACCAGAGGATCAGAAATTTCAGAATATGAACATTTACAGGTATAATCGGTCGGAGTCCAACGTTAATAAGCTTTGTCGACCAGTCCTGCCATTTAGGCGAAATTGTCCTGGAACTATGAATATAAAGAATGGTGCCGGTGTAGACACTTTATATGTGTACCCTTAGGAAGGTGAGCAGAGTCGATGGCCTAGCACACCCCGTATCTCATACTTGCCCTAGCCAGCGGGTTTTCGGCCCTCGCAGCAGGTAGGGACCTCACGGTATTTACTAGTACCCGACTAAGGCTCATAAGAGGACGAAACTGCGCCGGGCAGCCAGAACCTCTGTGGATAGAACAAGTGTAGAAAGGGATAGGAGGGTATTAATAAAGATAAGTAGAGATAGGTGGGTCCACTAACTAGTAGGGTGGGTGATCACATATTATTATCATACCTTGGTACTAGGTGATTTCAGGATGGTATGCATTCCACTAAGCCACCATGGCTACCGGGCCGAACTCTGTAGAGGTGGAAACATTCCTCCTGGTGCAAAGTGCGTGGAGAAAACGTTGAGTAGGGAGCGGTAATGATAATAATAAATAATATTAATAACTTACACTAATAATAACTAATACTAATCATAATAAACACTTTTTTATAAGTGGTAATAACAAATATAATAAACATACCAAACAATAATACTAAATAATTAGTAATAAAGTTAATAACAATAATTCTGATAATATTAATAACTAATAATAATAATACAGGTAAAAAGGCAATGTACTGCTGAGTGTAGGCGAGGAGAAGGCGCACTTACAACTTTCCAGGCCCCATCATAGAGTTCAAGTCAACCCAGTGACAGGACCTCCCTAATTTCCATTCACACGGGAAGGACGCGCGACTCCTGCGGTAACCAGGTGTACCAGGCAATACAGATAACCCATTGTGGGTGGTGATCTCAAGAAGTAGGCAAATGAGGGTTAGAGTGGACACTAGAGGCGAAGGTTTTTATGGGAAATCATGTATATTTCCATGAGGTTTACTTTAAGGTGGAGGGAAATAAAAGAATAAAACCCATTGCCCTAAAATTGTCCGATGAAAATTTTTTTGTAAAGAATTCATTTGGTTTTGTAACACAGAAAAGAGCAATCCACCCATTTGGTTGTCTAAGTCTCCAAATGAGTTCAAGCGTTCAATCATAGTTACCAATGTCTTCTGGTATGTAAATATTTTACATGTCATTTTGGTGACGTGTTTTGTGCGGTGATATGTTTAACTATTTACTCACATTTAAAGGTTTTCATTATCTGGTTTTATTAATACAAGTTAATAATCTATTTTGAATCATTATATAGGTAGAATTTGTAAATTTACCTTAAGTAACATGATTGAAGAAACGTAAAATTTATAAGGCTGGCTGGCTAAAATCAGCCAGCCACAATGGTAGTAATTTGCTGAGTCAGTCCATTCAGAATCATCCAAGAGGATGGTGACTCAGTCGATGTGCGTTGTGGTTCTGATATCGAAGAGCACTTGACGACACAAGTTCGAAACTAACTACTTTATTTATATTTATATAGCGGTTAAAATAGTTTCCCCATTTTTTCCGTTTCTATAAATCATATTTTCTTTCCTAGGCATAATATATTCCTCAGAATTTTACCCGGATATGATACCAACTTTCTTTCCTTGGGCTATTAACTACATCCATTGTAAATCACTTATTCCATCTTTCGAAAAATTCGACGTAATTGAGCGCTGAGACAAGAAACAGGAGTTTTTTTAAAGGTAAGAGAATAGGACATTGGAAGAACACAAGGATCAAAGAGAGCAAAGGAGGACCGGCACAATGAAGGCAATCCTTACTGAGAAGACAGAAGTAACGCCAGGAAAAAAAGTCTGAATAATCCGGGCCGAGACTACAACTCAGCTCGAAAAGAATAATATAAGGAGAGAAGAGACAACCGAGTTATATTATTTTATTGACCGAAAACATAATTACGCTTCAAGATTTGTAAGCAAAGCAAGGAAATCTAGACAACAAGCTAAGGAAGGCAGAAACTTAGGGAGGGTATCGTGTAGTACTGAAGGAAATAATACACATGGCAGCTAAAAATATATGTCCAGTTTATAAAATACACAAATTTTAACGTTGTACTTTGTTCTCACGCTAGTATACGATATGAATTTGTTATTGTAGCTAAGTCAGAGAGTAGAATCTAAGTGAGTAATGTTAAATAAGGCTGTCACTCTCTCTCTCTCTCTCTCTCTCTCTCTCTCTCTCTCTCTCTCTCTCTCTCTCTCTCTCTCTCTCTTCGCAGCACTGAGTCAGGAACTCAAGACGAAATAAGATAATATGACTCACTCGCGCCATTGAACACGTTGCCATATGTGTGCCCTGATAGGATCGATTTTCCAGACGCAAGGGGTTAATCGCCGCTGGGTTTGAAATATAGACTTTGGAGTAGGCAGGAAGACGGATCGATTTGAATTCTTTGAACGTTTAAAATAAATAAATCGAAGATTTAAACAGAGGTTTTGAACAAACTTGGAAATGAAGGTGCTAGAATTTAAGAAAAGGCAACTTGGTCAGACTTCAAATTCCCGCATTTGAAAGAGAGGTTTGCTTTAGGTCGCAAAGTCTCGTTTGAAAGATTAAAATTAAGGAATAGAAGGAATTTGATAATAATACTTGATAAAGGTATTTGATTTGAATAGAGTCTGCACATTTGCAGTCTGAAATCAATTTGATGGATTTAAAACGATTTAAATGGATTTAAGAGTTTTAAAAATTGATTTGAAAGGTGAAACGATGAAGCTAAAGAGGTAGACCAAACATGGAGGTTTTCGACAAGCGAAAAGAGGAAAGAGTGTCGCCTTTAAAACTTCATAGCTATCTGGTTAAAAAATGTGTAACTTCCTAAAAGGCTCCACACTCACCCACATCCACAATGCTCAACTCCAAAACCAATGGAAAGACTTTTAAATGCGCCCCACCATGTAAGTCTCGTTTTTCTACGGTGAGCAGCAGTTGCAGCTCGTAGCTAAAATTAATGGGGGTGCTGCATCGGAATTTTTTAGCATTGTTTTAATATTGTGTAAAATTAAACAAATATATAAAAATAAAATTTATAGATAAACTTGATAAAATCCTTAAAGAGAACGAAATGAAACATTTTTTTTATTACTAATAGCCTAAATTGTTAACAGTTCAAGCTTGATCCATTCATTTAAAAATAAAATCCATTATTGTTTTAGTTTACGCCAAAAGATTAATTATTTTCTCCTTGATCTCTGGATGACTACTGACGACTTTTTTCGCCATTGAAATTACTACAAGTACATTTAGTCTTTCAGAATTCACTTTGCTCCTCGGAAAGGTTTTTATTCTTTCCAGGGTTGAAAAGCAGCGTTCTGCCTTTGATGTACTCATGAGAATTGTCAAGAGGATTTTTATCAGTTTCGTAATTTCATTAAGAACATTATCTAGATTATTTTCCAAGATAAAGTTCACAGCTCAATTAATTTACAATATTCATGAATATTGGACCTAGAATAGAATACTTTTAGTTCAGTTTCAAGCTTTTCTTTGTCAATCATGGGTATGCTTCAGTGGTTTGTACAATTTCTTCTGTAGGCAGTTCATTCTTAAAACTAGTGAAGCTTTTCTTGTCAAACAATTTAGCAGCTACTAAATGTTTAGTGGAAGAATATCAGTCCATTATATCAACACATATACAGTTACACACTTCCTTAGCTTCGGCCATGAGTGCCTTTGAAGGATTCTCACAGTACTTTGAGTTTCTTATTTCTAAAATTGCGGTTTTGAAATTTGTCGTATGTTCATTGACTTTAAACACACTAATTTCTCAAGATTGCATTTAGTTGTAAATTACTTTAACATAAGGCATAATCTGATGAAAAGGCTCCAACCAAAACATGAATTTATCATCATTCAGTTATTTTAAAATTCCTGTTGCTTCTGCAATGGTTTGATCTGCATTTGATGTTGACTGAATTTCAGGAAGTCTGTTTTATAAAGGCTGCAAAATTTCCTGAACTCTTTTTACAGTCCATCTGTGGAAGTTCCACCTTGTAGAGGATGGACATGGAATGCTGATGTCCATATGTTTATTGAGAATGGACACACGTTGCGCTGATCTTGAGAAGAAGGTTGGAATAGCCAAAATGTTAGAGGAAAATATTCTTGCGTTTCGTGTAATACTTACTGCATCTCTTATTATTAAATTTAGTTGATATGCATAACAGTGAATGAAATATGCATTACTATAAACTGCTTTTATTTTTGCTTGAACTCCTGCGTTTTTGCTTTTCATGACATTGGCACCATCAAATGTCTGAGCTATCAGTTTTTGTCCACTTCCTTGAAGGATTATGTCTAATTGTTCTAGAATACGTTTTGATATGCCATCTGCGTTTTGATTTTCTGAAATAAAGAATCCCCTCTAACGCTCAAATATTTCTCCATTCAATACGTACCGTAGAACAATGACATTTCGGTGTGTTCCGAAACCTCTGTTGTTTTATCAACCATGACAGCAACAAAGGAAGCTTTCTAATTTCCGTCCTTATCTCTTCTTGGTACTTTTGTAGCAGGGAGTCAAGTATCCCATCCGTAATAGCCTTAGAAACACCTTTGAAGACCGAACTAGTTTCTAAATGATTTCTAAAATCTAGATCTAATTTAGATGCAAAATTTATTAATCCTACAAATATCCCTGGGGTTATTGAATCGTCTTTTTCATCAGGTACACGTAAGGGAGTTTCGAAGTTTCTACAAAAGAAAATACAGTCTATTATTTTGGATAAAGTTCAGGGGTTTTTTAACTTTTATGTTATGCTCAAAGATTGGAAATTTGTATGCCTCACTAAGTCTCTCCATAATATTTACGGTTTCTAAAAGTGAAAAAGAAACCACATTATCAAAGCATTGCTTTGACTTCTCATGCTTTTGAGTTTCTTCTTTCATTTTTTATATATTTCTAAAGCCATCCTGGTCCACGTTACATCACTTTGAACTCTAAACAGCAAACACGCGAGGCAAAACAGTGCATTTTTTTTTACTTCGCAGCGGTAAAGCCAACTTTTTGATTGGCCAATTCAGAATTAAAGCTACGAATGTATTGCTTATTGTTGCTTAGGCCTGACTGAGATATTTGGAGATCAAGTGTTGAACGGCCTCATTTCTTAACTGCAACTGTCTCATGGAGAAACAGCTGTGAAATTTTAAGCTGTTGAAGTTCACTTACAGTCATAGAGTTTATTTCTTGGGAATGCAAGGAGGCCATGGTTAAATTTTCATGTAAAATTAAAAAACCGAAAAAAATAGGAATTAAATTCTACACTTTATCACATTCAAGGATATAAACACGATTTTAAGCACAACACACGTGGAGTCAAAAAGAAACACTAATTTCCACCAACACACTAGGGTCGACACTGCGTGAGCCACAGTGCTCTCTTTCTCTCTCCATAGCGTGCATCTTCCTATCTTTGATATGTGAACATGCGTACAACAGCCAAAAACCGCGCCGCTGGAACTGTGAAGCGCACCAGTGCCTATACGCGAGCCTCCACTAAAGCGCGCAGCTCTATACAAGGATTTTTGTTTTTTTCATAAATTAGGGGATGGCTACTGACATTAAGCTTAAGGATCATAATATGCACAAGTTTAAAGAAAGAATTAAAAAAACGACTCATTATATTGAATGTTATCGATAATATCGAGTGGAAATCGGGGGTGCCTCAGTTCCACAGTGCCTACACACGAGCCGCTACTGGCGGGCAGGGCAGTAAAATCAAACCGTTCTAGACTTCAAAACAAAGTCATAAAACGAACAAGCCTATGTGGAGAGTAATATTCGAAGAAGCTAGCAAACATGTGTTAAATAAGCAGAGTAAGAGGATAGACATAAGAATTCAGGTACGAACGAAGGAGGGAAGTGAAATATCTACAGTTTAAAGATGCAATTTTAGCACTACAACATCGTAGTTTGATGCGTAATTCCGCTGAGTCTAACGACTGTAGGTGACCTAAAATCCTACCAATAGCGCACGAAAAAGTTCAACCATGGTAGATAGGGTAATTTCGGAATTTCATCACACGTAATTATAATTTAATATTTCATAACGCTATGTAACACATTTTTTTTTTCCTGGCCAGTAAGTGGTATTTTCCAAATCCTATTTTTGAAAAACAATATAAAATCGCTATTATTTGTTCTTTTGCTTTTGTCGCTTGTATGATGAAATTACTAAATATAGGCAAATTTGAGGGGGGGGGGGTAACTATTGTAGGGCTAAAAATAAAAACAGACTTAAATTTATACAATTTTATTGAACTTCTACAAAAAATATATAAAAGTTAAAGTTAACAGTTTTCTTAGATTTCCGTTTGTAATGGAAATCACTTTCCTGTAAAAGTCCACAAATGTAGTCTCCCATCATGTTTAAACTGCATACTCCCTAGAAGCTATGTTTAATGTTTAGTATACAGGGTGACCCCCAAAAAACGGGCCCCAACTTTCGATAAGCCTCATTTCTTAATTTTCTGCAAGGATTGAATGAAACTTTGGTGGTAACTAGTTTATTGTGTTTAAAAACATCTTATCAAAACATAAGAGTCTTTGAAATTTTCTTCTTTATTCGAGAGCACGTGTTCGAGATAACCTCCATTTAGCTCTGTGCATTTTTTGAGTCGCAGTACAAAGTTGTCCATGACGACGTAACAACCGACCGACTAATGGCTCTGATCCCCTTCTTAATGGCTTACTTGAGTTTCGTAATGGTCCTGGGTCTCTATGCGTACACTCTGTTTTTAAAGTAGCCCCAGAGAAAGAAATCTGGGGAATAGGGTCTGGGCTGTGACGTACCCACTCAAAATCAGTCTTGAGACTGATCACACGGCCACCAAAGTTCTCTTTTAGACAATCTTGGGACACGTTTGAGGCGTGAGAGCTTGCTCCATCTTGCTGGAACCATAACTTCTCCATAAGCGACGTGAACAGGGTCTACAGCTCCCTCTTGAAGGTTTTGTGGACCTCAACATACCGCTCCTTGGTGACTGTCAATGTCGCGCCAGATTCCTCGAAGAAGAGTGATCCGATGATGCCACTGGCTGAGATTGCAGTACAAACCGTACACTTAGGGGATTTTAGGGGCTTGTTGGCTACCTAATTTGGTCTGGATGTCTCCCAAAAGACATTTGTCTTCGAGTTTACCTTTCCTTCAAGATGGAAGTGAGCTTCATCTGAGGTCCAAAGGAGGTTAAGAAAAGTTGGGGTCTCCTGAATCTTCTCCAGTATCTTGACTGCCATAGCCTTTCTCTGCTCCTTGCAGGAGGCTGTAAGGGTCTGCTTTGTCTGTATGGGTAGGCCTTTACAGCCATTACTAGCACTCTCCTGCAAGTCTCACGGGATATACCGAGGGACTGACTTCGAGTGCGCACAGAGCGTTTGGGACTCTGCTGAACTGACTCTCTCACGATCTCGACAAGCTCATCTGTACACTTCCTAGAGCATCCTGAATGGCTTGGACGGTTGTCAGTGGCTGCATTGAGGTTCTCCACTATCCCATAGTTCTCGAGGTAGTTGACCCAGTCCTGAATTCTGCTCTTGGAGGGGGCTTCTTCACATTCGAACTAATGCACGAAAGTGTCCTGCATTTTCTTGTTCGAGCCTGTCTTGTAGTAATGTTTGAAGCAGCATATTCTTTGCTGGAGCTCCCATTGAGATCTAGTTGTGTTCACAGGCGTTGCTTCTGTCATTTCCTGCAAAGTAAGGTTGATTAGTGATTAATGAAGGATATATCATAAAAGATGTGTGGATTTCCGTTTTTTGGGGGGAGGGGGCACCCTGTATTTTGATTAGAGCGTCCCCCTTTGTTCTTTGAGTATGCTCCCATATTCTCCTTGAATTTGTAAGGATGAGCATCAAGGATTGCATCTTTAAGAAAATCATGCACCCCATTTAGCCATAACTTTTCACTAAGTTCTCAACCAATTCCACATAAATTTCAACCTTGTGGTTTCCCCAAAAGCTCTGACATGCGGAAACAAAACTCTATGATTTTCCTGATATGTGGTCAAACAAAGACAAGAGCTTTCACCTTTGCCTAGAGAATTTCCGAGAAGAATTATGAAGATACCTGGAAGATGCATGTAGGGGGACCCACTAAAATAGTAATATTCCTCCCCCCTAAGATATTACTTCGCGAGAGAAAGCGAGCCATTACTCCCCCCCCCCCCCCCGCCCTCCAACTTCACCCTTTTTGGACTGAACGCCCGGTCACTGAGAAATTCACACCGAGGCATGACGCTGTAATTGAAGGCTATATCCCCGCCGTCTTAATCTTCCCTCCTCCCGAGTCGGGAGATTATTCGTTTATTTGTAGGTTTACCTCGAGACAACTTTTATAGCTCCAGCCTTTGGTCGTTCCTTCAGACCTGCTGATTCCGGCCGATAATGAATGTTCGAGAAGGTCCCTCTCTCTCTCTCTCTGTTTTGGAGAAATCCGGGTATATATGCGCCCTCTCAAGGATTACCCACAGATTCGGTTAGACGACGCTTCCCCGAACATAGGTTCTCTTGAACGACGCTCTCGCCCGAGAAGTGCTTAATGACGGTAGCAAGCCACATCACACTCATAACTTCGGGTCAGGGAGAAAAGTCTCTTGAGGAAACGTCAGCCTTTCTCAACCGCCTTCGAATCCAGGATTGGAGAAGCCATCCTCCGAAGTTCTTCTGGTGATCTTTTGAGTAGAAGAGGCCCAATAGCTCGCTCAATCAGGGTTTGGAGAAGTCCCCCCCCCCCTCAGTTCTTCTGGTGAGCTGTGGAGGACAAGAGGCCCGCATCTCACTAAATCAGAGTTTGGAGAGCGTAGCATAACCCTATTCGGGTTTCCGTCTAAACCCGTGAGTAATCAAGGTCACTAGCCCCCCCCCCTCCCAAGTTCACCCCGCTTTACTCTCGAGGTTCAAAGGAACTGAATTTCTCCCCACCCCAAATCTCCCATTATAATCATTTAATAACCTTGGTTATCCAATCCGTATTCGTAACCTAATTACATCTTATTCGTATATATATATATATATATATATATATATATATATATATATATATATATATACATATATATATATATATATATATATATATATATATATATGAAAATTAACCCACAGAGAAATAAAAAGATGAATCTAAGCACTTTCGAACTATATTCGTATTTGTAAATATAGTTCGAAAGTGCTCGGATTCATCTTTTCATTTTCCTGTGGGTTAATTTTCCATATATATATATATATATATATATATATATATATATATATATATATATATATATTCATTGTGTACCTTTTTTCTAGTGTGTATTAAAATCTATTTTTGTCGTTGTGTTTGGAATATTCCTTGGTCACGAGCTGCAGCTAACTATCTATTCAAATCGCACTCTTAGAACAATAACATTTGTTGCTTTGTTTAGTCATCCTTAGAGCCTGTGTGCGTATATCCCCGTACACTTGACCATACTTTGACAGTGCAGATTTTTTGTTAAGAGCTCTAAAAAAATGCTTCATGTGACCTAGTTTTAAATGCAATAAAGCGAACAAAACTTTTTAGGGCCAATCGATTCCCCATGCTTGTCATTCTGTCCTCCAACAGAGAACTTAGTCTTTTGTGGCCTGTGCTTCTGGTAGAAATGACATGGAAACTTGGTAAACCGTCCTTCAAGACCCATCAAAAATACTACCATTTTGAAGTCTTCAATAATTTCCCAGCCATACTGCTTATGATCCAAAGCTTGTAAATGGAACTTGACACTGTTGTAATCCCATTGAGATATATTGAATGAGCCAAAAGATGTATATTTATTCCAATTAGGAAGAAGTACAGCTTTAGTACCTTCTGAAGAGCTGTCATTGAAGAGCCTCCACCCAAATGGCTTACTTGTAATTCCATTTGTATCCAAGTAGCTAATCTTGAGAACTGTTCATGAAGTTTCCTTTGGCTTGTCACTTGCACATTTTCATCCTCCAAATCTCACTCTTTGAGCTTGTAAATGAAGAAGCTAAGCATTGACTTTTACAAGCCAAGATCTCTGACAAGGTCATTGAGATCTCTCTAACACTGTAGTTACATCTTTACTGATCAATTCAGCTTTTGAATTGTTACTTTTTTATGAGGATGCCTTATTCCATTCTAGAAGGCTAAGTACAGGAATACCAGCACTCTGGGTACTGGTGCAATGGAAGATTGAAGATCGAAATCAGAAAGAGCAGGTGTATTTTTGCCACTTTAACGCTTGGAAGGGTCCACCATGCAGTAGCAGAGGCTTGAGTGGTCAGTAGGTTCACGCCAAATTCTAAGAATGGTAAACTTCATGGTTGTGCTTTCCTTAAAAAATATATAGTTTATTATTGATTTCGCTTATAAACAAGCATAATAGTTTAAATACTTGTGACATTTAATATTTTACTCTATACAACAAACAATTTTCTTGGCTTCCAAAGTTTTCTGGCAGTGTTTACAACAAAAATAATGTTCCCATTGTTTATCTTGAAGCTTTGTAAGCTTCACACATTCTCATAGATGCTGTCATACCAATATTTTAGTCGCGTGCGAGTCTAGTCGCGGGCGACTCTACATCTCACTATGTCAGTCGGTCCGTGTTTTTTTTTTTGTTTTTTTGTAATAACATCATAACTATCAGGCCAATTCTAACGAAATCTGAAACCCCTAAGTTGTTCTACATTCTCTTTCGAATGATATAATTGCCAAAGTCCTCCCAATGTTAGCCTGGGAATTATTTTGTTTTGGTAATAACATTATAAATATTCGGGCGATTCTAACAAAATTAAAAAACCCATATGTTTTTTTTTTTACATTATCTTTCAAATGATATAATTGCCAAAGTCCTGCCAAGGTTAACCCGGGAATTCATATATTCCGATCAATTTGTAGTCGAATGTACACACAATAGTAACTTTTTAACTTTTTTCTGCACAGGTTTACAAATTGTTCTAATTGATATCAAGAAGAGTAGAACATACATAGAAACTACTTATGGATGAATGGTCGCCTCAGGGATGTTCCGATTGTGCTTAGCAGACACCATATCTCTTTTCAGGCACCAGCAGTAGTCAGCCACAAAGTAGACATCCGACGCCCTTGCTAGCGTTGCTCCATCACACGGATATCTTGGTGAAAGCTCTCACCCTGTTCTTCATTGAAGTCTCCACAATTCTCAGGAAAATAGTCCAGGTGAGACCGAAAGTAGTGCATTTTCACTAACATGCACGCACCAAGTTTGCGGAAATTCTCCATTAACCCATAAACTGCCTTCTCATACTAAGGGCACGTGTTATTGCCAAGTAGGTTTGCAATGACTGACTTAAGGGACAACAAGGTAGAGTTGAGGAAGATTAGGGTGTTTTATTAAAACTGGTGTCCCTGATGAGCTACCTTATTTGAGGACCTCTAAATACACCTGCCTTCAATTATTCTATGCTGATGTTTAGGTGTGGAAACAATATCTTGCTCGGTTCAACCAGAGTGGGACAAAACCTTCTGTGAACCGGATTCTAATCTTTGTCATGCCGGCCACTCTTGTCTGACATACGAGTAATGCTGTTCGTTAGCCCGACTGATACCTAAGCACATAAACCATGAATACTTGTGTACTCACCTCGAAGGCCTAGGATGAATCCAACAACTTTAAGATCTCCACAGATCAGCCATTTTTGTTCCTGGTAGTTCAGAGCAGACAAGATAGGGCCCATGCTGTTGCAGGTTTCTTTCATTGCAGCTGAGTGTCCAACAGAGATCGATGAAAAATTATTGCCGTTATTAAGAACAACTGCCTTGATACTTCTGTTAGATGAGTCAATGAAATGTCTCCATAGCATCATACTTAAGGCATATTAAGCTGAGCACGTCAGCAATGTTTTTACAGTAGACCAGTAAAGAGCCTTCATCAAACGTGAAAATATTTGTAAATACTTTCTTGCGGTCCCGATGCCAATAGAATGCTGTTCCTGGTGCCAGCATACATTTCTTTCGAAGACGTGAGCCCAATAGCTGAACAGATTCTTTGGAAGGGTTTAGGTCTCGTGTCAGTTAATTGATTTGGCTTGCGTAAATGGCACAATTGGTCGACCACTTCTGGCTTATATGCATCAAACTCAGCTCTCTCGGTAGTGACACTAGTTTCGTAATCAGAGTTAGACCCCCTTGTAGAATCAGGCTCAGTAACAGAAAGATCGGGGCTATGTGAGACTGGTTTTATAGTAGAAGGAAAATTGAGGTTTCGAACATTGATTCGATTGATGCCTTTCAAATTTGTCATGAAGAAGTAGCAGTCGGTGACGTGATCTTTGCCTTCCCTCTATACCATTGGGAGACCAATGACATACTCTTTCTTTTATTACTTTAATCCTTAAATTTTCCACACATATTTTACAGAAAATATGGAGAGCAAATAGCTTATCCTGGTCCCCTATTTTCACTCCAAAGTAATCATGATATGCCTTTTTCAGAAAATTGGTGATTTTTGCTTGACGATCTGAAAGAGCGACATGTCCGCAGAGGTAACCAAACCTATTCGGATGATTCTTACACGTATGATCCACTATAATGCAAATCTAGACCTGAAAATATGAATATAATAGGTTATGTATAGTTACTCATCACTCGATCTGATAAAACAGAAGTAATAAACGGTTGGATGATAGCGCTATTTTGGAATATACGTTCGAATATAAATCGAGCATTATCTTATAAACCAGACCTGACCGAAGAAACTAATTCTATTCTTAAATTCAGCATGAAAATATTATTCCAAATCATAAGAAAGCAACAATTCAGAAGCTGAAATGATCAGTGAAGATGTAACTACAGTGTCAGAGAAATCGCTGTTGAGAGGATTCCATACTATCCAACCAGAGAGACCTCAATGCCCTTATCAGAGATCTTGGCTTGTAAAGTCAAGTAATTACGAGTAGCTTTTCATATACAGGCTCAAAGAGTGAGATTTGCTGGATGAAAATGTGCCAGTGACAAACCAAAGGAAACTTCATGAACCTTTGAAAAAAGGTTTTTAAACGCAGGCAAATTTAATTGGACTTTTATTTATCCCATTTATTTGCCTATGGTTTATTTTAAGGTCCGTATTATTTTCTATTTTAGATAGTTAGCTATTATCTTTTACCCGTACTAAGTTTCTTTCAAAATCATTTTTATGTGCATATTCTGAAATCATTTCGAATTGTCTTTAACCTGAAAAATAATAATAAATTTTCAAATTAAATTAAAATATTAAGTGTTAAAACCCAACAAAATAAAACAAAAATGGTTAATTTCACAATAAAAGCTAATATTTCTTAAAATTCTATAAGAATCTAATTAAAATTCACCTTATATTTCATCTAATGCCTATGATAATCTTATGAACGCTTGTGTGTAGATGGTAAAAAATTACTTAGTTTCTCTTGTGATAATTTTTTTAATATATTTGGTAAAATGTTATACTCAGATAGAAATTATTCTTTTTGTTTCCCTCAAATATTGTTATTATTTGTATGTTTATTTGGGGAGGGAGGGAGCTGAGAGCTTCTATTGCATCCCATATAATTACATGCTCCAATTGTTACCCTCAATAAATATATTTGGTAAAATGTTTTGCTCAGATAGAAATTATTATTTTTGTTTCCCTCAAGTATTGTTATTATTTGTATGTTTATTTGGGGGGAGAGAAAGCTGAGAGCTTCTATTGTATCCCATATAATTACATGCTCCAATTGTTACCCTCAATAAATATATTTGGTAAAATGTTTTGCTCAGATAGAAATTATTATTTTTGTTTCCCTCAAATATTGTTATTATTTGTATGTTTATTTGGGGGAAGAGGGAGCGGAGAGCTTCTATTGTATCCCATATAATTACATGCTCCAATTGTTACCCTCAATAAATATATTTGGCATAATGTTATGCTCAGATAGAAATTATTATTTTTGTTTCCCTCAAATATTGTTATTATTTGTATGTTTATTTGGGGGAAGAGGGAGCTGAGAGCTTCTATCGTATCCCATATAATTACATGCTCCAATTGTTACCCTCAATAAATATACTTGGTAAAATTTTTTGCTCAGATAGAAATTATTATTTTTGTTTCCCTCAAATATTGTTATTATTTGTATGTTTATTTGGGGGGAGAGGGAGCTGAGAGCTTCTATTGTATCCCATATAATTACATGCTCCAATTGTTACCCTCAATAAATATACTTGGTAAATTTTTTGCTCAGATAGAAATTATTCTTTTTGTTTCCCTCAAATATTGTTATTATTTGTATGTTTATTTGGAGGGAGAGGGAGCTGAGAGCTTCTATTGTATCCCATATAATTACATGCTCCAATTGTTACCCTCAATAAATATATTTGGCATAATGTTATGCTCAGATAGAAATTATTCTTTTTGTTTCCCTCAAATATTGTTATTATTTGTATGTTTATTTGGGGGGAGAGGGAGCTGAGAGCTTCTATTGTATCCCATATAATTACATGCTCCAATTGTTACCCTCAATAAATATATTTGGCATAATGTTATGCTCAGATAGAAATTATTATTTTTGTTTCCCTTAAATATTGTTATTATTTGTAGGTTTATTTGGGGGGAGAGGGAGCTGAGAGCTTCTATTGTATCCCATATAATTACATGGTCTAATTGTTACCCTCAATAAATATATTTGGTAAAATGTTTTGCTGAGATAGAAATTATTCTTTTTGTTTCCCTCAAATATTGTCATTATTTGTATGTTTATTTGAGGGGGGGAGGGAGCTGAGAGCTTCTATTGTATCTCATATAATTACATGCTCCAATTGTTACCCTCAATAAATATAGTTGGTAAAATGTTTTGCTCAGATAGAAATTATTCTTTTTGTTTCCCTCAAATATTGTTATTATTTGTATGTTTATTTGGGGGGGAGGGAGCTGAGAGCTTCTATTGTATCCTATATAATTACATGCTCCAATTGTTACCCTCAATAAATATATTTGGTAAAATGTTTTGATCAGATAGAAATTATTCTTTTTGTTTCCCTCAAATATTGTTATTATTTGTATGTATATTTGGGGGGGAGAGGGAGCTGAGAGCTTTTATTGTATCCCGTATAATTACATGCTCCAATTATTACCCTCAAAAATCTTAGAAACTCTGAACGATGGAAAGTATCAAAGACATTCTAAATGTTAAATACTAAACCGTAGTATTTCCTGCGGTTACTTTTGAGAACTTTAGGAATAATAAAGTCTGGATACAGGAATGATGTATATTTTTAAAAAAAAATTTGAACAACATTTAATTAATTGAAATATTATTAAATAACATCTTGAATATTATATCATATTGAAGATAATGTCTATTAATACGTCATTTAAATAAAATTTAGTTTATTTTTCTATTGAAAATATGGTCTTTGCCTGTGTCCAAACTTTAAGCACAGCCTGTACAGTGGTAGGAAAAGTTTCAGAGATTAGGATGGCGACCACGGGACAATTCTGAATTGAATCCTTAGCATCGAGTAGATTTTTGTGAGTCAGTAGAATCTTATCAAGTCCATACTCACTAATTATGAATATACTCTGGAACAGTGATTAACAAGGTCAACAAACCTACACCGTGCTGTTAATTATTCTGAAATATGACCTCATGATCATATATGCTTACGACCTTCTAAACTTTCAACAAGTGGGCAATCCGACCCATGGTAGTTTTATTTTAATAATTCCTGGACTAACCTTGGGAGAATCTTGGCAATTATATTATTCGAAATAAAATGTAAAATCATATAAGGGTTTCAAATTTGGTTAAAATTGGCTAAATAGTTACGATATTATTGGTAAAAAAATCATTGAAAAGTAAAATGATTACCATCCCACCGACAGACCTCCGGACCGCCATAATAACTTATAAGAGTCAGACGCAAGTAAAAATGAAGCAATCATAACAATGTTGACCCTGGTCATCCTCTATTCAATCGCATAACAGTGTTGACCCTGCTCATCTTCTGATCAATCTCATAACAATGTTGACCCTGGTCATCCTCTGTTCAATCGCATGACAATGTTGACCCTGGTCATCCTCTGTTCAATCGCATAATAATGTTGACCCTGGTAATTTCTGATCCATCGCATAACAGTGTTGACCCTGGTCATCTTCTTATCAATCGCATAAAAATGTTGTCCCTGGTCATCCTCTATTCAATCGCATAACAATGTTGACCCTGGTCATCCTCTATTCAATCGCATAACAATGTTGCCCCTGGTCATCTTCTGAGCAATTTTATAAGAATGTTGACCCTGGTCATCCTCTATTCAATCGCATAACAATGTTAACCCTGGTCATTCTCTGTTCAATCGCATGACAATGTTAACCCTGGCCATCCTCTATTCAATCGCATAACAGTGTTAGCCCTGGTCATCTTCCGATCAATCGCATAACAATGTTGACCCTGGTCAACTTCTGTTCAATCGCATGACAATGTTGACCCTTGTTATCCTCTATTCAATCCCATAATAATGTTGATCCTTGTCATCCTCTGTTCAATCGCATAAAGTGTTGACCCTGGTCATCTTCTGATCAATCGCATAACAATGTTGATCCTGGTCATCTTCTGATGAATCGCATAAGAATGTTGACCATGGTTATTCTCTGTTCAATTCATAACAATGTTGACCTTTGCCATCTTCTGATCAATCGCATAACAATGTTAACCCTAGTCATCTTCTGATCAATCGCATAGGAAGGTTGACCCTGGTCATCCTCTATTCAATCCCATAATAATGTTGATCCTTGTCATCCTCTGTTCAATCGCATATAGTGTTGACCCTGGTCATCTTCTGATCAATCGCATAACAATGTTGATCCTGGTCATCTTCTGATGAATCGCATAAGAATGTTGACCATGGTTATTCTCTGTTCAATTGCATAACAATGTTGACCTTTGCCATCTTCTGATCAATCGCATAACAATGTTAACCCTAGTCATCTTCTGATCAATCGCATAGGAAGGTTGACCCTGGTCATCCTCTATTAAATCTCATAACAATGTTGACGATTGTTATCCTCTATTCAATCGCATAACAATGTTGACCCTGGTCATCCTCTATTCAATCGCATAACAATGTTGCCCCTGGTCATCTTCTGAACAATTTTATAAGAATGTTGACCCTGGTCATCCTCTATTTAATCACATAAGAATGTTGACCCTAGTCATTCTCTGTTCAATCGCATGACAATGTTGACCCTGGTCATCCTCTATTCAATCGCATAACAGTGTTAGCCCTGGTCATCTTCCAATCAATCGCATAACAATGTTGACCCTGGTCAACTTCTGTTCAATCGCATGACAATGTTGACCCTTGTTATCCTCTATTCAATCCCATAATAATGTTGATCCTTGTCATCCTCTGTTTAATCGCATATAGTGTTGACCCTGGTCATCTTCTGATCAATCGCATAACAATGTTGACCCTGGTCATCTTCTGATGAATCGCATAAGAATGTTGATCATGGTTATCCTCTGTTCAATTGCATAACAATGTTGACCTTTGTCATCTTCTGATCAATCGCATAACAATGTTAACCCTAGTCATCTTCTGATCAATCCCATAGGAATGTTGACCCTGATAATCCTCTATTAAATCGCATAACAATGTTGACGATTGATATCCTCTATTCAATCGCATAATAATGTTGATCCTTGTCATCCTCTGTTCAATCGCATATAGTGTTGACCCTGGTCATCTTCTGATCAATCGCATAACACTGTTGACTAGGGTCATTCTCTGTTCAATCGCATAACAATGTTGACCCTGGTCAACCTCTATTCAATGGTATGACAATGTTGACCCTGGTTATCCTCTATTCAATGGCATAACAATGTTGATCCTGATCATTCTCTGTTCAATCGCATATAGTTTTGACCCTGGTCATCTTCTGATAAATCGCATAAGAATGTTGACTCTGGTGATCTTCTGATGAATCGCATAAGAATGTTGACCATGGTCATTCTCTCTTCAATCGCATAACGATGTTAACCCTGGTCATCTATGATCAATCGCATAACAATGTTGACCTTGGTCATCCTCTGTTCAATCGCATATAATTTTTCCCCTAGTCATCCTCAATTCAATGGCATAATAATGTTGATCCTGATCATCCTCTGTTCAATCGCATACAGTGTTGACCCTGGTCATCTTCTTATCAATCGCATAAGAATGTTGACCCTGGTCATTTTCTGATAAATCGCATAAGAATGTTGACTCTGGTCATCTTCTGATGAATCGCATAAGAATGTTGACCATGGTCATTCTCTCTCCAATCGCATAATGATGTTAATCCTGGTCATCTTCTGATCAATCGCATAACAATGTTGTCCCTGGTCATCCCCTATTCAATCGCATAACAATGTTGCGCCTGGTCATCCTTTGTTTAATCGCATAACAATGTTGCCCCTGGTCATCTTCTGTTCAATCGCATTACAATGTTGACCCTGGTCATCCTCTTTTTAATCGCATAACAATGTTGACCTTGGTCATCCTCTGTTCAATCGCATATAATGTTTCGATGGTCATCCTTTGTTCAATCGTATAACAGTGTTAACCCTGGTCATCTTCTGTTCAATCACATAACAATGTTAACCCTGTTCATCCTCTGTTCAATCGCATAATAATGTTGACTCTGGTCATCTTTTGATCAATCGCATAACAATGTTGACCCTGGTCATTCTCTGTTCAATCACATAACAATGTTGACCCTGGTTATCTTCTGATCAATTGCATACAATATTAACCCTGGTCATCTTCTGATCAATCGCAGAGATAAACAAACAGAATCGTCGAGAAATTTTAGGTATCCAAAGCAAAATTTATTGAGGGCTGTTGACAAGTAAAAAATTGTTAGTTACGAAATTTATAAATCAATTTGTCATCGCTTGAGTCTTCAACCAACAACTTTAATGCTCAAAGAGAACGTTGAACATCATGATAGTGCAAGCTCTCACATCATATCTATAATCAAAGTTCACTTAGAATTATTTTGTTTAGAAAAATCTTTCATCTCTCGTATTATCTTTAACCTTTTTCCATTGTTTGATTAAGAGTTTCTATTTCAGGATATCCATCTTTCTCATTTCTATGATTTTATATGTAAATAGTGTCCAAACATATATAGAAAATTAAGTTATTGAAATAGGTTAACAGTGCTGATGAAAATTAGAGATACCAAGGGGCGATAGGAAGGTTACACACTAAAGTAAATTTTACTTTCATGAGACTTGTACTACAATACGGTAGTGATAGAATCATTTACACATTTCTGGACATTAAGAAATATAGGTCCTTTGAGGATACCTTGGAGTGACAAAGTAACATTCTAAGAAATTTAGAAGAAAGAAATGAAGGAGACAAAAACTGTTTTCGCTAAGAGAAACTGAGTGCAAGATCCTGAGTAACCTAAAAAAGAAGACCAAAAAGTCGAAGAATCAAAATATGTAGTGAGAGAATGCTCGATCTGATTGGGAGGGATGCTTATGATAATTATTTGTTAAAAATATCAATTAAATATGACTATAATATGGCTAAAGTGTTCTATTTTGCATGACTTATAGAATAAAATATGTCATTTTGGTATTTTACCTATCTTTTTAATTTAATTAAACGTTTAATCTGGAAATGAATGAAGGAGAATAAACGCGTGGCTCTGTGAAGCAAGGGTGTGTTTTAACTGTTCTGGTTTAACACACCAATGGTCTTCATATTCTCTTTATCATTTGGAATTTTACAGACATGAAACAAATGAAATTTGTATTTTTAGATTTACTAATTTGAATTTAGGTGTCAATAATAGTTTTGAATGAGAACTATTAATGTGATGTAACCATCAACTTTTTTAGGAGGACAAAAACTTAAATTTCTCATTCTTAAAAAAAATAGATTAGGGTAAATTATTGTAAGAGTGTTTATTGCTAACTATTTCCTCTCGTGCATGAAAAATTGAGATATGAAAATAAGAATGAGGTAATGCGATAATATTTTGATTGGTTTAAACAGCTTTTCGATCTTCGGTGGAGAGAAAATTAGATAAATATCCTTTGGGAAGGAGTGGCATCAGAAAGCACTTAAGAAGATGCTGGCCCGAGGCAAAAGTACGCACCAAAACACAATCAGTAGAGACAACTGCAAAAATTGGAAGGGGATACAGAGGCCTGTGGATTAAGCCGATCAGCGAGAGAGAATCCTACAATCTACTCACAGAACATCTTCCTCCCACGGGTAGATTGCTTATTATCTATTTGAATTTATCTTAAAATCAAAAGGATCTATTTTTTATAAGAGTGAATTAATATGCCATAAAAATAAAATAAAATTATCAAAATGTAAACCAAATATAAATACTAGAAGTGAAAAGGTAAGTATATATAAATTTAGGTGAAATGCACGTTTCCTGGATGAAAAAATTATGAGTCTAAGCTCAGAACATTTAAGGAACTGTTTGAAAGTGTATATTTTCCTGTGCGGGAGTAAGAAGAGATGTGAGCAGTAGAATTTGATAGAAATCAAAAAAGAGAAAGGTTTCAGCTAAAGAATTACGAGAGTGAATATCTTGGAATTGATAGATTGCCTTAAAAGTAACTATCTATAAAGAAGATTAAATTATATTTTCACTCGTATGTGCAATCTAAGAAGTCATTTGATTCATAGTCTTCCATCACGAATGCAACGGGAAGAATTGGCTTGGAGTTCTTGTCTCATTTATAATGACATATTATATTAAGTATAATATTTAAATAAGTATTAATGACTTTCACATTTACAACTTTATTCCTAGAGGGAAATATTTCCAACAATCCCCCCCAAAATATGACAAGTGGAGTCACGGAAAAATATGTAGATATGTATGTGCGGTACTTTCGTGAATGAAACATCAACTTAGCCCTATGAAAAGCGGTTAACGAAACTCTATGGCACTAGTTGACTGAACAGTTATTCTTCTTTGTTGTTTGAAGAGGTAAATTTCCTACCTTGAGCTTGTAAGTTAGTTAAGGAAGCTATATATAATTTACAAGTTTGAATTTCATTAAAGGCGTGATATAGCCACCAACCATAACATATGGATATCTAAATTGGCAGCATAACACTTCAGTGGCAAGCTCCATGTAGAGGAGAAAGTGGAACCGAAGCAGGAAACCAATTGCAAATTTACTTTAATGTTGTCCTGCAAAATATGCAGCTTGTAAAGAGATGAATTAGTAAAAAATACATTATATGGATCTTACAACCCTCAAGCAGTGAGTGACTTGCGATTAAGGAAATGAACGCTTATTCTTCTGAGAGCAATTTTAAAAAAGTTTATGGAAACCGACTTTAGTAAAGAAAACCCATGAAAATTTAATTCTATGGTACGACAGAAGTAAAGAAGAAGAAAAAATTATAAATCTATTTAATAGCTGGTCTCTAATCAGCTTTCATTGGAAAGGGACCAGAGAGCACGAGTAACAAAGAAGCGCCAATTGAATAGCATTCATGGCAGGGAACTCTTACACACTGGAGAAAGTGGCTATATCCTACAAGTGATGAGGATGCCACTTTCAAATTATAAAGAGCTTTGGTGCCTTAGTTATTCAATCATAGTTCCACTCACTCTACTAAAGCACTCAGTATGCGACGAATCTACGACTACCTTCGACTAGCCAACAGTCCTCTGGCACGTGTTGTAAAGACCGACTAAACCAGAATTGGGGGGTTCTGACATAGGAAATTTCACGCTCTAAATTTTAGTCTCGCGAACCTAATACGTAAGGGTAGAGGTGATGCGTTGAAATGCCTTGCATTAAAGCGGTTGAAGATAAAGATTTCCTAAAATGGTTTATTTTATTCGTTGAAAAGCAATTCAAAATGTCCAAATTGGGTTTCGTTTCGAACGTTTCGTTTCAGGGGGAAGAAAATCTAATAATGGGTCGTAAATATCTTCTTTGAGCCAATATGACACGTGAGCTCACCATCTAACGCAGCCATTTAAACGACGACTAAATGGGACTACACTTGTTCTTGATAGTTGAATAATATTTGGGTTTTAGGCTAAAAATTATTTTGTACCTAAATACAAAGCTACTATTACTTTCACAAATATTAAATACAAAAATCCATCATTTTGTAATGATAATTCGATGTCATACAATTTATTTCAAGGTTTGCCACTGTAAAATTGCTTTTTTTATCTACTTCACGCCCCTATGAGTTTATGAAACATGCACTAGTACTTAAGAAACTCGAGCTCCGTGAACATCCAGACGCTTGCTTGATGCGAAAAATTGGTCTGCAAAACAAAATTAATTTACAAAATTTTTGGATTCGAACAATGCTGGGCTATCGACGAAAAGCAGTGACATTTCATACCCAAATCACATTAATTATCATCTCTTCAGACACCACTCGCTTATACGTCTCCCTACATCAGCCAAGTGGATTCATCGGCAAATAGATCATTAAGTCTTATTTGCATGAAATCGATAATCAGAGGAAACTGACGCCAAATCCAAAATTCCATCGAAAAGTTTTCCACAAAGAAAGGACTTAGGTAGCATGATTTTTTTATTATTATTATTATTATTCCTGTAGAGCTCTAGTACACTCATCAGCCATAAAAAAGTGTTAGGACGAAATTACAAAAACAGATCACAACTTATATTCCTCCCTAATATATATATATATATATATATATATATATATATATATATATATATATATATATATATATATATATATATATATATATAATGAAAAAACTCACAAAGTGGCACATGAGAAAAGCAATAATATGAAAATTAACCCTTGAAAATGAACTTGCAAATATAGTTCGAAAGTGCTTGGATTCATTTTTTTCATTTTCCTGTGGGTTAATTTCCATATATATATATATATATATATATATATATATATACAGTGCCGCGCAAGAGTTTACAACACACCTTGAAAAACAGACGTTTATGTATTTGTAAGCACGATAGGTAAATGAAAATTTATTACTGACAGGATATGTATTCAAACAATAAATTAAATCATCAAGACCATACAAAAACATCAATATAGTTTTTTGTCGAAGAAATACAATTAATTAGTAAGGCAAAAGTTTACAACACATATATCAAATCGTTTTTTAATATTTAGTAGCATAACCACTGTTGTTAATAAAAGCTTGTAGCCGCTTAGAGTAGTCCCCTAAGTACTTCTTAAGTGAGTTTGTGTTAATATTACTCCATTTCTCAATGCATATTTTTTTGAGTTCAGACATGTTTGTTGGTTCTCTTTTTTGGATAATGAGCTTCAGTTCCTTCCATAGATTTTCGAAAGGGTTCAGATCTGGAGATTGACTAGGCCACTCTGCAGGTTTAAGAACAAACTCTTTTGAAAAATTCAAACGATCACGAGCCTGTTTTCTTGTAAGAAGTGGGGTTTTCCTTGGAAACCATGAGTAGATACCCATGCTACGAAGCGATCAACTAATTGTGTCTTTACTCACAGTAACTCCCCTCACTTCTAAGTCACGCTGAAGCTCTTAAAGAGTAACCTTTGGTGTCTTACTGAGCTTTCTTACTAATAATCCCCCTGCACGTTCGGTTATCTTGTGAGGACGGCCAGAACTGATCAGAGGAAGAGTAGAATGTTGAGACTTCCAGTGACGTATTATCGTTCCAACTGAACTCAATGGAACTACTAACTGACGAGATATTTTTCCATAACCAATGCCACTTTTATGAAGTTCTACAATACGTTTTCAAAGATCTTGATCGATTCGTTTCTGTTTTCCCATCGTGCGAATGTTTACAGCACGCTGTCTGATAAATAATGACGTGATAGCTTATACCAGTCTCTAAGTTATGTGCGTAATTAATGAAGAACGTTCTAGAAATTGTAAGAAATTTCTCCTCCTCGAACATTTACGAGCATAAGTAAGTGATAACAATTGATGTGTGGAAACTTTTGCGTTACTAATTAATTGTATTCTTCAACAAAAAACTATATTGATCTTTTTGTAGGGTCCTGATGATTTAATTTATTGTTTGAATACATATCCTGTCAGTAATAGAAGTTTCATTTACTTATCGTGCGTACAAATAAATAATCGTCTGTTTTTCATGGTGTGTTGTAAACTTTTGCGGGGCACTGTATATATATAAATATATATATATATATATATATATATATATATATATATATATATATATATAATAAAAATAAGGTGTATGTGTGTGTGTGTGTATGTCAATTTATAGGAATCAAAAAAATCCTATCCCAACCCTCCCCCTCTCCCCTCATCTCTCCCCCCACTATATCGCCTCACTCTCTCCCGGCTTTCCCTCTTCTCCAACTCTCTCCCGTATCCACCGTATATCCCCTCCTCT
This sequence comes from Ceratothoa steindachneri, assembly GCA_963969495.1. Classification (NCBI taxonomy): domain Eukaryota; kingdom Metazoa; phylum Arthropoda; class Malacostraca; order Isopoda; family Cymothoidae; genus Ceratothoa; species Ceratothoa steindachneri. The sequence continues at coordinate 72,491,209 of OZ018326.1, read as the reverse complement.
CCCCACTCTCTCCCTTCTCAAGCTCCCCCTCTCTCTCCTCCTCCCCTCTCCACCTCTCTCCCCAGCCCTCCCTCTATTTCCCCTACAAACCAAGATAAAAAATTCTCTCCACCCTCTCGCTCTCTCTCTCTTTTCCACATCCCTTCATCCTTTTCTCTCCCCCTCTCTCCCCCCCTCTCTCTTTCCCACATCCCTTCATCCTTTTCTCTTCCCCTCTCTCCCCCTCTCTCTCTTCCCCCCATCCCTTCATCCTTCTCTCCTTCCCCCTCTCTCTCTCTTTCCCCCATCCCTTCATCCTTTGCTCCCCCCACTTCCTTCTCTCCTTCCCTCTCTTCCAAAATCTTTCCCCTCTCTTATCGCCTCATCTCCCCCATTCTCTCCCCCATTCTCCTCCCCCTACTAAACGATATCCAAATCAAGATAAAAAAATCAAAATCAAATCCCGTTCTTAAAATATAGAGTTATAGAAGAAGAAGAACATAAGAACATATTTTTGCTCTTAAAATAAATTAATTTCGCTTTTAAAAAGCTTAAAAACGTCTTTTTTAGATTTCAAATGGAAACTAAACAAAGTTTGAAAAGGATAATGAATAAAAAAGATTAAGATCAATGCCGAAAATCAGGGGTTGCTTTCTCAAACTGTTCTCGAGTTCCTGCTGCTACTACTACGGAAGAAGTGGAAGAGATGTCTCAGTAATGAGCACCACCATTTGAAGAGGCGTAAAATGCAATCATCGGCTGCACAGTAGAAATCATCATTAGCTTCATCATCATCATTTCTACTGCGCAGCATATTCATCACCATCATCCTTCAGCTTCTTTCGTGGTGAGTACAGTAATAATCTTTATTTTTTTTTAATCTAAAGTGTTATTGCTTAACAGTTGTCATTGTTATTAATAGAGTACTGTACTGTAATGGGGGGGGGTTGTTAACAGTACAGGGAGGGTTTTAAAAGTCCAAATACACGTTAAATAACTAATGTAAACATGGTGTCCCTACTTCGCGGAAATTCAGTTATCACGGCCGGTCTCAGAACCAATCTACTGCGATAAACGAAGGATCATTGTATATCCTAAAAGGTTGATAATTTACATCAAATTTCACCAAATTTTCGGGTTTCTCATATATTTTGGATTTCAGGACCAGAAAATTACATATAGGAGGACAAAGAATAGAATGAAACTGATGAAAAATCACCCGAAGAATATATGGTGGATCATTTTTTTTTATTTGACTAAGGAGGCTTTCCTTGAATCTACAATATAACTACAATTTTATCCATATGTAACGTTACAATTTAATTAAAAAAATAATCAAATATGCATAACTATAATGAACATTCATTAAAAGCTCTATGCCTTTCATATTCCTTTGCTGTCACCTGACGAACTAAAACCAAAATTATTTCATCTTAAAACGATGCCCCACATAAAGGCAGGTTTTGAGCCATTTAATCACGCCAAGCAGTTCCTTTCAATCCAGTCAACGACGGGTATTTCTGCTAATATATATATGGTGCGGTGTGTAATTTGTCTCACTTTAATGTAAAAGATAAAGAAAACAGTGTTCATTTATACAGATATATTTACCAAAATTACACAAGATAGATTTGAAGGATTTGACTATTCATTTTATTCAAGGAAATCACCGTCCTACCTCAACTACATCTTATAGGCGGCGTCTGAACCTGTTGCTAACCTTATTGACAGCCCTTCTGTCTAACTGCTTGAGAGAGTCTGTCACTCCTTTGCCCCCCATACTAAGGACGTCACTGAAATAATTGTATCGTTGCCAATGATATCATGGATCTCGGCGCCATACTTGATGGGGGGGGGGACCATTATGCTTATATTGAGGTTTGCGAGCAGGTGTAACCTCGTATTACACCGTGACTCATCCAACTCTTTCATAATCCTTTGCACTGTCCTCAGATTGATACATAAGCAGTCGAAAGTCTTCTCTCAAATTATAGAGGAGTGAATTCAGCCATAGAATTGTTTCTTTCACATTTCACATAAGAGTATATATATATATATATATATATATATATATATATATATATATATATATATATATATATATACACACATATATATATAGTCTAAATCTTTCATGTGGCGAAAAGATTAATGAAATGAATCCAACAAACCGCAAGAAACTGAAAAAAAGGATAATTTTTCTTCGGAAAAAGTTATTTGCTAATTTAAAAAATTCCGTACAGGGGTGGCATTTTACTTGAATTTCTCCTTTGTCCTTTGAATTTCCAATTAATTTCTCTCTCTTTCATAGTCCTGATTGATCTTGCGAAGAGTGCCATAAAAGATTGTTTATTCGGACGATTTGTGCCTTCCACGTAACTTGGTTCGAATCCCGAAGAAAAATTATCCTGTTTTTCCGTTTCTTGCGGTTTGCTGAATATATATATATATATATATATATATATATATATATATATATATATATAAGCAGAGAGAGATAGAGACAGAGACATATATCTAAGTGAGCTATTTCTTATGGTTTGAGGTTTGAATATTAATAAGAAAAACATAGCACAGAAAACAAATGCATTCTTCGTAGTTTGTAATACAACAACGTTTCGACGGTAAGCCTCATCATCAAGGTACTGAAAATACAAAGACAACAGATAATTTAAGGCATTACAATATGTATATATTGTTTACACAAACGTTTTAAATCTTATAAGTACAAAAGAAATGATAAATGGGGGAAGGGGCTCATTTAACGCGAAACCAAACAGATAAAAGTTGGTCATTGAGGGTTGTTAATCTTTCAAAGTGTATAAGTATTCAATGGTTGGTAGATCGTAAATGTTATTTGAAGAGAAAAGTAATGATAATTGGTTGATCTTTACCAGAGAATTACTAGTTTCAGCATCGAGTCTTCTCATAAAATGGGAGGGCTTGGGGTAACGAGAGACCTGTATGATTTGCCAGTGGGCTGTTCAACTCTATTATTTATTTCTATTTTCAGGGATTATTTAATTGTTCTACGTTGAACAGGCTCTAAATTTGCTGTCCTATTTCCTAATTAAAATCCAAGACTCCCAAGTAATGCACCTTAAAATTCGGGGTGATTTGCGATGCTCTCCTACATTGCTTAGAAGACTTTAGGTCACTTTAAATTTAGACACCAGAATTCTTTTCAATATTTACCGGTCTTAGATTAATAACTCCCATCCCCCCCCCTTGCGAATTTTGCACATGCTGGACACGAATTATCCCGATCTTCCTTTATCATAACTATACGAGATCACTACATGCACAACATAAATTCTACACAAGCATACGAAGCCTAAATTACACAACCCCCTCTTGATATACACACAAACCTCACCAAAATACTCAGGACCACATTGGATAAATACCTACGCTTTCGCCTACAAAAAACATCACACATACAAGAGCAAAACACACAAAAAAACAAAATGCTAGGCAGGTTTTACCCTTCCAGCCTTCCACTTAGACAAAACACTAGTTCGAGTACTCTTAGCGCACACACCCATTACACCCACAGCCGCGAGTCACGCATAGAAAGGGAAATCGTGAACTCCCCGCTGAAACGCGCATGTCGCTCCCCTCGATGCACATTCATGTCCACACTACACGAAAACAACAAATTCATACCACCCAATAAATACACCCACACCCACTTAACACTATCACCTATTTACACATAAGTTAACAACACCATGAGTATGCGTTTCCTTTACCTGCCTCTTAGCACCACTCTGCCGCTCCAATCAAATCACACTACTTAAACATACAAAAACACTTCGTATCGGTGTCTAGCCACCTTTAACTCGTCCTATCCCCATTCTAAGTTTTTCCGCACCAATTTTCTTCTATTGATACCAGATCTCTGTAGATCACTACAGTCACCCCTCTATTTTTCTTTCTATTCACATCTGATTTTATCGAAGTTGATTCTATGTATTGTATTGTCCCTTCCGCTCGCTCCATGTCAACCTCCAAAGCTCTCCATTCACACGAGCTGCAGCAGAAAAATTCCTTCATGACCTTGTAAATAAGGATAACTTTAATTGGAGCGAGTTTATATAACCAGCAGGCGCGGATCCATGGAAAGCTAGGGGACTGAAGATCCCCCCAAAAAAAATTCAGAGCGTTTATGATCATATTTCTTTTTTAAGCCAAACTTGTATTTTGCTATTCAGAAAGAGTTATGTAATAATATGGAATATATATAACATTTTAAACCGTTGCGATCGAATGTATCTTATAAGATACATGTCTAAAATACAGGTAAATCTCAGAGATAATTAGTAGATTCAGTATTATACCTTAGCTCATGTCTAAAAACTACAATAAACCACAATTCAATGTTTTTAATGTGTGGAAAGAAATTCAGATTTGAAAGAGTTAGTGCTCAGTTCTGTGAGATAGTTATTTATTATAATCAATGCTGTGTAAGATAACCATTATTAATCATCAATGCCCTTTTCTCAGTCTACTTATAGTGAGGAATTCAGGTTAGCCCCCGCCCCTCCCAAGTTTTTATCCTAGATCCGTTACTGATAACGAGCCGCTCCAGCTCTCTGCAAATTTGAGGAGATACAATTCTTAAAACTTAATCAATATTTTATACCTTGGATGACTTTAGTAGTTTTTATGATTTCTTTGAAAGAGGAAGGAATGGAAATAAAGTTTGATAATAACAAAAATGAAAAATATCGTAATCATTTTAGTTGAAGATTATTTAGAATTACAAACAACTACTGGATTATCTCACATACAAACAGAAGACGTTATTTCTATATGTTTTTAAATGCAGCATTTGTAAAATATTCTCATGTTTTAATATATTACTGCATTTCCACATTGGTCATTATTCTCAAACCACGTTTTTCCCCTCTCAAGTTTTATTATAGAATATTTTATGAGAAACTAAAGTGAGTTTCTTTCACCACATATATAATTATATTTCGCTTTACTATTTTATTAAATATTCAATAAGCGTAACATGAGCTAAGGAGAATATTACCATTGTATAAAGACCCCAAAAATAACATTTCGAGATTCTTAACTAAACACAATCTTATCCTCTATCTTAAAAGTGTCTAGCGAATTGATTTTATGGGAAGCCCTTTTGTATTCTTTTGTGAATCGTCTTCCGAGTAGATTTTATTACGTCCATTCCCTTTGGATGGAGTGGTTGCTACCGTCCTTCGTGCAGTTCTCGGCTCATATTTTTGGATTTGTTGTTCTTTTTTCCATTTCATTTTCCTATTTATGTGTCAGTCGCTGCTTTTTCTCGAGAAAATTAGATTCAAGTCTATTTTATTCAATTCTCGAGACAACGGAATTTGATTCAATGTTTTTTAACGTTTTTCCCCCTATAAGAGTTTGATATATATTCGTTGGCTTTAATCGACACGCGATTTCGTAACACCAATACGCGTATATTTAATATTATTACAGTAAAATATCCTTAATTTATTAAGTTATATATCGTTAAATTCCACTTGAATTACTTAAATAACCCGCAAGTAAGTGGAATAATTTTATTCCCTTTGCGAACTTTCAGAGATTTCGGTGATAATCTTTGACCAACTTAGTCTTCTCAACAATGTACATACAATGAACAATGTTCACGAATTCAGACAAAAAAACAGAAACACTAAGTTAAAAGATGCCACAAATATCGCTATCTATGACTTAGTTATATTTCCTATTCTTTGTTTTATTCTTTTTTCCAGATTGAAGATGTTCATCATTGAATTATAAAAGATTTTTTTCTTTCTGCTTTGTAAAAAAAAACTTTACCGGATAAAATTGAATGATTTGAAATGTGTCAAACTCTACCCCAGTATTTAGAGTTGATAGAGCTTTTATGATAATTTTGTCATGCTCTATTACATTTCTCCAAGAACTCTCATCTCGTCTCAAATCTTGCCGAATAGAAATGCCGCCTCCGGTTGAGTAAATTTAACCCATATCAGGTGCAGTTTATCACTGGTTTTAATTGCGATTCGAGTCTAACTTTGCCACCATCGCTATATGGTATGGAATACCTTGATTCCCATCCTATCTGAGCCACTGTAGATGCGTGGTAAGAAATGCATCAAATAACAAGTGCAGATTGGTAGTAAAACCATAGCCTAAATAAATAACAATCGTCAGTGTTCAAATGAATCTTTCGAGCGGCTGATGATACGAATGGTTTTATAAAGATACATAGATATGTACTTTGTGTTTTATTGTACCCTTAATTGTATGTGTGTGCTTATTTCTAAAGTTGTAATAATGGTTCTAATAATACGATTTAAATGGTATCCTCTAAAACCGATGCCTCGGATTATATTTATACCATTTCTCAGCCCAAATACAATGCTGAGTCTTAACAATATCAAATTTTTGTCTTAAGATATGATTTATATTCACGCAAAAGACACGTTCCTATTTTCTAGCACTTTGGTGCTCGTTTTCTTCAATGGTAAAAGATGCGTGTGATATATTATTATTTCATTCCATTGCTTTGTATTGCGTATATCCACGAATGCTTGCTTGAAAAACGTTGAAGATGGATGGATACTTAGAGCATATTACGTTCATTGATGGACGCTTCCTTATTTCTCTTCTGGAAAAGGAACAAATGAAAGTATTATAAATTTCTTTGAAATAGCTTATGTCGAAAATGGTACCCATACATTTTTTAAAACACTTATTCGAATTAGGATTCAAGTAATTTTTCCTTGTAGAAATTTCAAAATGAAATAGAATATGTTCAGCGCACGCATTTTGTCGACAATGTTCGTGCCAAAAGAAGGCGTAATTGGAAGAAAATTACAGTAATGGAAGCGTTGTGTTCTTCCTTCCGGAAGGGATTAAACGATTGTCAAAAGAATTTTCTTCCAGCACCTGCTCATTCTATGTTTACAAGAGTAAAATTGAAATTGCATTACAATTTAATGCCCCCGACAGTGGAGGATCAAGGGATGGAGGAAAAGATACTAAAATACCCAGATTTATGGAACAGGTTGCCATGGAAGAATACCCTGAATACTCAATATTTATCACTCCCTAACGAAACGAAACTTTACAAACTGAAAGGAATTCAAAGGGTTAAATGAAATATTCTCCTGACAGATAAATAAAAAGTCAACACACTTTAATATGAATAACGAAAAAGTGTGAAACACACACACACACGTGTAGAAATTTTTATATTACGCAGCATAGAAGCCTCACTAGCGAATTCTTACATAACAATAGAATGAAGACCTTCAAAGCCATTAGAATCTATGTAGCACCAATCCGAGGAGCAATAGGTTAGATGGACAGCTCTAGCAAAAGCAAACTACAACTGAAAACTAATCCGATTAGTTATCTCACATGTAACAGCGCCACTTCAAAAACTGATGATAGACATTTATATACATGTCTACCAAAATAAAAATCATGCTTTTTTTATTGATTTTTCTCTTAGGTCTATGATTCACACTTGTGTTTACCTATGATTTACTCTCTCGAATACGCAGACACGACACATGCAAGAATAGAAAAGATCTTCCCTCACGTCATCGCCTTCTAGCAGCGAAAGGAGAATATAATGAGAGGAAAATTTAAAATAAATATAGAAACCCTTTTTTTTAATTTTCCTTTTTACCCTTCTTGCTTGTTCTGAACATTTAATATGATTCAATTACGTAATATTTGCATTTTTAAAACACTCAAGTCTGGTTTTTAAAATTTTAATGGACGACCTTGTACCTCTCGACAGGGTAGATTAATCCACTCTTGTGTGATTTCAAGGCTAATGTAATTTGACCTGTAGCGGTGTTCTATGTAGTGCTTTTTTACAAATTAAGTCCATGTAGGCTTTCTTATCCATCTCGAATAGTAGTTTATAACTATTATTACTGAGCCTATTTGAGATTTTAAACGCTAGACTTCATCTTTTCATCACACATCAGCGCTAAAGGTGAGCTAAATGAATATTAATTTAATCATCTTGTAGCAAATAAATTTTTCTTTCGTGTTAGACTAAGCATTATGTAATATTACATTGTGTTCTGAGAATAATTAAATAACTATGTCTACACTTCGTGTTTCCAATCTGCATATCCTAACATCCTTAGAAGCATTTATCGACATTTTGAAGTCTCCCGAATTTAAAATATCCACGTCCCTCACTAAGATACCCGTCGCTATAATTTGTTTGTCCATTTTGCAATCCGCATTTTATAAACCGCAAGTGCTTGACCTTGCATTAACGAATGTTAAAATTCATCTGCCATTTATTCGCTCACTCAACAGTTATATCAAGATCTCGTTTCATTAAGTCCGTCACATCGTATGTAAACTGGCTGTTTCCTAGCTTCCTGCAATCATTAAATTTGAAGATTATATTAAATAAACTTTTACTAATATCGATTATGTATGCTATAAACAAAAGTGGTTGAAGTAGTGATCCTTAAGGAACTGAACTAGTAATTGGAGCATAGCCCAAATTCGTAACGATTCGACAGCCAGTTTTCTATCAACATGAGAACTTTCCTCTTGTTACGTGTTTTATGTTTCAGTAGCCTCTTTTTATGTTTAACACTATCAAAGATGTTTTGAAGTTCTAAGTAACATCGTCTACTGCATTGCTCCCATCGTAGAAAGTAATTATTTTAGGAGAGAATTCCAGTAGATTAATTAGACATGAACATCAACGAAACCTATGGTGTGTCTTTAACTTATTTGTCAGAAGATTTCCCACTATCCTATCTTGTAATTAAATATTATGTGAATTTTCCATAACTGAAGTTGAACTAATAGGACAATAGTTGCTATGTCAACCTTTTCTCTATTTTTGAAGATCGACAATATGTCTTTTAAAACTCTGCAGGGACCAGTCAATCCATAATTAACTGGTTAAAAATGGTCGCAACGATGTACTAGTTATTTCTTTAACGCCTTTAGGCAAGCTGGGTAAAGGCAACTCGGAGCAGAAAGAATACCCATAACGCTATACGGCGCGCGATGTCTAAGGCGACTAATCCAAGATATGGGCCGCTGGCATGGAAAGACACTCAAATAAAAGTTTGGTTTCTGCAAATTCAATATGCAACAGCGGGAATGGTGACGGGGGGGTAGGTTATCGCAGCCCCCGTTCATTCAAATCGGTTAATCCACTTAAATATGTGATTTGTTTGATTGTTTGAAATGTGAGGGCGAGCGGTACATGTGATAGGGTAAAGAGGAGGATGGGTATTCAATCTATTATATTTATTAAAGATTATCTCCCTCCCCCGCATCCCGGCATGATTTGTATTTTTTTTATTAAACATTTTCATGAATTAAGGATTCATCGTTTTTGGTGTATAAAATTAAATTAAAAACTTCCATCTCCTCATAGATCTTCAGTATCCTGGATCTCTTTGGGATGAGCTTCAAGTATATCCTATATCACCCGTTTCTTGAAATCAGCGCTTTTTCCGTGTCGTGGAGTACTCTCACTTACTTTCATTAATTGCAATTATAACTCAGATTCCAATTTGGCACAGTAACTTAAATTAATTTTGTTTTACCATTCAAAGAGGGAAAAGTGGGACTTCTTACTCGATTTTTCCTCATTTCCCCTTTAGTTCTTGTGCATTGGCCATTTCCTTCCTCGTCTTTGAGAGCGTTTTCACGCAAGTCCTTGATTCCGACGACGGGAGAAACCTCAGTTTTGCTCCTTCTCCTGTAGCGCAGGGACCTTCATCACGGGGCTTTCCATCTTCGGGTTAAAAGGTTGTTAAATGGCCGGAAATAAGATAATGATTCTTGCTTGAGGTAACTTTCCTTGCCCATTAAAATAATTTCTTTCTTTCCTCATTGATTATCGTTAAGTGGAGGTAGCAGGGGGTGCCTTACTCTTTCATTATGTCTATTTTGTCCTGTTCCGCTTCCATGGTGAAGTGATTCGCTGTTTTGGCTTCGTCCCAGTCGCATTTCTCTGCATTAGAAGAGTCATGCGCCAAAATTGGCTTTCTATTACATCGCCCCACCTCCCACCACCACACCTTCATGTGTGTTTTATACTCCATATGAGCACTAAACGTAAGGTAGCATTTCAGTAACAGAGTAATATCGTATTCCTTTAATGAATATCGTTTCCATTTGTTTTCCAATAGTGTAATCAATTCAAGTTAATGATATTTACTGTAAAAAGATGTACACATATTATATCCTTACTTTCTACATATGTGTATTTTCTGAAATCTCCATAGTGATATAATTTATTGCGAATCATGTTCTTAGCCATGCGTTTTATGAACACTAAATATGGAACCCGAAAGAAATTAATAACTTGTAAAGATTTTATCCGAAATAAAATATACTTATATTACTATAAAAACGAAAATAATGAGGTCTATATGATTTTTTTTTTATTTATGCGACAACATAAGTATGCAGAACTTAAGGAAATGAATGCGAACCATATTAAAAAAATATACGTCCTTTCTTAGGCTAAGCAAAGCCCACGACAGTACATGAATGTTCCATACGTTACATAACTTTAAAAAGAGAAATTTCGAAAAAATATTTAACACTATTTATTCTTTATTAGAATAATTTTTTACCACTTATTCCTAATATGTATGGTTCTTTTTATTTCAGTCTACTGTCGAAGTTTCACTTCCGTAGGTTAGAAGTAAAAAGATGCTCTAGTCAAATTATAATTTAAGCTTTAAACAAAGAGGTATTTCGCTTTGGTATTTCCAGAGATATTCGCATATCAACAAATTAAGCGGATGAATAGATTGAGAGGACAACGAGGAGAAATAATGGAGCGGGTGAGAAGATGCAGTAGTTGTTAGTGCACTTATTTTTTTAGCTCTTAGCAATTGAGAAGCTGATAATTCCAAATTAAGGGTATTAAAAACCAATAGTTTCTATATGAAAGCACTCTTAAAATTTTGTGTTTAATGATAATACGATTAATACATTTCAAGTTGTCATTTATTTTCTCATTATATAAAATAATTCTTACTGAATTAGCTTAGTATACACAGTAACAATTACTGAAAAACAAAAGCTCAGAGAGACAAGGAATTTTTTATTCAAAGTACAGGACTAATTTCGGAGCATCACGCTCCATCCTTCAGCCGTACAAAGACTTAAGAATGGAGCGTGATGCTCCGAAAGTAGTCCTCTACTTGTGAATAAAAAATACGCTGATATACAACATGAATCTTTATCTTCAGCTGAGTTTGTTCCTTCTGGATGAAGAAACTGACTATATATTTATCAATCAAGATAAATTTACAAACTAGATGAAAAAATGGTGTATTAGTAAATTGAAGACAATTCTTTTCACTTCACAGTTAAGGGGCCCCATTTCAGTGTCCATAAGTTGGATGAAAAAATGATGACTCTGGAATTGAAGGATATTCTATTAGATTAATGGGGTAAGAGTTATTTTTAAATGAAATTCTTCGAAAATCAAATTATTACAGCGTAAATAATAAGGAGTAAAAATGTAAGCAGCAAAAAATAAATTTTGATAGTTTAGCTTTTAAGACAAACAACAGAAACTAAAATAATTGGATCATGTCAGAAATAGGAAATCCAATCTCACCATGTAATGAATCATCCTCACCATTTCAGACTTTGCTTCTCCCATTTGAGAGAAGCAATTTCTCATCTTTCTGAGCTTTTGTCGGTCTCGTGCAATTTTTTCTCGATTTTTAGCAGATTTTTCACGATCATCTCTCCATCGTGTTTTTGGTCTTCTTTTCGGAAAACTTTTATCAAGTGGAGTCACATCTGTAATTTTTCTGATCCATCTCCACATCATGAAATCTTGTCGCATGGCCTTTCCAGCTCCATTTCAGGATTATCATAGCTTCCACTATATCCTGAAGTTTGGTTTTCCCACGCCAAGTTACCCCCATCATAATCCGTTCATGGGCTCTTTGCGTTGTTCTAAGTTTAAATGTAAGTTGTTTTTGTCTTTTTGGTCAGGTTTAGGGTTTCTGCTCCACATAGCCGTTTTTCTTTTGAAGACGATGATAGCCTTTTCAAATGCTTCCCAGCGTTGAATTTCCTGATCTTTTCCCAATGACATTGTAATTCGTCGACCCAGATAGATATATATTTGTTTACCATTTCAATTTGCTCGTTGTCAATGGTAATGTCTATCATGTCGACTTCTGTTTGGTTTGTCGCGACTTTTGTTTTCCACGATTTTTTTATTTTTTGACCGATTTTTTGTGCTCACATGGTTAAGTTCTTGAAGCAATGTCCGAATCTCTTCTAGGTTATCAGGTATGAGTAAAATATCATCTGAAAATTCATATGATTGAGATAATCCTTATCGATCGCAATGCCGTTTTATGCCAGTCTAGCCTTCTGAAGATTCCTTGTATACAGGACGTAAATAATTTCAGAGAAATATTATCACCTTCTCTTGTATCTTTTGGTATGTATGTTCTATAATATTTATGTATACCCCATCTATAACTTGATTCATCAAGACAGTTATGACCGCTGGTGTTTCTATTGAATCAAATGTTTCCTGGTAGTCTACAAATACTAAATAACGAGGTATATTTGAAGTTTTCTCAATTGTTAAGAAACCTTTTCTGAAGCCAGATTGTTCTCTCGGTTGTTGGTCATCTATCTATTTTTGTAGTTTGTTAGTAATAACTCTCGTGAATAGTTCATAGAAACACGAGAAAAGGCTGATTGGTCTGTATTTTGTAAGACATATTTTATCATTTTTTTGTGTAGAAGTATTATTATGGCATTGGGCCAGTCCTTCGAGATCTTACCTTGTTTTATACATTCAGTAAGGAGGCAAACTAGTTTATACATTCAGTGAGGAAGCAAACTAGTTTATACATTCAGTGAGGAGGGGGGCTAGTTTATACATTCAGTGAGGAGGGGGGCTAGTTTATACATTCAGTGAGGAGGGGGGCTATTTTATACATTCAGTGAGGAGGGGGGCTAGTTTATACATTCAGTGAGGAGGGGGGCTATTTTATACATTCAGTGAGGAGGGGGGCTAGTTTATACATTCAGTGAGGAAGGGGGCTAGTTTATACATTCAGTGAGGAGGCAAGCTAGTTTATACATTCAGTGAGGAGGCAAGCTAGTTTATACATTCAGTGAGGAGGGGGGCTAGTTTATACATTCCGTGAGGAGGCAAGCTAGTTTACACATTCAGTGAGAAGAGGGGCTTGTTTATACATTCAGTGAGGAGGCAAGCTAGTTTATACATTCAGTGAGGAGGGGGGCTAGTTTATACAGTCAGTGAGGAGGCAAGCTAGTTTATACATTCAGTGAGGAGGCAAGCTAGTTTATACATTCAGTGAGGAGGCAAGCTAGTTTATACATTCAGTGAGGAGGGGGGCTAGTTTATACAGTCAGTGAGGAGGCAAGCTAGTTTATACATTCAGTGAGGAGGGGGACAGTTTATACATTCAGTGAGGAGGCAAGCTAGTTTATACATTCAGTGAGGAGGGGGGCTAGTTTATACATTCCGTGAGGAGGCAAGCTAGTTTACACATTCAGTGAGGAGGGGGGCTAGTTTATACAGTCAGTGAGGAGGCAAGCTAGTTTATACATTCAGTGAGGAGGGGGACAGTTTATACATTCAGTGAGGAGGCAAGCTAGTTTATACATTCAGTGAGGAGGGGGGCTAGTTTATACATTCCGTGAGGAGGCAAGCTAGTTTACACATTCAGTGAGAAGAGGGGCTTGTTTATACATTCAGTGAGGAGGCAAGCTAGTTTATACATTCAGTGAGGAGGGGGGCTAGTTTATACATTCCGTGAGGAGGCAAGCTAGTTTACACATTCAGTGAGGAGGGGGGCTAGTTTATACAGTCAGTGAGGAGGCAAGCTAGTTTATACATTCAGTGAGGAGGGGGACAGTTTATACATTCAGTGAGGAGGCAAGCTAGTTTATACATTCAGTGAGGAGGGGGGCTAGTTTATACATTCCGTGAGGAGGCAAGCTAGTTTACACATTCAGTGAGAAGAGGGGCTTGTTTATACATTCAGTGAGGAGGCAAGCTAGTTTATACATTCAGTGAGGAGGGGGGCTAGTTTATACAGTCAGTGAGGAGGCAAGCTAGTTTATACATTCAGTGAGGAGGCAAGCTAGTTTATACATTCAGTGAGGAGGCAAGCTAGTTTATACATTCAGTGAGGAGGGGGGCTAGTTTATACATTCAGTGAGGAGGCAAGCTAGTTTATACATTCAGTGAGGAGGGGGACAGTTAATACATTCAGTGAGGAGGCAAGCTAGTTTATCCACAATGATATCTCAAGACTTTTTTTGGAAGTCAGAAATGTTGTTTTCCTGACCAGGTGTTTGATGGTTTGATTAATTGCAATTTCAATTTCGGATTTTAGGACAAGCGGTACATTAAAGGGGTGTTATTGGTTGGTTGTGATTCTGGAATGCGTTGTGCTTTGAGTAGAATTTTTCATAGTACTCCTTAGTTCTGTTAACTAGTCTTTCTCGATCCGGAATTATTCTACCATCTTCTTTTATAGTTCCTATATAAGACCTTTCTTTTTTAGCTCACTTTTTAGCTATTTTATACCCGAAAGCAATAATAGCGACCCCTGAAGTTCTTATGTCAAAATAAATATCATGTAAAGGAAAAATTAAACATACATGATTTTCACTTCAATGAAAATGAACGGTATAATAATGAACGGAAATTGAGTAACAATTAAGTTACATAAATTAATTAACTTATTTTATTTCTTTCCATAAAAATAAACTGTTGTAAAAAAACTGAAAGAAATTCGCACTTGCATCCTCATATGTTGTCATTCTTTACCTTATTTCTTTCCCAATACGATTCAATATGTTGCGTATAAATGCCTTTATGTAGATTAACTTAAGTGCAAAGAGTGGCTGACAGTTGTGTATTGGTACTTTAGATTATTTGCTAGATTTTTATGACTCGTCTTTCCTCACTATTCATTATAATTGATCCATCTCCATCCACTTTTTCGATTAGTGGCAAAATTGATTCTTTTTTTCAGTGTTCAAATACTTTCGTATAACCCCAAATTTGAATTCTAGTGCCCTGGCTTCGATACTCTTTTGGTTAGGTTAGGTCAGGTTAGTTTATGGAAATTTCCTAGAGGACTTCCGTGTCAAGAGTATTGAACCTAAAAATTCCCTTGTTAAGAATAGTTTCGCCTGCAGTTGCTGGTTCCCTATTCTTGACATGATCCAAATAATTAGTACCAAGTCGAATGTAAGTCGACTCGGTTATATAGTTTAAATATTCAGTTATGTTCATATTAGTGGACCCGTTTAGTATTTTAAATGTTTTGATAATTAGTGGCACATATATTAATCGCTAATGGCAGTCTTATTACTATCTATTTCTAAGCTCATGAATTAATTTTGCCACTAGACGCGTTTCAATATTGCGATGTCTCTCTTACTAATATATGAAGAGAAAAATTGTACTGCAAACTCAAAATGAGGGCTCACAACTGGTTTATCAAGGAAAATTAATGTCATTTGATTTAAACGGAAGATATCTAACAATGAAGCTCCGAATATTATTTGCCCATTTTATTTTGAAGTTACAGTACGTTTCGAAAATGTCAGATCACTTGAAATAAAGATAACTAAATCTTTTTTCATGGGTTTCAAATTAGGAACCCATATTGCAATCTCTTCGTTAGTTATCATGATCTATATGCATTACCTTACACTTGCCAATGTGGCATTGCATCTGCCATCGTTCAAACCATTCGACTAATCTATCCAAGTTGTTTTGCACGTTTTTACAACTATTATGTTATTTTGCGCATAGTGCTGAGTTTCGTATATTCAGAAAATTTTGAAAAGTTTCATAAGTCCATTTTAAGATCAAATATATATATATATATATATATATATATATATATATATATATATATATATATATATATATATATATATATATATATATATATATATATATATATATATATATATATATATATATATATATATATATATATATATATATATATATATATATATGCAACAAAGCCTACAGAGAAAATTAATATGAAGATTCCAAGTACCTTCGAACTTTATTTCGAGTTCTTTATCAAGGAATAACAGAAGTATTGAAAACTGTAATATTTATAAGGATGATAGAGAGGAGAGGGAACGCCTACAAAAAAAGCAAAAACCAATCAACAAAATGAACTAATATGAAATGGAAACCTGAGGAGGAGCAAAGTTAAATACAAACTAAGATCATTAAATCAGGTAAATTCAAAAGACTAAAGGTTGACAAGAGGATTAAAATAACGCCTAAGCAATTAAGGAGTTAGAAAATCTTAACGAGAGATTAACCTCTGAGGTTAATCTCTCGTTAAGATTTTCTAACTCCTTAATTGCCTAGGTGATATTTTAATCCTCTTCTCAACCATATCTGACGTAGCTCAATTCTAAATATGACAGAAAACACAAAAACTAAATAGAAAATTAATATATGGAGGATAACAGGTTTTAGTCCACCTTCGATCCAATAAACAAAATGAAACAAAATTTGTTGACTAAACACGACACAACAATTCACTATTTCAAACTGATGAATCTTTTTTTTCCGTCCCCATAATTAAGCTTAATCAATACTTTTTTTGTAGAAAACATTTAATTTCTCCAATAAACACCCAAAACTATCTAGGAAATAGACCACGTAAACCAGAAAAACAAAAATGATCATAGAGCGATTTTAGAAAATACAACCTTTCAGTAAGCTCTTTTATGTGCGCTTTTATTTGCTTATAAGTGATAGAGAGAAAAATGTCCGAAACTATGTTCCAGCTAGATATAGCCGAACACATTTCTCATTCTGGTTAATTCTACTACTGCAGGGTTGTCAATGAGACAAATTACTTTCATGTCGATCTGTATCCATGTTTCCACCATTAATAACCTTTCTAACATACAAGGCTATAAGTAAATTGATTTCTTTAGCGTGCCATTTTTGCGCTTGCAAATAATGCATTTGGGATGCACTCAAATTGGCAAATCAACCTCACACGTTAGTTCAGCTATGTATATAATTGATCAAAATTTATCTCAACAAATCATGCTAATCAAATGCTAATTTTTCAGCGTGCAGAATCATTAGACAATTTTTCTCAACTTTACCTAAATAAGGAAACACAGGTTAAGTGGACCTATCTTTTCTTCGTCCTGATAAACCGCAAGTAAGTGCACCCCATTTAACTAAAGACTCTTAAAATTTATATATAAAGACGCTGTATGGTTTTTCATGGGCCTTTTTTCTCTCCCGTATTAAAAGTAAGGAAGCAATCATTCAACTCAGTCATCAAGACCATTTACTCAGCTCGATCATTCTGAAAGGAGTTCATAAAACAACGTTGGAAACTTCTTTCTTTTATCTAAAGAGCACAAAATTTCTTATAAAATTTTCTTAAATAAATTTACCTTTTACGCTTTCATTTCTATTTGCCAGCGAAATGTTTTTTTGGGGAAATTAATGTTTCCAAAAGAAGACAACTTTTTTTATAAGAAAAGAGAGGAAGGTTATTCATCTTATTTTTTCATTTCGATCTATCATGTTAAAAATATACCATCATAGGAATTCAGACTGAGTTAATATTCATACTGAAGAAACACGGAAGAAATAATATACGAGATTTTAAGGTCCTGAAACAAAATAGATATAAGGAAATGCTTCCCTAGGCATTTTCAGATGGATATCCATTTTAGTTTTAAATATCTATTTTTCTGAGATATGTTGAGCTGGCAATTTTTAAGCTTCTATCTTTCTATTTTTAATGAAGATTCAATAGAATTTTACTCTCAATTTGAAGAATTGGAGGAGGATATTTCTCGTAAATTCGTCGTTGTGTTTAAGTCTTTCGTGTTTGAAGTCGTACAAAATGATTTGAATCTCTTTAACTTTCCAAGTCCAGTGGGAAGCAATATGTTAAGGTGCTTTTAAATAGGAATCAATATATTAAATTGTTCGTAACGATATCTTTCTTTTGGCCTGGACGGATCCTTTCAACCTGATAATGAAACAAACATAAAAAGCAGCATGTCAATCGCTGTTAAGCCTCAGGGAACTTGGAGCCAGTTAGCTTTGATGAGTGAAGGAATTTGCCACGAAATACTTGTTTTTTACACCAACCATCGATCAAGTAGCAATCTTCGTCACCCCGGAGTGAAGAGGGACCCGTTCCGCGTCAGGAGTCTTTGGAACGGAGAAGAGTGGCGTTGAGCTTTGAAGATGGGGGAGGAAAGATAGCGATGTTGTGATTGTCTATATGTGTAGTGACAAGTGTAAGATGTACCCATATCTGGACGGGGGTAACCTTTGTGTACGGTCTTGCCAAGGATTTGACCGAGGCCACTGGTATCGAATGAACCCGGTACATCGACGTTAGTTCGGCATTGGATCTCCGCCCCTCCCGATTCTAACTCACAATATCTTTCACACCACTGCTAAGGCTGCCCCTGCTGCCACTGTCTCTGCTGCCACTAGCCAGGAGGATGTCGAGATTATCTTCTGTGTGGCTTCTGGACATGTAAGGTTGCGGGAAACGAGTGCGCCGATGAGGGCGCCAAGCACACCTCCAAAACTGGGCGATCAGACCAGCGTTTTTGCCCTTCTCTCGACTAAGCCTAGTATTTAATATGAGCCTTAGATTTAATATATGATGGTCACCGGAGCCGTTGGCAGTTATGCGCTTGTTGGCTGTTATGCGCTTGCTGGTAGTCGCCGGAGCCGTTGGCAGTTATGCGCTTGTTGGTAGTCGCTGGAGCTGTTGGCAGTTATGCGCTTGTTGGTAGTCGCTGGAGCCGTTGGCAGTTATGCGCTTGTTGGCTGTTATGCGCTTGCTGGTAGTCGCCGGACCGTTGACAGTTATGCGTTGTTGGCTGTTATGCGCTTGCTGGTAGTCGCAGAGCCGTTTGAATTTATGCGCTTGCTGGTAGTCGCCGGAGCCGTTAGCATTTACGCGCTGGCTGGTAGTCTACAGAATAGACCTTTAAAAGATTTAGGAGTGTTTATACCAGGTTCTCAGAGTATAACCAAACGATTTTTTCGTCGGTGCCCCTTCCTGTTTTTATTGCAAGCTCTTACAAGTTTTCTGTGTCAAAAATAGTTGCCTTTGTTTAGTTGTCGACAAGATACTGGTCGTGGAAAGTATAGTAAATGATCAAGTATTGGAGAATTGAATAGGTAAGCAAGAGGATTCTTTACGTGTTCATATTCTGATAAAAATCGATAGAATTTTTGGTTAAGTATGCAGTTAATCTCATTAAAAAGACTCGGAGTCAACAGTCTTAATGTTGTTTGGGATTAGATTGAACCAAATATCAGCTCTAAAACAACTACACATGATCATCGTTATACAGTTTCGAAATTTTCTAACTCGTATTGATGAACTCGTGGCCAAAACTCGGTTCAACGCTCTTAATAACAATTAAAATAATCTAACTTATGATAAAATTCTATATTATTTTATATCCTTAATTTTTAAATGTATTTGGCCACCTGTCAGAATGCTCAAGAAGTACAGATGTTTGCCCCCTCTCCCGTGTATCAAAACATAATTATAACCATTTATAACCTATATCCTAGCGACCCATAGTTCTCCAACCTTTTTTATTAATGGGCCAAATTAGAAATTTAAATATGTTCACCAGGCCACGAAGGTACTTAAAACTTTTATAAAGTTAAAAATGTAGTGAATAACAATCCTTAATAATAAATATATATATATATATATATATATATATATATATATATATATATATATATATATATATATAATTACAAACATACAATTATATTATCACAAAATAAAATAAAAGTGATCTTTGCATTGCTTTCCTTTTATGATATACTCAATATCTTCTTTTATAGTACTACCCTTTATTCGAAGAGTATTAATTAAATGACAATCACTCAGCCTATTTCTTTTAGCAGTTTTGATGTTTTTCATACACGAAAAGAATTGTTCACAGTAGTATGCAGCAGCACCCCACATTCATAATAGCTTTCTGTAAAATTCAAGAAAGGGATCTTCTACTTTGAAGTTCAAGGAGTTCTACATGGTATTTGGCTGCTGCTTCCACATAATTAAATGAAGATGGATCACTAAAAAATTTTCAATTCAGTTTCTGTCTTTCTCAAATCAGAAAATATGGCTGTAAAATCTTCTAAAAAAACACTTAATTTAATAGATTTTTTTTTTTAATTCACAAGAAATTCTTGCTTTTCGATAAACTCTGAAAATTTACAATTACACCAGCTTTGTTATTCGCTCAAACATTGAGCAACATGATTTTTTTCCTTGTAAATGCAAATTAAGTTTAGCTAACATTTCAGTGACATCTACTTAGAATGACAGATCATTCAACCATTCTTCCTTTTCTAAAAAAATCTATATTTTGCTTCTGGTTTTGTAATAACTGTTTTATTTCAGGTAAAAATAATTTGAATCTCTTCAAAGTTCGTGCTTTACTGAGCCATCTGACTTTTTAAAAATAAATAAAGCCTTCATACTCATTGCTAACTTCTTCCAAGTATGTTTTGAATTCATGATGGTTCAAGCCCCAAGATCTAATCAAATTCACAACTTTCCCAAGATCTGTCATCAACTGTTTCATATTTAATTTTTTAGCATATAAATGTAGTTGATGAATCAAGCAATGATAGTTAACTATATCCTGATTAACCTATTCTTTGAATAAAGTAATAACCCCGTTATTTTAACCAGTTAAGGCAGGAGCACCATCAGTTGTAATCGAATAAATTCTATTTCTATCAACATTGAAATTTTCCAATGATAAATTAACATGTTCATTTATGTCCTGGTCAGTTGTTGTACACTTCATATAACATAAGATCAACCATTCTTTAAGCAAACTTTTCACCTATTTAAATAATTAACATTTTATATGTATCAGTTTTAACAATAGATTTTTTTTAGAATGTTTTTGGTAACTAAACTTCTTCATTTCATATTTTCATTTTTCATCTTTCTTTGTTTAATTATTATATTGTGACTCGTGTTTGGCAGCATAGTGACGCTTAGTATTATATTATTTGCATACGGCAACTTTATCGTTACATATGAGGCAGATAATATTATTGCATAATTCAACTACGAAATATTTTTCTGTCCATAGGATATTGAATTTTCTCTTTTCTTCTGTTATTTTTCTCTTCTTAGTATTAAATGTGATGACCAAATGCAGTAAATTAAAAAATATAAATTTAAAGTTGTTTAATTAAGTCTTTATGCATATAAGTAGAATGTGTTGAAGGTTTTAAAATTATTAAGTAAGCAAATTAATATATATCGGCTTATGCCTATATTAATATACCTGAAATTAGAAACAAATAAAGAATAAATTAGGGCTTGCCATGGCTGACGTCCGCCTGAGAAGCAACATAGCTTGATAAGAGGACTAAAACCAGCAAACTTTAAACTTTAGCGCTTTCCGCATGGAGCATTAGGCCTAGCCTAGAGTGACTGAAAATATCTGACATTCTTTTCCATCCGTCTGATAAATCAACATGTTTCGATTCTTTATCACTAACAGTATCACTGATACTACTGTAATAGGACTCGAAATCACTATGCATGGGTTCGAAGTCACTATCTTCACTACCACTAAAGTCACTATCACTTGACATTGTAAAGAATGTTAGAAAATAAAACAACGAATACTTATCCGACTGCAAATGGTTTGAAACCGAAACAATTAAAATGATACTTTGGAACATGCATGCATCTTTATAACAAACCTCGCCCGCCAAGTTTTTCATTAAGTCAATTCAACATTACATCACCGTGACAGCAGTTACATCGAATTGCATCCACTCCGAGAATAATTTCCTCATCATATACTATCAAAGTAAATGGAAATATACCTGAAACATACTCCATAAAAAATAGAATTTGAGTAAGCAGTGGGCAGCAAAGCGGCCCGCGGGCCACGAGTTGGACATCTCTACGCCTAGCAGAAACTGTTAATTCAGGTTTGGCGGCATTAATCGTAATGAGTCAAGTAGTCAACTTGTCCCCAATCGTTATCATTGTCTTGTAGATATCCATCTCGTGTTCAAATTCATTATCCCTTCATTATGGCTGGGTAGCGTTCTCAAGTCTTTAAGTGGAGAGATAAAGAAAGGAGAACAATTGACTTAGAAATTAAAATAATTACCTGTTTGACGCTGGCTAATTGGTAGCATCGATAATTTGGCAGCGGTTTTTACCACCTATTGTACTCCTTTTCAGAGTCTTTATTTCTTATTTTGGAACTAGAGTTTAACGAGGAATCCGAAATAAGGGTCGATAAAGAGTAGACCCCATGAATTCGGCCTGAATAGTGACTCCTTCTAGTTCTAGAGACTAATCATAGAATATGTGGCTTAACTTAGCTATAATGGAAGCGTTGTTTACACTCGGGTAGGCAGTAGCCCGTCAATTATGAAAAATATTTCAATTTCTGCGCAGTCTATGGTATACACTAATTTGAAAGACCAGACGTGAATAATTCACGTGTAAAATTGACAGCTTCAATAAAATCAACAATAATATAAAGTTTAATCTTAATTGTAGAGTTCGGAAAAATGGAAGTAACGTTTGGATGTAGGATCAAATCCCGATTAGCTTAATTACAGTTTAGATTAGGGCTAAGAGTCTTTTTGAGACTAAAAATGAACCGGCCGGCAAGTCCTCGAGTTTCGACAAGAGCTAAGAGTCCTTTTTTAAAATTAAAAAAGAACGTGCCACCAATTCCTAGAGATTTAGATTAGGTCTAAGAGTCTTTTTAAAACTAAAAATAAACCTGCCTGCAAATCCTCTTGTGCTCAAACGTTTTTAGCTACCATGGACTGTTTCAGAATATCAACAGAGGGCATAATTTTCCTAATGTGCAGTGCATCAAGAAAATTCGTCATCTTAAAAGAAATAATAATTTGTTTATGGCATTATATCAATTGTAATAATATGGAATCAAAATAATCTTATTTAATTAATATATTAATTTTTGTTTAATATGGAAATTGTTGCAATTTATGATTTTTTAAAGTGACTTAGTCGTTATTTACCTTATGTCTCGTGCTTGGTAAACCTTCCCCCATCGAGCGCGTCCCCACGCTCGCTTATTTTAGATAGGTCATATGATAGTAAGGCTAGGTGTAGATAAATTATGTCACAAAGCAGATATATTTAAGCAGTTGTCGATTAATTGGCTTAGATCTCCTATCATAGAAGAGTGAACTGGATACAAGGTGAGGGCGACACCCAGCTTGCTAATACATGCCATATGATCTAAGACAAGGCCAAGAGGTGAGTCAGGACCGCCGTAATACAGTCTCACAAACGCCTGTGGTGCACCTCTGCCTGCGCAGTCCTCAGTAAGTGAAGGACAGTGGCAAGATGCTGCAACGTGGGCAGCTGCTGGTCGTAGCCGAATTTCGGTACCACTATACTCCAGCTATGTTGGTCAAAATTGCGCAACCTCTTCAGCACACAAATCCCTTCTCTTGGGCAGCTCAACGCGGTGCTGTCCTGAGGCAGCGACATTTACATTTGGCACTACTGCCACATTTAATAAATTTTCCCCTGAAATACATGTAATAACTTTTGGGGCAAAGATGTAAAAAGAAGGCGGTGTTGTTCGTTTTTCAAAATCAGTTCCAACAATGTTTAGTAGTAGTAGTTTGTAGGAATATTTTTTGTTTTGTTACGGCATTTAACGAGGCGCATTTTCATTATATTTTAAGAAGAAACAACCAACGGGGGCATTAATTTATCAGGATTGATGTAGGGTGTGACAAAAGATGAAGTTAGGTGAGGTCAAAATGACTCTCTGGTAAGTTGCAATTTAATTATTTTTTATACCAGGGGTGGGCAACCCTTAGCACGCCGATGATTTATTTCTGGCACGCTAAAGCACAGGCTACATGTTTTTTGTTTTTTGTGCATACAGAGGTGCCTCGACAAACGAGTTTAATTCGTTCCAAGACACTACTCCTTTCTCGAAAACTTGCCTCTTGAAGTAATTTTAGGCATAAGAATACATGTAAATTTGGGATTACTTTTGCCTGGAGTTGTGGTGGGAATTGACCACCTGACAATCCTGGTTAGCAGCTTTTTCCGCCAGAAGGTGCCATTACAGAAACCGCCGTGAGACAAACCGGGCTCGCCGCACGAGAAAAGTTGTTTTTTTCTGCACTCCGTGTCTGCAATCAGCTCGTAAGTGTCCCAGGGTTTTTCCCGATAGCTCCGCAATGTCTTTGCTCTTCGCTGCGAGGCTGTGTTGTGTAGAGGAAAAGCGCTATGTTTGGTTGAAAGTTAATGACATTTTTTGAGACTTATTCATTATATTCCTTTTTGACTTACTATTATGCTTCCTTCCCTTTCATGTATATCATTATCTCATATATTTTTATTTTTTAGCCTTTACAGATTGTACAGCATGCCACGAGCACCAGCTAAGAAATGATGTAATTCAAATGAAGAGGACATTAGAGGATTTAAAGAATACTGGACTGAAATGTTTGGCATGATTAAAAAGGACAATAAAGCATTATGCATTTTCAGTTCTAAAACAGTTGTTTGTAGGAATTCTTTTGTAAAGATACATTTTAAAAGTGTTCATAAGAACTTAAACAATAAAACTGAGGAGGAACAAAGAATTAATTTCTCGTGAACTGAGTAGGACAAAAAAACAGGTTGATACTCTTATCAATTTAATTTCAGGTAAGCCCAGTTTCAACTTAGTTGCTGCTAGTTTTGAAGTTTCAAAAGTTGTTGCTAAACATGGAAAGCCACTCAGTGATGGGGAGTATATTAAAGAAGCTTAGCTAGAATGTGCATCTTTCCTTTTTGACATTTTTTCAGAAAAGGAAAAGATTATTCATGGCATTAAAGATTTTTTCTGTGAGTAGTAAAATAGTTAAGGTTAGGATACTTAAGTTGGAAAGGAATATAACTGAGCAATTGACAAAACACTAGTTTTCATGAAAATTTTTCTTTTTGTATGGATTAAAGTACGGACATTACATCATCAGCTAGGCTTGTCATATGTTCTCGATTTAGTAGGGATGATGAAGTATTTAAAGAGATGATTGCCCTTGTAACCTGAGCGTACTACCGAGGCTAAAATATGTAAAACAATTGTGAACGAATTATCTACTCGACAAATTGACATTTCAAAAGTAGTATCCGCGACAACAGATGATGTCCCCAGCATTACTAGTGAGAAGGCAGGATTTGTAAATCTGTTTTCAAAAAATGTTGGTCATTCACTGATAGGTTTTCATTGCATCATACAAGAGGAGGCTTTATGTGCAAAAGCTGGCCTAAAGGAACTTCAGAAAGTGATGAAAATAGTTACCAAGGTTGTTAATTACATTTCTGCTTGGGTTTTAAATAAACGATAATTTCAAATTGTACTGATTAAGGTAGATTCCGTGTATAAATGACTGAAAATGTACAACAATGTTCGTTTGCTTATCCGAGTTTAGTTTTGAGACGATGTATTGAATTCTTAGATGAGATAAAGCTCTTTTTGAATGACCAACAAGTGTCTCACCAAGAATTGTCTGACATCATGTGGGCTTGCAAACTGATGTTTTTTTGCAGACTTTTGTGAAAATTTAAATGAATTGAATACTAAGTTACAGGGCTCTGGCAAGATGTTTCGTTATATAAACGCTCTTGAAATGAAACTATAAGTTTTTAAGAAGGATGCAGATAATGAAAGATTTAGATACTTTCCAAACCTAAAGAGGTACATCAATGATCTCCCAAAAGATAAAAAAAACAGACACCAACGTCTTCAAAAGCTATTTGTAAATATTATTGAGCCAACTATTGGGCAGTTCTTTATAATATTTGTTAAGTTCAGAGAACTGGAAGAGACGTCAAAATTCATTAAGTTTCCAGAGAGTATCAAACTGGATGAACTAAATTTACAAATGTTTTCATGGATAGGCATAGATGATGTTTAAATGCAGTTGATTGAATTTTAGAGTAGCTCAATTTGGAAACAAAGTTTGTCAACCTTACAGTTGACTTGAAAAATATTGAAAAGGAGCGATTGAAACCTGAGTAACAGAGAGAAATGAGGAAAACGAAGTATTAACGATTTTGAATAATATTCCAGAAAATTATGTCTGTTTAAAAAAACTTGATCAGCATTATTATCCATGTTTTCGTCTAAATATGCTTGTGAATCTTTGTTCTCAGTGATGAACTTTGTTAAGTCTCATAAGAGGAATAGCCCGATGGATGAAACTAGTAGTGCCTGAATATCTCTCAGAATTACTAAATATAAATCCGATGTAAATTCTCTGTCATCAATGATGCAGCAGCAGAAATCCCACTGATAATAAATAGATAACAGGTTCTGCTGACCAAAAGTCACGTGCTCACACTTATATTGATTTATGACCTTGCGACCTACAAAACTTTCAATAATTCCAGCAATAACCTTATGAGGCCCTCGGCAATTATATCATTCGAAGGAAAATGTAAAACAACATAAGGGTTTCAAATTTCTTTAGAATCAGCCGAAGAGTTATGATGTTATTGCCAAATAGCTCCTGGGCTAACCTAGAGAGGACTTTGGCAAAAATATCATTCGAAAGAGAATGTAAAACAAGCTAAGGGGTTCAAATTTCGTTGGAATGGGACCAATGGTTATGAGGTTTTGGCCAAATAATTCCCCAGCTAACGTCGAGAGGACTTTGGCAATTATATCATTCGAAAGAAATGTTAAAGTAAATCGGGGTTTAAATTTTCGTTAGAATGGGCAGAATAGTTATGATGTTATTGACAAAAGAAAATAATTCCCAGAATAAGCTTAGGTGGTAGTGGTGTAAGTGGTGGTGGTGGCGGTAGTGGTGTATGGGTAGGTGGTGTAGATGGCGGTGGTATATGTAGTGGTGTAGATGTAGGTGGCGGTAGTGTAGGCGTTTTTGGTCTAGGTGGTGGTGGTGGTGTTGGTGGTGGTGTTGGTAGGAATCGTGATGTAGGTGTTGGTGTTGGTGGTGGTGTATATGTGGTGCTGTATGCGATAGAGGTGTAGTGGGGGTGTAGGAGTTAGTCATGTAGGTGATGGTGTAGGGGTTAGTCGTGTAGGTTATGGTGTAGGTGGTGTATATGTATACATTATATGTGGTGTAGGAGGTGCAGGTTTCAATCGTGTGGGTGGTGTAGGTGGTGATAGTGTACGAGGTGTAGGAGATGGTAGTGTGGATAGAGGTTGTAAGTGTATAGGTGATGGTGTTAAAGCTGGTGGTGAAGGTAAAGGGGTGTAAGTGGTCGTGGTGTACGAGGTGCAGGTATAGGATGTGCAGGTGTTGGTGGGACAGGTTGCGGTGGTGTAGGCGGTGTAGTGGGGGCAGGTGATGATGGTGGTGGTGTGGCTTTCAGTGGTGTAGGTGAAGTTGATGAAGGTGGTGGTGTAGCTGGTGGCAGTTATGGTGGTGGTGGTGAAGGTGGTGGTGATGTTGCTGGTGTAGGAGGAAAATGTGGTAGTTTATGTGATAGTGGTGGTATTGTAGGCTGTGAGGTGTAGATGGTGGTGGTGTTGTAGTTGGTGATGATGTTGCTGGTAGTAGTGTAGGTGTAGGTAGTGGTGGTGGTGTAGGCGAAGGTGGAGGTGGTGGTGTAGCTGGTGTGGCTGATGGTGGTGTAGTTGGTTGTGGTGTAGGGGTGTAGGTGGCCGTGTAGGTGGTGTATGGGGTGGAAGTTGCGGTGGTGAGGGTGTTGTATGTGGCCGTGGTGGTGTGGGTGGTGGTGTAGGTATAGGTAGTGTAGGGGGTGCAGGTTGTAGTGATGCATGGTGTGGTGGTGTAGGTGTAAGTGTGTATGAGGTGAAGGTGGTGGTTGTGGTGGTGTATGTAACACTGATGTAGGCAAGAGTGGTGATGGTGGTTGAATAGGTAGTGGTGGTGTAGGTGATGGTGATAATGCTGGTGGTGGTGCAGGAGGTAGTGGTGTATGTGGTTGTAGTGCAACTGGTGTTTTGTGTAGGTGGCGGGGGTGTAGGCGTTTGGGGTTGTGGTAGTGGAGGTCGGGCTAGGGTGGAGTTGGTGGTATTACTCGTACAGATCTGGAGGTGTATGCGTTGTAGGTGTAGTAGGAGTTGTGTAGGTGGTAATGATGCATTTTGTGGTGGTGTAGATGGTGGTGGTGGTTGTGGTGTATAGGAGGTGGTGTAGTGGGTAGTGGTGTGTTTGGTGAAGCTGGTGGTGTTAAAGGTGGTGGTGATGTGTCTGTTGTGGCTGGTAGTGGTTAGCTGGATTAGTGGTGGGGGTGTAGGTGGTGGTGGTGTAGGCTACTGTGGTGTAGGTGGAGGCGGTATAGCCTTTTTTGGTATAGGTGTGGTGGTGGTGTAGGTGGTAGTGGTATTAGTGTTTGTGGTGTAGCTGGTGGTGGTGTAGGCGCCTTTGGTGGTTGTCTTCGTGTATGAGGGGATGTGGTGTTATTAGTTTTGTAGATATGGTGGTGTATGCGGTGTAGATGTAATGGTGTAGGTGCTGGTGTATTTGGTGTTGGTGTAGGTGTTAGTTATGTAGGTGTTGGTGGTGGTAATGTGGTGGTGCTTAGTTAGGTGGTGTATGTGGCGGTGGTGTGTCTATTGTAGCTGGTGGTGGTTGGCTGGATTAGGGGATGGGGTGTAGGTGGCGGTGTTGTAGACTCTTGTGGTGTAGATGCGCGAATAAAGACGTTTGTGGAGAATGAGTGGTTGTGGTGGTCGTTGTGTAGGTTGAAATGTAGATGAGAGTTTTTAGGTAGTGTAGGTGTAGTAGTGGTAGAATAGGTGGATTTGGTGATGGTTTAGGCGGTGGTGGTGTAAGTGGTGGTAGTCTAGGTGATGGTGGCGTAGGTTGTGGTGTTTTAGGTAGAAGTGGTGGTGGTGTAGACGGTGGTAGTGTAGGTGCTAGTGGTGTAGGTTTGGGTAGTGTAGGTACTAGTGGTTTATTTTCTGGTGGTGTAACTGATGGAGGTGTAGGTGATGTTTGTGTAGGGTGTGGAGTTGTAGGTGATGGTGGTGTAGGTGTTAGTGGTGTAGGTGATAGCGGTGTGGATAGAGGTGGTGTAGGTGTTTCCGGTTTTGGTGGTGTACGTGGTGTAAGCGGCACTGATACTGTAGGTGGTGGTAGTGTAGTTGTTAGTGTTTTAGGAGGTGTAGTCGGTGGTGGTCTAAGTGTAGGCGGTGTGGGAGGTAGTGGTATAGGTGGCGGTGGTGTAGGCGTTTTTGGTGGTGGGTAGGTGGCGGTGGTGTATAGGCGTTTGCGGGGGAGTGGGGGGTAGATGGGTGTGAAGGTGGTGTTGGTGTGGGTGTAGATGTGTCGGTGTAGTAGGGGTGGTTTAGGTGGTGCTGGAGTAGGCGGTGATGGTGTAGGTGTTTGTGGTGTAGGTGTAGCTGGATGTGGTGTAGGTGATATATGTGTAGTGGCGTTGGTGTATGTGATGTTGGTTCTCTAGGTTGTAGTGTAGCCATCCGCTGTAGGTGGAGGTGGTGTTAGTGATTGTGTAGGTGTGTTTGTGTAGGCGGTATAGATGTAGTGGGGGTATAGGTGTAGGTGGCGTCAGTATAGGCGTTTGTGGTGTAAGTGTGTTGTTGGTGGTGATGGTGCAGGTGGTGGTGTTGAAGGTGGTGATCGTATATGTGGTGTTGATGGTGTAAGTGGTAGTGGTGTGGGCTTTTATGGTGTATCTGGTGGGGCTGTAGGTGTTGTGGGTGGTGATGTAGTCATTTTTTGTGGTTGCGGTGGTATATGAAGGGTTGTGGGTTGAGGTGGTGTTATTGGCAGTGTAGGTGTGGTGGTGTACGCAGTGTAGTTTTGGTGGCGGTAGTGCAGATGTAGATGGTTGTGAAGTCAGTGCTGGTGTAGGTGATGGAGGTGTAGATGCAGATGGTGGTATTATCGGTGCTTGTGTATGTGGTGGTGGTGGAGTAGCTGGTGGTGTATTTGGTGTTAGTGTTGGTGTAGATGGTGGTGGTAGTGATAGTGGTGGTGGTGGTGGTGGTGGTGTAGAGTTAGGTGGTGTAGGTAGCGGTGGTGTATCTGGTATAGCTGGTGGTTTTGTAGGTGCTGGTGGTGTGTCTGTGGAAGCTAGGGGTAGGGTGTAGGTGGAGGTGGTGTAGATGGTGGTGAGGTAGCTGTAGGCATCAGGGGTATAGGTGTTAGTGGTGTAACTGTAGGTATGGTTGTTGTGGAGGTGTAGGTGGGAGTGCAGATGAGGGTTTTTAGGTATTGTAGGTGGTAGTTTAGATGTGGCGGAGTAGGTGGTGTAGGTGTATTAGTGGCATTGTAGGTGGATTTGGTGTGGTCTAGGCAGTGGGGATGTAGGTAGTGGTGATGTAGGAGGTGGTAGGGGCGAAGGTTGTGGTGTTCTAGGTGGTAGTGCAAGTGGCGGTGGTGTAGGTGGTAGTAAGGGAGGTGATGGTGGTATAGGTGTTAGTGGTGTAGCTAATAGTAGTGCAAGGTGGTAGTAGTGTAGGTGTTAGTTGTGTAGCTAGGGGTAGTGTAGGTGATGCTAGTGTAGGTGGTGGTGTAGGTGTTAGTTGTGGGGGTGATAGTGGTCTAGTTGGTGGCATTTTAGTTGGTGGGGGGTAGACGGTATGGTATAGGTTGTGTTGGTGGTGTAGCGGTGATGGTGTAGGGGGCGAAGGTATAAGTGTCAGTGGTGTAGGTGATGTTGATGTAGTTTCTAGTGGTGTAGGATAGTGTGGTAGGTGATAATGATGTAGGTCGTTGTACAGGTGTTAGTGGTGCAGATAATGGTTGTGTAGGTTGTGCTGGGGTAGGTGGTGGTGGTGTAGACAGTGGTGTTGTATATGTAGACAGCATAGATGGTATAGGAAGTGGAGGTTGCGGTGGTGTGGATGGTGTAGTTGGTGGTGGTGTATGTGGTGCAGGTGGTGGTGGTGTAGGCGGTGTATTAGGTGTAGGTGGTGTTGATGGTGGTGCAGGTTGCGGTGGTGTAGGTGACGGTGATGTAGGCGGTGGTGTTGCATGCGGTGTAGTGTAGGTGAGGTGCAGGTCGTGGTGATGAAGGTGGTGGTCGTGTAGGTTGAGATCGTGTTATTTGAGGTCGTGTAGGTTGTGGTGATGTTGCCGGTGGAGGTAGAGGAGGTGTTACTTTATGTGCTGGTGGTAGTGGTAGAGGCCTTAAGGTATGGGTATTGTAGGTGGCGGTGGTATACGTGGTGGTGTTGTAGATCGTAGTGATGTTGCTAGTAGGGGTGTAGTCGGAGGTGGTGGTGTAGGTGGTGGGTTATGAGGCGCAGGTTGCCGTGGTCTGGGTGGTGTAGGTGACGGGGTGTAGGGGGTGAGGTGCTGGTAGTGTGGGTATGGGAGTTAGTGTAGATTCTGTAGGTGGTGGTGGTGTATGAAGTGCAAGTTTTAGTTGTGCAGGTTGTGGTGGTGTAGGTGGTGTAAGTGACAATGGTATTGTAGGGGTGTAGGATGTGCAGGTTGCGCTGGTGTATTTGACGGTGCTATACGCAAGGGTGGTTATGGTGTAGGTGTTAGTCGGTAGGTGGTGGTGGGGTAGAGGGGTGTAGGTGTTTTAGGGGAGGTGATGTAGGTGTCGGTGAAGGTAATGTAGGTGTGGGTGGTGGTGGTCATGTATGTAATGTAGATGTGGTGGCGGTGGTATAGGCGGTGCTGGTATAGGTGGTGGTGGTCTCGGCGGTGCTGATGTTGGTGTTGCTGAGGAGGTGGTGGTGGTGGTGTGGAGGGTTGTGGTTCTAGGTGTAGGTGGTGTATGCGATTTTAGTTAGGTGGTTTTACTGTAGGTGGTGTGGTGTAGGTGATGGTAGTGGTTGGGTAGGTGTTTGTGGTTGAGGTCATGGTGGTGGTTTAGATGTACACAGTGTAGGTGTTGTAGCAGATGCAGTTGGTGTTATTGTAGTATAGTTGGTGGTGGTGGTGTATGGGGTGTAGGTGTTTTAAGATATGCAGGTGTTGTTATTGCAGGTATAGTTTGTGGTGCTGGTTGCGGTGGTGTTGGTGGTGCAAGTGTGGGTAATGTTAATGGGTGCGGTGTAGGAGGGGCAGCTGTTGGCGGTGCTGGTTGCAGTGGTGGACGTGGTGTAAGTGGGGGTGGTGCAAGTGGTGTAGCGGGTGCAGTTGGTAGTGGTGCAGGTTGTGGTGGGGGAGGCGGTGTAGTGGGGGAAGGTGGTAGTGATGCAGGTGGTAATGGTGCAGGCTTCTGTGGTGTATGTGTTGGTGATGTAGGCGGTGGTCCTGTAGGTGGTAGTGTAGGTGCTCATGGCGTAGGTTGTAGTGGTCTAGGTGATGTTGGTAGTGTAGTTGGTGATGGTTTATGTATAGGTGTTAGTGGTGTAGGTGATGTTAGTGTAGGTGCTGGTGGTGTAGGATGGTGGTGTAGGTGATAGTGATGTAGGTGATGGTGGTGTAGGTGATGGTGGTGTAGGTGATGCTGGCGTAGGTGGTGGTACATGTGTTAGTGGTGTAGTAAATGGTTGTGTAGCTGGTGGTGGTGGGGTAGACTGTGGTGGTATAGGTTGCGGTGGTGGTGTATATGTAGAGTGTAGGTGTTATAGGAGGTGCAGGTTGCGGTGGTATGGATGGTGTAGTTAGTGGTGGTGTATGGGGTGCAGGTGGTGGTGGTGTAGGAGGTAAGGTGTTGATGGTGCAGGTTGCGGTGGGGTAGGTGACGGTGATGTATGCGGTGTAGGTGTATGTGGTGGTGTATCAGGTGCAGGTGTTGGTGGTGCAGGTTGCGGTAGTGTAGGTGACGGTGATTTAGGCGGTGGTGAAGATGGAGTGGCTCTACAAACTGTCCCTCATTTTACATAGGAGAGACTGGAAGAACCTTAACAACACGAATTTATGAAAATAAAGGGGATGTCATACTAGGCAGTACCACATCTAGTATGTTTAATCATATTAGCAATATCCACCCCCAAATTGACTATTCAAAGGCACAAATCGTATATAATTTTAAAGATTTTCGTAAAAGAAAAATAGAGGAATCTATATTAATTGGAGAAATTCCTAATTTCAATTTTTCAGGTGGGCAATTAAAATGTAGCCCCCATTCCCGTAACCTCATCACAAACAGCTTAGTCAACAATCTTAGAATGCACCCCCTGATTAATGACCTTTTTGTGTTTCTCTGTGTTTTTTTTCTGATTTGTACGCTATTTATAAACTTTCGTAAAAATTGCATTCTCAGTATACGCCTGAAAAGGGTATGATAAACTACATACTAAAACTAGTCTCATAAATTAAACATTTGGCTCCTATACAGTGGTTTCACTATCATATATATATATATATATATATATATATGGAAGATAATGGTAAACCACAATATTTGAATCAAGATTCTATTTATAACTATCGGACTAGTTTCAGCAACATGCCATTTTCAACTAATAATGAAGACGCTAGGCAAGGAACACAGAATATAAGGTATGACACATCCTAAACAAAAATGAAACAGCAGGAAACAATCTGGAAAAAAGAGTATACTGTAGTAAATCTGGCGTGAATGACAAGCTTAACAAAATAAAATGGAACCGGAAACAATCTGGAGAGTTGCTAATCCCCAAAACGCATTGCATCCGAGGGCTTATATATACCATTGGCGACTCTATTCGTTATATATTTGTTAAATTTGTATTGTCCTTCAGATAAATTGAAATTATCGACTTTGTTGATGATGATGATGGATTTTGCAATTCTCCTTTCAATATAATTGTTTGATTTATAAATTATTTTTTCATGGTTAAAATAAATTATATGGTCGTGCGTTTGCATGTGCGTAAAGAGACTTGACGAATTCGTACACCTTATGATATCAGCTAAATTTCATTCTTTTATTAAAGTGGCCTGACTCTCCGATGTATGTTAATTTGCAATTATAGCATGGTATTGGAATATTTAAATGTAATATTTATGTTATTTCCGTTCGCTTATGATTTTAGAGGAGCCAAGGCTGGAGCATATGGGAAACTAATACATTTTTTTAAAATCATCCCTTCGTGGTGTGGAGGTGGCATAAAAATATTTTCGTGCTTTGGAATGACATCTATTTATGAGGTGAATTGGATATTTTAGTTCAATGGAATTGCAGATAAGGTGGTTAATTTCATCCTGGAGGAAGATTGGGTCGCACGTTCTATAGGCTCGGAGAAAGAAGGAAGAAATAACAGATATCTTAACGGATTTATAATCTAGTGGAAAAAAATGTATGTAAGCATATGAATTTGTATGCTTTCGATAGAATGAGCACTGAATATGATTATTTAAACGGTGGATATTTTCGTCTAAAAATGGTAGAGAATTATTCTATTCCCATTCTACTTTGAATTTTATCTATGCGAGTAACGAATTCAGTTGTTGAAAAATTCATTGAAATTGTTATTGTCTATGGGCGATGCTGACAGGATGTCGTCTATATATCGAAACCAGATAAGAGGTTGGGAATGGATCCTAGGAAGGAGGTTCATTTCATAGTTTTCCATAAATAGATTGCATAGGATGGGAAAAGGGAGTTATCCATACTTAGGCCATATTTTTAGCGAAAAAACATATCTTCAGGTGAAAATCACGTCAATGTGATATCCTCCAATCTCTCTCTCTCTCTCTATATATATATATATATATATATATATATATATATATATATATATATATATATATATATGATCCAAAAAATGGGACCTCGTAACTCTTAAATTAAAAGCCCTTTTATAAAACCAAATCATTGGAAGGAAGATAGTAATAACTTTGTACATGATTGTGCAAGTTTTAACAATGCAAGACAAGATGAGATAAGGTAGGATATAAAACAAAGTGAAAGTGTTAATAGTCTAAACTAAACGTTCAAGATGAGTGCATTGACTGTGGAACACCTACGTTTGATAACTGAACAATATTTTGACTATGGAAGAAGTGTAGTTTCAGCTCAAAGATCTTTCATGGCCAATTTTGGGATGTCAGAATCACCTTCAAGAAAGTAAGCCGTCGCTGTGTCAGACAATTTTCCCTAAATGGCAATATTGTAAAAAGATAACCAACTGTAAGAATGCGCACAGCGCAGACAGACGAGTTCATTAACAGAACTCATGACATTGTCCAGAATAACCTCAAAATATGCATCCATTGTGCTTCTTAGCTATTAGGAGTTGAATATGGAACAACGTGCCGTATATTAAAGCAGAATTCAATGATCTTTTCATATAAAATTCAAAAAGTGTAACAACTAAATGATAGAGATTTTGCATGAAGACTACAATTTTTTCAAACGATCCAACTGAAGGTAAATGACATCACTGATTTTCTAGCAACTTTACTGGGCCGTCATTTCCGAGGATTCCTTAAGAAACACGGTGACTATAAATGGGGATCGATTTGAAAAAATGTTGAACCGGTTCATTATCCCTAAATTAAGAGTTCTTCTTCTAGAAAATCTCTGATTCCAACAAGATGGAGTACCTGCCATAACACGATGAACTGCAGGGCAGTTTTGCGTCAAATGTTTCCAGGCAAGTTAATCTTAAGGTTCGGGGCGGTTGAATGGCCCTTAAGGTCTCCGGATATTTCTTCCTTTGATTATTATCTCTGGAGATATTAAAAGAGTAGAAGAGTCTACAGAAATAACCTAAGGACCTTGTTAAGAATTTAGGACCGCCAACACCAATGAGATACAAGACATACCACCGCTTACAAACTAGAATAATGTTTCATAACAAACTTCTAACTATCTTCTTTAGAATGATGAATATGGTTTGCTAAAAGGACTTTTTCTCTAGGGGATATGGGGATTTCTTTGTCGTGCGATTTTTCTGGATCATCTAATATATATATATATATATATATATATATATATATATATATATATATATATATATATCAGGAAAAGGAGAGTAAGCACTTAATTCAACATATATTATCAACGTTTCGGGCTCTGGACCCATCTTCTGGGCTAGAACAATTAAAACAAAAAATAATTGTTTTTTACAAAGAGAACAATGACGAGAGTTAAGGGTTGAATGTAAAAATATTATAAAAGGACTCAATGAAAAGCTCAAAAATCAATATGAAGGACAAATTTCTGTAGTTTGAGTAAAAGAAATTTTAAAATTACAAAATGAATTCAAATTACATTAAAGGCGGTAGAAGTGGATAAAGAGGTAAACACAATAAATACAGTATCAAATATTATCTGATTCAGAGAGAGCTGTGGAGATGACTGAATGAAATTTTAATATTTATAACTAGAAAAGCTTTGATTTTGTGTTGGTTGTTTTTTTTTAAATTCTATGGAATTGGTTGGTTGAAAGAATATAGTTTTAGCTAGCTAGTTGTTTTAGAGGTAATCAATTACTGGAAACTAGTTAATTAAGAGATTGTCTTTATTTTAAATTAACCAATGTATAACAGTGTGGAACTAGAGTCTTTATTTAACTGAGGCTGATTGTGTTTTATTAATAGGGACTCAATTATGAAAAGATCAGATTTAGATTTGGATGAAGAAAGTATTTTAAATGATCATAATCGGAAAAATCGGCAGAAAAGTCATAATTTTCTTTTGCCGATTTTTGTCCCGGTGAAGAAACCAGGATTTCCTTTTTCATTCGTGGCATTTCAGAAATGTTGGGGAAATCCAGGCATTTTAATGGTCCCATCCATGGGATGGGGGACCCCAAAAAGAGGTCTTGATAATTATCTGCTGAATGAGACCAAACAGAAGAAGTCTCTAACTTCAATAGTTTAGCCGCGAGGATCTTTTCAATCTTTTTTTAATTCAAGTTTGGATTCTTGTTTGAGTTTAACTGCTAATTGGGTTCTTGTTTTGAGGTTGAGAATACCACCACCAACAACAACAACACAACTATTACTACTACTACTACACTACTTCCACCAGCACTACCAATACTACTACACCACCCCTACTACTATACCACCACCAACACCACTACTACTACACAGCCACCACCACCACCATTAGTACTACGTCAACACCCCTCCTACCACTAATACTACTACTACACCTCTACTTCTACTACACTACCAACACCATCACTTCTACTACACCACAACTACTACGACACCACTACCAACATTACTGCTACACCACCACTACTAATAATTCACCACTTCCACCACCATGATTACTACTACGCCACCACGACGACCACCACTAATACTACTACACCATTACCACCACCACTACACCATCCCCACTCTTACCAGCACTACTACACCACCACAACTTCTACCACTACCATCACTTCTATAACATCACCACCACTAATACTACACTACCACTAACACTACTACACCACTATCACTGCCATACCACCACTACGACTACATTATCATCACCACTACGACCAACATTATAACTACACCACCACGAGCACCACCAGGAGCAGCAGCAGCATTCTCTCTCTCTCGTAATCTCTCTCTCTCTCTCTGTCTCTCTCTCTCTGTCTCTCTCCATCTCTTTCTCTCTCTCTCTCTCTCTCTCTCTCTCTCTCTCTCTCTCTCTTTGTGTCTCTCACGTTCTCTTTCTGTCAGTACGACCTGGGTGAAGGAAAGTGCCACAGATGGGGAGTATGATGTCTTCCCGGGAGGGATAACGAGGCGCTACAAGACGAAGTTAGGAATGTACTGAATTTCTCCAGGAGCTCCGTACTTGCCTCAATGGCCAATGGAAACGACCTTTTCCTTAGAGAAGGTAGAGTCAGGCTAACTGAATATATAGTAAAGACATCACTGCAGATTGCAGAGGATCTTCTCTCAAAGACAAGCAAGGCCATGCTCACGGGGACGCTACCCAGGAAGTTTGCTACAGCGCGGGCAAATAGCAAACTTCTTGGCATTAACAAACGTCTAGGTCACATTTGTGCCTTGACAGGAGTTAAGTTTGTAGACCCGATCGACTTGTTCTTCGGACGAGATGACCTATACACAGAGGACGGGGTCCACCTTAACGACCGAGAAAGAAGGTTTCTAGACCGAGTTAATCGACCGGAATGCATTCTGGTTGTTCAAGGTTGCACGGGAAGAGCCAAGCGGCAACTCGACGGGTACCACAAAGCAGGATACTCGAGACCTGCCGCGAGAGCAAGTCAATGCAAGATATTCTACTGCAAGAGGCCCTGCTGCACCGTAACCAGATAGTAATAGAAGCCCTGCAGGTAACGAAAAACCAGTCCCAGGTGTAGAAGATCCAGGCATCTCGGAGGAAGCTCATGGTAATACGTCCCTTTCTGAGAACAACAATCCGTCCGAGTTATCGGGAAACGCGTTAGTGCAGGGAACGTGCGGACTAGCCAGCGTTCCCTAAAAGTTTTATTTTTTAACGTTAGGTCGATACGGAACAAGTATGACAAACTTGTGTCTGTATTGGCCTCCAATAACCGAATAAATATCGTCGCGATCGTTGAAACGTGGATCCATACTGACAAGCGAGATTTCTAGGGTTAGTTTGCGATCCCGGGTTATACAAAGTTTCACCGTGACCGACCTTATCGAGAGGGCGACGGGGTTATGATATAGGTCCGGAACTTTTTCTTTGCTGTCGAATGCAATGTGAGATCTGGTCATGTGATTTTAGGGCTAGACATAGATTGTACCAGCTTCTCTTATCGAGTAGTGGTGGTTTACAGGCCGCAAAGACAGTCAGAGGAGTTAGCCTCAAGCCTGTACGCAAAGCTCACACACCTGATAAATAAATAGTCACACGAGTTTGGTCATTGGTGACTTCAACTGCCGTGGGATTGACATGAGGAACTGAACAGGCGATGCGGAAGGGAGAACATTGATTGAGTTCACTCAGGATAATTTCCGAACACAATGGGTAGAGGAGCCAACGAAGGGTGAGAACATGTTAGACTTGGTATTTACCACCCAGGACGGCATAGTATCCGGACTCAGCATGGGAAAGTGTCTGGGCGAGAGCGATCACCGCACAGTCACGTTTTCCGTGCACATTCCATGTGAGAGACGCTCTCACGTCGCTATCTATAAGCCCGAATTCCGACGCACGAGCTTTGTCAGTTTTGGGGATGTGATAGCTCGGCTTGGGCCCGCAACAGGAGAAGGAGCCTTGGACAAATGGTTGGCATTCAAAAAAGATTTTATGTCCCAATAGTCTGCGTTTGTCCGCAGCAGAAGGAAGCGCGGCAATCCTCTCTAACCGAGATGGTTCAATCGAGGCATCGCAATAGTGATAAGGAACAGGAAATCTGCCTACAATAACTAGAAAGCCAACCTTAATAAATAAAGGCTTCTTCAATACAGGGAAAAGTATAGGCAAGCTAAAGCACTGGTGCGCAGAGCTAAGCGCAGCGAGGAGGTTCAGGTCGCCTCCGTCTGTAAAGAGACCCCGAAAGAATTATTCCTGCATGTCAATAGCCTCAAGCCGATTCGGCATAGCATAGGACCGATGAGAGATGACAATGGCATGCTACGGAAGTCAAAACCAGACATCGCCAACGTGTTAAACGGCTACTTCGCCTCCATATTTACGAGGGAAGTTGACGGTCCAGCTACAAGGCCGGGGGTTGATCTAGAAGAGAGCAAAAACCTATGCGAAATAGTTTTAGATAGAAACGAAGTGATAGCCAGACTAGGAAACCTTAACCCGTATAAGCCTCTAGGTCCGGATGGCTTTCTTCCTAGAGTCCTACGAGAAGTTAGGGAAGAGGTCGCTCCACACCTCACCACCATTTTCAACAAATCGTAGAAAACTCGAGATGTGCTGGAAGACTGGAGAATAGCAGACGTAACTCCCATCTATAAGAAGGGGGAGCGCGAATGCCCGGGGAATTAACGGCCTATTAGTTTGACGTCCATCGTAGACAAACTCCTCGGGGGAATAATCGCAGACCGTATAGTGCAGCACTTAGAGTCGCACAACCTGATCTTGGATTCTCAGCACGTATTTCGCAAGAACCGTTTATGTCTCACCAATCTACTAGAATATTTCCACGGTATTTTAAGTGAGTATGACCGTAGTCGAGATGTGGAAATCTTATACCTGGACTTTCAAAAAGCCTTCGATAATGTACCACACCGCAAGTGGCTAAATAAAGTCCGCGCCCTTGGCATTACCGGCAAGATAGCCGAATGGATAGAAAACTGGCTCTTGGGACTGAGGCAACGAGTAAATATCAATGGAATAGCCTCGCAATGGACGATAGTCAGTAGCGGGGTGCCTCAGGGCTCAGTGCTTGGGCCTCTATTGTTCATCGTCTACACCAATGATATAGACGAAGGACTAATATGCTCGATAGCCAAGTTCGCCGACGAAAGCAAGCTAGGAGGTAGGGTGAGCTCGCGAGAAAGAGTAGAACGCCTGCGAAGTAGCCTTCTCAGGATAGGCGAGTAGTCAGAATGGTGGCAGATGCCATTTAAACTTGACAAGTGCAATGTAATGCCCATTGGGCATGCTAACCTTCGGCAAAACTACTCCTTGCTAGGCAAATAATTGGATATCACTGGCGATCAAGATAAGAAGTGGGCCCCACATGCTGTTTGCCATAGTTGTGTGGAACATCTCTTCGTGAGTGAAGGAAAGGAAAGAGAAATGGTCTCCCTTTTGGAATCCCCATAGTGTGGCGAGAGCCAAAGGATCATGTATTAGGCTGTTATTTTATGTCTGGTGAATACTAAAGGGATTGGCAAGAAAAATCGGCACAAGATCGATTACCCCAACATTTCCTCGGCGATCCGGCCAGTACCTCATTCTGAGTCTTTACCAGTTCCAATTTTCAGTGGATATGCTTTCTTCGAGGATGAAAGGATGTACCTGATATGGACGTCCACGGAATGGATTCATAGTCTGCAGATTCATCATCAGATGCTGAACAGTCATTAGCTCCTCACTGTTTCAATCAAGAGGATTTAAATGACTTGATACGTGATTTGGCGCTCTCCAAGAAAGCTGCAGAATTTTTAGCCTCCAGGTTGAGTGAAAGACATATGTTTGACAGGTAGGTACAGGTATCATATTACCGAACAAGGAAGAGTACATTTGTTAAGTATTTCTCTGAGGACAAACAATTTTTATACTGCCACGATGTTCCTGGTCTGTTTACTGAGTTAGAACTTGGCACCTATAGCCCTGCTGAGTGGAAACGGTTTTTGGATAGCTCCAAGAGTAGCCTCAAGTGCGTCCTTTTGCATAATGGCAATGACTTTGGTGCAGTTCCTCTCGGTTCTTCTGTCCATCTGCGAGAAACTCACGATGACATAAGAATGTCATGGATTTACTTAAGTACCATACACAATTGGTTCATATGTGTAGACCGTAAGATGGTCAACTTCCTACTCGGCCAGCAGAAGGGATATACAAAGTTTCCATGCTATATCTGTATGTGGGACAGTCGAGCCCGTGACAAACACTGGTCCTAAAAAGATTGGCCAGTTCGGGAAACTTTGGAAGCAGGAATGACAAACATTGCTAATAGGCCAATAGTAAGTCGAGAGAAGATCGTTTTCCCTCCACTTCATCTCAAACTGGGGTTGATGAAGCAGTATGTCAAGGCGTTGAGCACTGACAATGATTGCTTTCAATACATAGTATCGGCGTTTCCTGCTTTGTCATACGAAAAAATAAAAGCAGGAGTATTTAATAGTCCCCAAATCCGAAGACTTTTGAGTGATTTTAGATTCGTGAGCACCATGAATGAAAAATAGAAGGCAGCCTGGCTCTCATTTTCTGCCGTTGTTCGTAACTTCTTGGGAAACAAAAAAGCGCATAACTACGAGGATCTGGTAACTAATATGCTTTTAGCATATCGTGAGCTGGAATGCAACATGAGTGTGAAGCTGCATTTCCTAAATAGTTACCTAGACCGCTTTCCAGAGAATCTGGGAGCTGTGAGCGACGAACAAGGGGAACGCTTCCATCAGGATTTGATGACGATGGAAGAGCGCTACCAAGGTCACTGGGATAGACCCATGATGGCGGACTACTGCTGGACGATTAGAAGAGATCAGCCAGAGAAGACTTACAAGAGAAAGAGTTACAAACGCAGATTTTTGCTCGATTAAAATCAAGAAGAGGTCATCCAGCCTGATGTACGGTCATTAATAAATTAGCATCTATTTGATTACAGTATTTGTAATACTAATGTGTAATTCAAGTTTCTTCTCATATGCAATAAAATGTTTTACTATTTTACTGTTTTACTCATATGCAATAAAATGTTTTACCTGCTTTACTATAATAACGCAAAAGGATGATTCAAAATTACTTCAGCGCATGATGATAGTCGTGATAAAATGAAAATTATTGTATAATATTAGTTATTGATATTACGAAAAATCTGTAGCATTTAGAGAGAATCTGATTTCAGATTTGAATTCAGTATGCTCGAATTAGGTAGGAAAATGTACTCTTATCAATTTACCAAATACATTGTTCCCCAGTGTAATCCACGCCCTAACCTAGATGGTACCACCTTAGTATAGATTATAGATCTGAGTAAAGTAGATAGGTTTCAACTTTTTTATTTTAAATTTCCTGTTTGTGTCGGCGGGAAGAGCCTTCATCTATGCTATACTTTCTCTTAATGCTATAGGTTAGGGCTTTCCCAAAATAGTACCTCCACGGTATGGTCAGCAATGTCCTTTGAGGTGCTACTATTCCTTGTGACTCCTTGTGACATTCTCTCCCTTTTATTCTCCGTATCTGTCTTTCTCTACCTCTATCTGAGAGAGAGAGAAAAGAAACAGCAAAAACAAAAGAAGAATTCCAGAAAGCAAACGGGTTCCATTTTTATGCCCCTTTTTCACACAGCGACAGACGCTTTACTGCTAATATGGAGGGATTTTACATGAATTGGAATGAGATCGGATAAGAGAATTTTCTTTGCAGATAGATCAATTCTTGTTCCGTAGCAGACCCTCCGGTGAGCATCGATGAGAACCTTGATAAAGGCGTTCCCTACATCCAATGTACGTTCTCAAGGAACATTTGGGACAAGTATATATATATATATATGATGAAAATTAATGCAATATCGCAAGAAAAGATGAGCAATTAAACCACATTCTCCGAAGACAATTTAATTCAGAACAGTTTCGGTGTATCTCACACCCTTTTTCAACTGACACTGGATAGAAAATATAAGAGAAGTGCATATAAGCATAACACAAGGTCAGATCGTGAAAGATCCCCCTCTTTTTTTTCACAATCCTCTACTTGTGGCTAATCTGACGGGGGGGGGGGGTAGGCCTAAACATATTGAAGGGCTGACATTTTACTATTTTGTTTATTTTCTTTCTTATTACAGGATTAAAAGAAAATTGACCCTCAGATAGATTTAAATTAGGAACTGACGATTTTAAGCTCGATTCTACGATTCTTCTCTTAACATAGTTAGCCGATTTAAATACCATTTTACTTCCATTGAAATCGATCGTATGATTCTTGTCTCTAACATGGCAAAATATTCCACTGCTTTCGCTGCCCACTCTAATATCTCTTTTGTGTTCGTACAATCTCTTGTCTAGATTTCTACCCGTTTCCCCTATATAAACTTTATGGCAATCGTTGCATGGTATTGCATATACTCCTATGTTAATATGTTCTTTGGGTTTCCTGGCAATCATCAATTGGTTTAAGGAATTATTATATTTAAAGACTAGATTAATACCCGCTTTTCTAAATATGTCCTTTAAACTATTTAATTTATTATTAAATGGCAATGTTATACATTTGTTGAAGTCATTAGTGCGGGAAGGCTTATTACCATAGAATGTTTTCCTAGCTGCAAAATGGGCAGACGATATGAACCAATCGGGGTAATACAAATTAGAAAAAATTGTCCTGATAATGACAATTTCTTCATCTTAATAGGAAGGATGACATATTTTGTATGCTCTAAGGAAAAGGTTATATACAAGGAGATATACAATTTCTTGCGGGAAACATCCAAATTTCGTATAGGGTTAAAAATATGATTTTAAAAATCCCTAATGCAACTCATGAAAATTTGGGGTGGGTAGTTATTTAATTAAAAAAAATTTGAGAGTTTTATCATTTCCAAATGGAATAAGGTCCAGTTAGAGCAGATATTGAAGGCGCGCTGGATTAAGGTTTTAAAAATATTATTTGTAAATTGAAATGTAAAAAAGCTATAAAAGTTTAGACCAAGGTTAGTAAACGTTGGCTGTCGGAAGACAGAACATACAAATTAACCGTGGTTTTTTTCTATTTTAACATCCAAAAACGATAAATTATTTGTTTTTGGTTCCATGGTAAACGAAATGTTAGGGTGATACGAGTTTATAATTTTTTAAAAAGGTGAGATTGAGGAGAATTATTGAATAAGGTGAAAGTTTCATCGATGTATCGTTCATAAAAATTAGGTTTAAATTTTATGGGACAATTATTTAAAAATTTCCAAATGTCATGAAAATGGCGAATGTTGGTCCAAGTGGCGAACCCATAGCCATACCATCAACTTGTTTGTATATTTTTTGTATTAAAAATGAAAAATGGAATCGTGAACAGCTAATTCAAGAAGAGTTTCAAATGCAGATCGATAGAATCCATGATGTAAGCTATCAGGGGAAGGAAACAGTTTATTTAAAATTATGTCTTTGGTTTCAGTTAATGGAATGTTGGTAAAAAGAGAGGAAACGTCATAACTGATCACGTGACAGTGGGAACGAAGTGGTTTGAGTGCATCTACAAATCGTTAAGAATTATCAACAGTATAAACATTTCGGGTTAAATCAGACAAAAGAAGAACTCAAAAATTAGGTAGGTCGGAATTAGCTGAATTGTAGGCGGCCAGAATGGCTCTTAAAGGAACTCCAGCTTTAGGAGTTTGGGGCAAAACGTATAAGAAGCACAAAGAAGAACCAGAAGAAAAAGTGACCTACTAGTCACTTTTTCTTCTGGTTCTTCTTTGAGCTCCTTTTTAC
Organism: Ceratothoa steindachneri; assembly: GCA_963969495.1. Classification (NCBI taxonomy): domain Eukaryota; kingdom Metazoa; phylum Arthropoda; class Malacostraca; order Isopoda; family Cymothoidae; genus Ceratothoa; species Ceratothoa steindachneri. Next base: position 72,446,274 of record OZ018326.1, on the reverse strand, counting down.
ATTTAACCCTTAGCTGTCGTCATTGTTCTCTTTTGTAAAAACAATTAATTTTTATGTTTTTAATGTTCTATCCCCCAAAATGGCTGCAGAGTCCGAAACGTCGACCGCTATATGTTGAATTTAGTGCTTGCTCTCCTTTTCCTGCTGATATATATATATATATATATATAGAAAGAGAGAGAGGGGAGAGTGGTAAAGTTAGGGAAACTAATAATGTATGAAAGTTGATTGTCCGATTAGTCTAAAGAGTAGACTACTCGGCGCTCTGAGCAACGTTAAAGCACAACTCCCTGTAACTTGCCCAACTTTCTGTTAGATATCCTCTTGGTTGGAGGCCAGATGGGCACGCACGTGTTAATATGTTAAGTGTAACATGTTATCCATCAGCCTATTTTCAGCACATTTTACTTCCCCAAGTTTACCACTCGGCACACTCCTATACTCCTCCTCACACCTCATTTTCTCGTTGTTTCTCGCTTCTTAGTTTGGAAAACAATGAAATTGAAACTTACCAATGCGTCATTTTGACTTCCCCTGGTACCACTTGGTACACCCTACACTCCTCCTGACAAATGCATGCCATCGTTGGTTGTTGCTTTTTAAAATATAATGAAATTGGGTCTCGTTAAATGCTACAAAAACTAACAATATCTATTTCCACAAACTCCTCTTATTAAAGATTGATTGGTGGACACGACTTAAATATAAGAACAGCGCCGCCTTCATTTTACATCGTTGCTAAAAAGGACATTCAGGAATTTCTTGGGAAAAAGTTTTAAATGCCATACTTAGATGAAAATCGCTGCTTAGAATGTTATTAGTCTACTGAACCTATAAAAACCGACAAATACTGATAGACTTACCGGATGCATAGACCTGGTGGCATCTGAGTTCCGAACATATGATATTGGCATTGCCACTCTGCGTGAGACTAGTCTGGCGCCAGAAGTCTCCCAGGTTGAAGAGGCAGTAGGATATACCTTCTTATGAACAGGACTTCCAAAATGAGCAAAGTGTATACTTGAAGTATGAGGTGGTTTGAATCTTTATAACACATCACAATAAAATTAGAAATGAGGATAAATGAGTAAATGCTAAATATATTTTTACTCAGAAGCAGACAGCAAAATATAACGAATAAAAAGGTTTTCAATGAATTTGACAATTAATAGTCTGTATATAGAAAGTGATAAAAATTATATTAATATAAATAGAATAATTAAAATTGGAAATTTATAAATATAAACTAAGTTTGATAACAATTATCATTATAATTCAAAGGGAATCATAAAATGGTGGCGTTAGGCAACTCTCGTGAAGAGAACCAGGCAAGAATAGGCTAAAAATAAAGAAATATATTTTATAGTATAGCTATAATGAACTTGGTGAATAAATAGATTGTATAATGTAATTTGATAGAGTAATGAGAATTTGAAAGAATGAAATAGAAAATATGGTAAACATGTAAATTGGTGGCGCGAACGATGGGACGTAAACTATTTCGTCCATGTTCCAATATGTTTCACGTTTAATTGTTTTGCGAATTATAATGGGGGTTGGGGTGGGGTCTGACGTCAGAAATGAATGAATTGCATTTTTATTTTGTTTTTCACTTAATATCTTTTTATTATCTCATTTGGAGTCATTTTTATTTGTCATTATATTTGTCCCCATTTTACTATTTTTATTACCTTTTTTATATATTTAAATGTATTTAGCTAGATCATTTAAATGAACTAGTTTTTGTGGAGCCTTTTGGGTGGAGGAAAGACGACTTTTACGCGGTCAACGCAGTTTGAATATGGCTTCCGTATGTGAAATTTGCCCTTCGTCTATTGTCGAACTTTGTGCTTTATTTTTCGGATCGAGATAAATTGTTAACCTTTTTGAACGATCAAAATTTACTTAAGATTAAAATCGATTGCGAGGTTTGTGGCCAGGCATTAGAGATTAACAATAATTTTTAATTTGGATGTTCTAAAACTAAACGTGACTCAAGTGATCGCCATTATTTTAAGAAACCACCATTTTCTGCAAAAGATTCCCTTTGCCAAAACGGGAATTAAAGAAAGATTCCACGCTTTCTTCATCACTATTTCAGAAGTATACCCACCGCAATAAAGTAAGTAACCAGCGTTTTTCGTTTGGTTATTTTCGGGCATTTTTGTACAAAAAATGGCGACGGGTATATTTGAACTAGGACTCAAACGCGCATGAATATTCAGGCATGGGTGAACGAAATAAAACACACAAAATTCCACTTTTTCGGGCGCGCCGCCAATCTACATGTTTACCATAAATATTTTCAAAATGCGAACTTTCAAATGGGATTAAGTACAAACATCTATTTAAGGCAGTTAGGGAAATGAGATAATATTTGGATTGCTTAGAAATAATTATAATACTTAATTTGAATAAAACTCGAGTGAATGAATAGAGGTCACTTTGGGCATTGATTTGAGATAATTCAAACAAGGGTGAATTAAGTAAGAGCGAGATTATGAAAGATTCTAAAACAGCAATGGAAGTATGGAGTAATGGAATAAGAGCAGTAATATGGGTGGTGCAGTATGTATTAAGAGCTAAATTGGTCTGAAAAGGGATACAAAAACAATTAAAAACACTTACATCTATAATGGCATAATAAATTAATAACACCCGCTTTACACTAGGCAAACCGACCCGAGGTTAAGAATGGACATGATCTTTGCAAAACAATGCAACCGAGGAATAATGTTACTAGATTAAAGGCGAAGAAAAATATTTTATACATCATCATCACTAACTCTATAATTTAAGAAGGATTTTTTTTTGAGTATTTGAAAAATAATTTCATCCTAGTTTGTTTATAAATTATATTTTTTTATCAAAATTATTTCTTATAATTCTTTTATAATATCAAAAAACAAAATGGCGAAGTTCAGAAATAACTAGAAGTATCGAAACTTTCTAAATTTTTAAAAACCCAAAGAATTACAAATGTTGAAGTTCAGAAAATTTATTTTTTATATATCTTCTTCTTCTATAACTCTATATTTTAGCAACATGATATTTTGAAAGGGGGGGGAATTTAGTTTAGAGTTCCTTTATAAAATTATTATAATTGGCGAAGTTCATAAAATTTATAAAAATTTAACCATGGCTTCTTTTTTTTATATTTTTAATTTTAATCTTAGTAGCGAAGCGCAAGCTCCCCCCGTAGGGATGAATGGCGAAGGCATTGCCTGGTTTATAAATATGAATTTTTGGTTACCAAGCTGTGATTCTTCTTGTATAGATTACACCAGAATATGTATTCAACGAGGCGTGTTATTCATTACTGTGTACATAGTGTGGGTTGTGAGGTAAAATACACAAATTTTAAGTAAGCTTCCTTAACCCCATGCAGGGATAAATGAACGTATTGTGTCTTTGATAAATACTCTTGTTCGAAACAGATATGCTACCATAAGCAAGTGTTATGCTCCCAACCGTACATCGCCAGAAGAGCCAAAAGTTCAGTTTTACGAATAAAAACATAAAGTCTGCAATTTTCCTAAATTATAAGACCTGTTGTATGACATAGGATAATTGGTAGCTCGTATTCAAAAAGGAACAGACCAATGGTCTTCGTCTCTTAAACTTATGTAACTTCCATCTACACAAAACTAGAATTAAACACACATGTACTAAAAGCTCTCCAACGGGCTGAATGTTGGACCGAACACTGACCTATCTGGACAAAAGTTTTCTTCACTCTCCCCTTTCTCTGACGACTTACTCATTACTTGATCTGACGACTTACTCATTACCTGACCTGACGACTTACTCATTACTTGATCTGATGACTTACTCATTAGCTGACCTGATGACTTACTCATTACCTGACCTGACGACTTAACCATTACTTGACCTGACGACTTACTCATTACCTGACCTGACGACTTACTCATTACCTGACCTGATGAATTACTCATTATCTGACCTGACGACTTACTCATTACTTGACCTGACGACTTATTCATTACTTGACCTGACGACTTACTCATTACTTGACCTGACGACTTAACCATTACTTGACCTGACGACTTACTCATTACCTGACCTGACGACTTATTCATTACTTGACCTGACGACTTACTCATTACTTGACCTGATGACTTACTCATTACCTGACCTGACGACTTACTCATTACCTGACCTGACGACTTACTGAAAGGGTGTATTCGAAAGAACTCTACCAAGATTACTTGTGTATTGGTAGACATTTTTTTTCTGTAAGCTGGTTAACATTTTGATATTTTACATTGTTTTGTGGACAAATTAAGTCCTTTATACACATGAAAGTTTTAATTCAGGCGTGATTGGACGGACAAAAGAAATTTAAGTGTATTTTGCTTATGCCATTTATTTATATTGTCTTGAGTCGTTTATTTAATAGTTTGTAAATGTGATTTGATCGATTGAGCGATTAGAGAAGGAAAATCTGTTCATTATATTAATTATGGTGACGGCGAATAATGATTTGCTTCAATGGATTTAGTTTGTTATAAATTGTTTCGTTCCTTTTTTGGAAATCAGCTTGTCAATTGTAATGTAATAGAATAAATTTGACAAATAAATATATATATATATATATATATATATATATATATATATATATATATATATTAAGAGCTCATACTAAGAGTAGTGAGATAACTTATTTCATCAAAAGCTATTTTTTCTCACCTTATTAACCCTTTCCTTCCTATCTCCCTCATTCGGTCACTTCATCCATCACTCATCCACCCATATGTACCTCTCCCTTCCTCACCATCCTCCTTGGCCACCCACTCACGCCTCTCATCGGCATCCCCCCCTCCAGTCCCCCTCTCGCAGTTTCTCTCTAAGTGTCTCTATGTCAAGCACTGTTTAGACCTCTCTGCATCTCTGACTCTCTCTCTCTCTCTCTCTCTCTCTACAGATCTTTCTCAATGTACTTCACTCTCTCTAGCGCATTACATTTACTTCTCTCTTTCTAAATCTCCCTAGATTTCTTTATATGTCTCTCTGTACTTCACTCTCTTTATCTCGTTCGTTCTACTTTATTATCTCTACCTTTCCTTTTCTATCTCAATATAGACCTCTGTTTATACTTCTCTTTCTACTTCTCTCGCAAGCTTGCTCTCTAACTACTTTTATACACCTCCCTTTCTCTACCTCTTTCTCTAACTTCCTCTCTCGCTCTCCTCTCTCTCTCTCTCTCTCTCTCTCTCTCTATATATATATATATATATATATATATATATATATATATATATATATATACCGGAAGTGGACCATCAAACCTGGCATAAAAAAAGTACATCGAACCATCTTGCCTCATTCCGTCCACTGTCTTAGCCCTGTGGGCTCCATTCTTTATTACCTTTCATTTTCTTTTATATGAATTTTCTTCTCTTTTGAATTAAAATTCAAGACATTAAAGGAATATGTTGTATAAAACTTTAGATCAAAGGACCGTGGGAGTTCTTTTCTTAAGCCCAATTTTCTAAAGGTATTATTGTATAAATGCGTCTGAAAAGATCATTTCTCTCCTTCCACAGCCCTCATCCATCTCAACGCCAACTCCACTTTAAATCCATACTTCTTGGATCTATGTGTACTTTCGTACAAACTTTCATAATTTATCATTTTTTTTCAAAAGTAAGGCAAAAACCAATGCAGCTCTCTCTGTAATCGCCCATGCCTTCACACTCTTTGCTGATGTGATGATGAGGGTGATGATGGCAAAAATGTGTGAGAGCTGCATAAACCAAGTATACCTATAACAAAGGTAGAAAATAAGAGGAAGCACAGCTCCTCAAATCTTGCACCCGCTCTACCAAGATAACAAGCGGATTAGTGAAAAATGGGGGAGGTTCGAACCTATACCATCGAGTGCTCTTCGCTCTTTAGGCCACTGCGTTAACCATCATGCTGTCATCTAAGTGTCCTCGTGAAGCATGACCCCATTATGTCTCGTGCTCTCGACGAAACCACTGACTTGCTCCTTTTAGTAAATGATCAACAAAGAAATAAAAAAAATTAACTTCATCTAACGTTAGATTATGTATAATTTTGCTCCTTGTAGCTCATATACCTATATCCTCACTGGTATATGTATCAGACAATGCCAATAGATAGTAAAACGGGTCCAATAAAACATGCCTTTCGATCACATGTGAAAAAACAATAAAACTTCTCTTTACTTTCATATCTTCAGTCGAGATAAGTGGAGTCGCCCTTCTTCAGGGTGAATTTGGGGAGGCGCTTATCTTCAAGTTATCAGAGAACTCTTTGATGTGCTTGAATTTGTCTAGATTTGTACTTTCGTTTCAACTATGCTTTTTTTTCTTGTCTATTCTCAACTATATCCATTCCCCATACTTTCATGCTGTGGCATAGGCGAGTCGAAACTCCACCTTTTAAATGAACCAATTTAACTTACATAGTGTATGATTAGTATTTAGATGGAAGCGTGATTTGTCTTGGTTCGACTGTGCGGCTGCTTTAGCACCCTTTAGTTCGAATACCTATAGCCTCAATGGTATGCGTATCAGACAATGCCAATAGATAGTAAAACGGGTAAAAATAAAGATTCCTTTCAATTACACCTATTCACATCTTTTTTTATAATAAATTCTCACCCAGCACACTAGGGTGCGAAATAATTTTCGTTCTCATATATCCAGCAGTGGTGGCAGGGTCACAGAGTCCGCGCTACAATCCCTGCCGCTCCAATAGAACCACCTGGATGTTTGAGGGGAAGACAAAGGGAGGTTGGTCTAATATTTGCTTTATTCTCAAAAGATTGTAAATAACAAAAAGAAATGAAAACCCTAAACCTTTCCAAGTATATATATGTACAATACCTTCAAATATAAAGAAATGCCAAATCTCAAATTATCGCAATGTACAATACCCCAAAATATATACAGCCTTACAACATCAATATTAGTCGACGTCGAAAAAGAAATCACACGAAAAAATATATCTAACTATATACACAAACTCAAAGCTCAGAATATAAATAGGCCCTCACAAAATATATCGCCCAACGCCAGAAAAGAAATCACACAAAATAACGAACTATACAGTGCATATTGGATCCAAGCGCGCAAGAGGGCTATAACTAAAATCAGGGGGGAAAAAGAAAGGAAGGCGGGTCCGCTTTCGTTGAGGGATACCGTGTGGTGCGGGACTCGGCGCAGCGTCGCGACTTCACGGACCTGTGACACTCACAAGAATCAATCTCCGTGTTTGAATCAGATAAGCCCCTAGCTTCAATTACTGAGCTGGATACTGGGAGGCGCTCTCCAAGACCCACACTTCGGGACGGTCCCTTCCAGTCGCAAGAATGAGCGAGGGTCAATACTGGCTGCCGCTGCCTCTCAAAGCCAAATGTCGCTCTACTAGCCGGTACCAAGGAGCTGGAAAGGAGAAGGCATCTTCAATCACAGATTCACTGCCACACTCAAACCTCATTAACGCCCACATACACACACACATACACACACACTTACTCTTACTTGGATAACTATCCAGCTACTTCTTTCGCACTATCAATTAGGACTCTTCCATTTTATTAAGTAATATAACGATATTATAGAGGTTATTCATCACTTTTAACTTAATTTATATGTAAATAGTGTCCAAAATCTCGTAAATTGAAATCATATACCTGAGAAAGATAAAAGATAAATGAGGGCACGTTAGAAGTCTATCGAGTCCCCCACCCGGAGCGCCGGCATTACCATCCACAAACCAAGCACCCTGGAAGAGAAGAAAGAGGTTAGACATATGAAGAGGAGAGGCAGACCATCACTATTACTATACAACTAGTTTAAATTGTGGTACTTCAGCCTACGTACCAATCACAAATTTTAAATTTGTGGAATTCTTCTTAAAACCTTTCTGGGGCGAGTTATTCCATTGATTCTATTCTTTTTACTTCAATAAATGTAATTATGAAAAATAACCTCTCTTTTTGACTGAGCAAAAATGTTAAATTCTGGGTAAACTTCAAGTAATTCATTCTCGAGAGACGCAGGGAACCGAAATTAATTGAAAACGTGCAACAGATCTTCGGATTCCTATTGATTTGGGGTTTGATCCCGAATTAATTTGATTTTTATAATCTCTTTTTCTACTAAATAATTTATTTTTATGGCACTTCCATTTCTCTATGTTTATTAGGACCTAGAAAAATATGTCGATAATCTTAATGTCGAGGTATGCCTGTGTAAACCCTTTCGGTGTAAGAGCGCGTACACTTGCACGGGTATATAGCGCCAACACGAGGCCGTCTGCGATAGGCTTTGGAGCAACGGAAGGAGTGGAAGGCCGCCTCCTTGAGTGAGTGCGATTACAATTGGCCGGGATTCATCTAATGGCTTGCCAAGTTGCAGTTCAAGGATATATGAAGATCAAGACCCCAAATTATAATTTTAATATAAATAATAAATCGGGCAATATATATACAAAAGGGGAACAAATTATGCTTTATAAGGATAGTTAATTAGATCGGGACAATTTACAATGAGACAGTGCTAAGCGGGGAGTGCAAAATTATCATTAATCCGAATAATGGATATTATTTATGTTTGAGCGGGGAGTGAATTAAAAGGGGATGCTACGGATTACAGGTGACGAATGACGGGGGTGTGATCATGGTATTACAAAGCAAAATCGCCTTACCTTAAAGATTAGAGTTGTTCGGAGGGGGAAGACCAACGGCACGGGTCTTCGAGGAGACACTTCTGTGTTGACGAGGAGGACTCGTAGATGGGGTTTGAGAGTAGTTCTTGCAGAAGGACGAGATTTTCTCTGCTCCAGAGAGATGTGATCTCAAACACGAGAGACTGTTCTGCGGCACAGCAGGAAGTCTCAGACACGGGAATGGGAGTCTTGAAGGGGGGGCGAGACAAGGAGGCCGCACAGTTTTCCGGGTAGAAGATGACTCAATAAGCTTTCCTCTGAGCCAGGGGCAAAAGCTTCACGAAAGGCGATCTTCTGGTGAGATCTTAACGACGAGGTGCAACTCGAACAGAGATTGCGAGGTTTCGCGGGAAACACACACACGGTCTGAATGGAGAGACTGACAGACTCTCAATCTCCTCGAGGAATGGCTGACGCAGGGTTAAATAGCCCGGTGGCTGGTCCGTTAGATAGCTCCAGAGCATAGCCGTCCCTAGAGAATTCACGACCACAGTCTATGCAAACTTATTACGAGCTAGTTAGATCGAACGGCGAAGTTTGCCTCAGGATATAGGGTTGAGCTTGTACGGGCGTATTTGCGGGAAAAACAAATGCCTGCGTGGCATGGAGGCGAGGATTCGACGTTATCGCGAGAGAAGGAGAGCGATGTGTGTCTCGCTTAAGTAAATACAGCCGAGTCGCGGCTCAGCGCGAGACAACTTCCTTCTCGTCGATTCTAGAATTCCCAACCTAAGAAGCACGTGGTCTGTGGCTCGAAGGGGCTGGAAAGGGGTATTTTGAGTGGCTTCCTCTCACGCTGGACCTTCGAGGGGCATCCACTTACCCTTAATAACACAGATGAAATTTTGTTGCATTTTTTTTCCAGACACATGCAAAATATCTTAGAATCAGTAACACTCCCTATCCTCAAGTAACTCTTGCATGCAAGGATATTTTTGCGCGATTTTTATGAAACAACCGAAGTGAAAATAATATCCACTCCCTCCCTCTTAACTGAAGTACATGAATGTAATAAGATTATTGCCTATGAATTGTGTTGAATTAAATTCAATTTGTTTTTGCTGTGAATGAACTGAAGTGTCATCTAATTTATTTATTCAAAACATAGTCTAAGACTCAAATCAACCGAGTCACCACTAGAAATTTAAATTTTATAATAACGTTCGTACAAAGGACGAATTTACGGGAGGTGGAACTGTGCGGAAGAAACCAACCTCTGCTTCAGAAGAACAAAGTTCTCTAACCACATCCATACTAGACTGAAATTGAGAGATGGGTGGCTCGCAGTCCAATGGTGTTTGAATCCATATAGAGACTGGAAAACATTATTATACAATAATCTTCAACCTTGTTCTTCTCTCGACTCAACTGTCATCAATCATTTCAATCAAATAATTAAGGTTCTAGCATTTATTCTTCAAGACTATTTATACACGGGGCTTAGGAGATGACAATGCCAAAAGTTCTACTGTCCAAAATTCAACCAAAATGATAGTAGCCAATAAAAAATAGTTGGCAAACTCTTATTTTGAGTGTAAGCAATGTTATGCTCTAAGGCTAAATAAAGCTTGAAGGACTATTTTATAATGGAATATTTGAGCAAAAATATTTTTTAAAAATATGTAAAACAACCAGAAGCAATCAAATACGATTAGTTTTCCCAACTGGAAATCTCGTTTGAATTCATCATTAGAAATCCAACTCGAAAACTTACACTCTGCGTTGCCTCATTTTAATTGCATAAAGCAGTCAACCGTTCTTTCGTGTGTCAGTCTCCCCTTCTTTCCATTCAATCATGTTTGCAACCCAGTGCTCCCAAGCTATGTTTACCCACTCCCGTCTTAGAAAAGCTCCGGATCGCTTTAAACCTTCATTCTTAATTTTGTTCTTTTAAAATAGGTTGTGCCTCTGCAAGATAGGGTCAATTTAACAAAGTTTCCACCTCTTATATTATGGTAATGAGGGGGAAGAAATATTTTTAGCGCCTGCGGTATTTTAATTGTTCGTGAGAAGGGGAGGAAAATTGAGAAAAGGGAGAAAATTCATTACTGGAAATGGAACTTTTAAAATGTACGTTGGTTTAATTAAAACGATAACCATTCATTAACAGCGATAAGGATTACTATGCTCATTCTCAATAACTTTGCTGGAGAAAGAAAAAGCTCCCAAGACTGTGTAAAGAAAGGGTCAGAACTGAAATCTATGAACTTAGTTAGAAGCCTTTAATCGAAACATTTTGTAAAACATCAACTACTAAATTGTCATCGGAAACTGTATTACTTTTGTAAATTATTTAACTATACAATCCACACGAATCTAAGTTAGTATGAACATACAGGGTGATCAAGATGATATCGACAAGTTTCCAAAGTTTTTCACCAGGGTTCAAAAGTCATGGGAGAGCAGTATGTAAAGGTAATGGTGGTCAGCGCCACAGTACTGTAACATCATGGAAAGTCCAATACCCTTATCAGTTGTGTTGTTACATCTCGCGGGTCAGTGTGAATACCCGCTGGGATATTCATGACATAGCGACGTGGATTATCGCAGTTCAAACGGGGGACGATAATGAGTGGCAGATGGATGAGACATTTCATTTCTGAAACTGTGTGAACATTCAACTTCCCTCGAGAATACCTCATAGAAAGAATTAATGGGCAGCGTGGACAGCGCAGTGGCCCACCACGGGGCTTACTTAGTCATCGTGACTAGCTGTATCTAGCTAGAATCTTCCATGGTAATAATTAGTGCTCAACTTGCCCACAGATTCAATAAAAGAGGTACCTGACACATATCTATCACGTCACTATAGCGTTCTTTACCTTCCATGGGATATGGTAGCAGAGGACCCACCAGTGCGCCCACGTTAGCACCTTACGAGGGGCGGTCAATAAGTTTTGCGAATCGGTAAGGTAAAACAGAGGAAGGGGGGAGCCTATTTGTGGGGGTGTTAGAACAAGTTATGACAAGTCAGGACCTGCAGCTTCACGCTCCTTCCTCGTCTATTTAAGAAGCAGTAGCTGATCGCAGATCGTCACTCACAAATTTTTCAACAATAGAGAAGGCTGAGCACCGCGCACTGATCAAATATTTGACGAAAGAAGGCAACAATGCAAAAGAGATCCATGAACGCATGGTTGCAGTGTACACCGACACCGCCCCTTTCTATGCAACCATTGCTCGCTGGAATACGGAGTTCCGCCATGGTCGTGAGTCTCTTGAAGATGACCCCCGTTCAGGACGCCAGTCAGACGTGACCAATGAGGACAATGTGGCCCGTGTGGAGAGGATGATCCTCAAAAATCGACAGGTAAAGGTCGAAGAAATCGAGCGAGAACTTAGAATATCACATGGAAGTGTTATCAACATCATCAACGACAATTTGGCCATGGCCAAGGTTTCTGCTAGTTGGGTCCCTAGAGACCTCACGCCCCATGATCGACTTCAACGTCGTAAGTCCACAAGGCCAGAGTTGCACAAGCTGCCCTGCGCGAGTGCGGATTCGAAGAGCTCCCCTCCCCCTACAGTCCAGATCTGGTCCCTAGCGACTACTTTTTATTCCTCCAGCTCAAGTCTGCACTGCGTGGACGCCGGTTTGGGGACGATGAAGATGTCCAGCTCACTGCTTAGGAATGGATTGAACAGCAGTCGGGAGATTTCTGGTTGTCGGGAATTAAAAGCCTCAGGGGTAATTGACGCAAGTGCATTAAAGTCGAGGGTAGTTATATTGAAAAATAATAAAACACTTTTCCTCATATCTCGTTTCCTTGTATCTGAATTGCAAAACCTATTGACCACCCCTCGTAACATCGGATATAGTGCCGTACCTGGACTCGTGACGTCGCTCATAGGACCTTGGAGGACTGTCAACATGTGGCTTGGTCCGATGAGTTACAGTTCTAGTTGTTTTGGGCTGATGCTAAAGTTCCGGTGCGTCGCAGTCCATGAAGTCATGTAGGCCTGTTGTCAACAATGCACCATGCAGGCTAGGGATAGTTCTACGATGTTGTGAAGTTTGCAGAGAGTAGTTTTAAACGGAAAATTTTCAGTGTAAAAATGTAACTAGTGGCGTGCCACAGGGGTCTATGTTGAGACCATTGTTGTTCCTAATTTATGTAAATGATATGGACACCGGCCTACTTGGTAAATATGGACACTGGCCTACTTGATAAATTATCCAAATTTGCTGACGACACAAAATTAGGGGTAAAATTTTAAATGAGAATGATATCAAATTAATTCAGCGGGATCTACGTAAAATCTTTAAATGGTCTAATGAACGGAACATGAAATTCAATTTAAACAATTGTAGAGTTTTGTACGTAGGTCGAAATAACCCAAGTTTTAACTATGAAATGGGTGGTAAAATCTTAATTCCGTGGACGAAGAAAAAGATTTAGGGGTGCGGGTTTCAACGGATCTTAATTTTAACAAATAGTGTGACGAAGCGTGTAAGAAGGCGAACCGAATTCTTGGAATTATTGCCAGAAATGTTCGCTACAAACACCAAGATATAATCATACCTCTATATAAAAGTTTAGCATCGCCACACCTGGAATACGCGATACAATTGTTGTCACCTTATACACATGTAAACATCAATAAAATGGAATGCGTTCAATGGCGGACAACTAAACTAATTCCTTCAATTAGAAATAAGTCTAATATCGAAAGATTAAATATATTTAAACTACCGACTCTCGAAACCAGGTGAGTGCGAGGTGAGCTTATCGAAGTATTTAAAATTTTAAATATATTTGAAAACTGAAAGGACGGAGGAGGTTTCAAACGAATATAGCTAAAAAAAATTCACCTTTAAAATCATCGATAAATGGAACTCACTCCCCGCGGAGGTAGTAAATGCTAGTAGTGTGAATAGTTTTAAAAACAAATTTCACAATTATTTTACGAATAATGATATTGTTTAAATACGGAGCCATGTTGTGGATTGAATGTTGCGTGAGTGAGCATCGTGGCGACAATGTCCAAAGGAGGATTACTAGCATATTAGTATACAATGGGACTGGCCTTTGAGTGGGCTAAATAGTCCTTGCTTGCTCCCTGCAACTAGGTGTTCACGTGGCATGGGTTGGGTACGCTGATTCATCTAAACATGTTATTAACTGATGACTGCTGCTTGGTGCCCATTTCTCAGAATTGGTTCGAGGAGCATTCGAGATGGCATGGGTCAACATCACATTCAATTTGATTGAACAAAATTTTAAACATTATATAAGCAACTTTGGATGTAAAGATATGCAGTAGACGCATTTTAAATTTTAATGCAGCTTAGTTATGCTGTTAATAAAAATTTAAACAAACTAATATCACGCTAAGTCAAACGTTCCAAGAAAAAATCGCGTTTAAGAATAGGTAGTCCATATTAGCTCCGAGTGAGAAATTTATATTTTTAATAGGAATTATAAAATAAATAATAGCAAATAATTATGGGATGTAAAGACATTGATGCATAGTAGAAAAAACAGTGTCTTTCCTGTTTTTTTTCTGGTAGCTATAGGTTAAAAAGCCATCTTAAAATACAGCCAATTTTCAATTCTTTTTACAATAACTAAATTTTTTCTGAAAGCCACAACTTATTTACAGGATAAAAGGGAGGTTTATCCTATATTCCAGGGTATGGTCTCTCAAATTTAGTACCTATTTCTATCGCAAATCCCTCATTTTACTATTTTTTCAACCCAAAAATGTCAGGTACCCTTCATTTAGTTGGTAAACAACTTCTCTTACATTCATCTTTTTTTTAATTGATGAACGTAGAAGATGTTTACCAACTACAAGATGAACTATAAAAGATAATAAGAAAAATGAAAAGTTTCCAAAGAAAATTAATAAAGGTGAAATATACTATGGTTTTTAACAACAAAATCTGCATGAAAGAAGGTCTGCTACCCATTTACACTAATATATATATATATATATATATATATATATTTATATATGTTCAAGATGAAAGATAATACTAGTAAAACAGGATTCAGATATTAGGACGTTTAGGGCTATACACACCCATCTTCATGTACTATTAAACCACAAAAAATTACTCGTCCTGATAATGGAACTGGAGGCGTTTATGCTAAATCGTAAGGATTACGTACCAAAGATGCTGAGCATAATAACTGATTCAACAAATATTCAGGTTATCAACGAGGAACCAGGAAACATTGCCTTAGCCTACATGATAAAGTCAATAGACTTCTTATGAAACTTAAGGCAGTAAACTTAATAGATAAGTCTACCTACAATAATCTTTTTTCCTCTCCCTAAAACCATGTATTGTACGAACTACCGAAAATTCGCAAAGACTGTTCCAAGGCTTACCATTCTCGCCACTTAGACCATGGCCGATTATAAATTATCCAAATTTATAGTTCATATGCTTACCTCCATCAGTCGTAATTAATTTAATATACCAAATAGCTAATCGTTTTTTTAAGAGATTTCTAAACTTAATATTGACTCTCCTAACTTTATTACGAGTGTAGATGTTATGTCCCTATTTACTTCAAGGCTTTCCCTTCTCCCCATTTCAACTTTCCAAGGATTTTCCTACTCTCGATTTCGCTCTTTATTGGAATTGGTTGTTAATGATAATTAATTTATATTTAATGGGAAAACCATCCCGCCACATAAATGGGGTTGGTATGGGTGTTCCCAAGCCAACCGATTTTAGCCAACATCTTTTTACCAAATTTTGAAACAGATTTTATGAATAAGTGTCTAACTTCATTTAAACATATTTTTTATACAAGTTATGTTTATGAGACCCTTATAATTTTCAAATCGGAACAAGAGTCCATCAACTGCATTCATACTTAACCAGATACACCCACATATTTAGTTTAAACAAGAAAAAGAAAACAATCCTCTCCCCTTTTGGACATTTTAATTTCTCGTTCGGGCAAATCTTTCCTTGCTTCGATTTATCGGAAACCTACTTAAACTGGACTCGGTTAAATTTATTCAGTGGTTGTGACCTTACATATAAATTAAGAACAATTACTACCCTATTAAACTCGGCCTATCAATTTTCATCGAACTTCTAGTTGATGCAGAAAGAATTTGAATATTTAACTTGATATTTCACCAACAATGGACATCCTTCCTCGACTATATACAAATCACAATCAATATTTTGGAACAGCAACCATTAATGTACCTAAAAATAAACGATATTTCGTGCTGCGTGAACTTGTTACATTGGAAAAAAACTCCTCGCGCCACATTCTCTAAATTATTAATTACGTTTTATTTACATACTGATTTTACTATAGTCTTTGTTAATAAATTTAAACTAGGAATGTTTTTCAATTGTAAGGATAGACTCTCGCCCAAAAGTAGAAGCAAGGTCGTTTATAATTTCAATAGCCCTAAGAGTATCCAAGGGAAACACATATGTAGTACCATGTGCTCCACAACGGTGACCGGAAAATTCGGTCTTGGCAAATTCGGTTTTGGAAAATTTGGTCTCAGAAAATTCTGTCTTCTCTTATGATGCTTTCATTTACTTTTAACAATAGAATGCGTGTTAATCCTTGGATCAAGCAAAGATACCGAGGAATGCATATAATTCCAAACTTCTGTTTCTCGTTTACTTTATTTGAGTAATCTTCTGGGTCGGTCAGCCCAGGTCAAGCTCATTCTCATGGATTTATTGGTAAATTGTGTTAATCCTTTGGAACAGATAAGAATGTTATGTAGGATGTTCAGGATAGGATCGTTAGATCACTATCAAGCTACTCCTTGAAGAGCAGTGTCGTGCAAGTTCAACGTTCTATAATTTTTTTAAATTGTATATTACCCATATTATGGCTACTAAGTATTTTAAAAGTAAGAAGAATAAGAAAAGCTGATTGACAAACTGAATTATATTTATGATTTCCATATTCTTAGTGTTGATAAGGAAAAGAAACTTTGGCGTTGTAAGATAGGTAAGAACTGTCAGGTGCATCCAGTGATCCTGTAATTATTTAAAAGCTCAATAACCATAAACAGGAAACTGATCCAAATTTAACAGAAGCAAGAATCGCTATTTCAAAATTAAAAACCAAAGTGAATAAGGGCGCTGGATGAAGCACTAGAGCTCTCATTTCAGAAACAGTAAGTGGTGTTGGAGAATATGCAAAGTATGAATTGCAAAATTTGCAAACGGTTTCAATAAATATAACTGATTGGCGCAATAAATCCTTTGCTTCTTTCTCGTAGATGATTCGAAATATCAGATACTTTCACTCGTTTTCCGAGAAGTGCATCGTTCTTGCAATGTGACACTGGTTCTAATGACAAAAAGAGAATCTTAATTTTTGCCTCAAATTATTGCCTTGAAGATTTGAAGAATACCTCACATTTAGGAATGGATGGGACTTTTGAATCAGCTCCATCTATATGGTATCAGTTGTTCACTATTCACATTGTGTTAAACAGTAAATTATTTCCTCGTGCTTTTGTGTTTTTGCCTGACAATACTGAAGCAACGTATGGCATTTTTTTTAAAGAATTAAAAAGATTGGTACCAAATATGAACCCACAAGAAACAATGATTGATTTTGAAAAAGCACTTGGAAATAGTTACAGTCGTAACTTTACTGGTGCCAACAGTGTGGGTTGTCTATTACATTTTTGTCAGATTGTTTATTAAAAAATAAGTCAACTGGGATTTAAGGTCCAATTTTAGTACTGATGGCAACTTTGCGACTAAAAAAAAATATATTCTGTGCTTTGGCGTTTTTACCACCTGAAGATGTTATTAGTACCCATGAAGATTTATGCGAAGATAAATTTGTGCTAATAGAATTTATAAGCAATTTTGAATTGACCTACATTGGCCACAAAATAGGAAGACCTGATAGGCGAGAAGAGTCTTTGTATCCAATTAATTTTTGGAATATCCGCCATTAAGTGATCCATGGATTGCTCAGAACAAACAATGCTTTAGAAGGCTTCCACTCGGCTTTGAGAGCATCGGTTACCTGCAAGCATCCTAGTATTCGGAAGCTCCTTGATGCTCTTCGAGACGAAGAAGAACTTACGCAAACGAAAATTATCCACATTCAAAGAGAAGATAATCCACAAAAGAAATGAAAGTATGAGAAAATAGATAAAAATTTATTAAAACATACAATCTTACGATAAAGATAACAAATTAGCATTTTTGAAAGCAATTTCTTATAACCTTAAATAACAAGTTTATTTTTCAAATTCTGTATAAGACCGAATTTTTAAAGACCAAATTTTCTTATTTTTCAGAGTAATTCTTTTGATAAAAGCTTATGAGATAATTGTGTTTTAATTGTTCCTACTCATTTAGTTTTGTCATAAGCTTTTGTCATTATCATATTTTAGTGTTCTTCCATTTCTAAGGTTTTTTTTAAAGTATTTAGGATATTAACTCCATAAATTTCAAGACCGAATATCCGAGACCAAATTTATCTAGCACCCTCCACAACTTATAGGTATTTTTTTATTATTTCAGAATTTTTAAACACTATAACTATAATAGTATTGCGACAATCAAAACAAATAAATAGCTAATCAAAATTTGCTTGCTGAATCAAGAAAACATGCGATATTTTGCGTAGGATATACGAAGTCTGCATGCTTTGGCTATTAGGCTATAATTAACCTTGTTGTTAGCCTTTTTTTCTCTCTTTCATTCATTATTTGAACTTTAAACTTATGAGTTGTGTTATTGTACCCCCTATCACAATGATGTTAAGTTTATATGATAAAATTATAATAAAAGCAAGCATGTTTTAAAGAAAAAGATTGGAATGGAAATAGAATTTTTCGTGAGTTTCTAGATAGAAATTTAACTCGTAGAGTTGTTTATAAATTAATTAAAAAGATAAAAACTACTAGTTTGATAACTCGAAAGAAAGGGAGTGGTGACATTAAAAAACTGCTACGATAGAAAATAAAATGAGTTAAGTAGAACTTGTTTTAGCTCAGTAGGAAAACCCGGAAGTCATCTATCTCCTCCCAAAAAGGTCTGTGAATTAAGTATTTCCCGTTCTTCTGTGCAACGGATTTTAAAACGACAAATATAAAAAAAATATAAATGAATGCGCATTTTCCGTCGTTATATTAATGAAAGACAACGTAGAAAGATGCGTTTTAAGTTGCCTTATGAGTGCCATTCATCTTAAGATACAAGAAATTTTGTGTTTACCGACGAAAAAAATTTCACTTTGGAAGTGCCAACAAAGAATCAAAGTAACAGTGTTTATGGCTCAAAGAAAAAGGGCATCGATCCATCAGCATTTATCATTGTCGTAGAATAGGCTCTCGACGATATACCATATATAACTATTCGTTGAGGGAATTATTCTAATATTTCGATTGCGTGGTAATCTGATTGACCAAGGTTATTTATCTTCAATATGCTTAAGAAGTGGAACTGAGCTCAAGGATAGTAATATGGCTATCATTAATAAAATAGAGTTTTATTAATTAAACTATCAACAACACACAAAAAGAAAATGTTTACATAAACGGAGAATGGAAAGGGTCGTGGGAAAATCTGACTAATCCGCAGATTAAGATTTGGAGAGATTTAAAAAAGTAAACAAATAAAAATTAAAGGGGGGGATGGTTTGCTAAACCATTTAAAGCACAGGGTAGCGTTGACAAAAGGTTAGATAATTAAAGGTAATGCTCAGCTTGCGTAATTACAAAGTTGTCGTGCAGAGGAAGACGATGTGAAGGAATCTTTGGTCCACTGGCAATTTCCAGCAGAAGGGTTCTTGGGGGGGTTGTCCTTAGCCAAGGGGAAGGACTGTCTTCGAAGAGTGAGAGCGAAGTGGGGCTCGGAGGTACGAGCGATCTTTGTGACAGCAAATGGGGGATGTTCTAGATGAACAATGGAGGTTATTGTTGAAACCAAGCGTTCTCTTGAAGAACGTTAAAAAGGGGGGAATTAAATGAGAACCGTTTCTTGACGAACGGGCTTGGAGAACAATGGCTGTTCTAACGTTGCTCTCTTTCTGAACAACAGGGGAGGTGAGAACCGTCTCTTGTCAACGTGCTCAAAGAACAATGACTGTTCTAACGTTGTTCTCTTTCTCAACAACAAGGGGGCCTTGTTGACTTTGGTGTCTTGAAGGCACGAACCTTGGCACTCAAGGGATATTGTCCTCTTCTGGACAATAATGGTGAATCTCGATGTAGAGAGCTCCTATAGAGCACAAGGGAGACTGGATCGGCGTGATGCCTTGCGAAGATAATCTGGATCTGATCTGCTCCAATCGGGAAAGCTATGATATAAATAGTCGAAGCCATCCCCTTGGCGTAGGGGACAATTGAGTGGGAGGCTTCGGGAGAATTACCCGGTCACGCCTGGGAAAATACCTTATCTGCCCATAAGCCTAACTCAATCTGGCGAGATCGACTTATGGAGGCGAAACGGGGAAATGAACCTCCTTGATTGAATATTGGCTAAGGTGGCGATAACGCGCTCTGCTTCCTCTTGCAGATGCACGTGGGTAGCAATGTGTTTCTAAACATGTGAAGGCGGCTGAATTTAAGCGGCCTCAGACCGTTCTATCACAATCATGAATCTTCAAGATCTAGCCAAAAAAAACAATACTTTCTGCGGAATTGTCATGGAATGGTAAGACGACGGTCAATTTTATTATCCATAAACAAAAATTCAAAATTAATTCAGAAATTTTCATCGGCTTGCTTGCTGATTGTCATCAGCTCTATCCTAAAGAAGACTTCCTTTTTCAGCAAGATGGTGCACTCTCTTTTATTAACAAAACAAAACAGAAAGTTAGAGAAGAAAAGTGTCCTCATTTTATCAATAAAAGGATGAATAGCCTCCTCAATCGCCTAACTTAAGGAATTTACTTCAAAAAAAGTTTACAGGAATAGATTAAAAAAATTGAGTGAATCTGAACTTAAAGAAAAATACATCTTCTTACGTGGGATAACATAACGATATCTGATAGCAGAAAATGTATTTCTCCCTTTAAAACACGATAAAGGGCTGTATGTGACCAAGAAGGTGGACATATTGATCATTTATTTCAATAAATGTATATTGATTTTGATTTTTTTAGACATTCTCCTTTGTTGGGAGCAATCGGCCAGCAATATTTTGAGTAACTAGATTATGTTTTAATTATACTCGTAGCAATACTATCATTGTTATATCGTTAATATCTTTAGAGAGGATAAAGAATACATATAAATTGTTGCATACAACCTTTCATTCATATCCAATTGTATTTGACCGAGTTATTCAAGTTCGAATTTTGTGGTGTATATATATATATATATATATATATATATATATATATATATATATATATATATATATATATATATATATATATATATATATATATATATATATATATACCACTAAAGTATTTTTATAAAATACACAAGTTCGATTCGTGATTTGTGCCTAAAACTAGAATATAACGAGTTATTTTTCAACTTGTTTTACTTACAATAACTAAGAGCATTTAAAAGATTAGCAATACTCACCTAATTCCTAACCCCTTATGCAATTTTAGACAACAATTTTGTCGCCTATTTTAAGATAGATTGTTGCAAAATTGCAATTTTGTAGCATTTTCACCTAAAGCTACAGAAATAAACATTAAAAAAAATGCAAACCATAACTTTTTCTACTATGCTATGATGTTTTTTATCACATTGTTTGTCTTCGATTACCTAATAATTTCCACTAAAAAATTGTATCATGTCGTCCGGAAATTTCTGTTCGATTTCGAGTGTCTCTTTCAACTCTTCATATTACAGCTACAATAACAATAGGGCTGATATGTTGGCAGCACTTTCAGAGAAGAACTACTAGCTACCAGTCACATAAAAATCAGTATATCTCTTATTTTTCTCACCCCTTATCAAGGTCAAACATGGATAACCAAAAGTTGCATTTACGTATCTAATGCTTTCCTCTTAAGAAAGGGGTGAAAACGCTGCAGAAACATTTAAAACCATTTGTAATGTTGATTGCAAATGTGCTGAAGGTGAATTAAATGTTCAGAGATGGTTTCTAAAATTCAAAGTGGAGACTTCAGCTTATATGATACAAGTTGCTCTGGAATATTTCAGAGTTGGACGGCGAGATTTTGAAGGTAAACATTGAAGCCAATCCAAAAATCACAACTAGGAGGCTTGATTTATTTTTAATTTATTAATGTCATCGCAAGCCTGAAATATTTTTCTCTGTAAACTTTAAGTATTCTACCAGTAATTATATTGATTAGTCAAAAGTAAATATTTAATCGATTATTTGATGCCACAAATACATTACCTACTCATGTTAACTAAAAAAAATGTTCGGTGTTTATATTTAAGAATAAATTTTCTTCGACATGACTAGGAGTGAATTAACTTTCTAATGGTAAAAAGATGTAGAGAAAAAATAAGGAATTAAGAAACAATAAGATGAGTGTGAAGGTAGATCGAAGATCACAAAACTGCAGTGCAAAACATTGCCAGTAAAACCAAACGACTATAATTTAAAACTCCAGTTGAACACACGAAAAAGAGACAAGTTCAATTTCACTAATACAAAAATCTCTTTTCAGGCGTGAAATAATAGTTGAAGAGGGAATTACAAAGTTATTAGAACAAAGCATAAATAAATAATATATCGCTGTTAAAACTTATATGTATTATCTATGAAAGATAATATAGTGTGTTTCTTTTATAACACTAAAGCATATGAATAATAATATGAAGTGCTTTGGTAACCTTAAGTAAACATAGTGAGCGCAAGACTAGCTTTTTTGCAGTAGAGCTGAATCCACCTATTTCTTTTGTGCAAGAATGTGTGCATTTTTGTGTAGGATTCTAATATAGAAGACAAAGTGTCGCTTTTCCTATCTCTAGAAGAAAGGCAAAGGAATGAAATTGGTGAAAGGCATCGAGAGAGATAACTGAGAATACTATTTCGGATAAGGCAAAATTCAAGAGAAATTTAAGCAACGGAAAATGTATTTCTTACCTCCTCGCTCTGTTTAATTTTCTCAAACAATAAATAGCATATAAACTGTGTAATTAAATTAAAAACATTATAATTACACGGAATTTGACGGAAATTGGTGGGAAAGAGGAGAGATGTAAATAAAGAGTGTAAACATTCAAACAGAAATTCCCAGAGCTATTGCTTACATGCATAAGAATTAACGAAAGAGCAGATATAATATAAAAATGTAAATACAAAAGGGCATAATATATATATATATATATATATATATATATATATATATATATATGCGGTTAAAAGGCTATTTTTGTCAAACATAGTCTTCCTCAAAGCCCTCGGAAGGAGCTCTTCTCACATACACGAGAAGGTAACACTTAAAATAAGCGTTCTCTCAGAGGGCCAAAAAACTATCTTTCGATTGTCCCTTTCAATTAATTTAGCCCTTTCAAATTAATTGCGTTACTGCAATAATTTTTCTTAATTTATACAGTGTGTCGAAAATGGGAAATAATAAATTTTCCATTCTTTTTGATAAGCAGGGGTGACACTTGAAAAGGCCAATTGAAAGATAGTTTTGGGGGGGCTATCTGAAAGAACGCTTATTTTAAGTGTCATCTTCTCATGTATGTGAGAAGAGCTACTTCCGAGGGCTTTGAGGAAGACTGTGTTTGCCAAAAATAGCCTTTTAACCGCATAATTAATTGCGTTACTGCAATGATTTTTCTTACTATATGTATATATATATATATATATATATATATATATATATATATATATATATATATATATTGGTTGTACAAAATAATACGAAAACTTGAGAGATACACTATATTTGGTTATCAATAAGGTGCTGGACTACAATAAAATAATACAAACACTGTGTTTTTTCCATCAGAATGTCGTCACATTCTTCTATCGAAACCTTTTTAACTGCTTCAGTGATAACGGAAGTGGAAATCTACATCAGGCTCTGCTCCCAAAATGCCCATAATTATTCGATGATGTTTGAATCTGGTGACCAAGACTAAGCCTTTTGGATGTATGTGTGTATGTGTGTGTGTGTGTGTCTACGGGCTATTTATCCATCTTGAAAAAAATACCGGTGTCTTAAAACAATATGATAGTCATAGTATGAGCCTTGTCGCTGACAATGTGCAGATATTTTTTGGCAGTAACTCAACCATGGATCGTACTGGTGGGAACGGCTGAATGCCAGGATATCCGCCCCCATTTGTGACGGTTGGAGGCAGATAGTTCCGATTGTAGGCTTCCTTGAGTTCTCCATACAGAAACACGGCCATTTGTGGCAAATAATGTATATAAATGATGACTCGTCGGACTATACTACATTCTTCTAATCATCAAGTGTCCGTTTTATGATCGTGACACCATTTTTTTCGCAATTTAGCGTTGTTTTCCGTTACTAATGTTTTGGGGGAATTGCTGCTCTTCCATTAATAGCTATTTGTTTTGTGAAGTTCCCGGCAAACGTGTAATCAGGTAAAAGTGCAGCAGGCCCATCACAGCATCCACATTAGCTAATATCTGCGAATCAGTTAGACGACGCATTCAGAAGTGCATCATGCCGCTGAAGAACAATTTGATCACTTGAAGTAGTTAATTAATTTTCATATGCACCAACTTAATATAATATTTTAATCACTTAGATCACTAATTTACCTTTCATTGACCATTCTTATAACACATATTTGGGTTTTTTTTTTTCAAATAATAACATATATATAACGGGTGTTCCATTAAGACGGATCGAAGTTAGCAGTGAATAAAACAGTGTTATTGGTGAAAATTTATTGATTTCACTATTGGATCATGTTATTTAAGTCATGGCAATTATATGGGAAAAATAATATCGCCTAAATGTCCGCCAAGGCTTCAGCGGCACACCTCTACTCGATGGACAAAATTTTTGATGACGTCTCTGCATAGTTGCTCCTCGAGCTCACCAATATGCCTTATTATCTCATCCTTCAGCTGTGAATTGTTGTTGGTTTGTTGGCATAGACCTTACTTTTGAGATGACCCCAAAGGAAGAAATCTAAAGGCGTCAAGTCACACGATCGTGGTGGCCAATTGACCTCGCTGTTTCGAGAGATGATGTGACCTGGGAACTTCACATTCAATAAAGCCCTTGTTGCATTGGCTGTGTGGCATGTGGCGCCGTCCTGTTGAAACCACAAATCTTCGACATCCATAGAATTCAATTCAGGCCATAAAAAGTTGGTTATCATCGCACGGTATCGCTCGTCTGTCACCATAACAGAATTCCCGGCATCATTTTCAAAGAAATAAGGCCCAATGATTCCTGATTCCGCTAGCAAAAAATGCACACCAAACAGTGACCTTTTGTGGATGCAGTGGCTTTTCAACAATCTTCCTGGAATTTTCATCAGCTCAAATGCGACAATTCTGCTTATTAACGAATCCACCAAGATGAAAATGGGCTTCATCACTAAAGATGATTTTTTTTTGCGAAAAATCATCATCAGCTTGTCTTTGCTCGTGCACCCAATTGACGAATGTACGGGGCTTCAAATGGTCAGCAGTCTTCAGTTCTTGTGTCAATTGAATATTGCAAGCATGTAGAGACAAATCCTTTGTCAAAATTTAATGTAACGTTGTTGTGGAGAGGTTCAATTCCTGCGCGCGATGACGAATAGAGGTGCCTGGATCTTGGGCCACATTCTCACGCACTGCAGCAATCTTCTCAGCTGAACGGCGTAAACGAGCACGCAATGGCGTTTTCATATCTGCCCCCGATCCCGTTTGTTTGAATATACGAACACTTTCCCAATTACACTCTCGGTTGGTCGATTATGTTGACCAAAAAAATCGCGAAGTGCCCGAAATACGTTTCTGTTTGAACGTCCATTTTCGTAATAGCCTTCGATAACTTTAACACGTTGTTTGATTGTTAATCTTTCCATGGTTGAAATTGCCAAAGAGTAAAGTTGTTAAATCTGAAAGAAAAAGAAAAACATCATTAGACGCTTAAACTTAACTCACATTTAAAATCAGTCCATGTTAATGGAACATCCTTTTTATTTATATATATATATATATATATATATATATATATATATATATATATATATATATATATATATATATATATATATATATATATATATATATATATATATATATATATATATATATATATATATATATATATATATGGGAAATATCACGAAAGTTAGCACGTGATAACTATAAATAAATGCAAAAAATACCACAGCAAAATAAATGGCAGATTCCAAGTACTCTCGAGCTTGTTTACTTCATTATCCTTGATAATGAACAAAACAATTTCGAAAGTACTTGGAATTCGCCTTCATTTTCCTATGGGATTTTTTGCATTTATTGCTCTACTCACGCGCTACTTTGTGAGTTTCTCATATATATATATATATATATACAAATTTAAAATTTATAGGGTGGGGTGGAGGAACACCGACCTATTAGTAGAAAAACCTGCATAAAAATTCCATTTTGTTCCTGAGCGAGTGCAAACTGTGCCCAAAACAAACATCAAAACATGGCCCACCTATGTTATACTCATAAATCCTCAACTCAGAAAATAAGTGTCATTTTTAGCACTTCAAAATTTGGGGGGACCTCGGTCGGTGTTTTCCTGCCGCAGGGGAACATCGACCCTTATTTTTTAAGCTCATAAAACAAAAACATTAGTTTTTTTTGCCTGAAATCAGTTTATATGATAACCCTAGCCCCTCCCCCTTATTGTTATTAAGTGATGAAATGAAAGATAAGTACATAAAAATTAACATTTATTTGACAAAACAAAATTAACTCTGGCAAACAAAATTCATTTTTTGAATTTTCATAAAATTTTATGAATTATTAACTATTTGAACCAGAGAGGGAAGTTAAGATACCTTAAAGTATATGTGAGCAACTTTTAGCCTAATTATATATGAATAGAGGAAATTCAAGACAAAACTATATACAAATAAATACCTACCTGTAGGCTATTACAGGCTCAGAAATGCATGTTGAAGGCAATCAGAGGGGGCTACACCTTAACCAGGTCGGCCTGCCTCTTGTTGACACCCTTGGTAGTTACCAGGACACCCTTACACTGCCTTGGCTCGACAGACTCTTCGTCCAAGATGGTATGGAAGGTAAGGGTGTCCTTAGAGAAAGCTGACTCTATGCGGAGGAAAGAAAGATTAAACTTCCCAAGCTCTATGATGGCCAACACCTGGTTAACATAGCACACCAATGTGCCCGAGTTCCTTCCCTTTTCTAGTTTCAACTCAACAAGAACAAAGTCCCCCACCTAAAAGAGAATTGAAAACTAGAATAAAATAAAACAAAAAATAAATATATATGCCAGATTAGGCTACTCCTTATAATGAATTATGATAATTGATAAATTTTGGCTGCAAAAATATAAAATCCCTCACCTCTGACACCTTTTCAGCAAAAGGATATGACAATTCTGTCCAATTGTCACCGTCCTCCACCTCATCTGAGTACTCTGAGGAGTCATCGAGCTGCATAGGAACATCACCAACGTCTTCCTCCTCCCTATCTTGTTCTACAGAGACAGACTTCCTGCGCCTCGCACACCTTTTCTTCTCTCCTAATGCTTTCTTTTCAGCCACTGCCTTCTTTTTCTTCTCTATCTTCTTCCTTTTCTCTGCCTTCATCCTCAGATCTGTGATGGCCTTCTCATTTTCAGTGTGAAGGCAGGCCCGTACCCTCTTACGCCCCTTTCCATAAGGACGAGGAGCAACCTTGGGGAACGGCCTGACACTCTCTGGGTGATCTCTGGGGAAGTAAGATTTGAGCTTCTAGGGCCTGGGGTGGCAGGGTCTGCAGTGCTAGGATCTGGGGTGGGAGGGTTAGCAGTGCTATGGCCCGGGATGGCAGGGTCAGCAGTGTTAGGGTCACTGGAGGTGCCAGGGTCCCCATAGGAGCAGGGTTCCACCATCATATCAGCAGGGGACAGGTTATCATTTGGATGCATGGGAGACGGATCAGGAAGGTCTACTTATGAGCTATGGCCTTCAGCTAGTCCTTCCTCTGCATCAGAAGAAGTTGGAGTAACTTCTACTGCGAAATTCACAGGTAGTACCGGTCGCTCTGTTACCTGTGCTCCTACAAACGTATTATCTGGGAAGATGTTGCGAATGATAGGCCAGATACCAGTCGACCTGAAACCACCGAGAATGTTGGAGGGGTTACTGGCTTTAGTCCAAGCCTCAGAGGCAAACTCTGGCAACTGGTGCACTGTTATGTGCTCGTTAGGGTGCATGAGAGAGTGGCCGTTCAGTAGGCCATGCAGAAACGTCTTAATGGGATAAACACATTCACATCCAATGGCTGAAGTTTGTCTGGCGTACGCGGAGGTAAGGTAACAATCACGAAACTATGCTGCTTGATCACAAACTCCACAACATGAATGTTCATGTGACATTCAGCATTTTCCATGATAAGAAGAATCTTGTTCTCTACAAAAGAACCAGACTTCTCATGGAGATGCTAAAGTGTTTGCGCGAAGCATTTACCGTTCATCCAGTCATTAGGATGCAATATGCCTTTGGAACAGAAGATCGTGTTCCTCATGAACTCTGGGTTTCATCTGCATCTGGGAATTATAAACACTGGAGGGATAGACTTATCCACAGCATTTATAATACCCACAAACGTCATGATGTCCCCTCTTATCCGAGTTACCTGCATGGCTACAGGCTGACCTCTCGCACACACAACATTAATAGGCTTCATAACTGTGAATAAAGGACTCTCATCCAAATTGTATATCTGGTCCGGAGTGAATTCATACTTCTCCATAGCTAATGCGTAAGCCTTAAAGAAGGTTTCCAAATTAACTTTGTTGAAGGCCACAATCCTGGCAATTGACATGCCTTCCGGAGCCTTCAACATAAGGTTTGGATGACGGTCCATGAACAAGTAGTACCGGTCTCGCGTTGCCATTCTGTCCTTCTCCCAGGCATCAGGGATGGTCTGGCTTCCACAAACTTTGGCATACTGGTATAGAACAGGTCATAAAACATCTTGGCAGCTTGGATGGTATATTCCACTATGGGCAGCTGCTCTTGTAAGGTGAAAACCCTATTAGTATGGGGCTGCACAGGGACATAAGTGACCCCGTCAGACAACTTCTTGGACCGATTGAAGGCATCCTGTAACAAAAGAAATGAATTAGGACTTAGAAGGCCTTTGCTAAAAAGGTGAAAAAAATAAAATATATAAATCTAGGCTACCAACTAAAGTAAAAAAATGAAATATGGTTCCGAAAATGCTGGCAGACTTGCCTCTTAAAAGAGGTAATGTTCAACGAGTCTGGAAACACAGACTGAGGAAGTGAATTCCAGACCTTTGATGTAGACTAAATGGGATGAATGAATTTTTAAACTTACCACAAGAGTTGTTTTCTTGACCACGAATTCCTCAACGGCCACTTTGATGCTGCAATTGGTTGCAACCTGGTGCTTAAATGCAGCCTCCAGGTTAGTGCGGTCAAGCCGCTTGTCACTTTTCCTGAGATAATTGCAAGGCATGATGATCAGGCTTCCAAGAAGGCAGTAGGCTAGATCTGAAAGAGTTAATGACATTATACATATGAATAGGTAAAGTTGAACCCCAGAAAAAACAAATTTCCGCTTTTTAGTTTAAGAATTATTAGTCTTGTGTATTTCATATTAGTAATTAGTTATATATTACAGTACTTTTTACAGTATTAAAACCCTTATTAGTATTTGAAATAATTTTTTTTTTAAATCGTAGTCATGTGGGGGTACACCGACTGCCATGCCTCGAATACATCCGGTGGTAAAAATTTTTTTTTGCAAATTGAATATTAATCCTAGAGTCATTCTAATAACCTACATCACTTATATAATAGTTATTTCATGTGCTTATAGCATAATGACACTGATATCGCATCATAATTCACTAAAAATCACCTTCAACTTTACACCAAAAGAAAACACTCTTCCACTTCATTTAAATGCACTAGTTCACCACTACCATTTATGTTCATTCTAATATACATAATAAGTCACTTTTTGTTATGTTTTTCCAAGTATTTCAAAGTATATCGAATTTTCAAAATTTCACGCATCGGTGTTCCCTACATGTTGGCGGTCGATGTTCTCCTGCACCACCATTTTTTCCACAACAATGCCATGGTGGCCACTTCGAAAGGACGCACTTCATTTCACTCAATAACATGTCACTATGGCTAAATATCGTAATGAAACTTCAAAACAATCACGCCATATTGACCGACGTGAGACACTATATGAGAACCGTGAAAATAACAACAGACATCTAAAAAATCAATTTTCTTACCTGGTAAACACAGATATCGTGATGGCAGAAACCTGTTGCCCGCGTGTTGTTCACTGAGGATGGGATCTGTGTTGGTGCTGAGTGGCGGTGGGCAATTTGAAATAGTTATCGTACCAGAGCATTCGTTCAGTGTCCTCCTTCGGTCGGTATTCCCCCTCCTCACCCTATATATATATATATATATATATATATATATATATATATATATATATATATATATGAGAAAATAAGAATTGGACGCGAATGAGCAAATGAGACAAGAAACTGGAGTTTTTTTTAAAGGCAAGAGAGAGGGACATTAGAAGAATCCAGAATCAAAGGGAGGAGAGGGCGGCACAGTGAAGGCGATCCTTTACCGAGAAGGCAGAAATAACGCCAGGGGGAAAAAAGTTTTGAATTCCTGGCCGGTTTCTTGTCTCATTTGTTCATTCGCGTCCAATTCTTATTTTCTCTTGTACTATATGTATTTATAGTCAGCTACACCAGGTCTCTGCATCTTCTTTTCTGTCTTCAAATTTTATTTGAAAGACAGAAAATAAAGATGGCATAGCCCTGTGGTGGTTCTATTATCACCCGCAGATCCTGTAGTTGATATATATATATATATATATATATATATATATATATATATATATATATATATATATATATATATATATATATATATATATATATATATATATATATATATATATATATATATATATATATATATATATAATATATATATATATATATATATCAGACAATTTGACACATCATAAGTAGCTCGGAAAGGAACAGGAGGGAAAGCCCCCCCAATGACCTGCGGCGTTTTGTGATAAGATGATAAATGGTTATTAAATTAATGGTTTCCCATGGTTCAAATCACTTACAACTGTCTTTAAATGGGTAAATGAGGCTTTTTCCTACTTGATGGCGCCCCCCAGCGCCAAATCCGATGGTAGATTTGAAATCTCCAGGGTGAATAA
The DNA here is from genome assembly GCA_963969495.1 of Ceratothoa steindachneri. Taxonomy (NCBI): domain Eukaryota; kingdom Metazoa; phylum Arthropoda; class Malacostraca; order Isopoda; family Cymothoidae; genus Ceratothoa; species Ceratothoa steindachneri. The sequence goes on along the minus strand of OZ018326.1, from coordinate 72,415,239 downwards.
CCCTATGTCCCATGGTCATATGGGTCATTTCATAGCTCTAAATGGGTACAATTGAACTTTACTCCTTCTGAAAAAAGCGACGCCTAGACCTGGCGCTTTGCCGCAGGTATTGATGATCGCCAAATGGGAGATATGCTAAGAATTTTAAATAATGATATTTTTAAAAGATAACCAATAATTCACAATCAGTGCTGAGAACCAATACTGTAATATGTCATTGATTCTGACTGACACGATTTGCTTAGTACTATATCTAAATTTGCAGACGACCCAGAGCTACGAACTTATGCTGAAAATATGCTGAGTGCCCCATCAACTAGCACGCCCGTATCCTAGTTGAAGGAAGAATGAAGTGACAAAGATTTTAATAGTTAAAAATGACATGAATTATTCAAATCAGTGCCGAATCTAAGAAAGGAAAAATAATGCTCTGATTTATATTGTAAATCTTTGCCTATAAATATAATAATATTTTTTATACGTCTAAAAATCTTTAGTCCTTTTTAATTTGTAATCCAATTCTGGTCTCCACACATGCGAAAAGATGCGATTTGGATGAAAAGAATGAAGCGTCGCGCTGCCAAAATGATACCCGTCTTAAAACAGAAATCTTTTAGAGACTGGAATTGAATTTGCAATCAGTAGGAACTAGACGATTGATGAAGAAACGAATCAACTCTTAAAATCTTAAAAGGCTTCCATCATGTAAGAATGGATTTTTTTTTTTATTTTACTAGAAAAGAAGCATAGGAAAAGAAACGAACTCTTTCTGCTCGCAATGACATTCGAAACCGAAGATTTGTTCATAAAGTCGTAAACTATTATTGGAATGGTTTTCACCCCAAGTTGGTTAATTGTAAATCTGTGAAGTGTTTTAAGAATAACATGAGATAATGAAAACTTGTGGTATTAATTAGTATATTTTATTTCACTGGTGACAAAATAAAATAAGGGCGGAAATAAGTACTTAGACATCCATGGAAAATATTTTTAAAGTAGCTTATTTACCTAATTATTTTTTCTAGAATGTTTTTCAAAAATCTAAAATAATCTTAATATAGCACCTGAACCCCAAACTAGCCTTGTGCTATCCTAGTTAAAAGTTAAGGGCCCTCAACTTATTTGAAAACAAAGAGAAATAGGACTACACGCAAAGAAAAACCTAAGAAAGAATTTTTATAGCCTTATATTTTACTATTATCGCTGTAGAATTGCTAAAAAATAGGAGACCTCCAGGAGCACTGAAAACCTTCTTCGCAATGACGCTGCGATGAAAATATCGCAACAAACCCGTCGACGGATGCTGAGATTGGTATCGAAGAACTCTATGATAAATAAGGTGGAACTTCAAGACCGTCTGCGTGCGCGCTGTGATTTCAGTTACGAAGAGAATAATTAATAATGATCTTGAAAGACAATTTCTCAGATTTTGCCCACCAAGTAAGAACCCTTTTCTGAAAAAGGATCACTTATTGCACGAAAGAACTATGCTCAGAATAAGTATGAGTGGGTGGGTGAGATAGAAATGAGTGCAAAAACTTGCAAAATAGACTGATAGATTAGTCGAATGATCTGAACGATTGATGCATAAGTAAGAAGGTTACATTGTGTCATTACTCGCAACAGCTAGACATCCACGGATATGCCCAATTTTATTGCATAAAACGTTATTATTTGCAGTAAAAGTATGGTGAGAAGAAGAGGAAGCCTTATTATTTGTTTGTGGATTTGGCGTTTGATTGAGTTCCGAGGGAAGCATTGGTTTGAGCGTTACGAAGGCAACGCGTACCAGAGAGGCTGATTAATAGTGTAATCGAATTGTATGTTGGAACGAAATCAAGAGTGTATGAAGCAGTAGGTTTGTCTGAGAGATTCAGCATTGAAGTAGGAGTACACCAAGGTTCAACACTGAGTTCAATATGGTTCATATTGGTCATGGAGGAAGTAACTAGAGAATGTAAGCGAGGTGATCCATGGGAACTATTGTATACTGATGACTTAGTTTTTAACAGCAGACAATAGAGAGAGCAGGATTGAGACTTAACATCGGTAAGACTAAGATAATGGTAACTGGAGAGGCAGGTGAAGTGGCGAAGTTGAGGAAGTACCCGTTTGCAGTTTGTGGTGAGGGAGTTAGAGTTAACTCTATTATGTGCACTGAATGTTCCAGGTGGGTGCATAGGAGACGTTTAGGCCTGGGGAACATTAATCGAGCTCCAAATTTGTTTGTTCAACTAATGTAAGGAGAAGAAACGTTGTCCCTAGATTGGAAAACACCATTGTTGTTGACGGACAGATGGCGGAGGAAGTTAAACATTCTTGTTATTTGGGTGATATACTAGATAGCGAGGGAGGCGTGCAAATAGCAGTGCGTGGCAGAGTGGCAGCAAAGTGGAGGAGCTGGAGGGAGGTATATGGATTGCTTGTCAAGAGGGGGATCCCACTTAGGAACTGTGGAAAGGTTTATGATGCATGTGTCAGACCAGTCTTACTTTATGAATCAGAGACTTGGGGACTCACACAGAAGTTGGAAAAAGTGCTAATGAGCTCTGAAAAGAGAATGTTGAGGTACATGGCTGGCGTAACATGGAAAAATAGAGTTAATAGTGAAGAAGTAGTTCTGAGGAGGAGAAGATTGAGATGGTTTTGACATGTGAAGTGAAGAGATGCAGAAGAGGCATTTGGTAGGGTAAGAGAGTTGAAAGTGGATGGATGGAAGAAGGCCAAGAGGTAGACCTAAAAAAACCTGGAAGAAGAATATAGAGGAAGCCTTAGCAATACTAGGAGTGCAGGAAAACGAGGTCTATAATAGAGAAAGATAGGAACAATCATCAAACGTCTAAACTCAAGAAACCAAAATTGAGAAAATCTGACGCTCAAAGGATTAAGTAAGTTATTATTTTCAAAGTACGTATCCAGCCTATTCTTGAACATGTTTACTGTGAAGTACTAGACACTATCAGGCAAGCTATTCCAAGCGGCTACTATCTTAAATGAAAAGGAATTTCTTTGCTATTTTTATATTGACTTTATGATGAAACAACTTAAAGCAATTATTTCTCTTAACACTTTCGTTATTTGTAGTAAAAGGGTAGTCGGAATTAATCTTATCAAATTCTTTTACAATTTAAAAAAAAACAGAATTAGTTCACCTAGCAATCCACACGCATTTATACGCATGGTAAACCTAAGATTTTTAATCTATATTCATATGATTTATGGCGAAGTTCTGGAATCACCTTGGTGACCCTATACTAGAATCTCTTCAATCTTTCCTTATCCTTCACAAGAAAATGGAGACAATGACTGAATCACATACTCCAGATGCGCACGGAGAAGTGAGTTATACAAGGGCAAATTTATGTCTTTGAATTTATATTAAAAGTTGTAGGAAATGAAATATAAAACCTTATTTGTCTTTTTACAAGCAGCTAGACACTGCTTTGTTGACTTGAAGTCGTTGCTAACAATGACTTAAGGTCCCTTCCTCTGATAATTTACCTAATACTCCTGCTAACAATGTATATTTAAAATTAATATTTCTCGATCCAATATACGTAACTTTGCACTTATCGACATTGAATTTCATTTGCCATATGAACTGTTCCTGCGCCGGGCGGAGGCGGACCTACCCCCGACGCCGGAGCTTGCTTCCTGCTTATTACCTTTTTTCTTTGTTTTATTTTTATTTGTTTTTTAGCATCCTCTTTTAAAGATACCTAATTTTAGGTAATATTGAATACGGCTACTAATGCCCAAGTAGGCAGTCGTCAGATGAGCTCTTAAAAAAAAAAGAAGCCATATGGCATCTAAATCCTTTTGCATATCAATTTGGTCTTCCTCAGTCAGCGCACGACCTAAAAGCTTAACATCATCAGCAAACTTTCAAATTTTACTAAACAAACCAATATCCAAGTCATTAACATAAACCAAAAGTAAACAGGACCTAGAACGGGCCCCTGCGGCACCCCAATTGTTACATCCAACCACAGAGACTCTTCGCCATTTATGACCACACGTTGCTTCCTATCTAACAACCAGTCAGCTATCCAATCTAACCCTTTACTACGTATGACATAAGCTTAAAGTTTCTCAAATAACATTTAATGTAGAAGCTTGTCGAATACTTTATGAAAATCCAGGTCTATTATCTCAACCGCGCGTGCGTTCTCGTACAATTTAATTGCATCATGAAGGAAATCGAGGAGGAACTTTAGACACTATCTATTTTGTCGAAACCCAAGCTATCTATCAATGATGAGTTTATTGCTTGCAAAATTTATTATTGGTAGATTAATTTTCTCTTCCATATTAAAAACATTTCCAAAATCTTCATTTAATATCTCCGCTATGTTACTCGGGTTCTCCCTAAATCTCCGTCGCCATCCTGGAGGGAACCTATGTACTTTCTAATTGGCTTACGATCGTTTACATATGCAATTCATTCGTTGGGCTTGTGTTTAGAAAATAGACCCTAGCTCATTTAAGCTGTTGTTATTTTTCGCTTGACAATACGACGATAGTAAAAGTAGCCTTTCAATTCGCAACAGTATTGTTTTTTTAATGTTTTACAATATTTTTTTAATTTCACTATTTCTCTACGCTATATCTTTACGTTTATAGTACACTATTTCATTATTTATAGTAAAGAAAAAACAAGCCTGAAATTATATATACATTTCCTGGAGGTTTTTTAAATTTCAAATTTCATTCTAATTTAAAAATTTTAAAGGGGCGCGAAAAATACTAAAATTGCAAGATTTGCTGTTTTAGGACACTTGCCCCATAGGACATTGCCCCCAGACAGTTTATAATAAGCATATTACAAACTTCACTAAGTAACGTGTGGCTGTTTTTGTACGTGTATGAATATATATTTGGTGACCTATAAATTATATCTTTTTAAATTATTCTTTCTCCTTAAATTAGGTATGTGCGTGGGTGTGTGTGTGCAAGCGACAACTAATATCGTTGACTTTGAATTATCCGATTTTTTTTCTCTTTCCGATAAACCCCTCTAATGGAGTTTGTAAAAAGTCAACGGGGGAGACATAAATTAATATATAATGGCTTTATATACATATGCGAAACAGAAAAAACTTTTGCGGAATGTCATTTTGTCTGAATGTGAACAGCGTCGCCCATGTAAATCTAAAGCCAAAGTGAAGGTCACTGAAGACAAAATAGTTAGTGAAATTAATGAACACTCATTCCTTATAAAACGAACGCCCCGAGTTATTGGTAATGCGAGAAAACATAAAGACAATAGCAATAGGTTCCCAAGAGACAGCACAGCAAATATTCGCCCAATCAGCCGATAGGTTATCAAAGGGCGCAATGTCAAAACTATCGGTAGCATGTGCGCCACATACGTTACTCAATCAGACGTCACAAACATTTATGAACTAATTGTTCAAATCCCTTACAATTGCCTTTGAATGGCTAAATGAGGCTTCTGTCTCTAGATGGCGCCACCCAGCACCAAATCTGATGGCAGATTTGAAATCTCCAGGGTAAATAACCATATGTCCCATGGTCATATGGGTCATTTCAGGGCTCTAAATGGGTACAATTGAACTTTACTCCTTTTGAAAAAAAGCGATGCCTTGACCTGGCGCTTCGTCGCAGGTCATTTCTTGCCGGATGACAGTTGGCTTGGTAATCAACTTATTTTATTCCACAGCACAAACCATGACACTACTGGAGAAGGCAGAAAAATGGTTTGGTGATGGAAGTTTTAAAATAACGCCCAAATTGTTCTATTAATTTTACAGACCTACAAATTAATATTAATAAGTGGCTCGTTGATCTGTGCAGTGGAAATTACCATTAAATCAAGAAAATGCAGATAATGCACAGTGGTAACAGTAATCCGATAGACACAATCTAGATATTTGATACAGAAATAACAGTCAGTGAAAAAGAAAAAATAATTTCTTGCTATTTGCGTGGCTATTGAACTTAGTTTTCGCAGGAATGTATAGAGGTGAAAAAGAAGTCACTATGGATACTAGGTTACTCTAAGAGGCTGTTTAGTTACTCCCCAAAAATAATTCCTTTGTGTTGGTAAGACCCCAGCTAGTGTATTGCGTGCAGGTTTGGTCAACATATTTGAGAAAATATATTGAAAGCCTGTAAAAGTGAAAGTGGCAAAATTAATTCCATAATTACGAAATTATAATTATAAAACGCATCTTAAAAGTTTAAACCTATGTTTAGAAACTAAGCGTACGACAGATCTACTAAGTAGAGTTTCGAAATCTGAGAAGAATAGAAAATGAAGATTCCATCTGATTCGAACTCAACCCCAAACATTTTACACGTAACTTTAATGGTAAAAAAAACTTGTTCCTAAGCAGTTTAGAACAAGTTTATGTAGAAACTTTTTCTCATACAAAATAGTTATATCTGTAACCAGCTGGAGCAAGAAATTCTTTTCAGTAATAGTTTGGAAACATCTGTTAAGTTTAAAAGAGCTCATTTAAATAATTACCATCAACACACAAAACGAAGTGAGGGAATAATTATTTTGCAAAGTGGCCTAAATTTTGAGAGCAGCCTTTTTCAACATTTAGTACACCAGCTACCTGCTACTCGATTTTAATTCTTAGGTAGAGTTGTTATACTTCTCCTGTTAGGTTCTTTTACATTTATTGTCTTTTTTTTCCTAAAAATAATTTAAAAATGGCAAAACAAAGAAAAACATGGACTATTTGATCAAAATATCACCAATTTGCTTCACTAACATTTCGCAATGATCATTTGATGAAAATGTCACATTTAGTGAGGTAAAGTGCAATGTACGGTTTTAATAGCAATGAGTAACCACCTTCACACTACATCCGACACGCCTGGGGGACGCTCTTCATCCGCGCCAAGCAAGTCACTTTATTAAATTTTGCTGCCGCCGGACGCGGGATCGTTGGGCACCTTGCTTGGCGGGGATCAGGAGCATTTTTTTTATTCTGGGGAAGTGGTGTGTATGTGAGTGTGAGAGATAGTGATGTACAAGAATAGTGGGGTTTGGGAATAGTGGTGAAAATAAGCAAGTCTTTGGGTTACAAGATTTGCAAAGGTGCCTGGAGATCAGGCTAATGCTAATCTCTTTCATTGTTTATTTTTGTTGTTTTATTAATGTTGTTTTTTATATATGTATATGTATGTAAATGGGTATGTATGCATATATATATATATATAAATATATGTATATATATATATATATATATATATATATATATATATATATATATATATATATATATATATATATATATATATATATATATATATATATATCAGGAGCCTCACAAAGGTGTGCTCGATGTAGTGAGAAGAGGCCACTCATTCATTACTTTACCATCCGCAATGTCACATTTCTTTAAAAATTAGGCGCGTTGGTCACAAATTCGGGATAAACAGTAATAATGTTTTTCCTATGAGTAAATTGTTTTTTGCAACTGTAGAGTTCAAAGTGCTTGAAAAGGTTGTAATGGAATGACAAGTGAGAGTACTGGAGGAAGATGCAAAATTTCCCATCCCAAGTCTCTAGTTAGGTTTTTTATTAATATTTTTGGTTAATATTTAGAAAACCGAAATCGCTTAAAAACAAAAACTTCTACTGTGCGTAACCCATTTTAGGGAATCCATCTATTAAGAATTTATTTTAGCGGTTGATGTTACTCCTAATATAATAACTGTTTTTCAATATTTTTTTCTGTTCTTTAATTATGAGGATGTCACAGTGGGGAAGTATTTTTGCGAGTGAATTGGTTTCGTCATCATTTTTTACCATTTGCCTCTGTTTGGAATTTGGAAAGCTTTACGCCTTAACTTCTAGTGGATGTGAATTATATTTCGAACACCTCGAAAAGGAAGTTCAAAATGACCCTAATCGTGATTTGGAAACATTTCTAGAGGTTATTTATCCAAATCTGCACTTTATTTTCGGTGGTCAATGGGGAGGGGGGGGGAGGGGTAGCTTTTAAGTTGTTTATACTCCCAGTATATATATATAACCATATTTCACCTTCGAACCGCCAAAAAGGAAGATTCGAACAAAGCGCAAAAGATGTTACAGGAAGTGTACACAAAATGTAAGCACAGTAATGTAAACAATGACCATATATTTTTCTTATAAAACAATTTCTTTTAACACTCAGGTTTAAACAAATACAAAGTGCTAAAGATATTTTTTGTTTGTTTTTAGAACATTTAACGCATTCTTTCAACGTTTATTGAGTCTAAATTGGAGGATCAAAATCATGGGAGAATTCAAATAGGTGCAAAAGACGACCTGAGAGGTTTGGGGGTTGTTTTTTTTCTAAGATCCCATCTGGCGACTGCCTACTAGGTGTTCACAACGACTTGAGAGATAGCACAATTTTTCTTGAGGTACTGGGTTGGGAAGGCGTGCCGCTCCTCCAGGTGTAGCAGAGGTACACCTGGAGAAGTGAACTTAAAAAAAGCTTCGCTAAATTAGACAAATAAAGAACGAATTTTCTATATTTCTTCGTGAATTATCTGTTAACATTAATACTGCACCTGAAGATACAGAGCTTAAATTAATTGATTTATGTCCAACTGTGTCATGAAAGCTCAATTTATTGTTATCAACTTACAAACATTTTATAAATGTTGAAAGAAAAATTTATTGAGGAATCATATCTATGTTTGGAAGCACATGTTTTTGAAAACCTTAGTGCGAATCATTATTAATAAATAAAAAATTTGCTAGAGAGCATTTAAATGCAATAATGAAAGTTTCGAAAGCAGTAAGCTTCGTGCTCAATTTTTATCTCCAGATTCACTATATATATAATGATAATAATAATAATGAATAAATCTCAAAACAAGATTACTACTTTGGTATATCGTAAACCTATTTTCTCTGGGTTAGGTTTCAATTTATTTAGTGCCCGTGACAAAATTTTAAAAATAAATTCCATTAAAACTCTTCTTCACCGTGCCTATAGTTATCATCTTCATATTTTAATTTTGATAAAGAATTAGACCTCTTGCGCACCGATTTCACAAACAATTCTTATCCTTCACACATTTTGAGGCTACTCTTAAAATCTTCCTTGACAATATTTTTTCTCCAATATTACCTTCATATAACGTTCCCAAGGACATACGATATCTTTCACTCCCGGATTTAGCCCCTTTTAATCACCAATTCCGCAAACAAATACAAAAAAGTCTCAAATATCATTTTGGACAAATCTAATTTAGAGTCATTTTTTCGAATAATTTAGCAATAGGTTCACTATTTAATGTAGAGGACTTGCTCCCTTGTAGCCTGCGCAGTGGTGTAGTATATTTATTTACATGTCCTCGGTGTAGAGGCAATTATGTCGGCAGTACACTGCGCTCGTTACACGCTCGAGCTTGTTCTCACCTTGCCACACCTTATTTATAAAGGTGTGGCGAAGACGGAATAAAAACAAACTTTCCGTTCTCTTCGACAGAAAGGGTGACTCTTGAACAGGCAAATCGAAAGATAGTTTTTTTTGGCTATCTGAGAGAACGCCTATTTTAAGTGCTACCTTCTCATGTATGTGAGAAGGGCTCCTTCAAGGGCTTTGATGAAGACTGTGTCTGCCTAATATAGCCTTTTAACCGCATAATTAATTGTGTTACTGCAATAATTTTTCTTATATATATATATATATATATATATATATATATATATATATATATATATATATATATATATATAAAGGGTGTTCCATTAACTTGGACTGATTTTAAATGTGAGTTAAGTTTAAGCGTCTAATGATTTCTTTCTTTTTATTTAAGATTTAACAACTTCAGTCTTTCGCAATTTCAACCATGGAAATATTAATAATCAAACAACGTGTTAAAGTTATCGAAACCTATTACGAAAATAGACGTTCAAACAGAAACGCATACGCATTTCGGGCATTGCGCGATTTTGGGGGGTCAAAATAATTGACCAACCTAGAGTGCAATTGAGAAAATCGTTCGTGTGACTTGACGCCTTTAGATTTCTTCCTTTGGGGTCATCTCAAATGAAAGGTCTATGCCAACAAGCCAACAACAATTCAACAGCTGAAGGATGAGTTAATAAGGCATATTGGTGAGATCGAGGAGCAACTATGCAGAGATGTCATCAAAAATTTGACCATCGAGTGCAGGAGTGCCGCCGAAGCCTTGGAGGACATTTAGGCGATATTATTTTCCATTTATAATTGCCATGACTCAATAACTTGATTCAATAGTGAAATCAATAAATTTGCTCCAATAACACTCTTTTATTTACTGCTAACTTCGATCCGTCTTAATGGAACACCCTTTATATATATATATATATATATATATATATATATATATATATATATATATATATATATATATATATATATATATAAAGGATGGTTAAGGATGGTCACAGTGGAGTTGGGAAGGGCTCAATGGAAGGAAGGGGCTAGATGAGGGGTTTATGTCCACACTCGTTTCAGTCGCAAACATGCTGTGATCGAAGGAGCAGCTCGTTTTTGCCGTAGAGATGTAATTTTCTAACGGCCACTCTGTTATCGCGGGGAAAAGCGCCTTTCGTCATCACTCCAAAATTCCCCTGCGAGGCCGTGTTCCTGATCGTAAATTGATTTTATTGTGGGTGGATGCTTCCGGGGAATCAGTCCAAACTCAAGAAAGGACCTACGATAGCCGTTACAACACCTGAAAATATCGAACTAGTTCGTCAGTCCATGCTGCGCTTTTCCAAGCGTTCTGCTTGTAAACATGCAGTTGCCCTTGGCATGTCTGGACGTTACCTTCTCTTCGTTGAATTCTTCACGATGAACTCCAGCTTCACCCATACAAAATTATTTTGGTCCAACATCAGACGGAACGTGATTATGTAACCCGACAAACAACATGTCAACAGCTGGTTGACACCTTACCCAACGACGCACTTGTGTCCTTCTCTGACGAGGCACATTTTCACCTTAGTGGCTGTAGTAAAAAACAGTATATGCGGTACTGAAGTAAAACAAATCCCAGGGAACTTCACGAAAGGCTCCTCCATTCAGATCGTGTCACGGCATGGGTACAATTTCAAGAGTAGGGATCATTGGCCCTTACTTTTTTTTTCAAGAAAACGGTTGTGCTTTAACTGTTATTTCAGTACGTTACTTAACAATGATCCAGGAGGGTTTTTTTTTGCTTGCTCTCGAAGAACTGGACTGGACAATGTGTGGTTTCAGCAAGTTGGGGCCACAGCCCACACTGCTAGGATTTCAATAGATTTTTTTTAGAGAAGCCTTCCCCGGGCGACGTATCTCCCTGAGGTGGGACGTTAATTGGCCTGCGTCCTCGCCTGATTTGGCCCCCTGTGATTCTCTCCTTGGGGTCTATCTCAACTCCCTGATTTATAACAATCCTAAAAGACCTACAGAATAACATCCAAACCGAAATTGCCGCCAATATATCGGTCAACATGGTTGAAAGAGTGGACCAAAACTTCCGAATTCGTTTGTATCAGTGTATGGACAATGGAGGCCAAGATTTAAATGATTTTCTTTTTAAAACTGTGTAAAATTGAATCTCCTATGTTATTTCATTTTCAAAAAAGGAAGTTCCCCAGCCCCACCATATATATATATATATATATATATATATATATATATATATATATATATATATATATATATATATAAATTATAAAGAGGCCATGTTGGATATAGTAATTATTATATTTGACAGCAGAAGAGGCATTTTTTAGTTTCTTGATAACTTTCATAAAAGATTATCATTTTATATCATTATTTATTATTCGCCCGAGGCACCTTTCAACCACTTTGGTCATCTTCAGGGGCTATACTGATAAATTTAAAGAATTTCAGCTCTATAAATACAAAATATATGTAGATATTTTACAAGATTTTGAAGAGTAACATAGAAAAAATAAACTTGAGATCAAAATGAAAAAAAAAAATAATTCAAAATGAAACTATTTAGAACAAACATAGGTTAGAAAAAATAACAGGAGAAAACAGCAAAACTCACATCTCTTACTGAAATAATACTTGATTTCAAATATAACAATTACTATATCCAACATGGCCTATTTATAAAATATGCTCATTCCAGCCAGGCCGACAATCAACAGTTAACTGAGAAAAAACGATGATCAGGTTTAAAATGTAAATTTGGAACAAATAAGAAAAATCAAGATGAACTCATCATGTCAAAGGTTGAACTTTTCGATGAAGGAAAAAGTTACAAGAGGTCTATGGCTATGTACCAATACTCATTTCAAAACGGTGACTGTGAGCATCGTAACTTTAAGTACATGGGCGTAACATCAAGTCTTATTTCTGAAAGAGGAGTATTAATTTTGATGTATTATCCTGTCGGTTTTCAATCATATATAGAGTCAAAATATTTCAAGAGGAAATTATGTATGAAGCTCACATTATCTAGGAAAAAAATAAGTACTGGAAATCTACGTCTTTTTCCAACAATTATTTCAGACCGATGACTGTGAGCATCGAAACTTTAGGTAAATTGGCGTGAAATCACGTATTATTTCAGATAAGTTAGTTTTGCTGTTTTCCCCTGTTATTTTTTCTAACCTATGTTCGTTCTCAATAGTTTCATTTTAAATTAAAAAAAATTTCATTTTGATGTTAAGTTTATTTTTTCTATGTTACTCCTCAAAATCTTGTAAAATATCTACATATATTTTGTATTTATAGAGCTGAAATTCTTTAAATTTATCAGTATAGCCCCTGAAGATGACCAAAGTGGTTGAAAGGTGCCTCGAGCGAATAATAAATAATGATTTAAAATGATATTTATGGCCCCCCCTCTTTTAAGGGATAATCATTTATGAAGGTTAACAAGAAACTAAAAAATGCCTCTTCTGCTGTCAAATATAACAATATATATATAACAATATATATATATATATATATATATATATATATATATATATATATATATATATATATATATATATATATATATATATATATATATATCCATTAAACCACATTTAAAGGAAAACGGGATAATTTTTCCTTGCAGTAATATTTCTATTACCTTCAACTGTGATCAAAGCGGTGCTCGCTGCCTTAGTGTGCTTGGTTTGAATCGCTTTCCTGCACGGATTTTTCATTTTTATTACTGCAAGGAAAAATTATTCCGTTTCCTCTTTCAATGTGGTTTAATGGGTTTATTTTTATCATTCTCTTGCGCGTCTTTGAGAGATATATACATTTGTATATATGCGACGCGTTTAACTATTCCTCATTTATTCTTTGAATTCCCAATTAATTTTCTAGTTCCTTCATAGTCTTCGTTCGAGCTTGCGAAAGTGTTCCTTAAAAGCTATTCTATTCAGAGAAGTTTTGTTCTCTGCGTAGCGTAGTGTACTAACGGCATACTTTTAACTGTGATCAAAGCGGTGCTCGCTGCCTCAGTGTGACTGGTTCGAATCGCTTCCCTGCACGGATTTTTTCGAAAAACGGTAATAAAAATATCACTGCAAGGAAAAATTATTCCGTTTTCTCTTTCAATGTGAACGGATTAATGGATTCATTTTCATCATTCTCGCGCTACTTTTATATATATATATATATATATATATATATATATATGAGAGAGAGAAAGAGAGAGAGAGAGAGAGAGAGAGAGAGAGAGAGAGAGAAAGAGTAACAAGGAGTAACAAGGAAAGTAAGTACCCTAGGAGACCTTACGGTCCATTCAAAGAGGGTACCTTTAGGCTAGCAATCGAGCGGGCACATGGCTGCTCAATTGTTTTGCGTCCCTAAACGGCCACTTTTCAAGACTTTGTCTAGTCTTGACTTGAACTGGTCAACAGATTCACTGTTGAAAACTTCCACTGGAAGTGCGTTCCACATACCACAGATACTGTAAGTGAAAAAATTTCCACACAGATTGCGGTTGTAACGCTTCAGTTCAAGTTTGAAGCCGTGATTGCGCGTTCTGTTCTAAACTCAGTGTGAAAATATCCCAGGGGTCAACATTGTCGAACCCTCGAATTATTTTGAAAACTTCGATGAGCTGACCACGCTGTCTACGGGTTTCCAGTGAGAACAGATCTAATTCCCTTAGTCTATCCTCATAACCTTTATGTCGGATAGAGGGAATCAGCTTGGTTGCCCTGGCTTGTACGCGTTCCAATCTAGCGATGTCCTTTCGTAATGAAGGACTCCAAAAATGTACGGCATACTCCAGGTGCGGTCGGACAAGTGAGTTGTACAGGCACAGTACAATCTCCTGGTTCCGATAACCAAACTGGCGCTTAATATAGCCTAGCATCCTTTGGGCCTTTTTCTCCGCCTCAATGCACTGTTTCGAGAACTTGAGGTCACTAGTGATTGTTACACCCAAGTCCTTCTCAGTGTCACTCGATTCAAGAGCAGTGCCCTTAAGGATATACTGAGATTGAGGGTTTCTGTGGCCGATATGCATCACTTTGCATTTGCCCACGTTAAAAGGCATTTGCCACGTGTCCGACCACTCCCCAATCTTCCCAAGATCTTCCTGCAGGTGGGCAGTATTTCCATCCTTTGCAACGTTCATACCAAGCTTGGTATTGTCGGCAAATTTGGAAATCTTCGCAACCATGTCACCGTCCATGTCGTTGACGTAGATGATGAATAGTAGTGGTCCCAGGACAGAACCTTGAGGCACCCCGCTAGTAACGGGCACCCACTCAGAAGACTGTCCATTTACCACCACCCGTTGCCGTCTGCCACTTAGCCAGTTCTCGATCCAGCCGGCTACCTTTCCGTCTATGCCAAGCGCTCGTACTTTCCGGAGAAGGCGGCGGTGTGGTACCTTATCAAAGTCTTTCTGAAAGTCTAGGTAGACCACATCCACCGCCTTGTCCCGATCGTGCTCACTGAAAACGAAGTGGAAAAATTCTACAAGGTTCGTCAGGCATGACCGTTGCCTTCGGAAGCCGTGCTGGGAACTCCTCAGTAGCAGGTTTGACTCTAAATACGACGTCACTTTATCCACCATGATGCTTTCCATGAGTTTACCGACTATCGAAGTCAGACTGATAGGTCGGTAGTTCGACGGTTGGTTACGGTCTCCTTTCTTGAAGATAGGAGTCACCTCCGCCTCACGCCAGTCTCTAGGAACGCATTTGGTCCGGATTAACATGTTAAAGATAGCGCACAGATGTCGTGATACTTCATCGCACACTTCCTTTAACACTTTAGGTAGAAACCCGTCCGGTCCAGGGGACTTATTCGTCTTTAGGTCAGCGATTGTTTTCTTTATTTCTCCTTCGGTGAAGTCCATTGCCTCCAGCTTTTCCCCCGAGTAGGAATCCGTCGGCTGGGGAATGGGACCACACTCTTCAGTAAACACTAAAGAGAAGTAGTCGTTGAGGAGGTTAGCATTTTCTGCATCTGAATGCTTTAATGTCCCCTCCTCATTCCTCAAAGGGCCAATCGTTCGACGGATTGGTTTACGGCTGTTCACATATCCAAAAAACTTCTTGGGATTCTCTTTACAGAGTCTCGCCACTCGGAGTTCCTCAGACCGCTTAGCCGCCCTTATGCTGGACTTCACTCTCCTGGCTAGCCTCCGGTATTCGTCAAAGTCACCCGAGATCTTCGATTGCCGGTACACATTTCTCTTCTCCCTAAGCAGTTGACCGATTTCTCGATTAAACCACTTTGGTTGAACAGAAGACCGATGGGGGCATTTCAGAGGAATAAAACGCGATTGAAGACTCATGAATGTGGTTTTGAAACTGTTCCAAGAGTCTTCAACAGCATCGCACTCCTCTAGCCTCGCGTCAGTCAGTCCCGCGCGTAGACCTGCAAAGTCTGCTCTTCTCAAATCCAGTTTCCTTGATTTACTAGTTGCAGGCTCTGCCTTGGGACTTTGAGTACAAATCTAATTAGTCGGTGGTCACTGCCACCGAGCTCTTCGCCAACAGAGAGGTCCTCAACGATGTCATCCTCAGAGGTGAAAACCAAGTCGAGGATATTGTCTCCTCTCGTTGGCTCTCTCACCCATTGAGTGAGGAACTCGTTGTTCGTGAACTCCAGGAGTAGTGCGTTCTCGCCAGAGGGTTCTCTGGTTTCCCAGTCAACTTGTGTGTTGAAATCACCCATGACGATACACATTCTGTCTTTCACAAGTTCTCCTAGTAGCTGGTACAGATCTCTGTCCTTTTCAACGAGTTGGGCAGGAGGTCTATAAAGCACCAGGGTCCTGTATTTGGCAGGACCTATCTCTAGGTCAACACCTAGTAGTTCATGGTCGGATACGATGTTGCAATCCGTCGAGTTGAGAGTATCCTTGACATACAACATCACACCGCCACCCTCTCTGTCTGGCCTATCTTTCAAGAAGAGCTGGTAACCGGGAATCGTGAATTCACCTTCAAAATCTCGGCTTGAGGTTTTTATCCACGACTCCTTATGGCCACCATCTCCGGTTCTTCTGTTGCTACGAGGCCACGAAGTTCTAGAAACTTGTTTCTGATAGACCTCGCATTAAACAGAAGAACTTTTAGGGAGTCCCCGACTGTAGGACTCCCTACGCTCTTCCGTTTCCCGCTTTCTTTCTCTGTGGCGGGATCACTCCACTCTTTGTGACTTCAGAAAAGGTCGTTCCTGGAGTAACACGGGTGTACTGGCGTACGTCCTCCTTTACTCGGGGTCTGACACTTCTTTGGGTCCACTCCACAACATCCTGGATCATGTTTGCGAGTGCAGCTTTCCCTTTAAAGAAAAGATGCACTCCGTCCCTTTTGTACAGGTCATTTCTCCCGTAAAAGGTGCGGTAGGGGTCTACAAAAAAGACTCCTCCCGCCGTACATAGATCTCCCAGGCGTTGGTTTATGGAGACGTTCCTCGCGTGAGCATTGCGGGATGGACCTCGTCTTGGGAGTATCCCGACCACGACACGTCTGCGGGTTTTTAGCCCACAGTCGTCAACTCCTCCCATAACCGTGGTCAGGATCTTCCCGCTGACGCCTACATTGCCTCCTCGTAGGTAGAGATCGTTGCCACTTGCCATGAGGGCAACTACTGAGTTCTCAGAGATGTGAGATTTCTCAGCCTCCACCCTTATTTCTCCGTTCCCCTTTCCTGGAAGGCAGCTTACCTTCACACTGGTGCGAAGGCGGGCCGCTAGCAAGGGTTGTAGATCCCGCGCTTGGGAGTCACCGATCACGATGACCCTCGCGCATTTGGGTTCAGAGGACCGAGGCTTCCCTTTCAGTATGGGCTCTTTCGATTCCTCTTTCTTCCCCACTTTTTGGGGGTTTTTCTTCTTTTTCTTCTTCGTTTTTTCTTCCGTTTCTACTTTCTCTTCTGTTTTTCCTTTCTTACTCTTCCTTTTCTTCTTTTTGACGCCCTGAGTAACCCCAGCAGCTGCTGGCTCTGGGACGTCGGATGGTTGGCCTATCTCTATCGACGCGGTGCATGAGGGCCCAACAGAGGAGCCATCCACGTCGTTGGGAGTTTCTTGTTGCTGTTGCTGTCCATTGGTGGCTTTAATCTCTGAAATGATGGCTTCGAGATGACGGATTTGAGTCACATGCTCAGACTCGAGGATTTTAACCTTTTCTTCCAGCCGTCGTGTTTTTTCCTCAGAAGATTTAAAAAGTTCCTTAAGCTCCTGAAGTTCTGCCCTAAGGGCGCAGTCCGTGCAGATACTTCCAGGGTGGCATTTTGAGAAACACCCCTCCGGAAAATCTACGCACCACTTGTCCTTTTGGCATGTCGAGCAGGTATACTTTAACGCACCAGGTCCTTTCTTTCCAGTCATGCTGAACACTTTATAACTCTGAATACTTTGTGACCACTCAATAAAAAAGAAAGGGGGTGGTGAGTTCGCCCCGCGTGAGTCGCTCCCGCCTATCGATCAGAGAGGTTTCGGATCTTTCAGAAGGCACGCTCCTTGTGCTGCTGTTCGTCCGACCGAGTCGTCAAACCTCGGCGTGCCGTGGCTTCCAACCAAGCAGCACTGACGGTCCCCGAAGGGGCCATCGATTTCTCACCAGGTGAACAACGGAGCACACCCCGTACTAAACTCCTACGAGTTCCCTTCACGACGGCCAAGATCTCGGAGCAGCGTTCAGTGAATATCCCGCCACACCAAGAGACTCGACCCAAGGTTTTTTATTGGCCTGGCAACCAACATGGGAACAAAGGGCCGTCACCACGGACCAATGCTACCAGAGGCACCCGTCAACGGTCACTGGGAATGGTCAATAATTATGCGCCAGGAAAGGGGTTACCGGGGCACTACCCTCATCCCGTTCATCGTGCCCCAACGCCTAAAACCCCTCAAGTCCTAGTCTCTCGCAACCAGTGAGCGTCGATTGGCGTTGTTTATAGAGGTTCCAAAGCCTCTCTTCTGACGCGTGAGG
This sequence comes from Ceratothoa steindachneri, assembly GCA_963969495.1. Lineage (NCBI taxonomy): Eukaryota > Metazoa > Arthropoda > Malacostraca > Isopoda > Cymothoidae > Ceratothoa > Ceratothoa steindachneri. The sequence continues at coordinate 72,396,845 of OZ018326.1, read as the reverse complement.
TAGCTGCCAGGTCCTTATATGTAGATAGATGAAAAAAGGGTAAGAGTGACATGATAGGTATAGGGGTTGTTTTTCTGTTGTTTTTTTCTTTTTGTATAAGTAGAAGAAATAGGATTAATTTTTAAAGAAAGATGAAGGATAAAGTAGGATAAAAAAAAGAAAAGACGCACTTAGTCTGGAACCTAATTTTCGACCAAATCGACAAGGGAAACCCTGCCAGGGGTGCCAGAAGATAGGTACCCCCGCCGACATAGCTCGAAAAGTCAAGGGTACGCACAAGCTCTCTTCCCTCGACAAGGGGGCGTCACCTCTCTCTACTTTCTTTAAGAGAGAGAGAGAGAGTGTGTGTGTGTGTGTGTGTGTGTGTGTGTGTGTGTACCAAAGTTGAGTGCGTTTTTGGATGAACTTGAAAACTTTTATGAAAAATTCTTATTGAATTATGTTCTGCACAAAATTGTAGTGTTCAATGTACAGGGTGTAGCAAAATTTTAATTGGTTTTTCAATCCTTTTCATAATCCCTTCTTAATGGAAAATAAAAAGATTTTTTTTTTCCTGCTCAATTATGATCACAAAAGGAAAAACAAATTAGCAAAAACAAAAGAAAATAAAAACTTTATTTAAATTATTCAACATGTGCTCCGTCCGTATTTCTACAAATTTCAAAGCGATTTTAAGCATTGCAAAAGACGTGGATTATTTCGGTAGTTATGTCTAGCACTGCTGAAAGTATGCGTTCTTTAAGTTTAGTTAAATTACTAAATTTTTGCTGATACACTTTTGCTTTGATAAAACCCCACGCAAAAGAAATCCAGGAGAGTTAATTCTAGAGAAAGCGGAGGTCAAGGTCTAGCTCCTCCACTTCCAACCAATCGATTTGGAAACGACTGTTCAGTTAATATCGGACAATTAGAGCATAATGGCATGGTGCACCATCTTGTTGAAGCACGTCGCTATCGACAATGCTATCAGTAACAAGCCATGGTTCTAAAACTGTTGGAGCATATCAAGGTAGATATTGCCTGTCACAGATGGTTCATGAAAAAAGAATAGGCCATAAATTTTTAATTTGGTTACTCCAAGCTACACGTTAACTTTTTCCCAGATACGAAAATTGTGTCGATCAACTTTACCACATGTGTGGAAAGTCGCTTCATCACTGAATAAGATGTTATTTAATAGGGTTTATTTTCTATTTGATCCACATACTTTGCGCACTTTGCTGCTCGATTTGGATAATCTCCTTCATTAAGGGAGTGCAGTAATTGAATGTGATAAGGTTTTCTATAAATGTTGGTCTCGCTGTTGTCCTGTGTTAATTCATCATTGGTTTGGTTTACTGCAGCTAGGTTGGCAGAGTTTCTTGTCCCTCCATTGTGGATTGTATTTCTGCTCGCTTACAGTTCAAGGCAACTTAAAAACTACTGTAGAGCCAAGGTTTGGGGGAGGGAAATACATTTATGGGACCCCATTTGCGTGTAAGATGCCATTAAGAGTATGCTCTTAGCATCCAGCTTTGGCGATTTTTCGCAATTGTGAGTAAATTATACAAGTGAGGATGTTTGCTTTCATTTTCTCTGATATTTGGTCTATCTGTTCTCGTGGGGCGGATTCCTTCGTTTTCATTATTGTTGTGTATGTTTCACTTTACAAAACCTTTCTATCTTCCTCTTTCAGTTTCATGATGTCGTTTCCTTGGGAATAACTGCTCTATGGTCCCTATTGCAGTTTAAGCTTTTTGTCCTGGAGTTTCAGTTTCCGTGCCTATATCCTTCCTGCCTGCAGTCAAAATGCACTATCATATCCTTGTTTGGGCACTTCATTGTAGTATAATCCTCTCTCTTGTAACTTGTAAAGAAAGTCTGAATATTCTAAAAGTTTTATCTTTCAATGTTATAGGCAGAGATCTCATATTAAACGTGATTGTTCCCTCGGTGGCGGCATTGCTTGCCACATATGTGGTTTCGAAAGTTACCTTAAACACATGCGTGTGTTGAGTAAATTTGATAACCTCTTATATTTTGGCCCATCTTTGTTGTGTCTCATTTTCTGTTTTTATTTTTATTTTGTATTGTGCGCGCCTATCACACTCTCCACTTCATACACAATACTGCGGTTTAGTCCAAATTAATGGAGTGTTGTCCTCGAACCCAATTTTCTTTAGTGCGCTTGTCGTTGCACAGGAAAAAATCGTGTCCACATCTCTATCTTCTGGGCAGAGAGAGAGAGAGAGAGAGAAAGAGAGATAGAGAGAGAGAGAGGGAGAGAGATAGAGAAACCCGTTAGTGGCATCGCTAACTTTGTTATTGTTTTTTTTTCATTTTAGGAACCCATCTGGCAACCGCCTACTAAGGCAGAAGTCGCCGTACTCATACAAGAGCCTATTACTAGACTATATTAAAAAAACAGATAAAAATATGTGAATAACAACGATAAAAAGTACGAAGGCTAAACAAAACAACCCAAAAAGAAAACAAAGCCAAAAGGCAAAAATAAGGAAGTTTACTCCTGCGTCAGGGGTAGGCTGGCCTACCCCCGCTCACCCCGGTACCGGGAGAGGTAACATGCGCGAAGATCACCCAGACTGGGACATTCAACAAGAATTTGCCGAACAGTCTGGGGGACAATGCACTCGTCAGAATAAGGCGCAGGCGAGCCTTACACCAAATGGCGGTGCGACCTGCGAGTGTGTCCAATTCGGAGACGACAAAGAGATACCTGAAGCCGTCGCAGTATTGGGGGCAAATCCATGGGAAAAGTCGCGGCGCAATGGCACGCAACTTTAAATTACCCTCGACTGACTCCCATCTTCTTTGCCAAGCAGCCCGAAGACCTGCCTGTACTCTTGCCATTTAATCGGTGTGAGGAAGAGCGAAACGCTGGTCTGGTCACCCAGGACCTCGGATTCTTTGGCGCCCTCATCGGCGCGCTCATTCCCCGCAATTCATACATGTCTAAGAACCCAACAGAAGATAATCTCGATATCCGCCTGGTTCGCCAAAACCGTGGAGTCACGGATATCGCAGGCCAGGAATTAGGGAATATTCTAATGCTCCGAGGGCAGTCAAGGTGCTTTGTAAGTCGCTATAAATCACAATCCAGTCTCCGAACCAGGCATGTCACATTATCTCCCGTGCCGAGCGGTGTATTGCACCAGCTCGATCGTGAAGACAGACGCAGCTCCTGGCAAAACCCCGCTGACTTCAAACAGAAGGAATATAGCGTGGAAACCAACCCCTCTTGGGACATCGAGCCATCCCCATACACTGGGACGGTTCCAGCGTGGCACGAAGTGTGCTTCAAAAAGGCTGAACGCAATACTCCCAGCGCTGTACAAGCTTTGAGAGCAGAAGCGTAGCGACAAATAGTCAAAGGTTGTAATCTCCAGGCTGGCACCCTTAGCAGAACTAGTTGAGCCACCTTCCCGAAAGCAATACAGAGCTTTCAAAGAAGTTTTTTAACCCTAAGCCCAAAGGGCTTAGAGTATACAAGGCGTCTCTTGGTGGCATAGGAGCCTTCGAGATCAGCTCTGGATGCAGTGAGAGCTGTTGGTGACTGAGGGAGGCGCCGGGCTCGCGCGTACAAGCGAATAATGCACTGTGCACGGCGCAGAGTGAATGGCATATCCCCAACATCTACACGTAGCCGCCGGTTGCCAAGCGAAGGCCGGTGTGGTAGTCGAGCTTGAACGAACAAAGTGTCAATAAAGAATAAGGCAGTAGCCCTATCAGCGCCGTAAGCGCTGAACGTCACGGAACGAAAAATATCCATGGCACGGGTCCAAGAGACCATAAGGCTTCGAATATGAGCTTTCTAGTGAGGCGTCGATCAAATACAAAACCAAGGAAACGATGCGAGTTCACTACTTCTAGGCAAATCCCTTTTAGAAACAAGCCTGGGCCAGGGTGGAGCCGTGGATGGCAGCAGAACTGCATCAATTTAGTCTGGGCCAAAGTAAACCGAAGCTTGTGTGCTTAGGCATAGTAAGAGACGCGTTTTATTGCCTGTTGGAGTCTACTTTCTAGAGTTGGCATCTGGGCCCCGCCAAAAGAGATCGAAAGGTCATCAGCGTAGAGCGTAGCGAGACCATCTTCCGGCAGCACCGAGGTGATGACATTGCTGCTCAGGGCAGAGAGTTTGACAATGAGGAAACTCCTCTTCAGGAGCCCTCTTCCTGCTCCATTGGGCCGGAGAGAGTTTTCCCCCACCCGTACGCGGAATCTAGTACCTCGCAGATATTCAGATATAAAGAATGGGAGGCGTCCGCTCGTCTCCTTAGTGTGGAGAGTCTCCATGATACCGTATCGCCATGCGCTATCATAGGCTTTCTCCAGATCGAAAAACACCGTGGCGTAGTGCTGTTTACCAAGGAAGGTCTCGTAAACAGAATTTTCCATTCGGACCAGAGCATCCGACGTGGAGTGAAACTTGAGGAAGCCATACTGTAAAGACAGGCGCATCCGCTGTCTAGAAAAAGGGCTAATCTAACATTTACGAATTTACCTATCAAATTGCACACGCAAGAGGTTAGAGATATTGGGCGGAAACCGGCCGGGGTAGAGTGATATTCCCGGCTTTGCGAAAAGTGAGCACGTTAGCGATTCGCCAAGAGTCTGCGAGAATACCCTCTACCCAGAACTTGCTCAACAAATCTAACAGAAAGGACATTCCTCACTCACTCAGGTGTGGAAGTATGGCGTACGGACATCGTCCGCAACAGAGGCGGTGTCTGCGCACTAAGCGAGATCGAAACGAAACTCATTCAATGTAAACCCGTCATTAAAGAGTTCTCCGCCTATGTAGGTAAAGTCCAGTCGGTGGCCTTTCACGACATCATGACGCGCATCGAAAGCTGGCGGAGCACAATCCAACTATAAAATGCGGAGAAAGCGATCGAGAAGGACTCAGCCACGGACGCGAGTAAGATATTGCGGTCCCATTCTCCTGATGAACGGGACACGGGTCCTGTGAGAACTTCCCCTTGAATCCTTTTGAATTGCTTACACACCTATGCTAGAGGGGTCTTCCCGCTAAGTGAAGTCACGCATGCCCGCCCAGAAGAGCGTCTGGCGTGTTTTGAAATATACCGGAAACTAGCCCTAGCTCGACGAAATTATCCGACAGTGAAATCGTTATAGCAACGCTTATAGCGCATGTAGGCATAAACCTTTTGTTTGTGTGCCGCCTCACACTCGGCTGACCACCAGGAAAGCGGTCGGCGTGTAAAACGGCAATGGCCTAACGTTCTAGGAAGAGTAGTTAGGCTAACGGCGATGAGGTTACCGGAGAAGAACTCAACCGCCTCATCTACCGACCTAAGCTCCTCTACTGAGACAGAGATATCAGTCATTTCCTGAAATAAGGACCACTGCGCCAAGCACCACTGGCGCAGGCTCTCAGGCTGCAGCTACCTAGAAAATGATATGTGAATCGGAAAGTGATCACCACCATGGAGGTCATCCGGATAGCACAATGATAAATCGAGACAAGAAAATGAAGCGGTTCTCGGGCAATGATGCGTAAGCTCATCTAAATTTAGGACAGCTATCTCCAGTTTGTCAATCAGGTCGTCAAGTACCTGACCCCTGGGATTGATCTCTCTATTATTCAAATCCCCTAGCAAGAGAAAGGGCCTCTGCAACCGTGCCACGACGCGGTGGAAGCCCCTTGTGTTGAAGTCGGCTGATGGTGGAATGTACGCAAAATTAACAGTATACCTCCTATCCAGGTGCAGCTGCACAGCTACTGCCTGAAAGGAAGTATCTAAAGCAAAGAGAAGAACGGAGACATCTTCCCAGGTGTAAATCGCGTATCCTCCTACCCGCCCCCCACCCCGTGGTGGTGGGGACGCAAAAGCAATATACCCGTGGAGGGTTGGCAGGGGGCACGCTCCCAGCATGGTCTCCTGCAAAAATATAGCTAAGGGAAAACGGGAGGAGACGAGCCTCCGCAGATCATCCCAGTTTTGCCGGAGTCTGCGGCAATTCCATTGAAGGAATATGCCCCGCCGTCTTCGAAGAGAAGACCCTGACGGGAATGGCCGCACGCTTCCCGGAGGCAGAACTCCGGGCGTTGTTGGGCGAATAATTTGCTGAAGGCACTGTCGCCTTCAAGGACTTATCGGTGGAGGTTGGGCTCGCCTGTAAGTCTTTTCCTCCCTCCGCCTCGTACTATTAGGCGAACGGAGTGGCTTCAAAGTAGGAGTCCCTTCTTTGGAGGATCCACCGCCTTCGAGTCATCTAGCCTAGCACTTGGTGTGTGCGTAAAAGCTGAAACTCCTTGGGTGCTATCCGGAAATAGCCTCAACACCAACTTCAGGGATATTGCCTCCTGTGAGTCTCAACGATTCAGTGGAGGCGGGAGACCAATTTCGCCTTACGGAAAACGGCAACGCAGGCGGAAGGGTGGTATGGAGCCCTGGTTTTACCTGGAGCTGGGTTGAAGCCCTTTGTGCTGCCAGCTTTACTAAGGGAACACCCAGGGTGGGTAGAAACCGTAGAAGGGTTCCGAATGGGTGCGGAAACGATCGTGCTCGTAGGCGTCGGGAGCCAGAAGCAGAGGGTTTATTTTTTAACCTTGAGGCATAGCTTCACGAAATGAGAGACGTTCCTGGTCCTGAACGCCAAGATTTCCTTGTCAAGGATATACGCACTACATTGCTCTGAAAAAGCGGGGTGCGGCTCTCCGCAATTCAAACACTTGGCAACACACGATTTGGACTTATCGTGTGCGGCCTTGGGAGGAACCTGCACAGACTTCAGATAACCCTGACTTTGCACGTCTACAAGATCGATTCAAGTTGCCAAAGCGATTAAAGCAGTAGCACTTCTGCGGCAGTGGTACGGATGCTTTCACCCCGTAGTGATACCAACCAGCACACAGATACTCAGGGAGCTTGTCACAATCGAAATGATGAAGAATGTAGGGGTGCGTCTCGAGGCCCTTCCCTGTTTTCTCATCTACATTTAGACCTTGACCGCTCCTTGGTTGGCCAGCTCTAATGTGTTGTTATCTATAGAGTATTCCACGAGTTCCCTCGCATAAACTTCTTTCACAAAGTTCATGGTATAGTGCGGCGTCACACTCACCGGAGTGCCACCAAGTGTCGGAAGAGTACTAATCTTGGCCACCTCGGAGAGATGCGACGCATTCGCCAGAAGGCTCCTGTCCGAGAAACGGGTCACTTTCGGCTCTCTACCAATCAGGCTACTAGCTATTACTCTTTTTTGATGGAACATGTTTCCCTTGACCAACATGCTGCCATCAGTGTAGCGAATAACTAGAAAGCGTTTGAAGCCAGCGGGAGAGAAAACGTCAGGTAGCCTCTGAATGAGGTTCCGCTCTGCGCACTTTTGTTCTTTGTAAGGGAATCCCCGCCAGGAAAGCACTGGGGTTGGACTTGCCGATCTTGGCTTGGCCGCATACAGAAACCGCAGCAGTCCCTTTCGTCCCCGTTTCCCACACGGAGGGAGAGAAGCCCTTAGTCTTTTTAGTCTTCTTCCTCTGTTTTTCTTTTTAGGAGAGGAGGGTGGGGAATGAACCCACTTCTATCCTTGGCCTGAAGTAGACCTTAGGTCGGATGGACTGTCTTCACCAAGATCCTGCCCTGAGATAGAGAAGGCCTTTGCTGTCAAAGGGGCACCAGCCGGGGAATGAGGTCCCTCTTCTCCTTGTGGATCATTGGGGCTCTAGCCGTCTGAGAAGCTTACACAGGGGCGGACTCAGGTTCGGTGCTTGGCTCTTAGCCCGGGTTCGCCCCAATGGAAGATCATACTGTTTGAGCTGGGTCACCTCAGGGACCATTTCCATCTCATGAGGGCCTCCATGTGGTCACTCCCTCACCCCCAAGACATCACGACGGATCCCATTCGAGCAACATTTTGTCTCGTCTTCTTGGGCCGGCGAGCCGACATCCGTCGGGAATAAGAGGTGACACGTACCGTGACCCCCTGTAAACCTGCTATGCACGCCAGCAGGACTTTAGAGGGCACGGGCCGTCCGGCCCTGTCATCCCTCGTCTTCCTATGGGCATTGGCCCTATCGAGTCACTCACACCGAGAGCAAAGGGGGCAATTATGGGCCGATGGTGTGTTTTCTTGTCAGTTCTCTGGGAAACTAAAGGTGGGAATGCCGCTGGTAAGAGAGAGAGTCACCCATAGGTGACTCCAAAGCAGGGGGTGAGGGGGTCTCTTGCACCCGTAGGCATGGGGGAGAAGTAAGCCTCCTCTCCTCTAAAATATGTTTGGACGGTCCCCTGATAAAGAAAAAGTGGGAGGAACCTCCTTTTTTTACCCAAGGGCGGCTACTTGAGGGTTTCTTCGAAGTTGGTGAGGTGGAAGTAGAGATAGTTTTTTTTTATTTTCTTCATCAAGAATGGTGACTATTGATAACACGATACGCAAACGCTTATAACCCCCCGCAGTAGCCCGCTCTGCGAGAGGTGAATAAGGGGCCAGCAGAAGCAAACTGCCGCCATTTATAACCACACCTTCCTCTTGTGTCCAGGCAGCCCTTTGGTGTGATGACTCCACCTTGGGCTGGGCGTAAAATTAATAGACTGTGAAAGGAGAGAGAAAGGGTATGTGAGGAAGGTTGTTAAAAACTCAACACCCCAAACCAGAGTTCACGGGTGAGGGGAGACAGGGTATCAGAAATAAAGAGAAGAGACTAAGCTGGGGCCAGACGGGGCGCTGGGGTCCCTTTAGCACGGTAGCCAGGAAAGCAAATCGCCGTGCCCTTATGGGGTCGCAAACTTTGATGGGGGTGACTTCAATTCTGCTTATGGAACTTCGTAGAGTTTTGTCTGTCCTGAAAGCGTCCTCAATGGAACTCTGTTTGTTATTGGATCTATTCTATTTGTTGCGAGCGGAACGGGGATTGTACCTTTTCTTACCCTTGGTTCTTGTTCGATTCTCTTTTTCGTATTGTAACATAAGAGTTATCGATTTACATTGCTTTGGTTTTACCTTTGTGGACGGGAGAAAAGGTTACTCCTCTCTGCCCGCATTATGTTATCGAGTCTGTGTGTTGCAAATAATGATGAGATAATAATAGGTTAGATAGACTCGGACGGCTCCTCTCGAGAGATAAATTACGATATACATTGATAATGTCTATTCCTCGGTCTTTGTTTATCGAAGCTGCTTTCAGCTTACACAGGGATGGTTGTATGTTCTTCTTTTGTTTTGTTTTTTCTCGGCCTTAGGTGTATTGGGAGAAGGCCCTCCACAAAGGCTGCAGCTAAGTTACTTTTTTGAGAAACTCTGACACTGGGATCCACAGTAGTCTCTTCTCTAAATTTGTACTGCCAATTATGCCTTTTCATAAGAAAATAGCATGATTGGAAAGAGACTAATGAGTGGCTAAACACACTCGATTACATCACAGCAGCAAAGAGAAAGGGTAAAATGGGTTTAATTCTTTATTCTTTTTATACTCTCATTTTGGAAAATAATTGTTATGATGAGGGATATGGCTAAAGGGGTCAACGTAAAGGCTGCCAATACGGCTAGTTTGGCTCTTTTAAGTCCTGTAAGGAAATGAATTTTATCAAGCTTTCTTTCGATGTTTCGAGTAAGGTTGTTTCTCTGTAAATCTCCGGAGTCTTTGGTTTGGCATTATATAAGCAGTCAATGTGAGTTAAGTTCATATTTTCAATGGAAGCGGTCAAGAATTTGACCTGGGTTTGTGTGTTGAGCTCAGGTTTTATCTCCTTGGGGAGAAGGGCTTCCAAAATCTTCATGCGACGGGTATCGAGTTCTTTTAAATTATAGGTATTAATGAGAATAAGGTCTCATTAGCTAAGTTATACTTTCAGTGTGGTTTAGGAAATGGTTTTTATACTTTCGGTTTATAAGATTTATTACGAATGAAAATATTGATGTCATTTTCGTTGATATTGCAGGGAGGATAATCTGACCAAGGCACATGGTCGTAAAGAGCCTTTATCGAAAGCTTGCACGGAAATATGAGAGAAAGAAAGAGATATCTTTCATTCCTGTGTAGTAACCAGATCGATGGAAAAGGATGGAGATAAGATTAGACGCATAGAGTTTTGCGAAGTAAATACGGGAGGTAGAAATGGCTGGAGCCGAGGTAGATTCCAGGCCGGGGAGAAACACAGATGTTTTCTTTAAGCAAAATGACTAAGAGTATTTACCTTTCGAAAGACACTTAAGCGGCCGAAGAGAATCAACGATAAGTACTTAGGAAGGAGTGGATTGTCCTCGCCATTGGTTATCATTGGGAGGTAAGGCAAAAAATTCGCATTTAGGTTAAAAGAGTAACAATAACAATGCCACAGATGAGAACGGGAATTAATTCTAAGAGATGGAAGGCCAAGAGGGTATTTTTAAAGAAAAGAGTAGCCAAAATAATTCTAGAATGTATATCCGGATATTTCTCATTGAAAGGCAAATACTAAGATAGGTCCTTAGAAAATATCCATACGCAAGTTGGGTTTCCCAAATGTGCAACGCCTGATTAGGGAATATTCTTTACTTCAAAGTAATTTGGGAAAATTTTAAAAAGACTGGTTGCAACTTTAAAAATTGTACTCCATATCATAGTGAGACATCCGGGGGCTTTAATGGCTTTCATTCTTCTCTAAAGAAATTAGGGCTTATGAGAATTCTACCCTGGGGGATGATAAGTTACTTTATTAATTATTTACATTGAAAGGTTTGTATGATATTAGTACTAATTATGCATCGTTTGTACTAATATTTTGAATGCGAGTTAGGGGACCGTGTATTGTAAAAGCCAAAATTAGCCATGATAAAGGGATGAAAACGACAGTGTCAGGTTAACTTGATAAAAAAAATGTTTTAATAGAAGTGATAGCATAAAGGTTAACTTAGTGAAGCAGTTTATAGGGAAACCCTCGGGTGACGCTGTAAAAGGGGTTGGAAGGGGTTTTAACCCTATTGCTGTGGCAAAGTACGAGAGGTATCAAATTCGGGTGAAGAAGAATTCGAGTTAACTGCAGACATCTTTGATTATCTTTGCCAAAACGGATCTTTCATACCGCAGCCCACCCTATACCTGCCCACTGTGGCTTTTACTGAGGAAGCGAGACCCGTGGCAACCTTGGGGGTAACCGAGGTTACACCCAAGTGCCTATGGAGAGAACCACCTCGGAAGAAGGGAACAGAAGCGAGCAGGATGCGGTCTCGCAGTTCTGAGTCGAGGCTGTCCCCATCAATACGAGAGCCTTCAGGAATGACAGGGCGAGTAGGGCCAGGAGCAGAACCTATCCTTAGTCCATGAATTCATGTGTTTTAAGCCACTCGTCACAAAAGACAACAAGGGTGCCTCCCCTCCCTAGAAACCCCCACCCCGCCGGGTTACGAAGGCGGTGATAAAGAGACGTGCCTTGTGAACGCCAGCTCTCCCGCTCTTGATCAAGGCTCCCACGACCGAAGACAGGAAGCTGGAGAACATCAGAGCAGCGAGAAAAATTGAACAACTCCGAGGACGAAAGCCCAACTTTGAATCCGCATCCAACGCTTCGCTGCCCAAATGGGAGAGCTCTAAAAAAGGCAGGAAGGATAATATGGAGAGCCCCAACCTTCAAGAAGCCTAGAACGAAACCTAGTGAACAAAACTCGTGCAGTAGTAACAACCGCAGTATCAGGAGCAGTGATAGTACAAAAAATGGCGAGAATATCATCCTTCGTTAAATTTGCTCTGTTCGCGAGATTCTGAGATGCTGCTGCTCTTTATTACTCTTTAGCGTCTCCATTTCAGAAAATGTTTATGAGATTTTTGATAAGATAAGTTTATTAGAAACTTACAACACTATTTGTATCCGCTATTACATACTTCATTCTCGATTTTATGAAATTCGATTTCCACTACCATCCAGACATCCATTTAATCAGAAATTTTCTGATAAAATGAAGAAAAAAAGGATATATTCCCAGGAAGAGAAGAATTACATCGTGAAGGAATTAGGTAAAAGAGTCTTCTCTGCAACGTTCAAATGACTGAAGCGTGATCATCGCATTGTAAAAAATATTGAACAGAATGGCATTCAGCCAAGTAAGAAAAGTGTTCAAACAGAACTTTAAGCTCTTGCCTCTAGAGATATTTTAAAAATCAAAATAAAAGTGACTAAAGAGCCATTTCCCAAGATTGTAGAGCTCATTTCATAAAGATAAAAGCAAGGAAGTAAGGCTCTCAGGAAATTTTCTACCGTTAGGAACACAAGAAAAATATCTGCTGTGGGAACAAACATACATGAAAACTGACTTTAGAAAAGTCATCTTCACTGACGAGTCAAGAGTCACTCTAGATTGGCCTAGTGATAGGCCGAAAGCTGCATTTGTCAATAGACATCAGCATAAGCCTTCACCAAGCGAGCTCATGGAAGAAGGAATGATTATTTGGGCTAAAATGATTGGAAACCATTTAGAATCTAGCTTACTTACAAGCGAAAATTATCCTCGGCTGAGAAAATGTGCTCTGTACTTCACCTCAATTTTTGCTTCCAGATATCTTTTTGAATCAACGTTTTCCAACATGGAGATGATTAAATCAAAATACCGGACTATTTAAAACAGATGAGCAACTTGATGATTGTTTAAGACTAACAGTTACCATTTAAACTCCAAATTTCAAAGCCCTTGCTGAATTAAAAGAGTGTAAGTCATTAACTAGCAATTAAATATGAGCATTATCTTCTATCACTTCTATTTACTTTTACGTCCTATATTTTAGAAAATGATAACTTTGGAGACATGTTTTCAGCTAAATTATGCTTAGAATTCGTCCCGTTTGCATCCTTCGTTTGATACTATATTATAGGATTTTTTTATGAGATGCATTAAAATCTGGTGTTTGTATCCGCGAAAAATAATAATTAGACAAAATTTCCCTAAGGTCTCCTGTGGTAGATAGACTTTTTGAAGTAGATGACGCCATGAAATTGGATTCCAAGGTGCACTGCTAGTTCATGGAGAAAAACTTCCTACCTTGGTTTAAATACAGTCAATGATGATGATGAAGTCACTTATCATCATGCAGTATAAGGCTCCTAGCCATGTCTACAAGTTCTCTAATAAATGGGTAGAGTAAAAAATATTTGTAGGAGACGGAATCATGGACTAACATCCAAACAGTTATGCCCTTAATCGAATAGGACATTTGTGGAACATGTTAAAGGAGAGGTTTGCGCAGAAAGAAGGCGATTTAATTAGAGAAATGCTCTTTGGGAAGCCATCTAAATTTTGAAAAGTGTCTGCAAATTGCATCAAAACTTTGAATTAATCAATGGACAACCGACTGTTCAAAGTTATTCAGAAGAGTTCCTTTGTTCAATAACTCTTGAACAATTTATATTTAAAATTACCTTTTATATAATTTCCCTTCATTGTATGCCTTACACTAACTTCATATAACTTGTTTAACTTGTTATACTTCGTTATTATATGATTTCTTTATATATTTTGATTGAAAACTCTATGTATTCCTACTAATTAAACTCTGCAAATGATCTCTTGGCAGTGAAATAGTCAATCTAACAATAATTTGTCTTATTTTACTCTCATAGAGTATTTAGATTCAATATATTTACATTACATGTTCTGCTCATAATTGTCTTTGCTCTATGAAGAACGTTACAAAAAAATGCAGCTGTTTTAATGGAGATTTGGCTGTTTTCAATATTTACACATAATCCCTGCACATACTCTATTACATATCGAAAAGATTTTGTGAGAGAAAAATATAAAGTTCACATTTTTAGTGGAGATCTAGAGTATTAATAGCTTTTTACAGTATTTAATGAGATTTAAAAGTGAATATCAAAGCTTTTGCAACCCTGTAATGTATAATATTATGACGGATAGGCCATCAAGGATAGAGTGAAATGTATTGATTCTTTAAATTTAAATTTAATCTATCAAAATCTTTTCATAGAATTTTTTCTCTTGTATCATTGTTAAGGTAAAGATCTTTGAAAAGTTATGATATCAAATTCCTTGAGTGTAATGAAAAAGAGTTTGATTTCAGTGAAAATCGTCAGGGTTGGAATTCATTTTTTTTTATTACGGGTTGAAACATTTCTTTCGTTATGATAAGTTTAATTTAAACCCTCGATATATATTATTGCATCTCAAATATCCAAGAGAAGGGTTGTTTATTTGTTGCAGATTCTGTTTTTGAAATGAAAGCGCATGACAACTTCTTGAGTAAGATTGAATTTATTAGTCATAAATTCAATCTTGGGGAAAGAAAGTTGTAAAGGACGTTTCAAGAGGGCAATTGCAATATCTTCCAAAGATATACAACCTCAACTTGTTGCGTAAGTACTTCATCAAATAACACGAGATAACATACGGCTTTGAATGAACTCGATAAGAGCAATAAATGTTTATTATTTGGGGTCTAAGCTGTCTCTTAAGAAAAAGGCCTAATTTGTAAACATGCATAATCAGGGTTATAAGAGATTTTCTTATATTATAAGGAGAAATTTTAGAAAAGGAATTGTATCACTCTTTAGAGAGAGTGTATGTGAGAGAAAAGATAGTGGAAGGAGAAAAAGTATATTCTATGGTTATGACAAAAAAAAAACGTTTGGAGTTTAGTTCTCACAAATTATTCAAGTACTCGAATACTTTCCACTGAGGACAATATTGTGATATTAATTTCACTAATTCATAGTAATTAATACTATGATTGATCTTTAATACATTCATGTTATTCTGATAGGCGAGAAAAATTCTGATTAATCATTTGTGGTTTTGTAATTAAATTACTGTAAAAAAAAAGTGATTTTCGATAATATGTGATATTTTCATTTGGTTACATTTTCTTAACCAAACTTGAAGGTAGAATAATAGTTGAATTAGTAGATATAAAGAGAAATAAAAGATACTTTTCAATATAAACAAAATTTGATTTTATACTAAGATTGGTATTTAATACATTCATGTTATTCTTATAGGCGAAGAAAATCCTGTTTCTTTGTGGTTTTGTAAGTAAATTACTGAAAAAAAAATTGATTTTTCATAATGTGATATTTTCATCTATTTTTAATTTTAATAAATCATATTTTTACATTTTCTTAACCATATTTAAAAGTAGAAAATTAATTGAATTAGTAGATATTAAACGGGCCAAATTGATATAAAGAGAAATAAAAAATCCTTTTCAATATAAAAAAAGAAGAATTGCACTAATACTTTCAGGATATATATTTTTTAACTAATTTTACACTGTCGAACTATTGTTCAATTGTTTTCTGTCTATTGCCATTGTCACATCTTCATGTTCATTAGAGTTTGACTGCTCCCGTCTCTCTGACTGTCATAATTCTTACAACAACCTCTCGAAGATGTTATTCATAAATTCATAAAAACACAAACGCTTTGAAGATATTTCGTTTTTTCAATCTCCGAAGTGACATTGAACTCAAAACTCCGGACAAACCTGTACAAATATTCGTCCTTCTTTTCCCTGGTCACTTGTACACGGCACACTTCGAATTTCCCTCTTGGCACGCAAGTAAAAAAATATAAAGTAGATTACTGTAAAATTTGAACCCCTTATTCACAGAGACTCTATGAATTAATTGGAGGACCAGGGTAGAGTTCCAGAAACGGAACTTGGTCGCGGGGAAACAAGGTGAAATAGTACTAGAGGGAAGCAAGAAAGAGATCAGGATAAGTATAACTTGGTGGATGGAGCTTATTATTAAAGTGAGATTCAGCAATGATTAAATGGCTATCCCGTAGAATTACGGTTAATTAATATTGAAAATATAGTGAGGAAAAAATGGGCAATAGGAAGAAGGAATCTCTCTATCCCCAATTTGATCCCTGTACCTCTACCGCGTGTCTTGGAAATGATATTTACTTTATCAAGATTTGGAATGCAGATATATACGAGCTAACATCTGTCGGGATGGGAATCATCATTCAAATGATTTGACCGTAAATACAAAAAAAATGATTAATCTATGTGCTGGGTATGCTCACCTTTTTACCTAGGAAATAAAAGGAAATTATATATATATATATATATATATATATATATATATATATATATATATATATATATATATATATAAAGAAGAACTTCCGATTAGCATGAATTTATTTCAAGATATAAAAATTACACTACTAGAATCGGTTTATTACATTACAGGACTAATTTCGGTATTTAATACCATCTTCAACTGTACAAATGGTTTAGATATAGGAGCGATTGTGGGAAGGATCGCAAGGATGGAAGGTGGGTAACACGGGAAAACATAGATCAAGCCACAGGTAAATTTGGGACGATTTTCGAAGCAAGTTTTGGGCCGAGAGAATTTTGAATAACTTTATTAAATTTAAATGAGGCCTCAGACATTTGGTAATTTGGAATTTTTTTAACCAACACTTAGTCAATTATACGTCTTTTCTAATAATTATCAGACTTATAGACTAGTTTGATATTATTGAAGGCAATTTGGTGATTACAATTACTCGCGTAGTTGAACAATCTAGAAGATAGGCTTTCCTCTTCTAATACCCACCCCCCCTATGTACATATGTACGTTTATTTATTGCAATTATTACATGGAATGACGTATACTCCAGACTATTAGTTACATGATTTGTTCTTAGAAAACTACTTGTTACTCGTCCCCGTTTTGACCCTTAAATATTTTTTAAATTAATATTAACCATAAAAATTCATTTATATATTTTAAAGAAATCCGTTAAAAATATATTAGAAAACGAAAGTGAAAATCAGACAACTGAGCAAAATAGAAAATGTTTCCAAGGAAATTTTACTCTAATATAATATTTTCATTTCTTTTAAAGTGTCCTTGAAAATGGATTCACACTCTGGAACAGCGGACATGAATAAACTTCTGTAAACATGAGGGAACTTTTCGTGGAGACTTATCATTTATCTTAAAATTACGTATATATATATATATATATATATATATATATATATATATATATATATATATATATATATATATATATATATATATATATATATATATATATATATATATATATATATATATATACATATATATACATATATATATATATATATATATATATATATATATATATATATATATATATATATATATATATATATATATATATATATATATATATATATATATATATCAGCACTAACTATAAGAAGGTGATTTTTTTTAGTATTTGAATAATAATTTCATCTTAGTCTCGTTATGACTTATTGTTTATTTAAAAAGTTATTTCTAATAATTATTTAATAATATCAAAAAACAAAATGGTGAAGTTCAGAAAATTTATTTTTATATATCTTCTTTTATAACTATATTTTAGCAACGTGATTTTTTTAAAGGGGGGAAATAGTTTATAATTCATTTTTAAAATTATCATAATTAGCGAAATTCAGAAAATTTAGAAAAATTTAACCATGGCAGCTTTTTTATAGATTTTAAATTTTAATATTAGTAGCGAAGCGGAGGCTTCCCACGTAGGGGGAGTGGCGAAGCCATTGCCTGGTATATATATATATATATATATATGAGGAATTAAACCACATTCTCCGAAGACAATTTAATTCAGAAGAGTTTCGGTGTATCTCACATCCTTTTTCAACTGACACTGGATAGAAAATATAAGAAAAGTGCTTACAAACATAACACAGGGTCAGGCCGTAAAAGATCTCCTCTTTTTGGCTCCAATCCCCTACTTGGGGCTAATCAGGAGGGACGTTAGGCCAAAACATATTGAAGGGCTAACATTTTACGATTTTGTTTATTTGCTTTCGTATTACAGGATTAAAAGAAAATTGACCCTCAGAGAAATTTAAATTAGGAACTGGCGATATCAAGCTCGATTCTACGATTCTTCTCTTAACATAGTTAGCCGATTTAAATACCATTTTACTTCCATTAAAATCCATCGAATGATTTAAGTCTCTAACATGGCAAAATATTCCACTGCTTTCGCTGC
Source organism: Ceratothoa steindachneri (assembly GCA_963969495.1). Classification (NCBI taxonomy): domain Eukaryota; kingdom Metazoa; phylum Arthropoda; class Malacostraca; order Isopoda; family Cymothoidae; genus Ceratothoa; species Ceratothoa steindachneri. Next base: position 72,378,887 of record OZ018326.1, on the reverse strand, counting down.
CCACTCTAATATCTCTTTTGTGTTCGTACAATCTCTTGTCTAGATTTCTCCCCGTTTCCCCTATATAAACTTTATGGCAATCGTTACATGGTATTGCATATACTCCTATGTTATGATGTTCTTTGGGTTTCCTGGCCATCATCAATTGGTTTAAGGAATTATTATATTTAAAGGCTAGATTAATACCCGCTTTTTCAAATATGTCCTTTAAACTATTTAATTTATTAGTAAATTGCAATGTTATACATTTGTTGAAGTCATTAGTGCGGGAAGGCTTATTACCATAGAATGTTTTCCTAGCTGCAAAATGGGCAGACGATATGAACCAATCGTGGTAATACAAATTAGAAAAAATGGTCCTGATAATGACAACTTCCTTATCTAAATAGGAAGGATGACATATTTTATATGCTCTAAGGAAAAGGTTAGAAATTACTGATTTTTTAACACTATTATCGTGAAACGAAAAATAATGTATATAGGCATTCGAATGGGTTGGTTTCCTATAAACGTCAAGTTTTAATTCATGGTGATCTTTATTAATGAGGACATCTAAAAAGGGTAATCTATTATCATATTTCCTATTCATATTTAAATTTGATGGAGACATGAGAATATGATAATAGATTACCCTTTTTAGATGTCCTCATTAATAAAGATCACCATGAATTAAAACTTGACGTTTATAGGAAACCAACCTACTCGAATGCCTATATACATTATTTTTCGTTTCACGATAATACTCTTAAAAAAACGGTAATTTCTAACCTTTTCCTTAGAGCATATAAAATATGTCATCCTTCCTATTCAGATGAGGAAATTGTCATTATCAGGACCATTTTTTCTAATTTGTATTACCACGATTGGTTCATATCGTCTGCCTATTTTTCAGCTAGGAAAACATTCTATGGTAATAAGCCTTTCCGCAATAATGACTTCAACAAATGTATAACATCGCCATTTAATAATAAATTAAATAGTTTAAAGGACATATTTGGAAAAGCGGGTATTAATCTAGCCTTTAAATATAATAATTCCTTAAACCAATTGATGATTGCCAGGCAACCCAAAGAACATCATAACATAGGAGTATATGCAATACCATGCAACGATTGCCATAAAGTTTATATAGGGGAAATGGGGAGAAATCTAGACAAGAGATTGTACGAACACAAAAGAGATATTAGAGTGAATAAACAAAATAGTGAAATGTCAGCCCTTCAATATGTTTGGGCCTAACCCCCCCTCCCCCTGATTAGCCTCAAGTACGGGATTGGGGCGAAAAAGAGAGGATCTTTCATGACCTGACCCTGTGTTATGTATGTAAGCACTTTTCTCATATTTTCTATCCAGCGTCAGTTGAAAAAGGGTGTGAGATACACCGAAACTGTTCTGAATTAAACTTTCTTCGGAGTATGTGGTTTAATTCCTCATCTTTTCTTGCGATATTGCATTAATTTTCATCATATATATATATATATATATATATATATATATATATATATATATATATATATATATATAGATAGATAGATAGATAAATATATACAGGATGGCCAGGACAGAGCCGAAGATGCCACGTTACATTTATTGCAAACGTTTCAGGATCAAAACAAATCTCATCATCAGTGCTAAAGTAAGAATACAAAATACAGATTTAAATATCTACATAAAAAGTTAACACATGTAATAAAATTGTGAAACATGAATATTAAATTTGAGACTAATTGATTACATTGGAAATACGGAGATAAACAATTACCATATATACGGGGGGTGGTCAATAAGTTTTCCAATTCGGATATACGGAAACGAGATATGAGAAAAAGTGTTTTATTATTTTTTAATATAACTACACTCGACTTCAATGCACTTGCGCCACTTGTCCCTGAGGCTTTGAATTCCCGACAACCAGAAATCTCCCGACTGCTGTTCAATCCACTCCTGGACGGTGAGCTGGACATCTTTTTCGTCCCCAAACCGGCGTCCATGCCCCCGTAAGGGGCACGGCAACTTGCCATCCTGGCCGCCGTGCTGACGGGATCCAGCGCTCCGTCCGGCCCCAGCTTACCTCTCTTCCTTTCTTCAGATAGCCTGATTTCTCCCCTACCTCGTCGCTTTTCATACAACCTCTCCCACAACTTTCTCTGGTCAGCCTCTAATTTCACAAGGTAGATGCTGACCTTCTTCTCAAGCCAACCACCCCGGATCGAGGCTGAGGGGGGAGGAGACATTGTTCCCTAACCCCTGAGCTCCGGTTCGGGATGGGGTTTTTTTAACAACCTGCTTCATCCCCACCCATACCTTCCTCACATCCCTTTTCCTCTCCTCTTCACATTCTATCAATTTTACGCCGTGTCCAAGGTGGAGCCGCCATGCCGATAGACTGCCAGGCCACCAGTTGGGAGTGGTGGTCCCAAATGGCGGCGCCTATCTCTGCCGGGCCTGTAAACACCTCTTGCAGTGCGGGCAACTGCAAGAGGTGATGAGCGATTGCGTCCCGTAAAACAAAGGGGGTCAGCATGCCCAATGATGCAAAAAAAACATCTCCCCTTAATTCACCCTAAAACAACGGAGCCGCCCTCGTGCAGCTCCACCAAAAAAATAGAGGTCCTCCCCCTTGTGCTTGCGCAGGGGACCCTCCATACTTCTTCAACCGAAGAGGAGGCTTACTCCTCTCCTACGCCTACGGGTGTAGGGGACTCCCCCTCACCCCTTTCTCTGAAGGTGCTTTCGGGCACCTCCCTATCTCCAGCGCCAGTCCCTCCTTTGCTTTCTAAGGGGACTGCCAAGAAAGCCAGCAAGCAGCCCATTGCCGACCGCTCCTCGTGCAAGTGGCTCGGTAGGGCAAACCCCCTTAGGGAAGAGAGGAAAGCCAGGCCCCTTCGGTCGCTTCCCTCAAAAGACTCGCTGGCAAGAATATTAAACCTTCCCGGGGTCAAGGCCTGTGCCTCCCCACTAAAGACTTATGACGCTGCCAAGGGGACCTGCGATGTCCTGGGAGGGGATGGCCAACTGGAGGCCCCTCCTGTGATAGACATGGTCCTTGAGGAAACCCAGCCTCAGAAGGTAGGGCCTTCCATGGGAGGAAATCCAGGCTCGGCACCAAACACCGAACCCGAATCCGCCCCTATGCAAGGTCCTCCTCAAACGGCTGGAGTTTCTGAGGCAGTACAAGGAAGGGAGGGATCTCCTCCGAGCGATGCTCCTGCGACCTCCATGACCTTCCCCATTTCGGAGAAAGACCTGACTGAGGCCGGTCTATCTTGCCTAGGGGCTCCTATCGGCGGAGGTGGGAAGCGGGTTCATTCCCCGCCCTCCTCTCCGAAGAAAAAAAAGACGAAAAAGCCCCAAAAGACTAAGAAGACTCGGGGCTCCTCTCCATCCGCGGGGGCTACGGAAACGGATTGGTCTTCTACCACTTTGGCAAGCGACCAAGCCAAGATCGAAACATCCGGCACCTCTGCCCCCCGGGTCACGGAGCCCCTGACTAAGACCAAACGTGCACAGTGCGGAGCCTCGATGACATCGGGGACCCTCATTCAGAGGTTACCTGGCTTATTCGAGCCCGCTGGCTTCAAACGCTTCCTCGTTATTCGCTCCACTGATGGCACCATGTTTTCCAAGGGCAACATGATCCATCAGAGGAGAGGATTAGCTAGTGCAATTGGTAGAGAGCCGAAGGTGACCCGTTTCTCGGACGGGAGCCTTCTGGCGAATGCGGCGAATCCCGCCGAGGCGGCTAAGATAAGTGCTCTTCGGACACTTCATGGCACCCCGGTGAGTGTGACGCCGCACTCTACCATGAACTTTGTGAAAGGAGTAGTTTATGCGAGGGAACTCGTTGACTACTCCATTGAGGACATCACCTTAGAGCTGGCCAACCATGGGGTGGTCAAGGTCGAACGTATGATCAGAAAACAGGGAGGGGCCTTGAGACCCACCCCTACACTCTTCGTCACGTTCGACTGTGACAAGCTCCCTGAGTCGGTGCGTGCCGGTTGGTACCGCTACCGCGTAAAGGCATTCGTGCCACTGCCGCGGCGGTGCTATTACTGTCACCGCTTCGGCCATACGAATCGCTGATGTTGACGTGCAAAGTCGGGGTCAACCGAAGTCTGTGTAAATTGCTCCAAGGTCGCACACGATAAGTCCAAATCGCGTGTGGCCAAGTGTGTCAATTGCGGAGAGCCGTACCCTGCTTCTTCGAAGCAATGTGGTGCACATCTCCTTGAGAAAGAAATCCTAGCCGTTTAAGCCCAGGATCGACTCTCATTCCGCGAGGCAAATGACTTGGTCCTGGCGCGCCTGGCTCTGCCTGGGACGTCATATGCCTCAATAGTTAGAAAGGCACCCTCTGCTCCTGGCCCATCCATGCCAACGAGCACGGTTGTTTCCGCACCCATTCGGAGCCCTTCTGCGGGCTCTACCCAACCCGTGCGCTTCCCTGGTAAAGCTGGCGGCAAAAAGGGTTCATACCCTGCCCCTGCTAAAACCAGGGCTCCCGTCTCTTCCCCTAGCGTGACCGTTTCCCGTAAGGCGAAACGGCCACGCGCCTCCACCGAGTCGTTAGACTCACAGGAGGCAACACCCCTGAAGATGGTAACTAGGCCATCTTCCGTGGTTCCTAAAGCTGTTACCCGAAAAGAGGACAGCAACAAAGGAGCTTCTGACCCTTCGCCCACGCCCCAAGGTGGAGCGAGTGGCTCGGAGATGGTGGTTCTTCGAAAAGACGGCCCCCCGCCTCTGAAGCCGCAACGCCCGCCTAAGGTTTCAAGCGAAGGGAGGAAAAGACTCGCATGGCGAGCCCAACCTCCCCCAATAAGTCCTCGAAGGCGACAGCGCCTCCAGCGCTTTATCGGGCCAACAGCACCCGGGGTTCTGCCCCCGGGAAGCGTACGGCCATTCCCGAGAACGTCTTCAGTTCGAGGAGGGCCCCCGCGTCTCCTCCGAGCTAGGCCTGGAGGGCATATTCCTTCAATCGAATTGCCGTGGACTCCGGGCCAACTGGGAGGAGCTGCGGAGGCTCGTCTCATCCTGTTCCCCGTTAGCTATCGTTTTGCAGGAGACCATGCTAGGCGCGTGCCCCCTGCCAACCCTCCTGGGGTATAAGGGTCTTGCAACCCCAGCACCGCGGGATGGCCGGGCTGGGGGATGCGCAGTTTACACCCGGCATGATGTCTCTGTTCTTCCTTTCTCTTTAGATACCTCCTTTCAGGCAGTTGCTGTTCAGCTGCACCTGGATAGGAGGTATACTCTGATTTCTGCGTACATTCCACCGTGCGCTGACTTCGACGCGGGGGACTTCCGCCGCGTCGTGGCACGGTTGCCGAGGCCCTATCTCTTGCTTGGAGATCTGAACAGGAGGCATCCTCTCTGGGGAGATTACTCCATAAATCCGAGGGGACAAGTCCTTGCCGATCTGATCGAAGAGCTTGAGATGGGTGTCCTAAACGTGGATGAATTTACGCATCACTTTCCGAGAACCGCTTCATTTTCTTGCCTTGACCTATCTTTGTGGTCTTCGGATGCCAGCCTGATTTTGATTGGGGGGTGGTCGATGACCTCCATGGTAGTGATTACTTTTCCATTCAAATATCATTTTCAGGGCAACTGCCGCCTGAGAGACCACCTCGGTGGTGCTTGGCGCGGGCGCGGTGGCCTGCATTTCAGGAAATGACTGAATTCTCTATCTCAGTCCAGGAGTTTAGGTCGGTAGATGAGGCCGTTGAGTTCTTCTCCGGCAACCTCATCGCCGTGGGCCAGACTACTATTCTTAGGACGTCTGGCCGTTTTGCACGCCGACCACTCCCATGGTGGTCGGCTAAGTGTAAGACGGCCCTCAAACAGAAGCGTTATGCCTACATGCGCTATAAACGCCGCGCGAACGATTTCACTGTCGCTGAATTTCTTCGGGCTAGGGATAGGTTCCGGTATATTTCAAAGCACGCCCGCGGCTCTTTTTGGCGGGCATACGTGTCTTCACTTAACGGGAAAGACCCCCATAGCCGAGGTGTGGAAGCAAGTCAAAAGGATTCGGGGCAAGTTCTCGCAGGACCTCCCTCCCGTTCTCCAGGAGAATGGGACCGCAATCTCGGACCCCACGTCCGTGGCGGAATCCTTAGCGACCGCTTTTTCCGCATTCTCTAGCCGTGATGCTGCTCCGCCAGCATTCAATGCACGTCGTGATGTCGCGGAAGGCCGCCGGCTGGACTTTACTTCCAGAGGCGGAGAACCCTTCAACGACAAGTTTACTGTGACTGAGTTGCGTTCCGCTCTTGCTTCGTGCGCGGACACCTCGCATGGTCCGGAGGATGTCCCGTACGCCATGCTTCGACACCTGGGTGAGCGAGGCATGGCCTTTCTGTTAGATTTGTTCAACAGGATCTGGGTGGAAGGTCTTCTCCCAGACTCCTGGCGAATCGCTACTGTGCTCGCCTTTCGCAAGCCGAGGAAAGATCACTCTACTCCGACCGGTTTCCGATCAATCTCTCTAACCTCTTGCGTGTGCAAGTTGATGGAGAAATTGGTAAATGTTAGATTAGCCTATTTCCTGGACAGCGAAGGCCATCTGTCTTCTGCACAGTGCGGCTTCCGTAAGTTCCACTCCACGTCGGATGCTCTGCTCCGACGGGAAAATGCCGTCTGCGAGGCTTTCCTTCGTAGACAGCACTACACCACGGTGTTTTTTGATCTGAAGAAGGCCAATGATAACGCATTGCGATACTGTATCATGGAGACTCTCCACACGATGGGGGCGAGGAGACGCCTTCCAATGTTTATATCTGAATTTTAGCGAGATCGTCGATTCCGAGTACGGGTGGGGGGAGCCCTCTCCGGCCCAAAGAAGCAGGAAGAGGGTGTCCCGCAGGGAAGTGTCCTCAGTGTCACACTCTTTGCCCTGAGCATCAACGGCACCACCTCAGTGCTGGCGAAAGATGTTCTCGATACGCTCTACGTGGACGACCTTTCGATCTCTTTTGGCACGGCCCAGATGCCAACTCTGGGGCGTCGAGTCCAACAGGCATTGAACCGCGACTCTCGCTATGCCGAAGCGCACAGGTTTCGCTTTACTTTCGCCAAGACTAAGGTGGTGCACTTTTGGCACCATCCACGGCTTCACCCCGACCCAGATTTGTTTCTTAAGGGGTTGCGCCTAGATGTGGTTGAGTCACACCGTTTCCTTGGTCTTGTATTTGACCGACGCCTCACCTGGGAGGCTCATATTCGCAGCCTTAGGGTCTCTTGTACCCGCGCCATGGACATTCTCCGTTCCGTGTCGTTCAGCGCTTGGGGTGCTGATAGGGCTACTGCCTTACTTTTTTATCGATCCTTTGTTCGTTCGAAGCTCGACTACGGATGCGAGTTTTATACATCCGCAGCCGAGCGTTTATTGCGGAAGGTGAATTCGATCCACCACACCAGCCTTCACCTTGCGACCGGTGCCTTTCGCACTTCGTCCATTGAGAGCCTGTTGGTGTATGCTGGGGAGATGCCACTCGCTCTGCTCCGCGTGCAGTGCATCACTCACCTGTACGTGCGAGCCCGGCGCATGCATCAGTCACCAACAGCTCTCACTGCATCCGCAGCTGATCTCGATGGTGCCTATGCCGCCAAGAGGCGCCAGTCATACCCTAAGCCCTTTGGGTTTAGGGCCAGGAAACTATTTCGAGAGGTAGATATTGCTCTCGGTCCGGTGGCGCCCCTGGTTCTGCCCAGGGTGCCACCCTGGAGGGTACCACATTTGGCTATTTGTTGCCACGCCTCTGCTCCCAAAGCTTGTCCTGCGCCGGGAGTATTGCGGTCGACCTTTTGGAGCACACATCGTGTCACGCTGGAACCGTGCCAGTGTATACGGATGGCTCCAAGTCCCAAGAGGGAGTCGGCTTCCACGCCGTATCCCCTCTGTTTAAAGTCAGCGGGGCTCTACCAGGCGCTGCGTCTGTCTTCACGGCCGAGCTGGTGGCAATACACCACTCGGTACGGGAGATTGAGCGACGTGCCCGGTTCGGAGACCGGATTGTGATCTACAGCGACTCACAAAGCGCCCTGAGTGCTCTCGGGGCATTGGTTTCTCTGCACCTCCTGGTTCGCGAAATCCGTGACGCCATGGTTTTAGGAGCTGGGCAGTTGTCGAGATTATCTTTTGCTGGGTTCCTGGACATGTAGCAATTGCGGGGAATGAGCGGGCCGATGAGGGCGCCAAAGAGTCCGCGAGGACTCTGCAACCGGACCAGCGTTTCGCTCTTCCTCACACTGACTACATGGCAGAAATACGGGCAGCTTTTCGGACTGCTTGGCAAAAAAGATGGGAGATGGTCGAAGGGAACTTAAAGTTGCGTGCCATTGAGCCGCGACTTTTCCCATGGACCTATCCCCGAATGCCGCGGTGGCTTCAGTTTGCTTTCTGTCGTCTCCGAATCGGGCACACTCGTGTGACGCATCGCTATTTGATGGAGCGCTCGCCTGCGCCCTATTGCAACGACTGCGTCGTTCCCCAGACTGTTTGGCACATTCTTGTCGAATGTCCCAGTCTTGGTGATCTTCGCGCACGACACCTGTCCCGGTACCGGGATGGGCGGGGTCACTACCGCCTGTCCCTTGTACTCGGGACGAGTGCGTGTACTTTGACTGGTGGACTTGTTGACTTTTGGGGGGAGGCCGGCCTTCTCCCTTTCATTTAACCAGGTTTAATTGTTGTTGTTTTTGTTATTGTTTTTGTTATTGCTTTGTTATTGTTATTGTTATTTCTTTTTATTGTTGTTTCTTGTTCATTTTTTTAAAGTAGCCTAGAACTAGACTGTTTGTTTACGGCGACTTATGCCTAAGTCGGCCGTCGCCAGATAGCCCCTTAAATAATAAAAAAAAAAACCGGCGTCCATGCAGTGCAGCCTTGAGATGACGGAATAAAAAGTAATCGCTAGGGGCCAGATGTGGACTGTAGGGAGGATTGTTGAGGTCCTCGAATCCGCACTCGCGCAGGGCAGCTTGTGCAACTCTGGCCTTGTGGACTTTGGCGACGTTGAAGTCGATCATGGGGCGTAAGGTTTCTAGGGACCCAATGGGCAGAGATCTTGGTCATAGCCAAATTGTCGTGGATGATCTTGATAACACTTCTATGTGATATTCCAAGTTCTCGCTCGATTTCTTCGACCTTCACCCGTCGATTTTCAAGTATCATCCTCTCCACAAGGGCCACATTGTCCTCGTTGGTCACGTCTGACGGTCGTCCTGGATGGGGGTCTTCTTGAAGGGACTCACGACCATGGCGGAACTCCCTATTCCAGCGAGCAATGGTTGCATAGGAAGGGGCGGTGTCGGTGTACACTGCAACCATGAGTTCATGGATCTCCTTTGCATTCTTGCCTTCCTTGGTTAAAAATTTGATCACTGCACGGTGTTCATCCTTCTCCATTGTTGAAAAATTTGTGAGTGACGATCTGCGATCAGCTACTGCTTCTTAAATAGACGAGGCAGGAGCGTGCGGCTGCAGGTCTTGACTTGTCATAACTTGTCCTAACACCCCCACAAACAACCATCCCCCTTCCTCTCTCTTGCCCTACCGATTCGCAAAACTTATTGATCGTCCCTTGTATATATATATATATATATATATATATATATATATATATATATATATATATATATATATATAGAGAGAGAGAGAGAGAGAGAGAGAGAGAGAGAGAGAGAGAGAGAGAGAGAGAGATAGATAGATAGATAGATAGATAGATAGATAGATAGATATAAGTAAAATAACTCAATGGTGAGTTATGGTATATGATAGTGAAACCACTGTATAGGAGCCAAAAGTTTGATTTACGAGACTAGTTTCGGTATGTAGTATATCATACCCTCTTTAATCGTATACTGAGAATGCGATTTTTACAAAAGTCTATAAATAGCGTACAGATCAGAAAAAAAAACACAAAGAAACACGAAACGGGGAAAAAAGGCCATTAATCAGGGGGTGTGGGTCTAAGAGCGTTGACTAAACTGTTCACGATGAGGTTACGGGAATGGAGGCTGCATTTCAATTGCCCATTTGACAAATTAAAATTGGGAATTTCTTCTATTAATATAGATTCTACTATTTTTCTTTTACGGAAATCTTTACAATTTTATATGATTTGTGCCTTTGAATAGTCAATTTGGTGGTTGAAATTGCTGATATGATTAAAAATACTGGATGTGGTACTGCCTGGTCTCACATCACCTTTATGTTCCTAAATTCGTTTGGTTAAGGTTCTTCCGGTCTCTTCTATGTAGAATGAGGGACAGTTTGTAGAGCCACATGGGATTAAATATACACCTGCATCATTTGGCTGATCCACGGGCTTGGTTAAATGGAAAGATTTAAGGATAGAAAAAGGGTATTTAAATGTGATTAGGCCTAGAGAAATAACTTTGTTCACTCCTTTAAGGAGGGGAAAAAAAAAAGGGATTGATACTTCGTATTACTAAATTTGTTTTTATCCTTGGTACGGTAACGATTATATTTTGCTTTCGATAAACTTTCATTGATCACGTGGAGGGAATAATTAAATTCATTGAAACTGCAGGTTATATATGTAATCTCGTCTTTTAGAAAGCAAGGGTCACATATCTTAAGTGCTCTTAAAGCGGAATGTATATGTATATATGGAATGATGGGTGATATATATATATATATATATATATATATATATATATATATATATATATATATATGGTATGGTGTAGGTTATTGAGGTTGTTTAAGAAATTGTTAAAAGATTCCAGTTGATTTAAAGGCCATATCGATATGACGTCATCAACATATCTGTACCATACATAATTTGGGGATGGAGCCACATTTCGGAATGTTCCATGCAAAGATTGCACAGAATGGGTGACAAAGGATTTCCCATACTCAGCCCATATTTTTGGCGGCGGAAACCCATATAAGTATTAAAAACATTTTCAGTGACGCAAAGTTTAACTAGGTTAACAATTTTTGTTTGGGGTAATGGGATGTTTAATCTCGGGTTCCTTAATACATTAGATAATAATTTGAATGGGAAAATAATAATTGTTTACCTTTCCTCGATGTTAAAATTGTAAGAGTAAATGACCGACCGACCTTCTCTGTATACCGTAAAACCACTAATTCGCACTCTTACATCCATTTTTACTCTTGTCATGATATGAAAGTTAAAAAAGCCATTGTAATGTCTATGTTTTTGAGAGGTTTTAGAACTTGTGACCCATGTTTCTTGTGCGATGAAATTACTTTCATCACCTGTACATTTATAGAACTAAAATATGCCCTCCATATCATCAATGAATGGTTATCCAATGCCAAGTCAAACTTCTATTGCCCTAAAAGTAGGAAGCCAGATACTAAAAGAATCTGCCTCTCCCTTCCATTTCGTCCATTACTGAAAGGTTTAAATATATCCTTTCCTCTAACTGCACCACTTTTAAATACCTTTCGACCCTTAAAAAATCATTCCCTACCACCAAACCTATAGAAGGAACCAACGAAGCAGGAGTCTATTTAATCCCTTGTACAGAAATTAACTGCCCTTTATTTTACATAGGCGAAACAAGAAGAAATCTGGATAAGAGAATGTATGAACACAGAGGAAACATTAGACAGGGAAACACAGCCTCTAGTCTTTTCACACACACTAATAACTTTAATCATCTGATAGACTTCCCACAGGCCAAACTAATCTACTCGTGTAAGGAATTCCGCAAAGAAAGGTCATTGAGTCCACCCTTATAGATGAAATCCCCAACTTTAACCATTGGGATGGGCAATTTAAATGCAGACCCTACGTCAAAGATCTAATCTTAAAATATATCATTAATGAACTTAAATTCACACACCAGGATTAGGAAGTCTAATCGGATCTCTGTGGCTGCATGTATTTTTAGTGTTCGACTGAGGCTGGCATGACAAACTCCATGCCGAAACTGGTCTCAAGATAATAAATACTACGCGCCTCCACAGTGGTTTTATTATCATATTTGGAATCTGTCATTGAATTTAACAATTTTTCCGATATATATATATATATATATATATATATATATATATATATATATATATATATATATATATATATATATATATATATATATGTCGTGTTATTGTAAGGGCTGAGTGGTGATATACGTACGTAGGTTTGTTACGTACTTGAATTACTCCTTGATTACGTTTTCTCTAACAGTGCTATATTATTTTATAAGTTATTTAATCTTTGAGGATTTCTAGTGCTATGTGCAACGCTTCGAGGATTGATTTAAATACTTCTAAAATATATATATATATATCTTTAATTACAACATAAAAAAGTGAAATCTGAAAAAAAAACTATACAGCTATGAATAAACGAGTATATGTTAGATTTACTAATTTAAACCAAATGAATATAAAGTAATGGTTGACCCCAAGCTCACTTTATTATAGGATGCTAATTAACACTCAAAAATAATTTAATTTCTTTACCTTTAAAAAAAACACACACGTGAATCCGGCTGGAGAATTTTATGTGGACAAAAAAATGTTTTTGCGGTTAGGTGCGTGGACGTGTTCACAGACACCCAGCTGTTTTACTGGCGCGGAGACGGGCTTAAACTAACAGATAATTTCTGTGAGGACGACGGATGGCATTAAGCACGTTGACTTAGTCAAATGATTTAAACTACGGGACCGTGATTGTATGCTTTTTCCAATCTTCGGGTTAATCTTGGAATGGTTCGCACTGACGAGCGAGGAGCAAACAGTGAATCCTTTGAAGAATAGGGGGGGAGGGGGGACAGACTTCACTTTGAGGATTCCTCATTGGCGAGGAGCAAACGTGAATAGTAATTTTCATAAAACTGTACGCTCAATTCTTAAACATTATGCAGACTTAATTTTTAAATTTAAATCTATGAATGCCTCTCTTCTTTATCTTTATGGTCTTGTCAAGACTCACAAACCTAACAATCCTTTAGGCCCTATTGTCAGTTCTGTAGGCTTTGTCTCATATGTTTTGTCAAAATGGCTAACGTCTTATCTTACCTCTCTTGTCGGATGCATTTCGGATTCCTATATAGTTAATAGTTCCTACCAAATAGAAAAACTTAATACCATCCCTTACCCTTCAGACTTCACCTTTGTTAGCTTTGACGTTTGATCCCTTTTCACTAAAGTTCTGGTTGATGATCTATTTAAGTTTCTTAAAGATAAATTGTGTAACGTTGAATTACCTATACCCCCTAATTTATTCTCAGAACTAATGTCCCTCTGTACCAAAGACTGTGCATTTACTTTCAATGGTAAATTCTTCCGCCAAAAATTTGGTTTAGCTATGGGTAATTGTTTAGCCCCCGTTTTATCTAACTATATATGGAATTTTTCGAAACGGTTTTCCTCCCCTCTATTGTTGATTTTCCTATAATCTGGTTGTGGCCCAATTCTGAAAATATTTTTCTTTTTTTGAACAAACTTAATTCACTTATACCTTCCATCAAATTTACCCTTGAAATTGAACAGAATGGAAGGATTCCTTTCCTTGATTTGTTAATACACCGCACGCCTTCTGGTTTCAAATTCCCTATTCCTTCGGAAAACAACTAATTCTTCTTCTTATATTTACTTTTACTCCTTTCACCATATTAAAGTCAAAATATCAATTTTCATTTCAATGTTTCTCCGTGTACTTTGTTTAATTAGTCGTGAATTTTTTGACCCTGAAGTTTCCAAAATTTTTTACATCGGCCATAAACTTTGCTATCCTTTTCATTTCCTTGATAAATGCCTTCAGTCTTTTTATCATTTGAACCTCGCGCGCCTTTTAATAACAAGAATACTCTTGTACTTCCTTTTCATCCACCGTTTGCTTCTCTCCCTCATATTTAAAAATCTCTAGGCATTTGTTTAGTATTTAACTATAATAATACTACCTTTAAACTAGTAGTCAAGAACGCTTCTTCCCCTATTGGAAATGTATATTGCGTAAAATGTATCGATTGCTCTAAATATTACTTTGGTAATCAGGTAAATGTTTAAAAAAACGAATTTCTCAGCATAAATATAATGTCCGTCACAGGGAAGAAATCAGCTCATTTTATGCTCATATGTCATATCTTAATCACAATATTGATTGGAATTCTGCTAAAATCATATGTGATAATAACGATACAATTTAACGAGATATCATTAAATCGACCTATATTAGTAAATTCCCAAATTTGAATTTAAGTCCTGGCTTATATAAACTTGATGGTTATTTTTTTCAATCATATTCACAATGCACTGTCGAAACTTTTAATTTAAGACTAAATATTTATATTAATCTTAATAAACTATTTAATTTTATTTTGTGTGCATATATGTAGCCCTATGTTTATGTCTATATTTTCCATTTAAATCAAATCTTTAGAACATTTGTGCTTATTCTACCTTGGTTTTTAAACTCTGACCTCTGAGGTTAATCTCTCATTCAGATTTTCTCCCTACCCAATTAATTAGGCGGTATTTTAATCCTCTTGTCACCCTTTGGTCTTTTGAATTTACCTGATTTAGTGATCTTAGTTTGTATTTATCTTCGCTCCTCCTAAGGTTTCCATCTCATATTAATTCATTTTGTTGATTGGTTTTTGCTTTTTTTGTGGGCGTTCCTTCTTCTCTGTATCATCCTTATAAATATTACAATTTTCAATACTTCTGTTATTCCTTGATAAAGAACTCGAAATAAAGTTCGAAAGTACTTGGAATCCTCGTATTAATTTTCCCTGTGGGCTTTGTTATATATATATATATATATATATATATATATATATATATATATATATATATATATATATGAAAGATAATGCTAAGCCACAATATTTGAATCAAGATTTTATTTATAACTATCGGACTAGTTTCGGTAAGATGCCATTTTCAACTTTTCAACTAATAATAAAGAAACTAGGCAAGGAACATAGTATATATAAGGTAAGACACATCATTATATATACTGTGTTACTTGCCTAGTTTCTTCATTATTAGTTGAAAATGGCATCTTGCTGAAACTAGTCCGATATTTATAAATAAAATCTTGATTCAAATATTGTGGTTTACCATTATCTTTCACTGATATACATCACGCCAATGTGATCTCTTCCATTACATATATATATATATATATATATATATATATATATATATATATATATATATATATATATATATATATATATATATATATATATATATATAATGTAAATCTCTCATGAGCGCGGGAGAATGATGAAATAAATTCAACACACAGCAAGAAAGAGAAAACGAAATAATTTTTCTTCCGAATTAGTTATTTCCTACTTCGAAAAAAGCTGAGCTGGGATGGAATTGGAAACGTGCACACTGAGGTAGCGAGCAACCGCTTTGATCTCAATTAAACCGCCTCTTAGACCACTCGTCTTCCCCGTTGCCGAGTGGTATAAGAGCTGGTTTAATTGAGATCAAAGCGGTTGCTCGCTGCCTCAGTGTGCACGATTTGAATCCCATCCCAGCTCGGATTTTTTCGAAGTAGGAAATAACTAATTCGGAAGAAAAATTATTCCGTTTTCTCTTTCTTTAGTTGTATTGGATATATATATATATATATATATATATATATATATATATATATATATATATATATATATATATATATATATATATATATATAGTCTTGTAAAAATGAATTGCAACACCGGTTAAATAAAACACCTTCTCACATGATAAGCATTTACTGGGAACAAAATCCATATATTTTATGTTTAGTACTTTATATGGCC
Source organism: Ceratothoa steindachneri (assembly GCA_963969495.1). NCBI lineage: Eukaryota > Metazoa > Arthropoda > Malacostraca > Isopoda > Cymothoidae > Ceratothoa > Ceratothoa steindachneri. Next base: position 72,363,110 of record OZ018326.1, on the reverse strand, counting down.
TCTTTTAGCTTTAAGAATACATTTTACCCATTGAGGCATGGAATCGACCAGTGTTGTACAAATATTTTTTTTATTTCTTCTTCGTGATACCATATTTTAATTACTGCGCTAATGAGCTTAGTTTTTGACGTGCAGTCGTGTTTTTGAAGACGGTTTTTCACTATAGCTCAAAGGTTTCGATTGGGTTTAAATCAGGTGAGTTCCCTGTCCAATGAAGTACCTGAATATTTTCATTTTGAAATGCTTTCATCGATTTTTTAGATGCATGAGAGGGAGCGAGAGCTTGCTGAAATATGCCTCCACCATTTGGAAAAGCTTTCATTAGATCGAGGGCCACTATTCTGCAAATTAAATCCGCCTATTTCTCGGAATTCATCATTCCAGTAACTGGCACGAGTCGTATAGGCCCAACAGAACAAAGAGAGATCCAAAACATTACTTTAGACGGGTGTTTAACGTGCTGTTCAATATGCCCCGCACGAATCGGTTCATCGAGTCATCTTCTCTCGTACTGACTGACATCTCTGACCCGGCACTTCAAAATGCGATTCATCCGTGAAAAGTACCTTTCTCTACTGTTCCTTTGTCCAGGTCTTGTGTTGCCTAGCGTAAGTTTCTTCTTCATTACACTTGTAAGAGGTTGCTTACGAAGGGGCTGTCTTGTCGGTCTTCCAGCATTCAGAAGACGTCGTCTTACAGTACTGGAACAAACGCTAATTCCAGCACTTGTTAGTTCATTTGAAGATCATTACTAGTAAGTTTATTGTTTTTAAAACTTTAAGCAGCAAATGTCTGTCGTCCCTCTTAGTTGTTTTCCGCTTTCAGGCACATTTGCCTTTCCATTTTTTGGAAATTGACCTTGTTTCTTGATAGGCTTTAACTATCCAGCTGACACTTGAATAGTCGACCTCACATTGTTCTGCAGTTTTTCTAACACTCAATCCACAACATTCTGATAAAGTTACAATCCTAGAACGTTTTCTTTGTGTGATGATATCCAATGAATTTGTCTAAGAAAATAGCATCCAAAATTGCAACACAATCACCCATTAGGAGCTTTACGCAGTGATTAAGAGTTATTTGGCTCTAAATATCTAAACCTTCAGTTGCCAAACAGTGTTTGCTAATGTGAAGCTCCACATTTAAAAAAAAATACCATATAATAAATAAAATGAAGCTTTGGTTGAATTTTTTACAAAAATGTAAGTTGTTGCAATTAATTTTCACATGACTATATATATATATATATATATATATATATATATATATAGAGAGAGAGAGAGAGAGAGAGAGAGAGAGAGAGAGAGAGAGAGAGAGAGAGAGAGAGAGAGAGAGAAAGAGAGAGCCTTGGCATAAATATGGGGCAGGTATGAAAAAGTGAAGAATATGATTGAAACTCATTTATTTCATACTTGGCATAATACACATATACATTTTTGCGTATATTCTATCAATAATTGATATTTATGTGCTCAAAGAGATCAAATCATTGCATTGTCCAGAGAGGGATTATCCCAAGTCGAAATTGCAAGAAAATTGAAATGCTCGAGAAACTGTGTCCAAACAACTATTAATGATACCAATTCTTTCAAAAACCGTGATGGTAAAGGTCGCAAACCTGTACAACTCCGAGGGAAGAGATTAGGCTGAAATGGGCATCTCTGGCCGATAAGAAAAAACCCTCTTCTGATGTAGCTGCTGAGTTTCGGGCAGCAGCAAACAAAGAGATATCAAAACGCACAGTGAGAAGAAGGTTATTAGAAGTTGGGCTCAAAGGATGAAAGGCTAGAAAGAAACCGTGGCTGTCTCAGGTGAAAAGAACATGATTGGGTTAAAGTTTTTTGGTCTGATGAAAGAAACTTTGGGGTAGGTTCTCCACATTAGTTTTCACCAATTTATTACGCTTATACACATTTTTATTGGATGCCCAAATTTTTATTGGATACCAAAAATGATCAGTAAAAATTGTGTTTCTCCTCAGATCTTTGGAACCCCTGGAGCTGTTTATGTTCGTCGAAGAGTTGGGGAAGCTTATGATCCGAGATGTGTTGTCCCAACAGTCAACTTTGGAGGTGGCATTGTAATGGTTTTGGGCTGCATGTCGTCTTCAGGTCCAGGATTGTTGTTCACTTGTGAGGGTAGAATGAATTCCAACACTTACACAAGCTTATTAGACCAGGTTTATCAACTTTACTTAGGTAAAATTTCCAATGATGACATACCAGATGGTGTAATCTCCAAACAAGACAATGATCGATTTTTTTTCTTTTTTTCTTTAGAGCCCATCTGGCGACTACCCACTTGGGCATAAGTTGCCGGAAATACGACAGCCTCGAACTAGGCTACTTTAAAATAAAATTATGAAAAAAATAACCATGATAAATTTTGGAAAAACTTAGCAATTAGGAAGCAATCTCCGGCATCGGGGGAAGGTCCCCATCACCCCGGTGCAGGAGCGTGCAACCTACGAAGAGAACAAACAAAAAACAAAACAAAAATAGAACCTACTTAAATAAAGGGGAGAAGCCCGGCCTCCCCCAAAAAGTCAACAAGTCCACAAGTCAATGTGCACGAACTCGTCTCAAGTACAAGGAACAAGTGGTAACGATCCCGCCCAGCCCGGTACCGGGACAGGTAACGTGCGTGAACATCACCCAGACTGGGACATTCGACAAGAATGTGCCGAAAGGTCTGGGGGACGACGCAGTCGTCACAAAAGGGCGCAGGCGGGCGCTCCATCAAATAGCGATGCGTCACACGAGTGTGTCCGATTCGGAGACGACAGAAAACCACCTGAAGCCGTTGAGGAATTGGGGGATAGGTCCATGGGAACAGGCTCGGCGCAATGGCACGCAAATTTAAGTTCTCTTCAACTGTCTCCCATCTTCTTTGCCAAGCAGTCCAAGGAGCTGCCCGTATTCCTGCCATTTAATCGGTGTGAGGAAGAGCGAAACGCTAGGCCGGTCGCAGAGTCCTCACGGACTCTTTGGCGCCCTCATCGGCGCGCTCATTCCCCACAATTCCTACATGTCCAGGAACCCAGCCGAAGATAATCTCGACATCTGCCCGGCTCGCCAAAACCGTGGCGTCACGGATATCGCGAACCAGGGGATGCGGAGATTCCAATGCCCCGAGAGCACTCACGGCGCTTTGTGAGTCGCTATAGATCACAATCCGGTCTCCGAACCGGGCACGTCGCGTAATCTCCCTACCGAGTGGTGTATTGCCACCATCTTGGCCGTGAAGACAGACGCAGCGCCTGGTAGAGCCCTGCTGACTTCAAAAAGAGAAAATACGGCGTGGAAGCCGACCCCCTCTTGGGACTTGGAGCCATCCGTATACACTGGCACGGTTCCAGCGTGACACGATGTGTGCTCCAAAAAGGTCGAACGCAATACTCCCGGCGCTGAACAAGCTTAGGAAGCAGAGGCGTGGCGACAAAAAGCCAAATGTGGTAACCTCTAGGGTGGCGTCCTAGCTTTAAACCCAAAGGGCTTAAGGTATGAATGGCGTCGCTCGGTAGCATAGACACCGTCGAGAACAGCTGCGGATGCAGTTAGAGCTGTTTTCGACTGAGGGATGCGCCGGGCTCTACGCGTACAGGCGAGTAATGCACTTCACGCGGCGTAGAGCGAGTGGCATCTCCTCAGCATCGACCAACAGGCTCTCAATGGGGAAATTGCGGAAGGCACCGGTCGCAAGGCGAAGGCCGCTGTGGTGGATCGAATCAACCTTCAGCAATAAACGCTCGGCTGCGGATGCATAAAACTCGCATCCGTAGTCGAGCTTCGAACGAACAAAGGATCGATAAAAAAGTAAGGCGGTAGCCCTTTCAGCACCCCAAGCGCTGAACGTCACGGAACGGAGAATATCTATGGCGCGCGTACAAGAGACCCTGAGGCTGCGAATATGAGCCGCCCAGGTGAGGTGTCGGTAGAATACAAGACCAAGTAACCAGTGCGATTCCACCACAACGAGGCGCACTCCATTAAGAAACAAATCTGGGTCAGGGTAGAGACGTGGATGGCGGCAGCAGTGCACACACTTAGTCTTGGTAAAAAAAAACCTGTGCACTTCGGCATAGCGAGAGAAGCGGTTCAATGCCTGTTGAAGTCGACGCTCCAGAGTTGGCATCTGGGCCGCGCCAAAAGAGATCGAAGGGTCGTCCACATAGAGCGTAGCTAGAACATCTTGCGGCAGCACCGAGGTGATGCCGTTGATGTTCAGGGCAAATAGTGTGACATTGAGGACACCTTCCTGTGGGACACCCTCTTCCTGTTCCTTTGGGCCGGAGAGGGCTCCCCCCACTTGTACGCGGAAAGGACGATCTCGCAAAAATTAAGATATAAAGACTGGGAGGCGTCCCTTCGCCCGCATAGTGTGGAGAGTCTCCATGATACCGTATCGCCATGCTGTATCATAGGCCTTCTTCAGATCGAAAAACACCGTGGCGTAGTGCTGTCTACGAAGGAAAGCCTCGCAGACGGCATTTTCCAGTCGGGGGAAAGCATTTGACGTGGAGTAAAACTTGCGGTTCCTGCACTGTGCAGAAGACAGATGGCAACCGCTGTCTAGGAAAAAGTCTAGTCTAACATTTACCAATTTCTCCATCAACTTGCACACGCAAGAGGTTAGAGAGATTGGGCGGATTCTCCGCCTCTGTAGGTAAAGTCCAGCCGGCGGCCTTCCACGACATGACGACGTGCATTGAATGCTGGCGGAGCAGCATCCCGGCTAGAGAATGCGGAAAAAGCGGTCGCGAAGGATTCCGCCACGGACGCGGGGTCCGAGATTGCGGTCCCATTCTCTTGGAGAATGGGACTCGCTTCCACACCTCTGCTAAAGGGGTCTTCCCGTTAATTGAAGACACGTATGCCCGCCAAGAAGAGCAGCGGGCATGCTTATAAATATACCGGAACCTAGACCTAGCCCGACGAAATTCAGCGACAGTGAAATCGTTCGGGCGGCGCTTATAGCGCATGTAGGCATAACGCTTCTGTTTGAGGGCCGTCTCACACTCGGCCGACCACCATCTGAGTGGTCGGCGTGAAAAACGGCCAGAAGTCCTAGAAATAGTAGTCAGGCCCACGGCAATGAGGTTGCCGGAGAACAACTTAACGGCCTCTTCTACCGACTTAAACTCATCGACTGAGATAGAGAATTCAGTCATTTCCTCAAATGCAGGCCACCGCGCCCGCGCCAAGCACCAGCGACGTAGGCTCTCAGGCGGCAGTTGTTCTGAAAATGATATTTGAATGGGGAAGTGATCAAAACCATGGAGGTCATCGACCACCCCTCAATCAAAATCAGGTTCTCGGACAGTGATGCGTAAACTCATACACGTTTAGGACACCTATCTCAAGCTCTTCGATCAGATCGGCAAGGACTTGTCCCCTGAGATTTATTGAGTAATCTCCCCAGAGAGCATGCCTGCCGTTCAGATCTCCAAGAAAGAGAAAGGGCCTTGGCAACCGTGCCACGACGCGGCGGAAGTTCCCCGCGTTGAAGTCAGCTGACGGTGGAATGTACGCAGAAATGATAGTATACCTCCTATCCAGGTGCAGCTGAACAGCCACTGCCTGAAAGGAAGTATCTAAAGAGAAAGGAAGAACGGAGACATCATGCCGGGTGTAAACCACGCATCCACCAGCCCGGCCATCCCGTGGTGGTAGGGTCGCAAAACCCTTATACCCCGGGAGGGTATGCAGGGGGCACGCGCCTAGCATGGTCTCCTGCAAAAAGATAGCTAAAGGGGAACGGGACGAGACGAGCCTCCGCAGCTCCTCCAAGCGGGCTCGAAGTCCACGGCAATTCCATTGAAGGAATATGCCCTCCAGGCCTAGCTCGGAGGAGACGCGGGGGCCCTCCTTGAACAGAAGACCCTCACGGTAATGGTCATACGCTTACCGGAGGCAGAACCCCAGGCGCTGTTGGCCGGAAAAAGCGCTGAAGGCGGTGTCGCCTTCGAGGACTTATTGGGGGAGGTTGGGCTCGCCATGCGAGTCTTTTCCTCCCTCCGCCTCGAAACCTTAGGCGGGCGTTGCGGCTTCGGAGGCGGGGGGCCTTCTTTTCGAGGAACCTTCTTTAGGGGGACAGCTTTAGGAACCCGGGAAACTGGTCTGGAGACCAACTTCAGGGGTGTTGCACCCTGTGAGTCTAACGACTTGGTGGAGGCGCGTGGCCGTTTCGCCTTACGGGAAACGGTCACGCTGGGGGAAGAGGGGGGAGCCTTGGTTTTAGCCGGGGCTGGCTATGAACTCTTTTTGCCGCTAGCTTCACCAGGGAAGCGCTCGGGTTGAGTAGAGCACGCAGAAGGCCTCCGAATGGGCGCGGAAACAACCGTGCTCGTTGGGCTGGATGGGCCACGAGCAGAGGGTGCCTTTCTAACTATTGAAGCATATGACGTCCGAGGCATAGCCGGGCGCGCCAGAACCAAGTCCTTAGCCTCGCTGAATGAGAGTCGATCCTGGGCCTTAACGGCCAGGATTTCTTTCTCGAGGAGATATGCACCACATTGCTCCGAAGAAGCAAGGAGTGGCTCTCCGCAATTGACATACTGTGCCACACATGATTTAGACTTATCATGTGCGGCCTTGGAGCAATTTACACAGACTTCGGGTAACCCTGACTTTGCACGTCTACAAGATCGATTCGTATGGCCGAAGCGGTGCCCTTAATAGCACCTCCGCGGCAGTGGTACGAATGCCATCACTCTGACATGAGATCTACAAAACGAAACAATAATGTCAATATTTTGCACAATAACGCTTATTACTATCTTAATACTATGTACTGTGAAGTATTTGCTTTCTACAAGCATTCTTTCTGTCCGTCCGGAGGGCAGTCTTCGGGGAAAAGAGAAAATAGAAATTACAGAATAACTATAGCATGTAGGTAAAAATGGATTATATATTTGAAATCAGCATGAAAAAAAAACGAATTCAAATTGGCTATAAATCTAAGTCACTAGAACATGTGATTAAAATTGTTTCCCTGTGTAATCCTTCTACAAAAAAAATATTAAATGGAGCTTATAAAATACAGACCAATGAACCTTTTCTCGTATATCTATAAACTCTTCACAAGGAACATTACCAAAAGACTGCAAAACTAGCTAGATGAGCAACAATCGAGAGAAAAAGCTGGCTTCAGAAAATGTTTCTCGACTTTGACCACATACAAACTTTAGAATACCATATACATCTATACTTGGTATTTGTAGACTAGCAGAAAGCATTTTATTCAATAGAAACACTAGTGGTCATAACAATCTTGAAGGATTAAGGTATTGATTAGGTATTAGGATCAGTGTTGGGGACAGATCTGTAATTAGTTCTTGGTAACTAATTTTATTCCACCCATTAATTAAAAATTTTCTTTATGTATTAATAGTAATTAAGGTTTGGTGCACTTACTTTATAAATAGGAGGTTATACAGACCTACTGGTCACCAGTAGACCCCCCTCCAAAATCGAGGACGACCTGGATGGGTTCCCACCTCATAATATAGACCTGGCATTTAATATTTAATATCTCCTGTAAAAAAAGAGGATAAATTCAATGACAAACCTCTCCAATTTAGTATTGCTCTTCGAAATAGTAATCTACTTAATGATATCCAACATCATGATGTAATTTTACCCACCATACAAAAAATTGCATTATCAGTACTAATACTAAGATTAAAGATATTACTAACACTTCAGTTTAGGGGTGCACGGTAGGTGGCGCTGTTTATAGGCTACAATTTTTGGCTACAATATATGGTAAATATGTCGATTAGCGACCCTACCGATGGGATGTACTATTTCGTCCGTGTTCCAAAATGTTTCACATTTTTGGAGTACATTTAAGGGGATGTGCTTGTGCGGGGGTAAACACAATGCGGGGGGCACACTACGATGATCCTGAGTTTCATTAAATTTTGGGGGGGTACTGGGTGGCACAGCCCCCCAGTATATAATCCTAATTGTTTATAGACTAATGTCCTGACGTTTACAGAGGTGAATGATTTAACTACATCATGTTAGCCCCTTTAATCGTTTTGCGAATTATAATAGGGGTGGGGGTGGGGTCGATGTCATAAATGACTGATTTGAATTTTTATTTTGTTTTTGACTTAATATCTTTTTATTATCCTCAATTGGAGTCATTTTTATCTGTCAATATATCTTTCCCCATTTTACTATTTTTATTACCTTTTTTTATACATTTAAATCTAATTAGCTAGCTCGTTTAAAGGAACTACTTTTTTTTAGCCATTTGCGTATCATAGAGACGTTTTATACTTAGTTTCAAAATGGTATCTGTTTGCGAAGTGTGTCCGTCGTCTATTCCGAATTATTAATTCTAGTTTCTGATAGAGAAAAATTTGTAACCTTTTTGGACGTTCATAATTTAGTTAAAATTAAAAGCGATTGCAAGATTTGTGGCCGCGCATTAAATGTGGTAAATATGTAGATTAGTGACTCGAACGGCGGGATTTACTATTTCGTCCGTAGTTCAATCCCTAAATACAGAAGAAAAGATGTACAGTTCGACGCCTATCTTGCAAGCGCACCCCATTGACCAAAATGGGAATTAAAGAAATCTTTTGTGTGTTGACTGGAACAGGAGCTGCCAAGTGTAGGCCATGAATGGTCTTTTGCAGTCTCCTTCTTTTCTTATGTTCTTATACATAAATATCATAGAACACATATAGCAGAACTGCAGACCATATAATAGATTGCAAAATGAATCAGATATCTTTCAATTACAGAAAGGTGGACGACAAGGAGATACTATATCTCCGAAGTTATTCAGGTCTTGTCTGTAATAAATCTTCAGGAGGCTAAACAAAGTTTTTTGACTTTATATTTTAACCTGCGTGTCAAGAGGGAAATTTGAGGTGTGCCTTGTCAGAGTGACCATGGACAATAAGAACGACGAAGAGTTGAAGGTTTATGCGGCGTGATTTGAATTCAGAGTTACTTTGGAAAGCACGCCAAAATGGTGACACTAGAGTCCTAGAATTTCCTATTCAGCATCATTCACCGCAACTTGCATAAAAAAATCCTTTCGACTTGCATCAACACGATTTAAGTTATATCTCCCAGGAAATGACAAGAAAACATTGATCTGGACTATCACTGCGAATCGGCTATGGCAAATACCATGCTCGCAGTTTCTTTACTTGAATTTCAAACATTCAATCATGGTTTAATCAGATTAAATAACTCTTTAAATTGGAAAAAGTAACAAATATTTCTAAGAATATAAAGTTATTGATCAATGTATTGCCATATCCAGTCTGTGATGCCCTATTATCTCTTAGTGGGAGTTCGTAATCGAGAGTGACCTTCTTTGCAAAATACACGCTTAAACATTTCAGAGAACTTAATGAGGCAAAGTTGGCCCCCATGAATAAAGAGCTAACCAATCTATTATTCTGGACCTTCAGGTTAGAGAAATCTGGAGACCACGCCAGAGAACGCTCAGCATCATGTTTGCTCAACTCTTTCGCTCTCCGGATGGCATTTAATGGTGCCACCGCCAATTTTGATACAGACTCACCGTTCTTCTCCTGGCTTCAAAGAGAGACAGAATTCAGGGAAGTACAGAGGGAGAAAGCAGGAAGGCAGTGAGGGCGTTTCATCCGTCTCCCAAAACTCCAGGTTTGTAATTCATAGATCCAACCACAGGAAAGGATTTGGGCTGGATACCAGATCCGTTATATACATCAAACTCGCTACTTATGTAGTGCTATAAAGTTAGTTCCAAGGCATATGCCTAGATGAGAATAATGCAGCTGTAACCAGTGATTGTACTAGGCCTACAATACAAGAATTGCAGAGTTCCCTTGATTTAATCAATTTCCTCAGAAGTTTCACAAATCATGTCCCCAATGCTAAATCACTTAGAACTAAACATTTCCCAATGTAAGCTCGTGTTTTCTTATTCATTAGTCAGTGCACTAATAATATTAGGCACATAGTCGCAAAAAATAATGCTATTGATGCTCTTTTTTAGGCAGCCATCAATGATTGCAACACGCAACACTGTCACACCTTGCCACTTGTAACACGCAACCTATGCAAAATAAATTGTATTCTTACAAAATGTCATTACAATCCCTTCGTGTCAGTCTATCGATTCTACTTTTCCTTCATTTGCTAGTATTAATTATGAGTCTTTGGCTCTCAGATTCAGAATTGAACGCTTTGTAAGAGGACCCTTCGAGCTCACCTATTTCATAAGATTTATTTCCCTTCTTTAAATCGCTCTATCATTGCGATTCATTCTTCTTTACGAGTTGGTATATAATGAAACCTTATTTAAAAGAAAATTGTCGACTGAGTGATGGCGTTGTCATGGGTTCACCCGTTGGTTCATTATCTGTTGACTTCTTCATGGCCTATCCTGAGGACACATTCTTCAAACAAACTCCTTACTCTCGACAATATACTATAAACGTTTCGTCGATGATTCGCTCTGTTTTCGAAAAATAATGAACAGGCTAAAAGGTTCTTTAAGTTTTTCGTTTCACTCCATTACAAAATCACACAAGGTACAATTTAACAAGAAAAATGGCCCACTGCCTCTGTTAGATTTACTAATTTAAAAAAAATAGTAAAATAACCACTTCAGTTTATAAGAAAATCACGTTTTCAAGCTTAGGTTTAAATTTATTCAATAGCACTGGTATAAATTTCAAGCTTTCTTCTGTTAATACTCGTCTATACAGAAGATACAATCTCTCTTCTAATTATTCTCTCGTGCATTCATAATTCCGCTTCTTAAAATCTTTCTTAATAATTGTTTGCCATCTTTCTAGTTTAACAAACTATTTACAGATTTCTCTGTACCCATACCAAGTTTCCGTTATTTTATTGACAAGAGAACCATTGGAACATGTTATTGACCAAAGATCCAACCAATAAGGGGTTGCGTAGCAGTGCAGTTGTTTACCTATATAAGTGCACGATATGTCTCCTTGAAAATCATTGGCAGACTGGCAGATATTAGATTTGATAGGATAACGCTTCAGGCGACTTTGAGTTACTGTGCCTGGTAGCTTAACGGTAGCGCACCTGACCGGCAATCAGCAGACCCGGGTTCGAGTCCCGGCCAAGAATTTCATAATTTTATCCCTTGGCGTTACTTCTCAGTATAGATTGCCTTCATTGTGCCGTCCTTTGCGCTTTTGATATATATATATATATATATATATATATATATATATATATATATATATATATATATATATATATATATATATATAATACATGGGTAGCACCGTGTGGTCCACAACTTATATATATTCTTCATTATATCCTAAAATTTCAACAATATATTCATAATATTATTGCACAATTAAAAAAAGGTAAAGATTCGTTTTAACACAAATGTGTACAGTAATTTAAAAATGTGTTTTTCCTATGCAGTTTTAAATATTTTTTTCAGATGACACTCGTTTTTCCAGGAAATGCATACTTAGCCTATAATCGACCGAAGGTCCATAATAGGAAAAGTATGTATTTTCAGCGAAAACCAGTTTCATATCTGAAAACTACACATAAAACTGCATAAGAAAAACATTATTAAAATCATTTTAAAGATTCAGAACCAGACCAGACCAGACCTAACCTGGTAATTTAAGACGCCGATAGCGCCGCCTACTTTAAGCTATTTCTGCCAAAAATTAAAAATTTTCTAGGTACTTTCGAAAAGGTGGAGCTTTGCCTACAATACCTCAAACTTAATTATGGGGTTCCCCCCTCCCGATTCCCAAATTTATAAAAACTCATAATATTCCTAATTCGAAAGCCTACCATCAAATTGGAATGTAAAAGTCGATTGTTAAATGTCGTTAGGTCTCGAGTTTGAATCAAAGCTTTGTGCAGGCATTAGAAAGCGACGTGGACTTAAACGCACTAATAGAAAATTTGCACTGGGGTTTTCGCCCTTTTGAATCCTTTAATCCCGACCTAGCACAACCACCACAAGCCATTAGACCATATAAACTAAACAAAACAAAGAGAGACGAAATATATGGGAATCTAAAGGAAATGCTATTGGGTAATCGCAGATCGCCTGCAGATCTAAAAAAGCCTGCTATTTGTTGAATATAGCCGACAGACGCAAGCGCAGATCGCCTCCAGATCTGAAACAGCCAGGTCAAAGGTTGAAGAAACAAGGACAAAAATGACGCAGAAAGATTAAAATTTATCAAAATAACAATATTTTTCGAAAATAGATAAATACGTTAGTATTAAGTTTCGGAATTTAAAAATAATATCGGTGAGCATCATTTTTAGAATTAAAAACGTTTATGTCTTTGGAAATTACAAAATCGTATTTGTGTTTTAACGAATCTTTACCAAAAAATTGATATAGCCACTCAAAATTTGCTTGCAGAATCAAGAAAACTTGTAAAATTTGAGCGTAGGAATGACATCATAACTATTCGGCCGATATAACGAAATTCCAAACCCTTATGTTGTTTTACATTCTCTTTCAAATGATATAATTGATGATATCAAGGTTATCCCTGGAATTATTTTATTTTGGCAATAACCATAACTTTTCGGGCGATACACAGCTAGACTAGACTAGGCTATACAATGCTATACTCTGCTAGGCAAAACTAGAATAGGCTAGACTATGTAGGCTATTATATGCTAGGCTATATTATGCTGAGCTATGCTAAGATATAATGTACAAGGGTAAGATATACTATGCTAATTTAGGGTATAATATGCTACGCTAGGATAGCATATAGTATGTTAGGCTAGACAATAATAAGCTATGCTTGACTAGGGTATAATAGTATAGGCTATACATGTCTAGGATAGTTAATGCTAGGCTAAGTTATGCTATGCTAGGCTAAGCTCTACTAGGCTAGGGAGGTAATGAAAGGCTATATTAGGCTAGGCTACGCTATGGTATGCTAGGTTAGACTATGATATACTAAGATATGCTACACTAGACTAGTCTTCGCTATACCAGGCTAGGATAAGCGAGGTTTTGCTAGGGTAGGATAGGCTATGTTATACATGCTTTGCAAGCCTAGACTAAGATCTAATAGTCTAGTCAAGGCTATACTATACTATACTATACTATATACTACACTACACTATACTAACTTGGGTAGGGTTAAGGTAGGCTATGATATACTATTCTATGCTATGTTAGTCTAGGTTAGAATATGCTAAGTAGGCTAGGATAGGATTTAATATACTAGGTTAGGCTCCAGTGAATAGGCTAAGCTAGGATATACTAAGATAGTCTATACTACACTAGGGTAAGCTATTTTGGCTAGCCTAAGTTTTAATATACAATTGCAGATCACGCTAAGCTAGGCTAGGTTATACTCTGCTAGGCAGGCTAGGCTAGGCTAGGCTAGGATACACTGTGATAGCCTCGGGTATACTATACTAAGCTAGGTTATTCTAATATATACTATCGTAGGCTATATGCAAATCTATAGTAGGCTAGACTAGGGTATACTAGGGTACTCTAGGGTATACTATGCTAATTATGCCATTCTATGCTATAATATACTAGGTTATGGTATACAAGGGTATGCTATACTATGCAAGGCTATGCTGGACTATACTACGCTAGACTAGACTAGATTATAGTGTACTATGCTTAGTATTGCATAGAATAGGCTAGACTATGGTTGGGTGTGCTATGCCATGATATAAAATGCTAGAATAGGATAGTATATACTATGCTAAGCTAGGCTATACTATGCTAGACTAGTTTATACCATGCTAGGCTAGGTTATACTATGCTTAAACTATACGATGCTAAGCTAGATTAGGGTAAGGTAGGCTATGGTAGATAGGCTATACTATGCTGGGCTTTGCAAGGCTAGGCTATACGAGGATAGGATAGGCAATACTATGTTAAACTATTCTAAACTATACTACGTTAGGCTATGCTATACTATACTATTCTATGATAAGCTATACTATGGTAAGCTTTACTATCCTATATATACTACTATAGTAGGCTATGTTAGGCTAGTTTTGTTAGGCTAGGCTATGTTAGGCTAGGCTTTACTATGGTTTCTAGGCTAAGATACGATATGCTATACATTCTCTGCTAGGCTAGGCTAGATTAGTCTAGGCTAAGTCATACTATGCCAGGCTAAGCTATACTATGCTAGCTACGCTAGAGTATGGTATGGTAAGTTCTACTATTATAGGGAATCATAGGCTAGACTTGGTTATAGTAAGCTAGGCTAGGCTAGACTAGGCTATGCCATGCTAGGCTAGGCTATACTATGGTAGGCTAGGCTATGACATAATCTACTCGGCTATACTATGCTATGATATACTAGGCTAGGCTAGGCAGGATTTACTATGTTAGGCAATCTAGGCTAGTATATACTATGCTAGACTTTATTATGCTAGGTGAAGTAATACTATGGTAGACTATCCTGTGGTAAGCTAGGTTTTGCCCAACTACTATTCGAGACTATACTAGGCTATGTTATAAATTGTTAAACTATTCTAGACAATACTAGGCTATACTAGCATATGCTATGCTATGCTAGGAGATAGTATATTATACTTTACTCTACTATGTTTTGCTATTCTATGGTATACTAAACTATGTTATGCTATAATATACTATGCCATGTTATACTATGCCATAATATGATAAGCACCACTATGCAATAATATGCTATGTTATACTATGGTATAATGTTCTATGCTATACTATTCTAGACTATGCAATTAGGGTGTGACCATTTTTTCGCCTTTCCAATTTCATAAATGAGTGTCAAGAAGTTGAGTACCGCCATTTTAATTAAAAAAAATATATAAAGGGTCTTTCAGCAAGCACGTTCGAGCTTTGTCAGGCGATAATGGCCATGTTGTTAAAGCGACATCTGGCAACCTCACTGTGAACTGTTCAGTTCACAGTGGAAGGTTAGAGCGTTTAACAGCGTGTGCAAATCATCAAATATTATTATCAAAATCAGTGCTCCGTTCGACAAACGTTCCGCGTATTACGTGATTTCTATCCTCGCCAGAATCATCCTACCGAGTCCACTGTTCGACGCTTGGTGGCCAAATTCGAGGCAAAAAGGGTCGATCAACAATCAGCCAACATTCGTACGTCGCCGAAAAGCAAGGTCTGCTGAAAACATCGCTGCCGTAAATGTGAGTGTACGGGAAAATCCGAGGCAGTCAATTTCTCGTCGTTCACAAGAACTTGGCCTTTCTGCGATTTCAGTTTGGCGAATTATGCGAAGGGATTTGGGTCTGCACCCGTACAAAATCCAACTTAACCAGGAACTTAAGGTAAACGACCATAGATAACGCCGTTTGTTCGCTGATTGGGCTCTAGAGCAGTTTGAAGTTGCCCCAAATTTACCAAAAAATATCATCTTCAGCAATGAGGCCCATTTTTGGATGAATGGATTTGTGAACAAGCAAAATTGTCGGATTTGGGACGCAAACAATCCACATGAGATACACCAGCACCAGTTGCATCCCAACAAAGTCACTGTTTGGTGCGGATTTTCGTCTAACGAAATCATCGGTCCGTATTTTTTTGAGAACGAAGATGGGATTGCCATAACCGTCAACGGCGAAACCTACAAATCGATGATAGGCAACTTCTTGTGGCCTCAACTGGATTATATGGATACTGGCGACATGTGGTTCCAACAGGACGGCGCTACGTGCCACACTGTGCACGCCACGATAGACAATTTGCACCAGCGATTTCAGGGCAGGGTCATCTCGCGCGGCGGCGACGTCAACTGGACACCGAGATCATGCGATTTAACGCTATTAGACTACTTTCTTTGGGGCTACCTTAAATCGCAGGTCTATGCGAATAATCCGCAAACAGTTGATGTCCTCAAAGTCAACATGACGAACACCATCCAGCAAATTCAGCCAGATTTATGCGACAAAGTCATCGAAAATTGGGCCTCCCGAATACATTCCACCAAGCGAAGCCGTAGCGGACATTTGAATGACATCATATTCCACACTTAATGCCATAAAATGTACTTTCAAATTTAAAATAAATTGAGTGCATATATCACACACAACTTGTTTTATTTACATTTAAAAATCGAGTGACCTTATTGAAAAACCCTATATTTAAATATAATTTATTTCTGCTTTTTAATAAGTTTTAAGAAAGTTGTGACTTTTTAGTCGCCCGCGACTCTACATTTCACTATGTCGATCAGTCCACTTTTTGCCTTTTTGTTTAATAACATTGTAACAATTCAGCCAATTATAACGAAATTTGAAACCCTTATGTTGTTTTACATTCTCTTTCGAATGATACAAGTGGCAAAGTCCTCCCATGGTAGCTAGGGTATTCTATTCTTTTAACAATAACATCATAACTGATCTGCAGATTCTAACGAAATTTGAAACCCTAATGTTGTTTTGCATTTTCTTTCGAGTGATATAGTTGCCAAAGCCCTCCCAGGGTTAGCCACCAAATTATTTTGTTTGGGCAATAACATCATAACTATTCCGACCAATCTAACGAAATTTGAAATTCTTATGTTGGTTACTTTACATTCTCTTTCGAGTGATATAATTGCTAAGGTTCTCAAGCTTAGCCAAGGAATTATTTTTTTTAGGAATAACATCATAACTATACGGCTGATTCTAAAGAAATATGAAACCCTTATATTGTTTTACATTCCCTTTCAAATAATATAATTGCCAAAGTCACCCAAGGTTAGCCAGGGAATTAGTTTTTTTTGGGAAATAACATCATAACTATTCGGCCGATTATAACGAAATTTGAAACCCTTAAGGTGTTTACATTCTCTTTCGAATGATAGAATTGCTAAGTTCCTCCCAAGGTTATTCCGGGAATTATTGAAAATTTTCAAAGTCGTAAGGATATAAATCAGAATAAGTGAGGGCACGCGACTTTTTGGTCAGCAGACCTTGTTTTCTCTCTGTTTGTCATCATTAAAACTTCAAACTTATAAGTTGTGTTGTTAAACCCCCTATTACAATGATGTTAATTTATATGATACAATCATAATAGACGCATGTTTTAAAGAAAAAGGTTGGAATGGAAATAGAATTTTTCGTAACTTTCCAGATAGAAATTGGACTCGCAGAAGTATTTATAACCTAATTAAAAAGAAAAAAACTACTGGCTCAATACCTCGAAAGAAAGGTAATGGCGGCTATAATAAAACTGCTAAGACAAAGAATAAGATGATTGAAGTGGAGGAACTTGTTTTATCTCAAGAGGAAAAACGCGGAACTCAGCTCTCCCAAAGGAAGATCGCTATTCATCTCAGGCTGCAAGAAATTTTGTGTTTATTGAGGAAAAAGATTTCACTTTGTAAATATCAACAAATAGGGCCGTGTGCCCCTTTCGTAAATTGATTGGTTACCAAGGGTGATTTGACAACGGTTTGGGCACCACTCTTTGGTAGCCTGATTGGCTTCTTGGTTCGGTTTGGCGGCTACCCGCTCGATTCTTCTGGGGGTGTCTTTTACGTAAGGCAATGACTCCAAAGAGTAGAGTTATCTTCTTTCTTGATCGCAGGCTGGTTAAAGGTAATTGGGGATTTCTTTAAGGCTAAAGAAATCTTTGGTGCTGGATTCAGTATTCTTTATTTAGCGGAAACTTTGAAAGTATTTAGGTTAATTTCTCTTTATATATAAATCTCTTTGTATGTATTATTCTTAATCAATATCAGTCTTCATTATGAGTCACTTTCCAAATTCCCTTTTAAAGCATACATTGTGGTATTTAACAGGTTACAAATTGAATTAATTTTTATACATTCGAAAGGAGTTCAAAATAAGATTAAATGTGCACATTATAGTTATATTAATTTATTTTACAATGCCTTACACTATTATAAAATCCTAAAATTGTTATTTAATACACAAATCAGATAAGATAATTTCCTGTAATATTCCTTCGATAGAATGAGTTCATATTTATAGCTTTTAACACATTCAAATCGAAATTTGGGAGTTCAGTTCATATGGTTGATTTTAATTAGAGCTATAAAATTTCTTACAAAAATAAACAAAGCCATTTTATTAATTGTTTTTTATAAGATTAAAGTCATTTAAGGTCTAAGTTTCAATATTTATTTAGTGGACATGGTGGCGTCTGGAAACCCCCTTCAATGTTTGCTAAATGTCCCCATATCTCTTATTTTTATTGTACTCAAATTAGCAATTGCCTATTAACTCATAGAGAAAATTTTATTTAAATTAAATATATTGAAGAAATGGGATTGTAATTGTTACATACAGACTTTTACACCAATTTTTTAATTATTCAAACAACATTATTATCTGCGTCTTTTTTTCTTTGTAAAACAGTAATAAAGTTCTTCGGTTTAAAGAAAAGAAAACAATGATTTATTTAGTTATACAAAAATAAATTAGCTACGAAAATGACAGAACTTTGGAAAAATATAACTAAGCTATTTATTATTTAACGTTAGGAGATAGGTAGATTATAATGTTAACGGTATTTACCTAAATAAAATAGACTATATTACTTTGGGGGGCCAAGCGCTGAATTTCAGCAAAACAATGGTTTTAGTTTCAGAGCTTTCACTCATAAGCATCCTTGCCTAAGTTCTCCTCATTTCCTTAAGTGATCTGGCAGTATCTTTAAGAAGTCGTTATTATTTTTGTAGTTTTGTATAATTAACTGTAGCATTGCATTGCTTGTACAGATTCCACCAGCTTAGGGAACACTAACAAAAAACGATGATTTGACCACTGTCCTTTCGGACCTTTTTTCAAAAGAGAATTAATAGCATTAGGGAAAGTGCTCCTTTTAGTGCAATGATCCATTCGTATTGCTTTACTTAAAATGCACCCATTATAAGGTTTCATGAATCTTCAAAGTGCTCATTTATGAGGTGTCTTTGAATGGCTATCAGTGTGATAAAAAGTACCCTGCTTTGATAATTAAGGAAAAGTATTGATATCTTGATCAAAAATTAGTAAAAGTACAAGTAAAAGTACCCAACCTTAAATGTATTTAAGTAAAAATAATAAAGTATCTGATACGTGAAGTACTCAAGTAGTGTAAGTACAAAGTAACGGCAAATAGTAAAGTAACCATCATCTCAGACACTATTCAGTATACTGTAGAGTAAAACCTTTTATAACCGCCGTACTGTATATTGTACTTTAGGTAAACTGTACTTAACAATCAGGCTGTAAATATCCCTCTATTGATCAGAAGGTCTAGTTTATATGAAAAGTAAAATTAACTTTACAAAATTATCCAGTTTAGCAGAATTCCAGAATATAAGATTCTGGTTAACTAAACTAATTATTAAGTGAAAAATATACAAAGGAATTAATTACAGACATATTTTTTATTCAGTTTCACGACCAACTTATTTTCAAAGTTCTGGCTATCTAACCACGAACATTTTGGAGCTAGAATTAGTCCTGATTCCCATTATGGCCATGGGTGGGAATTGCCACTATTTTTATTTTCAATGGTAGGAGTAGAACTCATGATGGCCCAGTAATGTCGCGGCAGCACGCTAGGAGTCTAGGAAAATGAGGAATAATTTAATAAACTGACGCCCTCTCTCATGCGGAAAAGCGAGAGAGACAAGCAATCGTCTGTCGGGTACTAAAGGATGCATGTGATTGGTCCAAACATGAATAAGCGCTTATGATTTGCTCAAAGCAGAGTACACGCTTGTGATTGGTCATCGTCTGACATTTGCTTTTACGACTGTGATTGGCCCTAAAATGAATTTAGAAGTAAAGAATACTTCCATGTTTTTCAAATGTAATGTAGTAAAAGGAACATAAGAAAAACGCAAGTAGAAGTGAAAGTACTCAAATTATTGAGCACTTTTTACGAAATAAAAAGTAAAACAAATTTACTCGAGTA
Source organism: Ceratothoa steindachneri (assembly GCA_963969495.1). Lineage (NCBI taxonomy): Eukaryota > Metazoa > Arthropoda > Malacostraca > Isopoda > Cymothoidae > Ceratothoa > Ceratothoa steindachneri. Next base: position 72,343,226 of record OZ018326.1, on the reverse strand, counting down.
CAGTACTTAAGTAATGATACTTCTTTGATTCAATTCTTCGATATGGTTACTTCATACACTCACCTTCAAATTAACGGAGTTTAGCACAATATTATGTCTGTATTTAGAAATAAATATTTCCCAGACATATTTTATATAAGTACGCAGACATATATTTCACAGTATTCATAGGTTCTTTGGAGCGTTCGGACGCAGGATATGGAATTTTTTAATGCGACCAAAACCTATTATGTATACTTGTTTTATGTGTGTGATCACCTCAACTTGATTAATTCACTTTAATTTTTCTCATGTCACATACAAAGAAAGAGCCGGTAATATCAACAATCACAGGATTTTCGTCATATTTCATTTCTGACTTTTAAAGACTTTTTGAAGATAGAAAGAAAGATGCAGAGACCTTGTATTGGAGAGTGTATAACAATACAGTACAAGAGAAGATAATTTTGACTGAAATGAGCAATGAGACAAAAAAACAGGAGTTTTGAAAGGCCAAAGAAAGCGACGTTGGAAAACCCAAGGTACGGCACAATGAAGGCAATAAATAGTGAGAAGACAGAAATAGCGCCAGCGGGAAAAGGTTGAATTTTCCTGGTCGAAATTTGGATAGAATTTAGTTATAGTCTTCTTAATTTCAATTACAAAGTTGTTTGATTCTTTACTAAAGTATCGGAGACTAAAGAAAATGGATAATTTCTCTACAGTATTTTCTGTTGGACTTTTTCGATAGAGAGCATTAAGAAACTTTTTAATGTTTTTCCACTAAGAAAACTAAATAAATTCTATCCATATCTCGAACCGAAATTCCTATTAAAAAAATGGACACAATATTGGATCCTATTTCAGCTATAAAGACCGAATTCCATTCCTTTGCCGCTTCTCTGAAATTTAAAAATATAGTTGTGAATCTTGCGATTCATATATTGGTTTGACCATTAGGTCAAGCCATTGTCTCATCGAGCAGCATCGTGGAAGGTCGACCCCCAGAATAGGGCTCTCCTAAACAAACCAGACCCCTCGTCCATACGAGATCACATCAAAGTCTGAAATTAGTCTGGATAACTTTAAAATACTTAGTTATAGCCCCCATCCCGACGAACTACGAATATCAGAATCACTTTGCATCCTAAAACTGAAACCTAATGTAAATATAAATCAAACTGCTTCCAATATTTATATTGGATCATGAGTTATTGAAATTTTTATTCTTGTATTAAGCATCTTATCCTAAATTGCACTATTCAATTTTAGTATTTTATAAAAACTAGAAATTTTAACCCTTTACTATCTTAGTTTCATTTCTCAATACCGATAATGAGGCTAGGACCTCGAAACGTTCAAACCCAGATAAATAAAGATGATTTTATCAATAGCGTTCTTGGTTTTCACCTTCATATTGAAACTCCGATTTGGAAGAAGCCCAACAGTTCATGATATATATATATATATATATATATATATATATATATATATATATATATATATATATATATATATATATATATATATATATATATCACGAAAAACTTGTAGCTCAGAGGGGTTTTTATAAGATAATGCACGACTAAGCATTAATCTTTTATTTGCATCTCTCTTCATGTTGCAGTCGAAAGAGTGACGCAGTCGCTTAAGAACAACATAGAGTTATTAAATAACAGCCGACTCAATGAGAGCGATTACATCCATTCGCTGGACTTTAGCTCAGCTCAACTTTCTTTACTTACGATGGAAGAATTCATCACCAGAAGAAATGAACCTCTTGGTGAGCTCACCCGTTCTTGTTTTCATCATCTAGCTGGTGATGCAGAGGTTTGAATAGCTTGCCACTTCCCTAACTCTTGCCCCGCGTATGTAGGTTCAATATGATGGCAACACTTCACGGTAATCCAACGAAGTTTAGTAGAAGACTTCCATGCACATATTAATAACATTTTCCCTGGAATTGAGTTCACGATGGAAACAGAAGAGAACCGTGAGCTTCCATTCTTCGATATTCTGGTTTCAAAAGGCATTGACGGATCTCTTGAAACTACAGGTTACAGAAAAATGACGATCGCATCCTAGGATTTAAAACGAAAGAGCTACTAACTGTGGTAATGCTCAACTTTGTGCAAAGGAAGAAGAGTACTTGAAGAAGGGTTTTGCAGCCAATAATTAACCTTCAAGATTTGTACGCAAAGAGGAAAAATGAAGAAAAGCAACGGGTTATACAAATATTAAGAGGCTCACGCTCCCATACGTTAGCACACCCTTGGAGCTTACTGTCCGTCTTCTCGGACACCATGGACTAGAGGTGTTCCCACAAACCCACATTCACCATATAAGTTAGAACCCATCGTTAATCCTGCCATTCTCTACAAGGTCAATTACAGGGGTCGCTGGGGCAACTACGTGGGAAAAACTGGAAAACAGCTGAAAACACGAATACTAGAACAAGGACGAGCAATTAGAAGAACTGTCCGCTCTCTACAATTGTATCACAGAAACACGGCAAAAGGTTATGAGTTAAAGTGAGGCAAGATGCAAAAGTCATCGTAAGATAGGCAACGAACCAAGGAAGGTAGATTTAGGAACTTGGCCTCGGACAGACATCGAAATTCAGAACGGTTACAACACCCGCAGATATCTTTTCATTAATAGCATTAATGTTCCCATTATTAATAGTTCTTATTTATATTGCTATTAAAAATTGGTATTCTGGCATTGACAGCATTAATATAATATTTAGGGGTTATTACTATTATTGATATTATATTACTATCTCTATTTAGGACCCATATACGCATGCAAATTTCTTTGTAAAATGCCAACTTTACTATTCCGAAAATTTTCATTTCTATATTTGCATTTAGAACATTACAAACCACGTGAGACGTCTAACTCATGGCCGGATAGGTATGACTCGTTTAGCCTTGCGTCCGAGGTTCATATAGCCTCAGCCGTATCCCTTATGATATATATAAGGCTGACTTACGCCAAGTATATCATTGTGCTTAGAAAATAAGATTAAAACTCGGTCGTTTATTTTTTCCCTTACACTCTCCTGAGCTACAAGTCTTTCGTGATATACATATGTATATCTAGCTATATATATATTTATATATATATATATATATATATATATATATATATATATATATATATATATATATAATATATATATATATATATATATATATATATATTATATATATATATTTTAAGGTGGTCCCAAAACTGAAAATTATATTTCTTTCTCTTCACAGACTAATTTTATTAATTACACTTCACGAAAATGAATTACACGTAAAATTTCGTCTCTCTATCTCATCATTTATGAGTCGACCTACTTTTCACTTTTACTTAGTAAGGTTGGCCTTTGAGGGTGTTGGACGAAAAATGGGGCGACCTTTAAATATCATTGTATTGTGATGAAATTTCGCGCACAAGGAGAGGAATGCAACTCGAAAAATTAACCAGTGATGTGGAGAAAGGATCAGTGCACTTTGAAATTTTACCCCCGTTTCTTGGAGCACCCAAATATATATATATATATATATATATATATATAGTGTGTGTGTGCTTTGTTACAGTTATTAGAAGTAGAAGAGGAAGTTAAATACCAATCAAGAAAGATTGGTATTTAAGCAGAAAAGGTTAACGAAAGTACATATTTTATAAGGGGGAATAGGAAATGTCCTCAATACAACGAAAGCACTTTGGTGGGAGAAAGATGAAGGGAGCTTAAAACCAGTGAATAGGATAGAATTTCTGATACCTAAAAACGTGGTGATATACTTCTAACAACAAATTGTATTAGTCTTAATTGTTGTTATCAAGAAGATGGATTCCCTTTTTTCACAAAATAAATTAAAAAGAGGTCCACAGTCATTTAAAAAAACAAGCTTCATCGCGTTTATAGGAGGGATCGACAACTCAGTATCGATCTTAATAAATATTTCTTTTATAATGGCCAAAGAATTGCCTCTATTAAACAAACCATATAAAAAAATGCTCCATTATCGTGGTGTCCCTGTTCCATTATCTCGCATCACGTCTATCATAATCGATAACTTCCCTTATCTTTTTCACACCTGTGATCTGCATGGTCTCGAGTCCTAAAGGATGTTTTAAAAGTCGCCTTTTCTAGAGTTATTACCCATGTCCGAGAAGAAATATGGGGATTAAACGGTTACGTCTATGACACAGTGAAGACAGATTGAGACTCTGTGATGGACGGATGCTTGAATTGACGACGCATAGATGTGCGGCGAAAGGACCAATTTCGTCGGATCTCCTTTACATGAGAACATCGACTAATGTCGTCGCGAATCCCCTTTCCTCCATTTATCTCACATGGGCCTAATTTAATCCACTTTTCATCCCCTAAATCGCTCAGCAAATTAATCCGGAGTTTCAATCTTGTGACTTGATAGTTTATAGGTCAACTTAGGACTGACATTATGGGACCGAACCCCTCTTTTGATGTTTGAATTAAATCTGAGGAAACCAATTTCATGGATTTTTCCAGTTGAATGTAATTCTTTTAGTCGTTTCCTTTCCATGATGTTTGTTGGTTCGTTGGTTGATTCGTTTTTCAGACTACAGGAGATAATAGGCAATGTTGCCCCATAAATCTGAAAAGAAAAGCCTCTCAAATACAATTTTTGAAAGGGAAATTTGAATACACGTCGCTGGTTTTGGATTCATAATTACACTGGCAAACAGTAACTTTATTGTCTAAGTTTTTTTAACTGATTTAAAACAATTTCGATGTTCTGAATCTAAAAAACACATTGGCTTTGCTCAATCAGGTTAACCTTTTAATTTATCAAGTTTTTTTTACGTATTTCTTTATATGTTCGGGTATTTTCAATTTATAGGATGCAAAAATCTTTCTTATATATTTAAATAAACGAATCTGGAAAGTTTACATACGACAAATTTTGACAAGCTGTTATTTTTCTTTTGTAAGTGAATGAAATAGATTCAGCGAGAAGATCTTGCAAAATTAAACCCAATCTATTCTGCTACATCTTCAGCGAATACACCGTTGTTCCAAACAGGAATCCAGTCTCACGTTTCATAAAGCTTTCTCACCGTGCTTATTTTGGTATAAAAATGTTGACCAAGATAAATTTGGGGCGTCACACATGGTATGCAAGAGATGTACCAAATATCTGCATCGTTCGACCATGGGCAAGAAAAGTTGTCTGAAGTTTGAAATTTCCATGGTTTGGAGGAAGCCGAAAAACCATGTACTAACTTCTACTTCCTCGGGGTTTTTTCATTTTACTGGGAACGCCAGAAAGAACCGAAGCAGCATCAATTATCCTGATCTTTAATCAGCACGTCGTCCTGTACTCATTGAGACGAAATTCCAGTACCTGTCTTTGGAGACTTCCTGGCATTAGTGACGAAGATTTCTCCAGTGTTGAAGAAAATGAAGAAGAGGTGGTTTTGGACGATGATGCTACATGTCCTTTATCCCAAAATAAGCTAAATGATATATAATAGTTCACCATCTTAGCGTGTCAAACTCCTCTGCCTAACTGTTGGCATCCAGATTGAAGGAAAATAAACTCTTCTCTTACAGAGCTCGAATCACCTTCCATTATGGCATGATGTAGACGGAAGTCAGGTATTAGGGATGCTGGGACGAAGTCATGATGGACTCTGAAGCGACACAGCTCTACTGCTAAACTATGTAGAAGTCAGAAGAAACGGAAATTATGAATTCTAAACAATGATGACCTAATATCCAATTTACATATACTTACCTTTATCGATGTCTACTACTCAATGTAAACTAACCAACTTTTGTTGACACTTAATTAATAAATTGTGTTATAAAATGATGTTTTATTGTCATTTGAATAATGGTGAGGAATATTAACAAAAATATAGCAAAAATTAATCTTCGGATTCGGCGGGGCAAAATAGTCCAAAATCCTTTGAAATAATTAGACAATTTGCAATATTTTTTGTAACCCAGTGAATTATTTATTTGATCAATATTTAAGTGAGATCGGTGATATAGCAAATATTGCATGTTTATTTCAAGCTTCCTAAAAAAAAAACAATTTTAAAGTGTTTCGAATCCCCAATTATCATAAGCAACACCTGCGCATTTGGTATCGCAATTGCTGCACAACCCCCTTCAGCTCGTACAGCGAGCAGACTATTCCCACAATACAAACAAACTGAAATACTAGTTATAAAAGCCGAATGTCAGTCTCATCCACCAAATAAACCATTTTCCTCTGCCCATTAGACTACCAAGAATCAAACAATCAACCTAAAATTAGATTAAATAGACAACACCTTCCGCAAAATTAAATTTCCACTTTAGTAGAAATCACATAAGAGACCGACATGACATTTAAAACTCATGTTACTAACATAATAAACAAATAAAAAACTAGAAAACTAATAACAAAGCACTATCAAACATCACATAATACCGCGCAAACAAGGTCTAAGCCGACCAGAATAATACACTCACTGTCATCATGGGATACACTCGAACTACACTAATCCCACACCTATGTATATGATGAAACAAAAGTACTCCTATTTAAAGTTCCCTTGAACATGATTGTAAAAAGAGCTCAGCAGAGCACACAACCTATCCCGCACCTACCAACACTTAACAACGAAACTAGCACCACCTAGACAAAACAAAGCAAGTGTTGTAAAAGTTACCCTGCTTTGATACTTAAGTAAAAGTATTGTTCCTCTGACACAATTTTATTTGAAGTACAAGTAAAAGTACCCACACTTAAATGTACTTAAGTAAAAGTAATAAAGTATCTGATTCTATAAGTACTCAAGTATTGGAAGTACAAAGTAGCGATAAATATTGAAGTACCCATCACCTCAGACACTATTCAGTATATTGTACAATAAACCTTTTTATACCGACTGTACTGACCCTTATATATTTGAATTCAGTTAAACTTGAGTTAACAATCAAGCTGAAAATATCCATCTATTGATCAGAAAGTCTAGTTTATATTAAAAGTAAAATTAACTCTACAAAATTATCCAGTTTAGCAGAATTCCAGAATATAAGATTCTGGTTAACTTAACTAATTATTAAGTAAAAAATATACAAACGAATTAATTACAGATATTTTTTATTCAGTTTCACGACCAACTGATTTTCAAAGTTCTGGCTATCTAACCACGAACATTTTGGAGCGAAAATTAGTCCTGATTCCCAATATGGCCATGGCTGGGAATCGCCAATATTTTTATTTCCAATGGTAGGAGTAGAACTCATGATGGCCCAGTAATGTCGCAGGAGCACGCTAGGAGTCAGGACAATTAGGAATAATTTAATCAACTAACGCCCTTTATCAGGCCGCAGAGCGGGAGAGACAAGCAATTGTCTGTTGGGTATTAAAGGCTGTCTGTGATTGGTCCAAACATGAACAAGCGCTTATGATTTGTTCAAACCAGAGTACACGCTTGTGATTGGTCATCGTCTGACATTTGCTGCTACGTCTGTGATTGGCCAAAATGAACTGAGAACTAACGAATACCTCTATGTCTTTCAAATGTAATGAAATAAAAGTAACATAAGAAAAATACGCAAGTAGAAGTGAAAGTACTTGAATTATTGAGCACATTTTACGAAGTAAAAAGTATAACAAATTTACTTGAGTATAGTTCTTAAATAATTGTACTTTGTTACTACACAACTCTGTAAAACACCACGTTAGTTCCAACACTGTTCCGCAACCTATCCCCAGCCTCATCCCTACCACCAAACTGAAACCTAAAAAAACACATCTACACCATCCCCACCCAAAGACACTTGAATACTCTAACACCAAACAATGTCTTAAATTAAACAAAAAACAATCAATACAATAGACACACGGTCATCCTGTCCCAAATAGGAGGGGGAAACCACCCGAATCACAGTCAATAATCTCCATGTAAGTAATAAAATCAAAATCAATGACCAAAGAAGGATAAGATGTACCATGAAAATCCCCTTGAAACCAGTAACCCTAGCAATATACAAACGATAAACCATATATTGATGAAACACGCGATACACTGCGAAAAATACAGGGAACACGCAAAATAAAAACATCAAACTTTAAGAATATACCCTAAACGTAATGATGAAGCTTAAACACCTTAGAGAAACAAACACCAACAAGCATAACTAAACAAGCTCATTAAAAAGAGCTGACGTCAGAATGATAAAACCATTGCTGAAGACATCATCAAAGAAGAAAAGGAAGCATAAAATGGCTAAAAAGAGAATTAAAAAAAAAAAACTCTCACAAAGTCGCATAAAAGAGAAAAATGGTACAATCATCCGAGATCGTAAAGAAAGTTAAAAGAACTAAGGAGTACTATGAAAGGTTGTATCCAAGCAACAACATCCAGAATCACACCTAAAACAACACTCAATAATGGCCCGGCCTTTCTTAAATCAGAAATTGAAATTGCAATTAATCACATGAAGAGCAATGAAGCACAATGTCAAGACAAAATCACCTCAGACTTGCTGAAAGAGTCTGGAGTTAAAATTGTACCTCCACTAGTTTGTCTCTTTACTGAATGTCTAAAACAAGGCAAGATTCCTGAAGACTGGCATAATGCCATAATAATCCTTCTCCACAAAAAAGTAAACAGATCTTACAAACGACAGACCAATTAGCCATCTCTCGTGCGTCTATAAACTCTCATAAGTGTCATTACTAGTAGTCTACAAAACCAGCAAGATGACCAAAACCGAGAGAATGGGCTGGCTTCAGAATGCATTTGATTCAATAGAAAGTTCAACCGTTCTAACAACTTTTAAAAATCAAGGTATAGATCCGGTCGACATATATATCATGGGACACATACCCATATTGCAGATCATACATTAGAATGCATATATATATATATATATATATATATATATATATATATATATATATATATATATATATATATATATATATATATATATATATATATACAAAAGAAAGATCAAATACAAAGTTCGCCATCTTGTTTTTCTTTTACTCTCATTTGACACTGGAGAGGGAGATCTGTGACTATATTTCTTCTATACATTTTGCTCCCTCTATCTTGAGCAATATGGACCCTCCTCCCCTCAATCATTGGCTATTTCTGACCACGGGTTTTAATTAGGATTCGAATCCGGGGATTGAACAGGATGGCGAATGGGGTGAATTTTGAGGTTCTCCTTCAGATCACACGTCACAACCCACTTTCTGTCTGGGGGAGAGAGAGTTCCCCACACTGCCTGTGTCTAGGTAAGCAAAGCTCAAACCGAGAGAGGGCAGCTCGACTTCGTGCAAGATATCCACACAACCATCACCGATGGCATAGTTAACTTTAATAAAAATGTTTAAAGTGAAAATGTTGCACATTATTGTCATCTTAATTAATTGCCACCACTTTCATTTATATTTAACGAAATGCATCTGAATCATTTAACACAAACATTATATTTTAGTATTTAGATTTGTTCTATATTTTCCTATCTCGAGGCTTACATCTACTTCATCTCCTTTATTCAGCAGTATTTTCAAGTATACTTCCCACCCTTTCTCTCTGATTCAGTCTTTCACTTTTGATCCTCCTTTCCATTCCACATTCTTCACCTCTTCTCATCTAAACAACAACCAGTTTAACCTACAAGGCACAACCATGTAGTCAATAGTCTCATACTCACATCTCTTACACTAAATTCCCCTTCTCTTCTTTACCCAACCATGTTTATTTATACACAGCTTTGTATTGAAATAATCTTTTCGCCACCCAATTTTATTTTAGTACAAAACCCCACCACTCTCTCTATTTTTACTCTCTTCATTTCTATTAAACGCTCTAGTTATCCCATGTCTCACCTTTGACTTCTTAGCCCATTCTTCTCTCCTACAACTATCAACCGATACCAACTCCCAATTGCATCCACCATCCATTCCACGCCATTCCAGATACACCCTTGCAAAGATCAACTTCATCCAAATAATTCTCAAGCTCACGCATTCATACCCAACCTCACAAGCTCTACAGTCCCTCCATTTCATGTTTGTGATACATAGTGCAATAAACTGAAACCTTTCTCTTTTGAACGTATTTACTATATTACCCCCCCTTTTTCTCACCCCATATACCGTTAACCATTCCACACATCCACTCAATAAACACAGTCAAGCAGCAGAAATAGTGGAATGACCAGACGGGTGGCCATGGTGATTGATCATTATCGCCATTACCCTTTGCACTCGCAGAAAGAAAAGTTTTAACAGGACTTCTTCTATATGATCTATATTATGTAGCAACGCTTAACTATTTCCGTTTTTTTCTGGATTTTATGCTTTAAATTACATTTTAAAATATCCTTTTCTGTATTTTCGGTGGCGCCTGTTCCCCGCATGGTACCTTCAGGGAAAGGTCGTCCTGTTTCTATTTTACATAGTTGATTTAGTCTTTGGGAAATGAAAACGGTTACGTCAATGTTTGCTTCGGTGATCTGCTTGAAGTTGGATTCCATGATTCGCATCATACTCGTATCTACCTTTGCCCAATCAATTTCGGCTCTGCAATGCTCCTGCAAAATAAAAGAAACGGTAGAAGTATAGGGTACCGGAGGTCACCAGTTATGAAGTACCCGATTTTATAGGTATAAGGGGAACGACCACCGGTTACCAGTTTGTTGGTAGAGACGTAGGGGTTACCAGTTAAGGTTGAGGCAGAAGGGCACTTTACCGTTACCTTTATAGCGTGATGTAAGGACGATCACGGGTTACGACTTTATTGTAGGAGGAGAAAGGCTGTCCAGGAATGCCGCTTTATGGTACAGACAGATAAAGGTAACAGTTCCAGTTATGGTCGAAAATGACGCAAATATTTCGCGAGCTCCCGACTGTCACTGGGGTGAAGTGCGAGGTGGAGTTTAATTTTGTATCTGACTCCAAAAGACACTTGAATAATATATCGGCTTGGTTGGGCTTACCGAAGGCTTGTGATTGAAAAAGAACTGAGAGTAATCACGTAAAAAATAAAGGAAATTTCTTACTACCGATCAGGAAAGCGAGAATAACCAGAACTAGACTTAGGCGGTTAAGACGGGAGCTTCGCTACGCTAAACGAAACGTAATTATTAACGGGGCGACTCTGAGATCGATAATTAGAATACAAAATGAGGATGCATTCTCTATTTTTTTTTCTATAAGTAGGGTAGAAGAAAGGCGTGGCCTCATCCTGCCTCCAAGGCATACCGTCCTTAGTTCTGCCTACAGGGCGGGATTTCCTCGACCAATGTTAATCCTTTGTCCCGTGGGCATGGATCCATGGCGTCTAAAAATTGGCGCTCTCTTGATATAAATTTTATAACACCTGACGCGGCGACAGCGGTCTCGTCTTAATCCCTTTTCGAGACAAGAAATTTTCATTTTTATTACACTGTCGCCAAACTTTAATAATATCTGAATTCACGGCTTTCTGGTTTAATTACGTACTGGTATATATATTTATATATATATATATATATATATATATATATATATATATATATATATATATATAATTATATATATATATAATTATATATATATATATATATATATATATACAATATATAAATTTAATACAATTTTTCCTATTCCTGCGAGGTAATTTGCTGTTGCAATGTTAATGCCAAGGCCATGCACTCCACAGAGGCATTGATTTTCGTATTTTATAATTATTATTATTGAAATGGAATTAAACTGATCGTAAACTTGTGAAAAAGACATGTACAGAAAACTATCGACGTTAAATAAGCAAATGAAATAGGATATAGCAAGTGGAAACTTTTGGCCGGTAACCAAGGAATAACAGGAAACTTTAATAAATCTTCTCGACAAATATTTCAAATTACCAAAGAGAAACCCTTCAAAGGTGCAAGTCTAAATTCTTACCTTTGAGTCTATGCACTCCATATGAATTTGTTCTATTGGTGCACAAATATCACCTGGTCATCCCATTATTTAGAATTAATTGGTGTAGTATAGTAAAACCTCTTAATTCCAAAAAATTGAAACTAAATAAAATCGAAAAGTTTGCAACCTAAATTTCGTTAATCTGTTATATAAAGACGCCACGTTAGAGGAGGCGGGCGATCAAGGGTCACCTGCATGCAAATGTCGAAATGGATTTCATCGCTTGTATACTACGTAAGAAATGAGAATTCTTTCCTGAAAACCTGACAAAAATTCTACATTCTTGAAAATGCTAAGACTGCAAAAGAGAAAATTTTGTAGCAATGAATGACCTTTTGATCCTCCAATTAAAGAAAAATAATAAAAACACAAAAGCGAAACTGTGAACGGAAGAAAACTCGAATCACAGAAACCATTTTCCAACTCATTTCAAACAATCAAACAGGTAAAACATATTCAGCAAACATAGGAATTTTCTCTCCAAACATAATTTGTTGAAAGCATATCGTGGAAGATTGCAGTGTCTGGCCAAGACTAGAATAGCTCTTCTTTCGGAGAAAACTTAGAAAATCAGCGAAGGATGTCGATGGAGGCTAGGTCATTTAAAGTCCAATTTTCGGGAGAAATTCGTCTTTAAATGGAGAAAGTTTGAAAGAAGAAGGCAGAGACTATCCCCCTGCTCTCGATGACTCATGTCGAAAAGGATGTAGGAAAATCCAGACATAGCTGAAAGAGATCTTAAAACTGCGAGTACAGCGCCAAATTGGGAAAATTGTTTTGACTTCGAAAAGGTTTGATGTTTGTTACTGGCGTATTCTTTGGCCAAGTTAGACACAGAAACAAAGTTGTAATCCTGGGATGGGCTATTATTCTCCTTATATTGCATACAGGGGATTGTATAAAGTAGAACATTGTGGGGGCATGAAACTCAATACACCGTTACCGCACAGAATTTCTCTGGTCGAGCCAGACCAGCGCAGCTGTGTATAATTTAGGGTGCTTTATCACCGTCTTCCCCCCAGTTTGATAACGCTGTCCCACTCCCAGGTGACAGCCGTGTCCATCTTCCCCCTCTTAGGGTAGAAGGAAATCTCTCTTATTTCCCGTTTGCTTCGACGATGCACAAAATTATCAAGGTTCATGTTTGCTTAAGCCGGGTCCGATATCCCTTGGGAATCTCGCTTAATTCCCTTTCGCCTCGTCGATGCCTAAAATTATCAAGGTCCATGTTAGCTTAAGCCGCATCCGATATCCCCCTAGGACGCCCTCGCTGCGCGCAGCTCTCTATCGAACATGGCTGTGCCTCCTATTTAAGGTGATGTCTGCTCCCCAGCAGATAGAGAGAACCTGAGTTTCTTGCCGTCCAGACACTAATATCTGTCTTCCGTGAAGTGATCCCCTCGCCCTTGTGATCTCGTCAGCAGATTGTCTTCACGTAATCTGCCCTGATCAGAGGAAGATTGCCGAAACCCATTTATACCCCGGAAGATTGTCCTGTGTTTCTCTTGTCTCATTACATTGGTTGCGACCTCTTGCCGCCCCGCAGACGAATCTCCATTTGTGATTAATTCTCCCTAGAGCAGAGGTAATCTCAGACCCCTTCAGAGTCTCTCTAGATGCCCCCGCATCGAGACCGAATCGACGAAGACCTGGACATTTGCCTTCCACCTCCCCAGTTCATCTTCCAGAGGTAACCAGGAGTCTTTTCTTCGTAAGTCCCACCTCTTCGTTCTCAGTCCTAAGAAGAATTCCCATTTGGTGTAACGCCAATAGACTTGCTAAATCTTTCCTTCAATCTAACTTATTAGATCACTTATATATTTTTCCGGACCTAATTTCCTTAATTTTTACCTGTCATAATATTCTTTTGTCGTACTGATTATTATTTAGATTTCTATATTTATCTGTGCCTTTCTTTTTATTAGTTGTATTAAAATTTATTTTTGTAGAGGTGTTGATCTTTGGAATAATCCTTGAGACGAACCCGGCAAACTATTCCCAATTAAAGAGCTAACCCAATAATTTCGAACTCAAGTTAGAAGCTCCTTACCTTTCCCCAAGTCAATCATACCCGAGCGCAGCGCCAATAGTGGCTGCCTGGCGTACAGCAGTATGTACCTTTAGAGACTTCTTGGCCACACGACTTCGTCCCTTCGTTCCTCTAAAGTAATTATTTAACCTATATGATTTACAAACGCATTTATAAACAAGATACACATGAGCAAAGTTACTCTAGATATTGCTCCAAGGTGAATGTGTGCGTTCATCATATAATAAATTTAGCAATATTATAAGGAAATAATGTTGTGGCCTGTTTTTTTTAGATTAGGATCTTTATCTTTTGAAATCAAATTTTAAATCCTTTTGAATAGAACTTTACAGTATTTACCATATTATCGAATTAAAGAAATTAATATATATTTCCATAGTCTTCTCCCAAAGGTTGTTTTATTCTTGAGTAGGGATACAACCAATCAGATATTACCGACACAAGTAAAAATAGAAATTACACAAGTGTCTTTTGTCGGGCAAAGCAAAGGAAAGGATGAAGTGGAGAAAGATTAATCTGAAAAAGGTGTCAATTGAACTGAAAACCTATCTCCGCCTGGCTGGCGCTCAGGCACAAGACAAAACAGCTATTGTGGGCACGAGTGGAATCCAGATTGGTGAACTTCCAACAAAAGGGACGAAAACGGAGTTCAAATTGGTGTGTAGTCGGGATACCACCTCCTATTCCAAAGATGCTATATATAGCCTTATAGTAACGACTCACTGCGGACTGAAGGGGGCATCGTCCTTTGAAAAAGGGGAGAAAAACGGATACAAAGATATACCCAGAAAGTGCGATGATCTCCCGTGAACTGGAAATGTCCTTAGGCACTTCCTCTATTTTCACCACTTTCTTTACAAATATCTCCTTACAAACTTTCTGTGAGATATGCCCTTGCTGGTGTTCCCTTTAAATGTTGATAGTCCCCTATAGGAAAAGACATTGGTCTCCGGACAAACTTCATAAGCCCGAATGAAATTTCATAATTGAGTGAAGAGAAAATAATATGCTGATGAACCCAGAAATTAAGAATCAAATAAAGAATCAAATTAAGAATCAAATTTCTTAAACAAATAAAACAAATATTTTACTTTGCTCGGGAAAACTCCATTATGTCAAAAACCACCTACGGATAAATATTGCTTCATCTTTAACTTACCATATATGTTCAAAAATTGCAAGGCTTAAAAGACTCTTAAATATAAATCTCCTTCACCGGTCACCCGAAAAGGTGTCCTCCTCTGAATGACAATACGCGCCCAAACCTATTATGCTTGACTCAAGAAGAAACATTAAAGCGTTAAGTTGAGAAGTTCTTCCTGATCCTCTATAAACACTGGACCTTGGTCCATCCTTTAACATTTATTTAACTCATTACAACATTACCCAAATGGCAAACTTTAATCTGAAATGGATATCAAATCATATAATGCATCAAAACTGAGTGAATTCTTAAAGAAAAGTATTCACTTCTTACTTAGACTCTGGAGAGTATTGCCAAAAATGAGGGAAGCTACTAAACAGATGTACTCTTTTGTACATATTTTAAAAATTATTTTATTTTCCATTGAACAGACAATAATTAATTGCTTGACAACCTAATATTGCTTAAGAATGGGGGTGCGTTAGCCCACTGTTTGAGGGCTATATGGGGCCCTCAAGAAGGTTTAATGACGCCCTCGTCAACTAACCGAAAAACAGCCTACTTATTACTATAATACTATAATGTCATAATACCATTTGTTCACTTTTCGTTTTAATGTTATGTAAAAATATAAATTATATTATAATTCATATTAATACATATCATTAAAATTAAGTGTGATCATTATGGCTTTCGTTGATGGCAAGTTTGTGGATAAGTGTATGATGAAAGTAATTGAGAAAGTTTCTCCTAACAAAGCTGCGTGTGTCAGAAGCGTTAGTTTATCCAGATCTACAAAAGCCATTCGCGTTAATGACATTGGAGAAGAGGTGCCTAAGATACTGATGAACAGAGCAAAAGGTTTCAGATTTTTCTCTTTGGCACTAGCAAAGCAATGGTCCCTAACCTGATACAGAAGGAACCTGCTTAGAATTACCTGCTCCGCCACCCCTGTGATGATGCGAGCAATCAAGACCCCTACCTAGGTCGAAAGTAGGTTCAGGAACTTAATGATTAAATAATACTTAAAATAGACTGTATCTCCCAAAAGATAGAAAAGGAAAACGATCGTACCCTCTTCACCCAACAAACTTTCGTGCAATAATTATTTATGTACGTTAATCAGCCGGGAGTTAAACCTAAGGTAATTCGAGTTGGATCAATGCACATCAAAGGTTATCCAACCCGTGGCTCACTAATTACTCAGATTTTATTTTTACGGGGTATTTTTTAGGTATATTTTTATTTACTTTGAAAACCAGATATTAAAAATATCACAAAAGGAAGGCAATCCCCAAAATCACATCGGTTTTATTTTATTTTGTATAAGTCTAATTTATTTTTGTACTGTTAATATACAGTATTTTGTTTGTAATTATATATATATATATATATATATATATATATATATATATATATATATATATATATATATATATATCTTTGAACTTTTTAAAATTTATATTTAAGTACCTCTGTGGCCCGGTGAATATACTAAAATTTCTAATTTGGCCCGTTGGGAAAAAAGGTTGAACAACTCTGGTCTAGATTAACAGACGAAAAACGAGCCGACTCACAGAGCCTAGTTTGATCATTTCACTTTACAAAGGAAACGCACATTTACAAATTGGACTCAATGTTCCGTACCTACATGTATTAATTACGTTCTCAAAACATTCACAGGATCGCCATGATCGTGTACGAAAGCAAAGAGGGAGAATGTACCTGTGAAAACAAAGAAGCAATCTTACCGCACCAAATCAAGTAAGAATTAAATTAATTGCAAATACACTTACAAGTAGAGGGGTTTAAATTTAATAAAGTAATAGAAATGAAGTTTCTGGAGAGAAAATGGACAAAATCTAATGTGACCGTGAGCATAAACACGAAAAGTAAAATTTCGAGAATTTTTAGGCGAAGCCTCAAGAAGATAATGACGCAACACCACTCGTTGTCATAATCCAAGCAAAAGGAAGAAGGGGATACTTCTGCTCGGAAATGAGTAATTATGATTTAATATATGAAAAAAAATCCGACATTTATGCTAAAAATCACAAAAATACACACTTATAATCTGTTTCCATGGCTTCTACTTCTTGTTAAGGTGTGTTTTATTATCTTTTAGTTAATAATGAGCTCTGTCGTTCTCCCCATCCAAAAGTCCGTTTTGTTTGATTTGCATCGTGACATTATTTTTTGAAAAGACACGATGGCATAAATATGAAGTTTAGGTGTATGAATATATGCGGACCAGCTGCTCCTTCAGTCCTATGATTCCCGTTATTTGACAACTCTCACTGCAGTCGCCCTCGACATCACTTTTCCAGATTTGGTATGGCGAGTCACAATGTGGGTGATGTCGGCCGCGTATTGTACGTTTAGGGTTCGGGAATATAGCGGTTTCGTAATGTCCTTTGTGTAGATCGTAAAGATGGTGGGACTCAGACACTCTCCTTGGGGGAGTTCGGATAGTAAGTGAAATGGGGCTCCGATGTGGTCCCCGAATGCTATCACCACTCTCCTACTGGTGAGGTAACTGCGGAGTATTTTTCCAAAATGACAGGGATAACCCAAGCCTCAAGATCTTGTATTTGAGTCCATTGATCCATACCTAGTCGAAGGCTTTTTTCACATCCCGGTAGACCACATGCAACATACAGCCAGAGGCTAGCATCTTAGCTGCATGTTGGTATGTTAAGGTGATTGCAGTCTCCGTGCTCCTTTTCTTGCGGAGGCCATGTTGTTCGTCGTTCCGCAGTGAGTGTGACGAGAGATGGGAGACCAGCCTGTTGTTTAGGATCTTTTCGAATACTTTCCCAATTATCTCGAGAAGTGAGATTGGCCTGTAGTTCATGATTCAAGATAGCATAAAGTTAGAATGTGGAAAGAATGATAGGATAGATAGAAAACATTGCGTAAAAAAATGTATGTGTTGATGGGATGATAATGAGTGTAGGATGAACGATGAGGGTGATAAGGTGAGGAAGATAAATATTTGTACCAGGTTGCCTGTCTAACGCTTTCCTTTTTTTTTTTTTTTGCTTTTTGGTGTGATTCTAAGTGAAGTAGGTGAAAAATTTAGCATTCGAGCATTTGTTTTCTTTTTGCTCTATTAAGCATCTTTATTTTTTTATTATTAGATTTTGTTTTTTTATCATTATTAATATATATATATATATATATATATATATATATATATATATATATATATATATATATATATGTATATATATATATATATATATATATATTTATTTATTAAATTTTAAGTGGTTTTCTTCTTTGTTGATATCGATAATTCTTTTACTCATCGGGTTTCTCATTTTGTTTGTATAATCGGTAGTCTTATTCGGTTTCTCATATTGATTGTATGGTCGGTATCTTCTTCGGTCATCTTGTATTTTATCTATAAATCGGGTTGACGTTGTATAATTTTTTTCAAGCTGCGGTTAAAACGTTGTTTGTAGTGTGTCGTAGAATGGACTCTCGACGATATACCATATATGACTATTCGTTGAGGGAACTATTCAATTATATTTAGAGTGCGTGGTGTCTGGTTGACCAATATTATTTATCTTCAATATGCTTAAGAAGTGGAACTGAGCTCAAGGATAATAATATGGCTATCATTAATATAATAGAGTTTTATTAATAAAACTATCAACAACACACAAAACGGAAAATATTGACATAAACAGAGAATAGAAAGGGTCGTGGGAAATCTGGCTAATCCAAGGCTTAAGATTTGAAGAGATTTAAAAAGGTAAAACAATTAAAAATTAAAGGGATGCGATGGTTCGCTAAACCATTTAAAGCACGAAATAGAGTTGACAAAAAGGTTAAATACTCAAAGGTAATGTTCAGCTTACGTAAATACCAGTTGTTAGACAGAGGAAGGCAACGCGAAGGAATCTTCGGTCTGCTGGCGAGTTCCAGCCAAAGGGGGGGGGGAATTAAATGATCCTGACGTGGCGTCTTGGGAATGAGAACCGTTTCTTGGCGAACGGGCTTGAAGAACAATGGCTGCTCTACGTTGTTCTCTTCTGAACAACAAGGGGGGTGAGAACCGTCTTTTGTCTACGGGCTCAAAGAACAATGGCTGTTCTAACGTTGTTCTCTTTCTTAACAACAGGGAGGGAGGGTGAGAACCGTTTCTTGTTAACGGGCTCAAAGAACAATGGCTGTTCTAATGTTGTTCTCTTTTTGAACAACAGGGGGGAAGGGTGAGAACCGTCTCTTGTCAACGGGCTCAAAGAACAATGGCTGTTCTAACGTTGTTCTCTTTCTGAACAACAGGGGAAGCCTTGTGGACTTGGCGTCTTGAAGGCTCGAACCTTGGCACTCAAGGGATATTGTCATCTTCTGGACAATAAAGGTGGATCTCGAAGTAGAGGGCCCTTGGTGCACAAGGTGAGACCGGATCGTAGTGATGTCTCGCGAAGAAAATCTGGATCTGAATCTCCTCTTAATGGTAAAGTTTCCGTAGAAATAGTCGAGCCCTCCCCTTGGCGTAGGGGACAATGGAGTGGGGGCTTCGAGGGAATGCACAGCCGCGCCTGAGAACAATACCTTATCTGCCCATAAGCCTAACTCAATCTGGCGTGATCGGCGCATGGGGCGAAACGGGGGGAGGGGGGATAAACCTCCTTGGTTAAATATTGGCTCAGGTGGTGGCGATAACGCGCCCGGCTTCAAGGCGAAGATGCACGTGGGTAGCATCGTGTTTCTAAACAACATGTGATAACGGTTGAAATTAAGCGGCCTCAAACCGTTCTATCACATAATGTTTTCACCGGATTTCGTTGTCCGGTACTATTATTCGGTTAATTTCATTTGGGGAAATTATGTTTTTTATATTTTCCCACAGTTTCGTTGTTCGTTTTTGTATGGTTATATTTACGGGTTCTGTTGGAGTTCTTCGATGGAGTTCCTCTGATAGTATACGATCCTGTCTTTTTGAGTTTGTGATGAATCTTGTGGCTTGATTTTGAATACGTTGGACCTTTTTTAATTGTGAATTACTTAACGTATTCATCGATACTATTGGGTAGAGAAGTTTGGGACGAATTAGGGCCATGTATAATATCTTTTGTTTTTATTGCATAGGTTTTTGAATCTGTACAGCGCCGACATGGTAATTTTCGTTTCGTTGATTTTCTGCGTTATATGGCAGGTGTACCCTGTTGTTGTTAAGTTTAGACTGATGCCGCGTCTTTCCATGGGGTATGGATATGCTTCTCCATCGACTCGTACTGCAGTTGTTTTTCCGTCTGTTTACGGCTATTAATTTGAATTTATCTTGTTTGTTTTGATTTTGTTTCTTTTTTCGTAGTCATTTAGTTTTTTTATTTCCCTCGCTGTTCTTTGAGCTACATCTATGGGGTTCTTTCTGTCGCTGGTGATTATCTGTGTGATGTCCTCCGCAGTTAAATGTACATCGCATATTCGTGGGTTGGTTGTGGAAGGTTTTTGGTGTAAACAGTGTACAGCGTTGGAGAGAGGCATCCTCCCTGGGGGACACCCGTTTTCAGGTCGATATGGTCGCCTGTTTGGCCGTTTATTTGTAGTACGGCTTTTCTTTCATCCAGCTAGTTGCATAATGTTTTGCAAACATTTATTCGCAGGTTAAGGCTACAGATCTTGGCTTTCAGGCCGGGCAACCACACCTTGTCGAAGGCTTTAGCAACGTCGCGGAGTACTATGTCTACTTTGTTGCCTCGCGCTGTTTCTGTGTCAATTTCTCTGTTATAATTGCCAGCGCGGCATCCTTTCCTCGCTTGCACCTGAACCTGTGTTGTTGTGGGTTGTACAGGTTATTTTCAGTAAGGTGTCTAATAAACCTGTTGTTTAGGAGTTTTTCTAGGACTTTATCCAGAAATTCCAAGAGCGAGATCGGGCGCTAGCTTCCGACTTAGTGTTTTGGTTTGCCCAGCTTCGGTAGGAAGATCATCTTTGCCTACTAAAAGGTGTGGGGAAAGTATCTAATATTAAGGCAGACATTGAAAATCTTCACTATCGATTAATGTACATTTTCAGGAGCATTTATTAGGTGAGCCTTTGTTATGCCGCTTTGACCTGGTGCTTTTTATTTAAATGATTTTATGACTGTTTGGTATTCAGCCATTGAGAAGGGCATTCCCTCCCCAAAGGGGTGGTGTCTCTTCGTTGACGTATCTGTATGGTGCCGTGCGCTCTTGTTGCGCCTCTAGGGTTTGTAGGATTTCCTCTTCATGCTCCATGTCATATTCTTGGTTCTCATCTGGTGATATTGAGAATATTTGTTTCCATTGATTTTGGAAGTGCTCTTGGAGTTCTTCGTTATTTTGCACTTCCCTGTCTTGTATTTTCAGTTTTATATTTTTTGGGGGGGTTGTGATCCTCGTAGTTTTCTGTAATCTCTCCAGAATTTCCTCGGACTTGCTTCGACATCCATTTTACTTATTATCTTATTCCAAACTTGATTTGACTTTTCTTTAATAAGAGTATCTATCTGCCTTCTAATTATGATTAGCCTTCTGTATCTCTCCATATTAGTACCCATTTCTGTAATTTCTTTTTTTAAGTTCTGAAATTCTTCCATCTTTTCCTGTATTTCGTGATTCCATCTGGGAGCAGGTAGAGTTCTGTATTCTAGTATTGGGGTGTGAATTCTGTTCGCTCCAACGATTTTTCGGTGATTAGTTTTAATTGGTTTTCTATTTCTTCTACTTAAGTATTCTTTGTAACCAGTTTGTTCTGCTGATAGCTTTTCTTTGTGGTATTTTAATTTGGATGGGTGAAGTTGAAATGGTCGTTATTATACTTAAATGTTCGGCAAATGGGGTTGCGGGGGCTGGTTCTGTATAGTGATTTAGGTTAAAATCTTAGTTCATAAGTACGATGTCAGGAGTTGTCGAGGCTTGGGTTGTTAGGTAAGTTGGGAAATCTGGCCCTTCTCTGCTTAACAGGTTCCTTTGTATTAATATTTGAAGGGTTTTTCCTGCTCCGCTTGTCTGGCATGTGTAGCCTGCCTCTCTCCATCTTGCATTGAGGTGTCCTGTTAATATAGTCAAGGCTTGTTGACGAGAGAGTTTGAGGAAATTTCGATTGGCAAATATGAGCGTATTGGGGGTTGATATGCCCCAGCTATGACCAGATCTCCTATGATCATTTAAATTTTTATAGCCAGATACGATTCTTCTAAGTCGTTTTCCTCTGTAAAATGGATCCCGGTTTTGACGCCAATTGCCACACCATCGTATCTTGTTTGGGTGTAGTTCGTGGATATAAATTTATAGTTGGAAATTCTTATAGTCTCAATCTCTGTGTTTAATCTATGTTCGGTTCGAATAATTATGTCTGCGTCTTCTTTTCTTATTATGTTTGAATCTTTTTCCTTGCCAGCCATTTACATTTAGTGTAAATATTTTAATTTTCCGTTGGTACGTATCCATGTTTATTTATTTGTTGTGGTCTCTTCCTGTCTTCGTTTTTTTTCGGGCGAACTGGGGAACCAGTGCGTCCATTTCGTTTTTTCTTGAATCCGCCGTTTGAGATGTTTTGACACGATTCATAGGTGATATGTATCATGCCTTGCTGTAAAGCATTGTGATCATCTGTCTCATCGGCGTCTGCCTCATATTCCCACCTGTATTTTCCCTTAACTAGTACGTCCACTATTTCTTTTTGTTTGAGTTGTTTAGGTAACAGGTTGGCATGACAACCATAAATTTTTATGTTGAAATCTTCATATTCAATTTTGGTTTTAGCTTTTGTTTTGTGCTTTCTGGGATCGTCTTAGAGGTTTCTTCATCGGTGGATTCTTCTTCAGAATCGGTATCCATTCCGGTTTCGACTTCTTCCAGGTTCGTATTTTTCGTAGTCTTTTCTTGGGTCATGTTTATTTTGTACAGTTCGCTCGAAGGAGGGTTCTCCGGAAACCACATTTTTTTAAGTCCGTTCTTTTCCAGCATGGTGTTAAATTCGTTTGCTTATGAGCCAGGTTTCGCCATGTTTACGAAGTGGGCGTGCATTATGCAGATAATTAAATCTGGCCTCATGATTCCCTCTATGATCATCGTTGTGGTATGTGTGAGTTGTGTTGCAGTGTTTCCACTTGCAGTTGCTGCAGCGTAGGAGGTAGTTTTCCTTCTTTCTTTTTCTGTGTTTATTTCCAGTTTTTTTCCGTATGAGCTGCTTCTTTATTGGGCAAGACATAGCCAGTGTTCTGTGCGCATTTCCATAGTTCAATCATTTCTTTACCGTGCTCTTGCATTGGTCCTACCAGTGGTCTTGGCTTGCACATTCGGAGCATGCATTCCCTTTGTAATTGCAGTCTTTGATCGGATGTTTTGTCGAGGGCGTAGCATGCGAAGCATACTTGCATGGAGACAAATATCTCCCTCTTGATTTGATCGGGTGAGATTTTAGTATAGAAGGAAAGCAGTCTCTGTTCAGAGGCTTTTGGGGACATTTCTGTAGATCAAAATACCAATTTGAAGACGTGATTGTGCTCTTCTCCATTTTGGTGTTTAAATTTGATTATCTCTTCTATCTTTGCCCAATCCTGTTGTTTTTGGAGTTCTCCCATGATTTGTTTTGGAGTGTGCTCACCGACCCAGGGGTCGAGTCGTCTGTAGATCACGGATCGTTTCCTTTGAACGTCCGGAAGGGTCCGAGGTGCGAGTCCGATCTTTTTCAATCTTTTTGCTGCGTTTTCGCTCAGGAGGAGATCTAGGTCCTTTTCTGTGTCGCATAGTGCCACATAACCGTTGTGCTGGTCTTTTAGTCTAAGGAGTATGACCCCAATATTAGCGTAGATAATCCTTAGTGCCAATTTGCGAGTTGGTTTCTCCCGACCAGGAAGTATGCGAAGGCGGACACCCTCTTCGCTCCTTCACAGTCGTCCATTTTGGCTCGTTAAAGCCTCCTTCTTCTTTCTGTTTCTTTTTCTTTCTACCTATTGATTTGCCTGGGCTAAAAGTATGTTAAAGTTTTGAAATGAAAAATGAGAATGATCTCCCCGCCCCCACAATCCTTAGCGTAGTCGGTATATCTGCCTGGATGAAGATGATGGATGAATGAGATGATGGATCCGGGAAGGCCCTCCAGAAGGATGACTCACGGGAGACTTGATGATGGGTGGTGATTGAATCAAATACCACCCCCCGGGGTGCCGCCTCTTCTGGGGTTTGGGTATTGAGGCTGCTTCCATCTCACATAGAGACGGTTTTGAGTCGCTCTATGATCACTGCCGGTCTATCTGGGATAGAGAAAGCTCTTCTCCAACAGTTGCAGTATCTCCTCTTGTCCGGGGTGCCTATGACGCAAGGTTCCACAGTGGGCTAGTCCACAAACCTGCTTTCCCAACCACCTTGAATTATGCCTTGTCTCACGATGGGCATAGTTCGAACTAGGTTATGAGTGGCAATACACACGGCTACGCCTTAGAAGGCGAAAGCGGAGGGCGTGATTAGTTTAGGTAGCCATAGAATTAATTATGAATACCTGGTATAAATTTTTTTTTTAAGTTCCCCATAGGGAAAAAAGTGGCGTTGGAGAGGAAGGTTTCTTCGGTAAAGATCGATGTGCAAAATGCCCTTTTAATTCTCTGATTTTATTTCTTCTCCAAGAGGTCAGGTGTTGAAAAGTTAAAGTAGCGTAAGCTGTCTTTCGAGTGCGAGGGCTCAATATCCGTACGTCCGAGCGCCTCAAATTCTCGAAGGAGTCTTTGGAAATTTCCCCAAATTTTTGCTCCTTTATCGAATTCAGAGGTAATTGCCATGAATGTTAAAACCAGGAGTTCTACGCAGTCGGCTTGTAGTTAATTTTTTAATTAATTAATTATATAAAAATAATGAAATGTGTGGTAGGTTTTCATAGGTGTGAAAATGCTTACTAGGTTGCCCTGGTGTTAGAGCATCACTAGCATGCTTTCTTCTTGCTTATTTCAAAATATTTATTCCTCCGTAAATAATGTTGCTGACCGTCGATGACCTTCGGGTTGTTCCATTGTTATGTATGTATATATATATATATATATATATATATATATATATATATATATATTTATTTGATATGATTAAGATGTTCCTCCATTGTGGATTTCAAGCTTTTCAATTGGTTTTTATTCTGCTAATTATCTCTTTTTATTGTATTTAGTTATTCATCTATTATTTTCAGTTTAAATCTTAGTTTGGGCACTTCGCCTCTTTTCGTTTATGTTAATCTATCTTCCTGAAAACTACCTCAGAACCGGTAAAGGAGGTAAAGTTTGGGGAAAATTTCCCCAAAACGCCTCCGAAAAAATCGAAAGAGAGTACTTAAGAAAGAGATATATTATTAATTTTTTTAACGATTCACCATTTTACTAATTTTACCTTTCCCTTTTAGTGATCCCACTTAAGCAGATGACTGCTTAAGTCCCAAGCCTCGGCCCCCTGCGTGAACTGCCGTCAGATGTGAAAGGGGTTTCCCATTCATGTTTCGTCCAACTATGCAGGGCAATAGCTCGGCCATAATTGGGGGCATTGAACGAAGCTGGTTTGAGGAGTAGCCCACAGCCGATAACAATGTCAGAAACAATTCCGGATAAGGGACGGACTGCTACCTCCGCTGGTCATCACAGCGGGGGCCACTTCCAGTACCATAAAGAGACACACAACCGTCTCTATGGTATGTTGGGATGCGGTCGCGATTAAAACACCCTCGGTGGGGCGGCGTTCTCAATAAGTCCGCCATACAATCTCACCCATGAGAGGATCCCACCCAGATTCATATCATCTATTATCATCATTCATCCAAAGGCAAATCCCGTTTTCATCCAGGCGGCAGTTTATCTAGGGAGGCCCTCTTCTCCCAAAAGGCAACTCATAGATATTTTTTTTTTCAAACAAATAGCAGAAACTCATATACACTAGTGAGTCCCTAACAGCAAAAAATGGGCTAAAATCAGAACAGAGAGGGCATCCCTCATCAAGGGGTGTTCACTACCATAATGGCAACCCAAAATGCCGCAAGGGTCCCACTAAGGTGTCTAAGCGGCCAAGAGAAACCGGATAAGAGTACAGTCTACGAGACCCTGTTCAGCAAGCTTAGTGTGGCAGTCATAAGGTTAATAGACACGCCTGCAGGAAACTTCGTAATATGTGAAAATGAGAAAGACATAGAAACGCTCACAAAGAAGGAAGGGATTAAAATCATCAAAAATATAAACCTCTAACCAAGCACGCCTCCTCAAATCTAAGCACACAGAAGACTGGAACCACGGATCGGCCAGCACGCCGAAGAAGAGATCAAGGAGGAACTCGAGAAGAACTAAAAATGATTTAGGGTGGCTCAGGTTATCAAGTTTAATAATAAAAGAGATAACTCAGATTATCAACATGTCTTCAAGATCATATTTACGGACACAGAAATGGCGACAAAGGCGAAGGAGAGAGGGCTACTTCTCTTCAACGCAAAAGATAAGTGGTGAGCAGATTGAACGGGAAGAGTTCCCCCTCGTGCAGATCTGCTTTAGATGCTACCTCCTGGAGCACCACACCACAAAGGAATGCAAGGAGCAGGACCAACCTGTTCCAGATGCAGTCAAAAAGGCCACGGCTGGCGCGAATATACAGCCAAAGAAGAGAAGTGCCCAAACTGCGGACAGAGACATCGGGCAATGTCGATGTTCTGCCACAGAAAAAAGGAGATATTAAAAAGAAAGGTGGCAGAGAAGACGGCAAAAGGAGTTAGGAGGGCGAATGCCTCCTACGCCCAAGTGTCAAAAGCCACCCACTCAAGAAGTGAACAAATCATCCTTGCCCAAAGGACATATATAAAAGTAGGCAAGGAGGATAAGAATTCAACCAAATTCCTCACTTTCACCCTATATACCCATATCCGCAACCTAACAAACCTCGGCTGCTTAGCTAAAGAGCTAAACATTATGCTCAAAAACAATGGCTTGGCAGAGATGTGGTTCCCGAAGAACCCACCATCAGGGGGAGTCCTCCAAATGCAATTCAGCCCAGAAGAAGAAGCACCAGCGACCGCTTTCCCAAGAGACAAAGAAAATTTGAGGTAAAGAATAAGAACCCCGAATCTACCCCAGCCCTTCAAGGGTCTCCAAACAGGGATCCAAGAATTGAGGCGAGGAAAAAAAGGAAAGAAAACTGAAAAAGAACGGTCAGAAGAATAAAGCAGGCTGGGGAGAACATCTTAATGCCTGGCTTGAGATGTGTGAAATAAGTTTAATGTATAGCACCATCGAATCGGATCTTATATATCACACAGAATGTACCCCTAAGTATATTTACTATTTTTAGGGATATTCTGCTCGAAAGTGGGAGGATAGGCGCTTGGAGGAAATTGAAGGAAGCGTTTAGGAATGAGTTCAGGAGGTCACAGGTGCAAGATTTGAGGGAGCTGCTAAGTACCCAGCAAATGGGTGATCGGCTTTCCACGCTTTTTCTTCAGCACCTGAAAGAATTAATTCGAACAAAGGGAGGGCAGTTAGAATTTTTAGACTCTTTCATCACATAAATATTCATGCGTGGGATCTCCGAGAATATTAGGTCCCTCATCCTAATGGCGTCCCCCACGAATGTGGAGCATGTGGCGAAGGCAGCCGATGAGCTATATATTAATCCTTACGTTAGCTGGAGAACTGTCACAAATTCCCAAGATCCCTCCCTTAATCTATCAATTTCGCAGGTTCGGCTACCGAAGGAGTATTTAAGCAATCGGCCGGAACCCCCACGTTATTCATTTCCTCCAGCGCACGACCCTTCCGCCGTGTCCTTAAGGTGCGACAGGGGAAGCAGCGAGAGTATGGTCATGGTCAAGGTAGACGGAGTGCCAGGCGCCGTTCTTCCTTCCGAAAGAGAAACCAACGAGAGAACTCAAGCTCAAGAGATGAGGCAAAGCAAAATCACTAATTCTCATCATTATTCCGCATATCCTGATGATATTTCTCACTATCAGGGTCTTTGC
The DNA here is from genome assembly GCA_963969495.1 of Ceratothoa steindachneri. Classification (NCBI taxonomy): domain Eukaryota; kingdom Metazoa; phylum Arthropoda; class Malacostraca; order Isopoda; family Cymothoidae; genus Ceratothoa; species Ceratothoa steindachneri. The sequence goes on along the minus strand of OZ018326.1, from coordinate 72,315,130 downwards.
AGGCATCATATTAAATATGGTAGCAACGCTTTACATTGTACACAACCTTATAATTTCTACCACGCATTTAATCCACGTTTTCATCCAATCCTCGTTCTCCTAATTTTCATACTCATACTAATCATGTTGCTCATAATATTTCCTTTCCACATCCTTCCTATTGGTGCTGGTACCATAACAAATTTGGTACACGGGCAGAAAAAGGCATGCACATACCAACATCATGCGCATTTTTCTACACCAACTTCACATCCGTTGAATGCATCACCGGAACGAAACTCCACCGTTTCTCCTTCCCAATTTCAAACTCACCAACCAAGCAGCATCATTTAAACTGAAAATAATAATAGGTATTTATAATGAACCCTTCAGGGCTATTAGTGATTCGTGGGTCTATCACCTCTGCAGGCTCAGCATTTACTCAGGTAGATCCACTCTGCAGCATTTATCACCCACTTTCTGGTTTTTCATTTCTGGTTGACGACAAAGTTTGTGCCTCTGACCGTGTCCTTAAAGCCGCTAAATCTTCGGAAATAAGGATATATTGAATGCGTAACCTTGAGCTCTTTCTTGGGTTCATCGTGTTTTTCATGGACCTTCATTATCACCTAGGTTGATTTTTCAATTTTGAGCCTTGATTTTCTCGACCCTTTGGTCGATTCTCACAATCGCAATCTTATCGACCGAACTACTACTCTCACTATTTCTGGTTCATTTTTTCCTTCTCAGAGTTCTCTCTTATCTGTCTGTCCGTCTCCTTCCAACCACCCAACACTTCTAGCAACTTCTGCAATAATTTCTTGGCCTTAGCCTTACACCTTTAAAGGACAGGCTTATCAAACACAATGTGGCTCACAGGATGGTGCACCTTCCGCGTGTAGTACGTCTACGGTGCACTCTGCCGTTGACTCTCGTCACTTCAACTTCATCACGCAGCTTACTTGTGACATTCACTACGTTCGTAGTGAAAAACACATCGTACCGGACGCGTTTTCTCGCATTACCATGATATCGGGCACACAGCTCTACTGTACCAATATATCAGGCGGTGCTAGCGCTTTCCCAGGAACAAGATCAAGACACACAAGCACTGCGTAACTCGCCTCAGCTGGTCGTTCGCGAGATCGACTTACTGGACAGTCCTCCCAGGCGTATCCTGAGCGATTTTTCATTGCCCGCCTCTCCTCGTTGTCTTATCCCGCTTGCTTACTGTCTGCATATTTTTTACCAAACTCGTGGTCTTTTCCATCCTGGTTTTCGAACAACACGCAAGCTCATCACACAACATTTTGTGTGGCTAGCTATGAATGCCGACGTGGCCAAATGGACCCATGCATGTTAGCCTTGTATGCGCGCAAAGGTTCAACGCCACACAAAGACACCGCTGGCTACTTTTCCTCTTCCGTCGGCAAGTTTCTACCCCGTTTATGTCGATCTGGTAGGCCCTCTGCCTTTTTTGGGTGGTTGCACCTATCTTCTCACCATAGTAATAATAATAGGTATTTATAATGCGCCTTAAGGGCTGTAAGCCCTCTTAGAGTGCAGGTTGTGTAGTGAGTGTAGAGAAAGTTTACAGGGGAGGGAAGGAAATTCTGAAGAGATGAGTCTTCAGAAGACGTTTAAAAGTAGCAAGGGACGGAGAGGATCGGACTTCGGCAGGAAGAGCATTCCAGAGTCTAGGAACACAAACTGAAAAGAAACAGTAACCCATCGAGCAGAGGACAGACTGAGGAGTGTTCATGATGGGAGCGAGGTTAGACCGGAGTGCCCGAGGAGTTTGACGACGGAAGAGGGCAGACGAGAGATAAGGTGGAGCCTAGAGCTTTAGGGCCTTGTAGGTGATGAGAAGAATTTTATAGTGGGTACGGAGGCGAATAGGTAACCAGTGTAGCTCCTGTAAAAGAGGCATCGAAAGAGAGAACCAGAGGCGGCGAAGGAGGAGCCAGGCAGCATAGTTTTGAACTAGTTGTAGGGGGCGAAGTGACGAAGCAGGGAGATTCATTAGAAGAGAATTGCATTAGTCTAAGCGTGAGGTAAGGAAGTCATGAATAGGAGTCTCAAAGGTTCGTCGATCAAAATGCTATCGAACACGTAAGAAGTTGCGGAGGAAACCGAGGGAATACTTACAGATACGATGGATGTGTGGTTTAAACGAGAGTTGCTTGTCAAAAATAACACCAAGATTACTGACGGTATCAGAGAAGGACACATTGGTTTCCCCAAGATTAAGGGAGGGGAAGGGAGTTTTAGATTTCCCTACCATCGAAGCGATCCTAACTGAAGAACTTCAGTTTTATCGTGGTTAAGTTTGAGAAAGTTGGCAGACAGCCATTTGTTTATGGACGTACAGGCTGAAAGGAGCTAGGTAATTGATTGAGAGAAGGACACAGGGGATGAGGAAAGGTATATATGAGTGTCATCGGCATAGAGGTGGAAGGACAGGCCCAAATCACGAAGAAGGGAGCCAAGTGGGAGTAAGTAGATGCAAAAGAGGAGGGGCCCAAGGACTGAGCTCTAAGGCACCCCAAAATGAATGGGCTCAGGGTCGGAGGAGAGGTTATCGAGCTCGACCGACTGAGTGCGGGAGGAGAGGTATGAGTGGAACCAATCAAGTGCAGTGCCCGAGAGACCAAGGAAAGTGTGAAGACAATCAAAGAAGACAGTGTGCTCTAGGGTGTCGAAAGCAGAGAAGAGGTCTAGGAGGATTAGAATGGACGTACACATCCTATCGGAATGGAAGCTGTGAGATATGATGATAGCTAGATTGTTCAGAGGGAAGACTTACAGATACGATGGATGTGCGGTTTAAACGAGAGTTGCTTGTCGAAAATAACACCAAGAGGCCTGTTTGAAGGAAGAGGGAACTACCTCTGTGGCAAGTGAAGTGTTGAAGATATGAAGAATCAGTTGGAGGACAGCAGGGATAATTTGGGTGAAAAGACGTCCTTAAGGGATCTAGATTTGTTAGAGCGTGAGATCAGGGTAGTTACTTCCTCAGAGGACGCCCGAGTGAGGACGTTAAGGGGCAATGGAGTATGGTCGGAGAGAACAGCATGGGCTTGTTAAGACGACTTGGGTAGTACGGCGCGAAGGTTAATAATTTTATCAGAGAAAACTTAGAAAGAGTAGAGGAGTTGATGGGGAGAGAGGTGGGGAAAATTGGGATAGGCGAGGAAAGACAAGGAGGAGACGAAAGATACTCTGAGGGTCGTTCTTGCTCTCAGGCAAAAGTTCGCGTAAATGAGCCTCGAGCGCTGATTTTAATTTGGAAGAATAAGTCGAAGTATCAAGGCGATAGGCAAGTAAGAGGGAGGTCGTTTCCTGCCCACGGGAGCGTGCTTTACGAAGGGCCAGTTCATGAGCACGTAAGGACCTCCTTGAACGAAGGAGTTCCATGGTGAACCAAAGGGCGCGGTGATGGTGGTTTGAAGAAGGAGTGATAAAGGTGGCGTGCACCTCAAGGCAGGCGAGTAATTATTGATGCAGAGTTTAAGGTTTTGTCAGGTGAAGCAGTGGTATTAATAGGAGGTAGGGCAGAAACAACGTCGTTAAAGAGAGAAGTAGTATTAATTGACGATAGTCGCCAGAAAGGAGTAGGATCTCGGGACGAGCGATGAGGTAGGTAGTAGGGAATATAAAATTTAAAATTTACCAAGAAGTAGTCTGAAATCATATTAGAAAGGCCAGTTACTGTTAGATTAGAGATATGGTGGTTCAAGATGACTAAGTCCAGGGTATTCCCATGTATGTGTGTTCGAGGATGACATGTTTTATAAGGAAGAGATGATGTCAATGAATGCATGAAAAGTTTCATTGTGGCTAGGAAGATTGAAGTCACCGAGAATAAGGAGAGAACCAGTAGATGATAGGTCAGAGAGTAGGTTACTAACCTCCTGAGAAATAAAACCGGAGAAGCTGGGAGGGCGGTAAAGGACCACAATAGTCAGAGTGGGTACAGCACGTGAGACAGCAATGAGAGCCTGAAATGATGCTAGAGGGGGAAGGAAAAATATTCAGGGAAAAGGATGAGTTGAAAATCATTGCAACTCTCTCTCTCCACGGTGGTTCCGAGGAACATGCAGGAAAGAACGACCCGGAGGGGTTGCAAGGGCAGTGCATGAGCCAGAATCAAACTCGAGCCAGGTTTCTGCAAGGCCAAGGAAGGAAACCCCAGTGCGAACAACGAGGTCATTGACTTATCCGACTTATTGGTCAAGCCCCTAATGTTCAGAAGAGACGCCGACAGCGCCTTCTGATGAGCACAGGAGGAAGGGGAAGATTTGGAGTTGTTAGGTAAAGGAAGAATGGTAGGGCGAAAGAGGATCCTAAGGGACACCCAAAGTCTCGGCCCCTTCCTAGTCGGGTGAGTTAGGGGGATACCAGCCAGCTTTATCTTCGCGTATGTAGCTGGCAAAAGGCGATTATAATTTAAAGAGTTGAGTGAGAGGAGTAAGTCCCTATCATACATAGTGGGGAAGAAAGGAGGGAGGAAAGGTGAGAATTTTGAAGAACGCAGCAGACGGGAAAACTTAACCCTAACTTGACTCATAGAAAGTGGGGGAGGGTTCACCCAGGCGAGGCATGCGTGTAGGGGCGGGTTCGCCGACGCAATATCTGGGAGGGGGGGGTAGCCAGGACGATGCGAGTCCAATAAGGAAGACTATAGGCAGTTCCTATCCCGAAAAAAGATCCTCCACCGTCACTCGAGCTTTCGCCCCATGATGGGTTGGTCATTTCGATGTTCCGTCCACGATCATGACTGACCGTGGTAGACAATTATTTGAATCCCACCAATGGAATGCACTAATGTCAGTGTTTGGCTCCTTTCGCCTTCGTGTCACTAGTTATCACCCCCAAGGTAACGCCAAAATGGAACGGCTGCATCGGACGCTCAAGGAAAGTTTACGCTCCACTGACCCTGATATCACTTGATTGGACAAGCTCCTCTTGATTCTCCTGAGTATCAGTTCATCCTTTAAAAAGGACTTGGCCTGCTCTGCAGCGGAACTCGTCTATGGTACACAATTTCGTCTCCCTGATCAATTTTTTTCTTCCAATGACCACACTCTACTGCCATATCTCGATACTGCTTCATGCGTACATAATTTAATACAGGTGATGTCCGAACTTAAGCCGAGCGCCCCTACAGTGCCTCCTAATCAGAAACCTTTCTTGCCAAAAAAGATGGCAAGCTGAAGTCAAATGTTTGTCCGTCGTAAAACATCTCGCTCCTCCTCGCAATCCATATAAGACGGACCCGTTCTAGTCATCTCTAGAAGGCCGAAATGCTTTGTACTACAGTTTGGCACCAAGCAGGATACTGTCTATGGATCGCCTGAAGCCTGCCTTTATAGAGGCTGTTCAACTTGGTACAGCCCCTTTCTTCTGCTTCCACTATAACTATACATGATCCAATGATTCCTCATACCCACTTCCTAAACCCTCCTCCAATCATTTCTCTAACACTCTTTTCTTCTTCCTGATTGCTGCCGCCTTCCCTTTAGTTGCAGGAACCGTCATCATCAGCAGAGAGCTGGTTTCAAAACGTCTAGCTCCCGCCAGATGCCAGTTTGGGAGGAACAAAACAGATAGCCTTCGCCCAGCCCACCTTCGCGCAAGGGCAGTACCTCGCCTCGATTGACTAGTGGCATTCAATTGTGTCCCCGTGATCCAAATCAGCCAAATGGCCCAGTGACACGTTCTGGCCGCGTTGTAAGAAGACCTCGTCGATATCCGAACTAATCCAATCTATAACCATCTTACAAATTTTATATAGACGAGTAACTCCTTTGGGAAAGAGGACTATTTGTAGCTACTGCCCATACAATGTACATTTCTACAAAGTATCGTATGTAAATATGCAGTTACTCTTAATTTATATACCTAGCCAGTTTTAATTAATGTCTTACTTTTAAATAATATAAGCCTAACGAATGTAGAAAAATTTAAACCACGGAAGATACATTGCTCCCTCGCTAGAGACGTCACATCACGTAGTGTAGGCCATTAGCCAATAGCATCTGATTATACCAAGGTCACCAAAGGCATCTCTTGTTACACCTTGGAGCGCGAGACGCAGCAACATAGAGATATATAGTCCGTTAAAACTTCATATAGGCAAGTTCGTAGTTAAGTGGTTGTCAAAATTACAACTGCTTATCAAAATATATTATTGTAAGTAAATAATAACTTCATTTATGTTATAGTTGCAGTTTCATAAAATATCGTGATCGCAATATATCCATTTTTATAGACATTCCATATATATATATATATATATATATATATATATATATATATATGGGGTCTTTCAATAAGGTCGCTCGATTTTTAAATGTAAATAAAACAAGTTGTGTGTGATATAGGCCCTCAATTTATTTTAAATTTGAAAGTACATTTTATGGAATTAAGTGTGGAATAGGACGTCGTTCAAATGTCCGGCGCGGCTTTGTTTGGTGGAACGTATTCGGGAGGCCCAATTTTTTATCCCTTTGTCGCATAAATCTGGCTGAATTTGCTGGATGGTGTTCGCTATGTTGACTTTGAGGACATCAACTGTCTGCGGATTATTCGCATAGACCTGCGATTTAAGGTAGCCCCAAAGAAAGTAGTCTAATGGCATCAAATCGGATGATCCCGGTGGCCAGTTGACGTCGCCGCCGCGCGCGATGACCCTGCCCTGAAATAGCTGGTGCAAATTGTCTATCGTGGCGTGCGTAGTGTGGCACGTAGCGCCGTCCTGTTCAAACTACATGTCGTCAGTATCCATATATCAGTCATATAATCCAGTTTAGCCCACAAGAAGTTGCTTATCATCGATCTGTAGGTCTCACCGTTGACGGTTATGGCAATCCCATCTTCGTTCTCAAAAAAATACGGACCGATGATTCCGTTAGACGAAAATCTGCACCAAACAGTGACTTTGTTTGGATGCAGTTGGTGCTGGTATATCTTATGTGGATTGTTTTCGTCCTAAATCTGACAATTTTGCTTGTTCACAAATCCATTCATCCAAAAATTGGCCTCGTCGCTGAAGATTATTTGGGGGGGAGGGGGGGAAGTGTGGGGCAACTTCCAACTGCTCTAGAGCACAATCAGTGAACACACGGCGTTGATTTGCATACGCTGTTCAACGCTATAACCTTCTATCGTGACTTGCCAAGTATACTGAACAGTTCACAGTGAGGTTGCCAGATGTCGTTTTAACAACATGGCCACTATCGCGTGACAAAGCTCGAGCGTCCTTGTTGAAAGACCCTTTATATATATATATATATATATATATATATATATATATATATGGATATGAGAAACTCACAAAGTAGCGCGTAAGTAGAGCAATAAATGCAAAAAACACAGGAAAATGAAAGGCGGATTTCAAGTACTTTCGAACTTGTTCAGTTCATTCTCAAGGAATAACGACATAATTTTACAAAGGTGGTATATATATATATATATATATATATATATATATATATATATATATATATATATATATATATATATATCAGAAACAACAGATTAATGCCCCTCGCATGTACAACGAAAGAACACAAAATAGAAAAATATTTTCAAAGACGGATATGAAGTATAAAAACAAATAGATAAGGTCTACTTCCAGAAATTACAACTGTGAGCACATAATGTAGACATTTAGGTCACTAAACTAAATACATACTCACCTAATTGTGAATACATAAAACTAAACGAGAGAAGCAGCTAAATTAATAAATAAAAAGGATAAGATTTAAAATGGACAATTTCGTTATAAATAAGCCTTATAATAACAAGGTACATTTAAAGAGACCGGGGGATATATTAAAATTAGGCGAGGAATTAATGAATGAGCATTCGACAATATTTCTTTGAACAAAGTCATCATATTTGTAAATAAATTTAGCCGAATTCCAATTGATTGAGTCACTGTTTTCAGATAAATGGACAAAGAAATCACTACTGCTTCTCCCCACCCCAATATTGTATTTATGTTGCGTCAAGCGTTCACTTAATGATTTACCGGTTTGCCCAAAGTATTGCTTAGGGCAAACTGAACAATCGACATAATACCCTCTTCCCTCCCTATACTATTTTCATTATTATAAATTAACATTTTGCACATGGTAGACAGACTAATACTTGAATATGACAGAAATATTTAACTTATTCAAGAGCGGGGAAGCAAGAAAAAGGACTCAGAAAAGGATAAAACAAGGGAGTTCTTGAAATTGTATGTGGGAGGGATTTCAGTTGTGTAAAAGGATTTATTTGCCAAATCTAGGCATCCTGCAAGACATCTTTGAGGGTAGCAAAGATTGTTACCTATTTCAAAGATCTTGGAAATTTCAAGATCCAAGAATTTAGGGTTGGCGACCCGCAACCCCCGAAGAAACATTGAAATAAATACAGACCCTTTGGCTTTATCATTTTGACTCGAGTAAAAATGAATATAAGAACCGGCGTTGGTAGGCTTAGGATAGACAGAAAATTTAAATTCAAATGCAGTCCTATGAATAAGTAGATCAATGAACGGGAGGACATCATTTGGTTCGAGTTCAAGGGTAAATTTATTAGAGGGAACCAGGGAATTAAGTTCAGTAAGAAAACCATTAACATCCTTAGAAGAAGGCCACAAACAAATAATATCGTCTATATATCGGAACCAAACAAGGAAAAAATCGATAATGGCGGGGAGTAAGGTAGTTTCAAAATATTCCATATATATATATATATATATATATATATATATATATATATATATATATATATATATATATATATATATTGTAAAGAACAGAGGATAAGCAATTTCCCATAGCCAAACCAAACTTTTAAAGGTAAAATATACCATTAAAAGAAAACTTACAGTTTTTAGTACACATTGAGATGAGTTCAATGAAAATACTAACTGGCAAATGAATATCAAAGTTACGTAATTCATCACTAAGGAAGGGTAAAAAGCTAGTTTACAGGCACTTTAGGCACCTTAGTGATAAATTGCGTAACTTTGAGGAGAGCTGCGCGATATCCTTTAACGGTGAGTTTCAACACAAGGTAGAGATGAAAAAAATTGAGAAAGATATGAGCGTAGTTGAAGAGGCGCGCGGGATTCATAATGAAATGAATAACTCACAAAGTAGCACGTAAGGTTCACAATGAATGCAATGTCTCGCAGGATAAATGAAAAGGTGCTTCCAAGTACTTTTGGACTTTATTCAGCTCATTCTCAAGGATAACTACAAGAGAAAATATTATAATAAGGGTATATACAGTGCCAGATTTACCTATAAGCTAAACAAGCTATAGCTTAGGGGCCCCACTTTCTTTCCCCCAACCCCCCCAAAAGGGGTGTACATTTACAAAGTATAAGAAAAAAAAATAAAACCTACATACTGCACAGTTTTGCCGATGATATATTTTGCTTTTAATTTCTTGGGGCCCCCAAAGAAATTAAAGAAAAAAAGCTAGATGTACATTTCCTAATGTAGACGAAATTTTGAGAATGTTCCTTAGTATGTTGATTGCAAATCGCTCTGGAGAGAGATCCTTTTATAAGCTGAATAGGATAAAAAATGAATTTAGAACAACAATGACTCAAAATAAATTACGTTCCCTCAGTCTCATGTGCACTATCCGTGACTTTGCTCTGGCAAAGGCAAGAAAGAGAGTATTTTAGTTTAGATCATGTTTGTGTTCTGTTTGTATACACACTATACAATAAATCTTGATAAAATTATACAATTTAATGGGTATTAGGCAGATGTATTAATATAATTAATCCTTATAGCAAGTTTCTAAAGACTAGATTATAAACCTCTGTAAGTTGCGTTTCTAAAAGAACTTTTATTTTAACAAAGTGTTTGCATTAGTAAGTTTATTATGAATAAAAAACAATTTTAAGTTAGAGATTAATAATTAGTTTACTATTTATATACTTCTTAATTGTATTTCAGTTCAATAATTACTTTGATAAAATTCATATTTTGTCAAGGCAAATGGCTTTCGATATCCATTAGGTCCAAAAATTAACATATAGAATATTATACACAAAAAACATCTTGACATCTAAAGGGCCCTATTATCTCAAATAGCTTAGGGCCTCATCAAATCTAAATCCAACTCGGGTATATATAAGCTAGTAACAGATAAAGGACCGCCTCAAAGACAAGAAATCACCAATGAGGAAGTAGGAGAGGGACGGGTAAATTCACATTAAGATTTAGCTATAACAGGTAGCAAGGTCAAACCGAGATGCAAGAACAGAGCCAAAAGGGTTAAAACGATTAACGGATAAAGCGATAGTCTAAAGAGGGAGATTAGGAGCGACACGAGAACTAAATTTAAACGAAGGGAAGAGGGACAAGGTGAGAGGAAGAGAAATAAATTAATGTTAATACAAACCCTCATCGCGAATAGCATTTGGACAAAGAATAGCCGACCGGAAACTGTTACCAACCTTTCTTCCGAAGCTTTGGATGAAAATACTATTACAGCCTTAGGATATAGTCTGACTTTCTCTATCCCATCCCACCCCTCTATTCTTTCCATTGCTAAAAGTTTGGACAATTTAGATAAATTCGGCGATATCCACAGTGATTTAATTTCTATTGTTAAAGGTTGTGTTTATCAATGTCTAACTAAGCCTGTCCACCTTAATTACCCCCTTCGTTTTCGTCGTGCTTAATCTTCGTAAAAATCCGTCCCTTCATATTACTAAGGTCGATAAGTCTGGAATTGTTGTGATTATGGATAAAAATTCATATATTACTAAGATGAACGATATATTAAGTGATCAAGCTACCCTCCTCTCAGTATTGAACGATCCCACTCTACAAGTTAATAGTGATCTCCATAAAAATGTACGGAGGGCTATTACTTAAAAACTTCCCTGAATTAGTTTCAAAATTCAAGTCGAGTGACGTCACCCTTCCAAATTTGTACGAACTTGTAAAAACGCACAAACTAAAACTCCCTTAACACCCTATTATAAGTTCTGTTGGTTGTGTTTCTTATGCTCTGTCTAAATGGCTTACTTCTTTTCTTACACCTTTAGTTGGGACTATTTCTCATTCACATGTTCCTAATAGCTACGACCTTATTTCTAAACACAATACCATTCAGGGTAGGAGAATAGTATAATTCTCCCAAGTTTTGCCAACCCTTTCCCTTCCGGCCCAATATCTGGTGGTCTGCAGCCGGAAGAAACCACCGGCCATTTCAGCTAACCACCGAGTTCATTCCCGGACTGTTTATCGATAAATGGGAACCCATCTTCGCTTCTGATAGTTGCCGGAAGTTTATAAAGGACGAAATGGAGTAGCTTGACATCTAATCTACTACCGGCGCCCTGAGAACCTCTCCCGAGTTTCGAGTATAAAAGACGAATTCTTTAAACCCTCAGTAGTAGAGCTTGCACAGCGTCTGGTGGGGCAGGAATTGCTATCTATCGGTGTAGTGGTAATTCGTCGAAGCATCAAGTCTTCAGAGAGGAGATCGGTCTCAGTTAGGGAGGCTCCTTATCCCGTTGGTCTGCAAGTCAGTGCGGACCCAAGCTCATACTCGCGCGTAAGAGCCGAAGCTACAAACAGCCTCACTCTGGTTCCCTAAGCGAGAAAACTATATCTCGGCTTTTCTCCGTGACCCTACGCGTCGATAGGTCACTTCACCCCCTCCCCCTTACAGAGGCACCCAAGATTCCTCAGAGTTCACGAGCGTGGGGCCCTCTGTAACAAGAAGCTCCCGTCACCGCCTTCTTCCAAGCAGAATCGTGACTGAATTGTGGGATCAGGTCGATCCCTGGAGAACCTACCTCATCGTTTCCACCCTTTACCTCACCACCTTCACTCACCAGCGCCACCCGAACATCAGATTCCAAGGTAACCCTTCCCTTTCACATTCCCCGACTTCACCGCGAAGCTTACCAGCATGTATGGTGAATAGTAATTTTCAAGCCAAGTGAGATATCCGAGATTCACTTATTAATTTATATCTCAAAGCACATTATATATATATATATATATATATATATATATATATATATATATATATATATATATATATATATGTGATAGAACGAGTTCAGAGTTGCATTCATTTCAACTTCTATCACATTTTATTTAAAACCATGAGGCTACCCACGTGCATCTTCGATTCGAGGCTTGGAGTCTTATCAACAGCTACCGGACGCCAATGTTTAAACAAGGAGGTTATCGTCCCCCCCGTTCGCCCCCATACGCCGACCTCGCCAGATCGAGTTAGGCTTATGGGCAGATAAGGCATTGTTCCCCGGCTCGGCTGTGCGTTCCCTCGAAGCTTCCACCCCATTCTTCCCCACGCCAAGGAGATGTCCTGGCTATTTATATGGAAACTTTACCACTAAGATCAGATTGGAGACCCAGATTTTCGTCGCGAAACATCACCACGACCCTCTCTCCCTTTGTGCGCCAAGGGACCTCGACCTCGAGATTCACCATCACTTGTCCAGAAGGAGGACAATATTCCTTGAGTGCCAAAGGTTCGAGCCTTTAGTGACGCCAAGTCCCCAAGGCATCCCCCCCCCCTGTTGTTCAAGGAGAACAGCATTAGAACAGCCATTGTTCGTTTTGAGCCCTTCGCCAAGAAACGGTTCTCATCCCCCCCCTGTTGTTCAAGGAGAACAGCATTAGAACAGCCATTGTTCGTTTTGAGCCCTTCGCCAAGAAACGGTTCTCATCCCCCCCCTGTTGTTCAAGGAGAACAGCATTAGAACAGCCATTGTTCGTTTTGAGCCCTTCGCCAAGAAACGGTTCTCATCCCCCCCTGTTGTTCAAGGAGAACAACATTAGAACAGCCATTGTTCGTTTTGAGCCCTTCGCCAAGAAACGGTTCTCACCCCCCCTGTTGTTCAAAGGAGAACAACATTAGAACAGCCATTGTTCTTGAGCCCGTAGACAAGAGACGGTTCTCATCCCCCCCTTTGTTCAGAAGAGAACAACCTAGAACAGCCATTGTTCGTCAAGCCGTTCGTCGAGTAACTGTTCTCCTTTCCAAGACGCCACGTCAGGATCCTTTTATCCCCCCCCCCCTTCGGCTGGAACTCGCCAGCGGACCGAATATTCTTCAAGTACCTTCCACTGCACCCTAATGAAGTTACGTAAGCCAAGCGTCACCTTTTGAGTATTGATCCCTTATTTGTCAATTCTATCCTGTGCTTTAAATTGTTTATCGAACCATCCCATCTCTTTAACTCTATATTTGTTTTACCTTTTTTTTAATCCCTTAAATCCTTGGATTAGCCCGAGTCTCCACGACCCTTTCCATTCTGTTTGTCAATATTTTCCGTTTTTGTGTTTGCTGATAGTTATTATTAATAAAACTCTATTTTATTAATGATAGCAATATTATTATCCTTGAGCTCAGTTCCACTTCTTAAGCATTTTGAAGATACATAATATCGGCCGCCAGACAGTAAAAACGCACTCTAGAGATAATTAAGGAAGTTCCCTCAACGAATAGTGTTATATATAGTATCGTCGGGAGTCATTCTACGACATATATATATATATATATATATACTATTTAATTTGGTATCAGGTGTGTAAGGTTTAACGCTATATCTTTGCAAACACTGGTCTCAGTCGAGTAAAGCATAGTGTTATTCGTTATAATAATAGAATATAGTAGTTCCCTTTTGTCTTAACGATTGCTATCCCCTTTTTTTTTTGAAACTTAAGAAGCTGGAGTAGCTCAAGGAACGGTTATAATAATTTGTTTGTTTTTTTTTGTGATTTTAGTCAGTGGTTATTTAGATTGAGAAACCAAGTACGAATAGGTCAGTGCCCATATTTAGGTAGGCTAATTCTATAGAGGCATAATTCTTGTTGCGAGGAATTTTAGTTGGTTGACTAGTGCGCCCCCAAGTGCAAAGATGACTCAGTTTGAATTCTTTAAAGCGCAAGGAGAATCCTTGGGACTTTCCGGAAAAGAACTAATTAATTACATAAGAGAGGAATGGATAAGACAAGTGTACCGTCACCATCAGATTAAACTAGCTCAGGATGAAGAAAAATATCAAAGAAAAGAGGTAGAAAGAGAAAGGGAAAGAGTAATCCGACAAGAGGAACGAGAAAGAGAAATACAACTAGAAGAACGAGAAAGAAAAATACAACGAGAAGAACGAGAAAGAGAAAAACAACGAGAAGAACGAGAAAAAGAAATCCAACGAGAAGAAAGAAGGACGGACTCGCGCTCCTTCCCAGGGAAGCTGACAAAGTTTCCGAGCCCCGTAAAACCCCAAAACTTCTTTCCCCAAAACCAACAACGGGACTCCAAACCTCCCGTTAAGACTTCTCCTCCATCTCTCTTCCCGAAGCGACCAACCATATGCTTCACCTGTGGTGAAGAAAACGACATGAGCTGGAATTGCCCCCAAAATTCTAGGCTTAAAAGCGGACCAGCCCACCAAGTTCACCAGATTAATGCGACCCCGGCTCCCCCGGTGGTGCAGACCCAAGCAGAAACTTCTCCCCCTCCGTCAGGCCACCAGGTAAATTTTGTTTTTGGTAAAAGTTCATCGGGAACTTTGAAATATGAGGAGGGCAGCGTGGACAGCTGTCGAGTATTGACTCTCGTCAGGGACACAGGATGTACGTGCTTCATCGTGTCCGACGAACTCCTCCCAGTGGCCTCTAACCACGAAAAATTTGCGGTGGTATATGACCAACTTGGGCGGGCGAACCGATTCCCCGTCGCTAGATGTTACCTGCAGTGTCAATATTATAATGGCTGGGCTGAAGTCATTGTAGCACCCATAAAATTCTGTTCCGTACTTATAGGACAGAGCCCCCAAGTAAGTTTCGACCCTGTGTTTCAGGCCGCCCTTCCTCAAGGCCGAGATAAGAAAGAAGCCCAGGAGCCCGTCCCCATCAGAACCCCGATACCGTCCGATTTCTCGGAGACCCCTAACCAGGACTTTAGGACGGCAAAAGAGGAGTGTGAATCACTAACACCCTTAGGTGATGAGGCCCCAGACAAGGACACGGAGACTGTCCCTGGACCCCAAGGAAAAAAGAACCCCCAACGCGCCCATGGAGATACCTTCGTAGAACTGGACGAAGTATCGGCGCTTGAAGAGGATTGCCCCGCGGAGTCCCTTAATGTAATCCAGACAGTGTGCATCCAACCTGATGCCGATTACCCTCCTCCTTCCCATCCAGGCGAGTCTTTGGAACCCTCTGACCTCGGTAGTGACGCGCAGCTGACACCACGTCAGAAGAGTCAGCTCCAAGAACTAATTAAATTGAATCACCATTTACCCACCCTATTAGCTCTTTTCGAACAACTGCGCGAAAATGGCCTCACCATTGGCCCCCGCAAATGCCATTTTGCCCACGAACCCATTAAATATTTGGGTTTCAAAATAGGACGAAGCAAGTTAGGTCCCCACGAGAACAAGATTAAGGCAATCGCCCACATGCCCCTCCCGATTATAAAGAAGCCATTAAGATCGTTCCTAGGATCAGCTTCTCCCTATCAGCGATTTGTTCCGAATTTCGCTGCAATTTTGGCCCCCCTATGCCCCCTTCAGGAAAAGAATTTCTCCGATCGTTTACGTTGGAATGATGTCGCTGTTTCCCATTTTAATCAGCTCAAAAGTAAGTTCATTTCTGCCCCCATTTTAAAGTTGCCCAACCCGGAAAAATCCTTTAGGGTTAAGACCGACGTGATCAACGAGGGCATTGGAGGTGTACTCCTTCAATACGTGGATGACAGAACGAGTCATCCAGTTGCATATGCTAGTCGTCAATTATTACCACGCGGAAAGAGATATGCCACTAGAGAAAAGATAGCTCTATCAATTATCTGGGTCATAGACAAATTCAAGCTGTACTTGATATGAAAAGAATTTCGAATAGGAACCGACCACCGTCCGTTAGCCTATATTAGGAATTTGAGACACTCAAACGGCCGCATCATGCGCTGGAGTTTACTCTTGCAAGAGTATCAATTTAAAATAAATTATATCAAAGGTTCCGATAACCAGGTCGCTGACGCACTCAGTAGGAATGCGTTACCGAATAGCGTAAAACAATTGTATTCATAGGATTAGTATCTCCATGTAGGTATATACCGTCTTGTATGACTTAATTTAAGATTCTTTTGTAATATAATTAATTAATGTATATGTCTGAATTTTGTAACGCTCAATGTCTAATTTTTTTTTATGTATATATATTTGTTCTTATTAATTTACGTATAAATTATTTTGTCCCGTATGTACTAAGTTTATATCATTTCATTGTTCCATGCCTTTTTTTTATTATTAAGTTGTATTAAAGGTTATTTTCCCCTGTAATCTAAAGATCAAAATAATCATGTATTGAGGTAATAATAGTTAGGTGCAGGAAGAAACGGTTGGTACAAGAAAACGAGTTCCCTACAACGGAGCTCTATCGTTGTCCCTTCTCTCTTTTTTTTTCGAAGTGACAACTTCCCCTGGAATGGAGGGGTGTGATAGAACGAGTTCAGAGCTGCATTCATTTCAACTTCTATCACATTTTATTTAAAACCATGAGGCTACCCACGTGCATCTTCGATTCGAGGCTTGGAGTCTTATCAACAGCTACCGGACGCCAATGTTTAAACAAGGAGGTTATCGTCCCCCCCGTTCGCCCCCATACGCCGACCTCGCCAGATCGAGTTAGGCTTATGGGCAGATAAGGCATTGTTCCCCGGCTCGGCTGTGCGTTCCCTCGAAGCTTCCACCCCATTCTTCCCCACGCCAAGGAGATGTCCTGGCTATTTATATGGAAACTTTACCACTAAGATCAGATTGGAGACCCAGATATTCGTCGCGAAACATCACCACGACCCTCTCTCCCTTTGTGCGCCAAGGGACCTCGACCTCGAGATTCACCATCACTTGTCCAGAAGGAGGACAATATTCCTTGAGTGCCAAAGGTTCGAGCCTTTAGTGACGCCAAGTCCCCAAGGCATCCCCCCCCCCCTGTTGTTCAAGGAGAACAGCATTAGAACAGTCATTGTTCGTTTTGAGCCCTTCGCCAAGAAACGGTTCTCACCCCCCCCCCCTGTTGTTCAAGGAGAACAGCATTAGAACAGCCATTGTTCGTTTTGAGCCCTTCGCCAAGAAACGGTTCTCATCCCCCCCCCTGTTGTTCAAGGAGAACAGCATTAGAACAGCCATTGTTCGTTTTGAGCCCTTCGCCAAGAAACGGTTCTCATCCCCCCCCTGTTGTTCAAGGAGAACAGCATTAGAACAGCCATTGTTCGTTTTGAGCCCTTCGCCAAGAAACGGTTCTCACCCCCCCTGTTGTTCAAAGGAGAACAACATTAGAACAGCCATTGTTCTTGAGCCCGTAGACAAGAGACGGTTCTCATCCCCCCCTTTGTTCAGAAGAGAACAACCTAGAACAGCCATTGTTCGTCAAGCCGTTCGTCGAGTAACGGTTCTCCTTTCCAAGACGCCACGTCAGGATCCTTTTATCCCCCCCCCTTCGGCTGGAACTCGCCAGCGGACCGAATATTCCTTCAAGTACCTTCCACTGCACCCTAATGAAGTTACGTAAGCCAAGCGTCACCTTTTGAGTATTGATCCCTTATTTGTCAATTCTATCCTGTGCTTTAAATTGTTTATCGAACCATCCCATCTCTTTAACTCTATATTTGTTTTACCTTTTTTTTAATCCCTTAAATCCTTGGATTAGCCCGAGTCTCCACGACCCTTTCCATTCTGTTTGTCAATATTTTCCGTTTTTGTGTTTGCTGATAGTTATTATTAATAAAACTCTATTTTATTAATGATAGCAATATTATTATCCTTGAGCTCAGTTCCACTTCTTAAGCATTTTGAAGATACATAATATCGGCCGCCAGACAGTAAAAACGCACTCTAGAGATAATTAAGGAAGTTCCCTCAACGAATAGTGTTATATATAGTATCGTCGGGAGTCATTGTACGACAATATATATATATTCTTGTTTAGTGTTCATTAAAACTTTATTTTGATATGTTGTGTATCTAAATTCCTTTGGGTAGCTTGCTGGCAAAGTTCATTTCAATCCCTCCGTAGCCAACCTCTAAGCACTGAGTCAATAAACCCATTCAGGACACGGGCCGAATGAAGTATAAGGACTAGTAGGACGACTCCTCCGCATTCGGGATAATAGGATATATATATATATATATATATATATATATATATATATATATATATATATATATATATATATATATATATAAGAGTCGGGGAAAACTCCAACCACCCCTCGGCCTATTTCTCGACATTCAGTATTCTACCAATTTTAACCTCGTTAATTTCGATATCTGCTCATTATTTACAAAGGTTCAGGTTAAAGATATATTCAATTTCCTTAGTGATAAATTGTAAAATATTGTTCTTCTCGTAACTGCTACTATTTTTATGAAACTCATTTCACTTTGTACCTAAAGTTGTAAGTTTTCGTTCGATAGGAAAAATATTTTCTTCAAAAGTTTAGATTAGTAATGGGTAATTGCCTTTCACCTGTTCTCTCTAACTTATATATGGAGTTCTTTGAAACAAGACTCCTCCCTACTATCCTTGACTTCCCTATTGTTTGGTACAGGTATATTAATGATGTCATTTACCTGTGGCCTAATTCTAAATATGTTAATAGCTTTCTTACCAGACTTAATTCACTCGTACCTTGAATTAAATTTACCCACGAGGTTGAAAATAATAGAACCTTTCCCTTTCTTGATCTTCTTATTCATAGAACACAGACTGGTTTTACATACTCAATCTATCTCAAACCTACTAATTCAAACTCATTCATTTTTACTCTTCGCATAGTCCCAAATAAAAACGTTCCGTTTTTTCCTCTATGTTTTTACGGGCTTTACGAGTTGTTATTCCTGAATATATGGATTCTGAATTCTGCATTATCTTGGAAATTGGCCATAAATTATGCTACCTTTATCCATTTCTTCTGAACTGTCTTTTCTCTGCAAAAAAAGACGTTCTATAATACAGCTCCTGCTATCCCTTTTAATGTTAAAAACATTTGGTTGTACCCTTCTCTGTTTGTTTCATTGACTGTGATAGAACGAGTTCAGAGCTGCATTCATTTCAACTTCTATCGCATTTTATTTAAAACCATGAGGCTACCCACGTGCATCTTCGATTCGAGGCTTGGAGTCTTATCAACAGCTACCGGACGCCAATGTTTAAACAAGGAGGTTATCGTCCCCCCCGTTCGCCCCCATACGCCGACCTCGCCAGATCGAGTTAGGCTTATGGGCAGATAAGGCATTGTTCCCCGGCTCGGCTGTGCGTTCCCTCGAAGCTTCCACCCCATTCTCCCCCACGCCAAGGAGATATCCTGGCTATTTATATGGAAACTTTACCACTAAGATCAGATTGGAGATCCAGATTTTCGTCGCGAAACATCACCACGACCCTCTCTCCCTTTGTGCGCCAAGGGACCTCGACCTCGAGATTCACCATCACTTGTCCAGAAGGAGGACAATATTCCTTGAGTGCCAAAGGTTCGAGCCTTTAGTGACGCCAAGTCCCCAAGGCATCCCCCCCCCTGTTGTTCAAGGAGAACAGCATTAGAACAGCCATTGTTCGTTTTGAGCCCTTCGCCAAGAAACGGTTCTCATCCCCCCCCCCCTGTTGTTCAAGGAGAACAGCATTAGAACAGCCATTGTTCGTTTTGAGCCCTTCGCCAAGAAACGGTTCTCATCCCCCCCCCCCCCTGTTGTTCAAGGAGAACAGCATTAGAACAGCCATTGTTCGTTTTGAGCCCTTCGCCAAGAAACGGTTCTCATCCCCCCCTGTTGTTCAAGGAGAACAGCATTAGAACAGCCATTGTTCGTTTTGAGCCCTTCGCCAAGAAACGGTTCTCACCCCCCTGTTGTTCAAGGAGAACAACATTAGAACAGCCATTGTTCTTGAGCCCGTAGACAAGAGACGGTTCTCATCCCCCCCTTTGTTCAGAAGAGAACAACCTAGAACAGCCATTGTTCGTCAAGCCGTTCGTCGAGTAACGGTTCTCCTTTTCCAAGACGCCACGTCAGGATCCTTTTATCCCCCCCCCTTCGGCTGGAACTCGCCAGCGGACCGAATATTCCTTCAAGTACCTTCCACTGCACCCTAATGAAGTTACGTAAGCCAAGCGTCACCTTTTGAGTATTGATCCCTTATTTGTCAATTCTATCCTGTGCTTTAAATGGTTTATCGAACCATCCCATCTCTTTAACTCCATATTTGTTTTACCTTTTTTGATCCCTTAAATCCTTGGATTAGCCCGAGTCTCCACGACCCTTTCCATTCTGTTTGTCAATATTTTCCGTTTTTGTGTTTGCTGATAGTTATTATTAATAAAACTCTATTTTATTAATGATAGCAATATTATTATCCTTGAGCTCAGTTCCACTTCTTAAGCATTTTGA